>CM056998.1:200146844-201346844 GCA_029891345.1 Dryococelus australis | reverse complement strand
AGTCCACAGCCAGTCCTGGTGCGCCAGAACCGGCATTTTTATACTACTTCAATATTATCTCTCTCTCTCACTCACATATCTTCTCTTCCTCTCCCCGCCATTTCTCTCTCACACCCTGCCTGATATGTTTATGCATGCTGTTATATGTACTAAATACTTCGTATATATTTAAACAAAACAATTTCCACCGAGAATTATGACTTTCAAGATCTCGTCTATCAGCCGTCTTTAATCTCACTCATCTCAACTCAACACTTCTGAAAATTTCCGCGTTTTTTAAATGTTAAGTCCCATAAAAAAATTGATTTTGAAAAAAAAAAAAATGACACGCAATTGACCGTATAGTTCAATGAAGGTGTCATCCAACTTTCCTGAAGCCCAGCTAGAGTTCTTCGCCTCTTGCTAATAACTAATTCTGCAAAAACTACACCAAAGGGGACATCACACCGCACTCAAGCGCCGCAGTCAGTGCATAAGAACTATTTTCTTACTAGCCATTACCAACACAACTGCTTTCTCACTGTTCTTATTCATATTAATTGTAAATGAAATATTATATCTTATAAATAAAATATGTGTAAAAGTTCAGTTTATCCAAAAATAAGGTATTTTTATGTTTTTATGTTAACAGGAGTGTTAAATGCTTATGATACATAGCATATTTTGGAAACAACCAAGTAGGACTACGTCATACATGGGGTGATTTTTCAAATGTCTCATTCAAAAAAGTGCGAAGAAATCACGAATAGGCTATAGTAGGAAATACTTATTACAAACCGAAGTAGTGACGAATCATTTGGAAAAAGGGGGGGGAGGGGGGGAATTCCTCTGGTGGCTGGAAAAAGAGATTTTTTATTTCTATTGTTGGTGGCGTAAGTGTATATCACCACTAAATCTAATGAATGCAGGATGCTGTAATATTGCGGCAAACTCCATACAGCTATGTTGTAATCGGGCCAAGTGATAAGATGTCGGAAGCGGTCGAAGTGTTAATTCAGAATCCAGAAACACCCGCCAGGACCGGAAATACGTCATATGAGAACATGCATGGAGCACAGATCGTATCGTTCACAAAGTAATGCAACGCATTTGTGATGGCGAACTATAGAAACCGCTGGCTGTGTCGGTATTTTCGACATAACAGTAGTAGTCCATTTATCTCATATTGTAGCTTTATTTTTTATTTTTAAAGAAATAAACACGAGATCACATAAAAACAAAACACGCGCTGTTTCCTCCGAGGCGTATTGCTGCAGCCGACTGGTGAGTGTGTTACCAGGCGCTGCAACACTTCGCTGGCCAATGCCGCCATCTTGCTGGCAAGTGCACACGGCTCTATTCCCGCTCTATAAGCTACTCTTGTTCCAACCTTCGTTTCGTAATGCACCGCAAAGTCACATGCTGTATAGTTTCTGGTTGTGGTACTGTCTTCACATGCCAGACGGCATCCCAGTTAGTATAGCCGACTGGTGAGTGTGTTACCAGGCGCTGTAACACTTCGCTGGCCAATGCCGCCATCTTGCTGGTAAGTGCACACGGCTCTATTCCCGCTCTATAAGCTACTCTTGTTCCAACCTTCGTTTCGTAATGCACCGCAAAGTCACATGCTGTATAGTTTCTGGTTGTGGTACTGTCTTCACATGCCAGACGGCATCCCAGTTAGTATACCCGATTCGTGATTTCTTTACACGTTTTGGTTAAAATCTTTGATAAATCACCCCGTGTTTGCCATGCTCTTTTTCTAAATATGTCACGTGTCAGGCGCTATATGCTTTGTGTTAACATAAAATGTATTTTATTTCTAGTTAACTTGAAATTTTACTTTATTTTCTCTATAAATCATATATAATATTTCATTTTTAATCAGTGTGAATAAATACAATGGGAAAACATGTGTGTTGGTATTACCTAGTAAGAAATAATTCTCATGCAAATTATTATTACACTGAGTGCGGACGAATACTGTACGTTGTCCCTTTAGTGCAGTCTTCCAAGCTTTGTTTGCACGAGGCGGAGGAATACCCTGGAGTAGAACTTCATGCAGAAAAGTTTGAAGTAATCGTGAATGGACTATATCTGGTCTTTCGCAGCGTGGACGGAATTCAGAGTGCGCATGCCAGGTACGCAGTAAGCTAACTCGAACTCTCGAGTGCTGCTTTGCTGCAAGACTGTCATGGCTCGGATGAAGTTTATCTCACTGTTAAGTTACGCATTTCGAATGTTTCTGGGCTGCCAAATACCGCATTTAACCACTATATATTACGCGTAGGCAATTTTTGTATAAAAATATTTGTCTGTCGTAAAACAAAATGCAAGCTAATGACCACTTTGCTTTTGTATCTTAAGTAGATTTTGGCGGTTTTGTAGCAAAATTGTAACCTCGATGTTGGGTATATACGCAGAAAGAAATAATCTTAAATTTTTTGTCTGGCAGCATGCATTAATCTTGGAAGGCTGAAAAAGGGGGGGGGGGAGGGGAACGGGAAATTGCAACTGATTGTTGTCTTCGTTATTAGCTGTTATCTCCATGCCAGTATGTGATGTGTCACTGCAAATAAGTATTCTTGTACTTCAATGCTGAACGTTTGTTATTCGTCTGCAAACATTTAAGCCGCAGCATTAGTGCGCTGTCCGATGATATAGGGAATACGCACAGAAAGCTGTATGTACTCGTGCAGTGGCGAACCGTACTGAGGACCCAAGTGCAGAGTTCCAGGCAAACAACACAGGACGCTTACACAGTCCGAACTACTGCGGCACTTAGCTGTGACCTGGCCACAGAGTACGTAGGCATACAGAGGCGAAGCAACAGCCAGCTACAACTGTTTTGCAGGAGCAGGTCTACATTTCTGATTTGTTGCCTGGGAAGGGACGCTGTTTAATTATAATTTTAAGAAAGAATACTAAATTAATATAATATAATTGGTATTTCAAGCAATTGTTAAGTTTCAGCTTTAAAACATTCACAGGACAGATATTAGTGCGGCGGCTTGAGAAAGGGAGTAGGGTGGCCTTCATGTCCCGTGTCCCAACATTGAACTGCTTCTCTGCCAATCCGACTAGCAGAAACGGCGAAATTAGATTCGAGGTTAGAACACTGATGAGTAAACAAGTACTTTGAAATGTTTCGATACTTCCTCTAACCAATTTGTAATGCAGTTTGATTAAATTCAAATTGCTAAAAGTATTTTATTCATACAAAAATTTCTGGTCTTTGGAAAATTAAGATATAAATAAACACGTTCATCGCTGTTGAACATGTAACTTTTGGCAGTTTTGTTGCTTTGGGATAGATCACTCAGTGTTGGGTAAATGCAAAGAAGAAGAATTAGCAATCTACCTGACCTTTAGTCTATGCTCTGGACCCCGCCGCTGCTCTGAGTAGATGTATACAGTATCTGACCTGTGACCTGAGGTGCGATATGACGCACTGTGTTCGTTTGACGTACGTAGGTGTGGTAAGCTGTGGAACGCCTGCAGTTGAGGAGGTAGGCAACCTGTGTCTCTTTTCAGCTTTGATGGTTGCGGCTGTAGTTTCGCTTCTGCGCGTCAGAATGCCTATTGCAGGTGGGTGGGTGGTGGGCTCTGATTGGTCGCTGTTTAGCCAATGACAAACTGCAGTCTGAGGCCCTTTATACAATGACACGTATGCGGATTAACGTACTCTGTGTTCAGTCTACAAGTAAGAAAGTGAGTTAGTGAATCCATGTAGCCAATAGAAATCGAGTATTTGGTTTGTTATTACTTTTCGTGGCCAGTGTGATATACAAGGCAATATGTGCATACATTTTCCGCGGATATTATCATTTTTGTTTTAATAAACACATGCGCATGGTTTGGAGGTAGTATTTAAGCAATGATAACAATGTAAAAATATAAAAAATTAGGTGTATACATTATAAACATCATATCCGTAATTTGTAACTGTTGAGTATTATTGATTTCTTAAATTGCAGAACTGGACGTTTCTTTGCATTGTGTAATAACTAAAATTCGTCACGATTCGTCCGCTCATTACGTTTACATGTGCCGTATCCTTTCTCTTACGCATCGGTGCCATTGTAGACCAGGCCTGCACACCAACCACATATTGAATGTGCTGAAGTGAACAAGAAAATCTGCCCTTGTGTTCGTATATTTGCTGGTTTTGTTTCCATTTAGAGTATCACTGGATAATGGCTAACGCTTTTTCACGCAGTTTTTGTGGTGAATCACCGCTAGTGGATTTGACAGCTTTTACTATTCACAATTTAAGCGGAGATACATTAAAAAATATTCACTGACAAAATATGTTGGTTTTCAGTCAATTGATCACGTACCATCCAGTATTTGAAACAGAAGTACACCACCTGGATTACTACACTGAAGTCGAGAGCGACTTTTGGGTCGATGTCCCACCAGAAGTGTGAAGTTATTGGTAGCAACTGTGTGAATACGGGACGGCACTGTACATGTCACTAAACAGCGGTCGTCGGGAAAAGTCATGTGTGATATGTCACTCGTTGTAGAGAACGTGTTCTGTAGTCTCAGAAACAGTTATTGGCGGCAACATGAAACTCAAACACATTTGTATTTGTCCAAGTAGGTGACAAAGCTTTACATTTATACAAGTGAAGTTCCGAGTTAAAACCATTGTTCGTTGGAAATCCTAAAACTACTTATTGATCTCCAACTGAAAGGGCTTAACCCTTTTGATCCCACAATAAGTTTTGTGTTTTCTGGTGCTGCAAACATTACAATGTTTGATGCATGTTGTAGGGCCTACGTACGCTGGCAGAAAACTTGTCTTGTTACCACAACCAATATGTTGTAGCTGTGTTGTCGGTGATGAATGATATGAACTAGCCATGACGTAGCGGATGTCGATAATAATAGTGATCTATGCAAGGTGGAAGTGAGTGGTTCCCAATGTACCCGACTGTACTAAGTGCAGATATCACTGTACCCGACTGTACTATGTGCATATACAATTACAAAGTAGTACACGCGCTATACTCTATTAGCGATTACTTCACACTTTTTGAATCAAAGCTTTACAACGTCACCCCATGTACGATTGTTTGTTTGTTTCGTAAATATGCTATGTATCACAAGCGTTCTAAACCTTTCTTATCAGAACAATACCTAATTTTTGGTTAAATTACACTTTTACTTATATTTTATCTATCAGTTGCAACATTTTATTAATTTCTAATATGAATAAAAACTGTAATAAAATACGTATGTTTGTAACGCCTGGTAAGAAATAGTTTTAATGCAAATTATTACAATGAGTGCGCTTGAATGCAGATCGTTGTCCATTCGGTGTAATTATCCAGACTCGGTGAAGCTTAGTTTACGCGAGGAGTCGTAATATTCTGGAAACAGAGCTTTAGCAGGCAGGCCAGGCTTCAGAAAAGTTAGCAGTGACCATGAACGAACTATACCAGAAGCACAATGAAAGTACGATTTATGTTCCATTTGTAATTATAACGTGTATTTTTTTTTAAAACTGAATAATTTATCGTCTACTCTTTTACTTGTTTACATGTTAAAAATATACTAATAAAATATGTTAAAATGAAATTTTAGCACATTTCCATTTTGGATGTTCCCGAAAACCCATTTACCAACCATGTTCCCCTTCGTCAAACAAGACTAGCATAATAATTACTCTAGTTGCATTTAATAACACATAGTAGTAATGTTTACAAGTATTTTAATGTATTTTATAATAATAAAAAAAACCACAAAAGTTATAATTACTATAACTGTTGCGAATGTAAACAAAATAATGATTAAAATAGATATAATTTTTATTTTAGTACCAATATTTTCTCGCATAGAATCATGTAAGTTACTGTGATTGCTGTACTTGACGAATCTTTTCTTGCAAACTGTGGTCTATTGAGCATTCATAATAGAAATAAGCTCTAAATTTTTATTAAAATTTAACTTTTGTTAGATTTAAAAAAATTATAACTACTTAAATTCTAGCTTATTATTTTGCAGCGTTACATAAAATATGCATTCTTCGTTCATATTAAACATCCATAGTACTTTTCAGACAATTTTGGTGGTGTGTGTAATAAATTTGTATAGGTTGGTCACTGTAAACTGAGCACTTTTGAAAACCATGTTTAAGACCGATTTGTTTGTGCTTTGTGTATTTATTCACCATATGTAGATATAACGTTGCAATGGACCTGATCTTATTCGTGCGTCTGTCAAGTGAAACTTCGAAATTATTAGAAGATTAATTTTACACACTTGTTAATTTACACGATTAAATAAACAATAAATAGCAAAATAAATAATTTCAGTATTCACAAATGTGAACGTAACACTTTTCATTCGACGTTTAGAAATGGAGCTACACCTATTTCCCTTCTGTCTTGACCAACTCTGCTGGCCAGTCAGTTGAACTGTATGTGTTGTACAGTTAGACGCGGCGTGTGGTGTCGTGTGGTGAAGTGTAAGGTTGTACTTACTCACTGTAGTACATTGTCGGAGCACAGCCTGTACCCACCGTGCAACATAGAATGTATCCCGACCACACACACGGGAGCAGACAACGGAATTCCCTTGCACAGGTCCTGTAGGGTCACCCGCTCAACTACCAACTTCCATTGGAATTTACTACATGGTTTCAAAGATATAGCATACTATTATCAAATATCTAGATGACCGCCATTTTGGAAATAAGTGTCTGGCATCTTGAAACATTTGTTCATATCAATTGCCGAAGTAATACTTGTTTGCTAAATTTGGTAGGAATCTGTCTATTATTTCCCGAGATATTACACAAAAACTTAATTAATTCATTTAGCGCTATCTTTCAAAATGGTGGGCAATAGGGTTTTTGGCTTATATAATGCTTGTAGTAGATACTGTCAGCGTACAAAATTTGGTTGAAATTGGTCAGACAGTATGGTAGTTATGCCAAATGAACCTAAAATATTTATATATCCGCCATTTTGAAAATAAGCAACTAATAAAGTTCAATTACTTAAATTTATGGGGTCTATCATAGTATAACATACGTGGCAAATTTGGCGAAAATTGGTTGAGTAGTTTTCAATATATAACGTGAAAGCTTTATTTTTCATGTGGCGCTGTCTTCCAAAATGGCAGACCCATATTCACCTATGAATTCACTGCTTACGACTTGCCTTGTCAGCATACAAAATTTGGTTACAATCAGTTGAATTGTTTCCGAGATGACATATCAACCAACATTTTTTAATAAGTGCTTAGTAAGGTCGAAAACTATAAAATTCAGGTATCCTTCCATAGTAGGTCCACTATAAGTGTATGTAGTTTGATGAGATTCGGTTCACGCATTCAAAATTTCAAAGGGAGAACACACGCAGACACACACACACATAACTATAGATACACACACATATACATCATAGCCTTTCTTGCTTTCGGAAAGTAGGCTAAAAATTGCTCTGATTGTATGTAATAAAAAAGAATAATATTTAAAATTATTTATTTATTTTAGCTACTTCAGTTTCATTTTTATAACTAAATGGATGTTCATGAAATCAATGACTAAATAATATTCCTAAGCATCACACCTAATGTGTTATTACATACAATCAGCGTATCATGGTTTTGATTATTGAGGGGGGGGGGGGTAGGGAATTTGCAAATTATGCTTTCTAAAGCATTCAAAACGTAAATACGCAGATTTTTAAATTAAAAATAGACTTTTACAATAATTTTTAAACATAAAAATAAATAAATTGTAGGAAAATATTTATCAATGTTACGAAGTACATGCGTTCTTCTTTTATATTCAACTGCCTTACAAATTTGTAATGTCTGTAGTACATTTGTAATGTCTGTAGTACATTTGTAATGAACTCTGCGTGTTGTACATACGAGTAGAGTGCTACATTGGCAGCCTCTCTACTTCAACCATAATTATGACGAAGTATAGTCGCGTCTTCTTCACACTTTTTGAATCAAACCTTTGACAAATCTCCCCCCCCCCCCCCCCCATGTATGACATGTTGATTTATTTCCTAAATGTGCCTATTATCATAAGGGTTTTATACCCTTGTTAACATGAAAGTATCTAATTCTTCGTTAAACTGAAATTTTTCCTTGAATTTATTGATTAATTCTAATATTTCGTTTATAATATATATGAATAAAAACAGTGAGACAACATGTGTGTTGGTAGTGCCTAGTTACAAATATTTCTTATGAGAAATATTTTTACAACTGAGTGTGCACGAACTCGGTGTGTTGTTCTTCGGTGTGGTTTTCGAGACTTAGTTAAGCCTTGTTTACGTGAGGAGGTGGAATATCCTGAAAATAGAACTTTAGCAGAACTTCAGAAAAATTCGAAGTAACCGTGAATGGATTATAGCTGTGGTTAAAAACCTAAAATGTGCTATGTTGATTTATTACTTTAGTTTATGCTTTTGTACATAAATATATTTATTTCATTCATTTATTGTTCTACGTTAACAAATACAAAACAAATAGTACTAACAATTTGCAATACAAACAATATTGTTGCGTTCTGCAGCTAGCACAGCTTGCGAGCTCCCGCTATATGCGGCCTAGGGTGACCGACCTTGCCCTCCCCTCATCCAGACACGCGCGCGCAGCCACCTTGCCACAAGGGGATGCCCGGGAGTGATTGACATAGGCGAGACCTGGTTGATGTCAGAGTTCCTCCGCCTCCCGCTGCTGTGGGAGCTGACGAACAATTAGGAGGTGCAAGAATATTCAGGGAATTAGGGCCTCGGCGCAACGAGGCCTATAAATGCTGCAGTGGTCCAACGGCCAGCAGTCTGGTGAAGGCCATCTGGCCGAGTGCTAGAGCGAAGTGAGGTGCGGACGACGACAGGATGACGGAGGACGTGGAACCCGGTGAGTGAAGGCTACTGTGTGTGAGGGCACTCGGAGAACTCTAGAACATTGCGGTCTGGCGGGACATGGACTAAACTGAGGTGGGACTGAGTGGACATGTAATACGTATTTTATTGTTAATAATGGAACTGTCAAATATGGACACATAATTTATAAAACTATTGAATGGGTTTTGATACACTGTCTTTTTGAACTGATTTTTAATTCTTTAATTTCATTGATTTCATTGAGGTAATTATAAATTGCATTAATTAAAGTCGTTAATTGTCAACAGTACCTAAGTAATATCAATTTGTATTGAGTCGAAAGAATTCTGCTCGTAGTTATTGGTTTAGCCCACTGAATTACGAGAGAGAAAGTTAACAATACAAACACGAGAAGAAATAAGGGAAACAAATAATATATACATAGCATTGCACGAATACAAAAACAAATAACGACTAATTAAAACTATTAGGCGTATTGGCCATTGTAAAATCAAATACACTGACAAAATTCAACATCGTGATAATGTAGCAAAAGAATAACATGAAATAATCAGGTAGATACGAATAAGGGTTCTAGTGATTGTATCTAACACTATGGGGCAGAAAATTCATTTAAACTAATAAAAAAAAATGTAATGGCAAGGGATTCAAATATACTGTAAGTAAATTTTATGGTTTGGGGTAGCCTACTCAGCTACCAGCTACTAGCATCGTTTACAAGTTGTATTGATTTTTCCCTTATTTCCTGTACTAGTATAGAAATTTCGGTTTGTACGTGTACGATGCTCATGAAGTATTTACTTTCGTTTTTAAAAAGAAAAGAGTAATGTTTTATATAGCATTAAGTAAAAACATGGAACAGTGAGACTGTGAGCAGATTCAATAATAACAATGATGAGGTGCTCTTTGAAGTAATTGGCGGAACAATAGTCACTTAAGTCGCTTTTGCATTATTATTTTTTTAACGTATGGAATTTTTGCGGCCATAATGTTGTTAAGTAACATCATATTACGATGATAAATATTTTCTGATTGCTAAGCGACGGTGTAAATGAGTATATAACGGTACACTGAGCACTTTTGAAATCCCTGCTTAAGATTTACTTGTCTGCACATTGTGTATTCTTCCAGCACATATAAGATTAACATTGTCATGGGCGTGTTCAGTTTATTAATGCGCCGGTTACGCGAAACTGTAAAATTATTACAAAAGAATAGTTCACAAACCTGCTAATTCTTACAATTATATGAATTAAAATAATAAACCATAAAGCAAATGAAATCATTGCAACTTTCACAAATGTTTACCGAACACTTTAAATTCGACGTTGAGACATTAAACTTCTTAAAGCTCCTTCGATATCAACTTCACTGGTCTCATGTCACTTCCATACACTAAAGATGAGATAGAACGCTTATTCGTCTTCAGGGCATGTACCCAACATTGACCTACCCCAAAGGAACACAACTGTCAAAGACACATGGTCAGCAGTGATAAACGTGTTTATTTATATCTTCATTTCTAAGTGACAACCACTAATATACTAAGAAAATACTTTTAACACTTGAAACTTAATCAAACTGAGTTACGAATTGGCTATAGCAAGTATACAAACATTACAAAGCACTTGTTTACTACACAGTGTTCTAACCTCAGACCCAATCCACGCCATTTTCCCTAGACGTGTAGGCAGAAAATCAGTTCAATGTTGGTTGTGCGCAGCCAGCGAGGTCCCTCTACCTCATCTTTTCTCTATGGCCACTACGTGTGGACCCGTGCAAGTAGGAGAAGTGATTTTTTCAAAGGTTGATTTTATAAGTGCTCTCTCTATATCGTGAACAGACTGTATCCAGAACTCAACTGTCCTCTAATGGCATTTTTCCTAGGGCTTGTAAAGGGAAGACCTCATTATCTACCCAACCCGTAGAGGGAAAATGGTATCGCTTAACTGTTACTTTCCGATGGATCGCCAAGAACGGCGAACTTCCATTATTTATTAATGAATAAGACGTATTTGAACGCCACTTTCCAAACAAATAATAACTCAAACAGCTTAATTTTCAACTAAACTAGTTTTCAGGTTCATTTGTTTGAAACAAACCTTGGGAAAGTTGGAAAGAATTAAAATATGCGCTGTTAGATGCGCACTGAAGCGAAAGCTAGAACGACCAAAATGGCGAACGACTATCCCTAGTCTTTCTAGTAACCTAAATCTAGCGATCACGTAAATTGTTTCGCGAGAAACAGGTGATCCGAAATTAGCATAGTGGGTCATTATTTTTGGCGTTTATTGACTGATAATACCGCATTCCCAGTCAGTTACACTAGCGAGTCATAAACTTGATCATTCATTAATAAAAGGATAAACTAACTGCAGTGTTTTTCAAGCTATGCTGGCTCGTGATTTTCCACTATCTCTATCAATTACTCGTCCATTAACGTATACAGTGTCTTCCTAATTATAACGATTTTCTCTCACATTTCAGCCTAATTTCTTGTACAACCCGATATGCAACTTTTTTATTTAGATTAGAAATTCTTCAGAGCAAAATAAAACTAACAAAAAAACAATACTGAAAAAAAAAACCCCCGGAAACAACTTTTTAAAGCGTGTTTGAAATTTTAACAAGCTGTTCAGTGGGTTTGGAACTCTTTCTCACGTACAGCTATGTGCGTGCAGATGTCTCGTCGTTAGACAATTGGAAAATCACAAACATTTTATTGAGCGAAAATATGTTCGACAGCACTAGTTAATTATTTTATGATTGGATGCTCGTTTTGGCTCGGCTAGGTGGGTACTTTGAAATTGAATCGCAAACGTGCTACTTTATTAGAGTGGCAGGATCCTTGTTGACACAATGAAATGTGATAATAGCTTTATACATGCATGACGGTCAATAACGGGCGAAGATAGTTCCTCATGTGCATAGTACATCGAATGTGAGGGAACAGGAAACTTTGACCGCGGTCGATTATACACATCGAAGTTCACCTCCTTCTTTCTTCCCTCATATTTACATCAGCTAAAAAAAAATTAACTGGGAATGCTAAACAGTTTTTTCATGCAATGCCACAGATGTGAATTTAATTTAGCACTACGAGTGCGGTACAGATTTACACACAACTAAGACAAACTAGACGTAAGTTAACTGTATTGTTGAATGCATAACCATTAGCCTTGTTGTTCTCTGTATTTCCATTTACTATCTTCCTATTGGTCCACACAACATCTAGCACGCTTACTACACTACCACGGCTTCCACTGACATACTGTGTCAATACAATGCCGAGTTAATGTGTCCCAGTCAAGGTTCTTGCCTAATATATAGAATAGTATACAATCCATCCTGTTCATGTGAGTAATTGACACGTGTGTGTTGCTGACATAATAGAACCGTATGTAGACTACACTTCCCACCTAGGAGAACCGGGTTCGATATCCTGATTTTCGCATGTAGGAATCTTGCCGCCCTTGCATTCCGGCGCTGCTCCATACTCACCTCTCGTCACCCTCATCGGCTCTCGAGACTTCGATGTTAAGAGCCGCCCAAATCTCTTCACTCCGCTGAGCTGAAAATTACGATATGTCGCATGTTCCGCGACAAAACAGGGTTGTCAGAGGGAGTAAAGTCCGATCTGCGCACAATAAACATATTCCGTCGAGACATAAAAATGTTAAGATATTTCATACTCTGAAGCTCTTTAGTGTCCATCAATGGAGTAATCACAATTTATCTGCAGTTCTCGCTATACGGTGTAAAGAAACGTAGTGAACGGGCCTAAAAAAAGTTACTAAATGTTAGTCACTTTGAAACATACTTGTAATTGTTACAGCAGCAAGAAATTATTAATTGAAGGTATCACAAAATTTTAAGTATACATCACAGTTCTGAAGAACATAGATTGCATTTTACTATCAGGACTTTGGTGCAAAATGTTTTCATGCAGTGTGTTTCATTAAAAGCACTATCATATAATAGTGCTAAATACAGAACAGAATACATAATGATAAAATAACGTAATAATACAACACAGGACGGAAGAACACAGAAAGGGGTATGGTGTGTGTACCAAATGACAGTGTCCGTATAATGGAACACTATAGGCCTTGTCAACAATAGCTTGTTCGCGGTCGAATGGTTTGTGCTTCATCCTCGCGTCCCATAGACTAAACATGAGGTAGACCGCTTATTCGTCTTATGCGCATGTACCCATCACTGACCTACCTCAAGTGAACACAACTGTCAAAGTCACGTGGCCAACAATGATGAAAGTGTTTGTTTGTATCTTAATTTCTAAATGACAAGCACTATTGTATGAATAAAATACTTTCACCAATTATAATTTAATCAAAATGCATTATAAATTAGCTATAGTGTGTATACAAATACCTCAGAGCATTTGTTTACAAATAATTTTTCTAACCTAAAAATCAAAACTATGCCGTTTTCGCTAGACGTGTTGGCAGAAAAGCAGTTCAATGTTGGGACACCGAGACAGATTGTGAGGAGCCAGCGAGATCATTCGTTCGCATGCCCCAACGTGTGTGTCTGCAGTTACGACTGTAAATATTTGGTCGTGTTTATCTATACAACTACATATAATAGAAGTGTCTGTCTGCCTGTCTGTGATTTTAGCATTTTCCACTTTTAATTATTTTTTTCATGTAGTATAATTGATCACTAAGCCATATATGTTTATTTTTTCATGTCTGTCTGTCTATCTGTCCGACCGGATTTAACTCAAAACCCACTAAACGTATTAGCATGCAGTTTACATAGTCTGTAGATAATAACCCCAGGACTAACTTAGTCTTTGTTTCATCGAGATATCTCAAACGGTTCCGAAAATATGATGATCAGGGGTGTATAGGTTATTCACTGTAAAGTGAGCACTTTTGAAAGTCTTCTCATTTGGAATAATAGTATATAAAGATATAAATAATTCTAGCCTTAGGCGTTAACTTCCGAGTGAGGCGGAATATATACACTGTGTTTGTTACTTATATGGCACATTTATTCAAAAGGTGGCTGAAGAATAAGAAATAACTGAAAGGAAAAAGTAACTAGGGCCTCAAAAGTGCTCACTTTACCGTGAACAGTCTATACATAGGTACTGGATTAAGCTTTTCTTAGGATTGCTGTATAAAAAAAGCATTGTTAAAAAAAGTTCCGACATTTCCCCTTTCTTTTTTGTCTATGGGCTATCCTTTCCTTCTCAAGAGCGGTAGTGGCCCAGTGGCTAGAGTTATTTGAAAATTGATCGTGAAATACAGTTGCAGAAGTAAATCATTAAAATGCACTCGTCATTACTTATGCTGCAACATGTATCGTTGGCTGTGTTATTCCAAAGAAGTGTCCATAACAGCGTGCATGCAGGTCTCGTGGCAGGCGTACAGGCTTTAGCGCATTTCACGTCTGTTTATTCGTGTCGCGTGCATTTTCATGAATGAACGCACAAAACTGTTTGTAGTGTAGTTTTTCACCTCCACCGTTACAGTTTATTTATATTCGCTCAAATGTACTTGTGATATGAAATTATTGTGGATAAGAGACGCATCAATAATATTGCCCGAAAAAAATTTAAGCCAATCACAACATGATAAAAAAAAAATCATAGCTGGTGAGGTCTTTACAATACCACCAACATAACAAAGTGAGAGCGTGTCCTCTACTCTGTGTTCTAAAGTTGCCGTTGGCAGCACTGAAGAACCTACCTCGCCAGGATGAGGATCTCGTGTTATACTCTCTCGAGTTACAACTCTGAACTTTTATGCTCCTTGGACAGTTGTTTTGTTTGTAGTTCTTCTGCAGCCGCCGTCGGCGAAGGTTTGGATTTGTGGACATGGGCGTCGGTGCGACGTCATTATGTGTGAGTGCCGTCGGTACGTTTGGCGAGTCTTCTGAACTTCCGATCTTTTGATTTGTCGTATTATTCACGTTTTCGCCATCGTATTTGCTCACAACATATAATCCATTCACTGTTACTTCAGCCTTTTCTGAAGTCCTGCTGAGTTTCTACTTCCAGGATATTCCTACAACGCACCTCATTCGTGCGCACTCAGTGTAACAGTATTTTGTATAAGAACAATTTTTAACTAGACGGTGCAGTGCTACCAACATACTTATTTTCTCCCTGGTTTTTATTCAAATTATTTACAACAGAAACATTATAACTTACAGATGTAATATGAATAACATTTCAATATAAAAGTAAAAAAGTAACTTTCATGAACAGAAGTATAAAATGTATGTGATACAGAGCGTATTTAGGAAATAACTAAACACGTCTTATATGGGGAGATTTTTCAAATGTTTCATTCAAAAAGTCCGAAGAAACCGTGAATGTACTATAGTCGTAATTTCTCCAGATATATTGTATAATTGGTTACACGGATTTCGTTCCTAAGGCCAGGCGCATTTTGCGCTGCATTTGATTGGTGGTTGGTTGGAAGGGGTGGGGGAAGGAAAGAGGGGTTGGAGAGGGAGGGAGAGATAGATAGATAGATAGATAGATAGATAAATAGATAGATAGCTCTCTAGCAGAAACAAACGAGACCCACTCCGCGCCGTGTTTCGGAACAAACATATTGCCGAGACAGACAGTAGTAAAATAGGAACACTCTGGCTAACACTAGCGTCAATGATCTTCCACCATTTTCTCAAGACGGCGTTATAGCATCAACTCATCTCGTAAGTGTGACGATTTTCATATTATTTATTTTGTGTTGTAATTCAGAAGTTTAATTTTGAATCGCTCTAAAATTTAAAGTCGTGGTCTTTTTGCAGAATCAACATTTTTGTTCCCCTGGGCCAGATTGTGCCGGCATTTGTTCATAGCTATCGACTCGCATCTGTTATGATCGTGTTAATCTTCTTTCGTTGAAGTGAAGTGGAAAATTCCATTAGGTCTTTTGCAAGAATTATGAAACTATTGATGTTTGGATGCCATGGGTAATTAAATACAGAATCACTGTGTACCTACGTCTCGTTCCTGTCAAACATTTGATGGTGTTACCAGAATTAGTTTGTTAATCCGTTTCTCGCGTGCTACATTTGGGAAGTGAGTTCTCACCACTTGCTGTAACGGTCATGTCTAGCTAGGATTGTCTCCATTGGTTCGTGTGTAACATGTCTCGCCAATAGTTTCCATCCTGTGCTGTGTAGCACCGAGTCCATTGTGCTGGCACTTCAGAGCGGTATTGTTACATCTCCTCCCTGCTTGTGTGTACCTTTGTTTCTGTCATTTTTTTTTGTTTACAATTTACTATTAATTAGTTGCTCGAGGTGGTTAATGCACAATCGGTATTTGTCCATCTTTTCTTGGCCTGCTTAAGTAATTATTGGAAAGGTAACTTGTTTTTAGCTACAAACAAGTCGTGATTTGTGAAAGGTGTCCAACTATCTCGATGATGATTACCCTACATTACAATGTAAATGGCAGTTGAAATAAAAGATGAACACTTATGAAAACATGCCTGTCAAGATAAATTTTTAAGAGAATCATTTTTTTATCATGTTAACTATAAATGATGCCAGTCACAAAAAAAGTATTTTTTGTTTAACTACGACAACCATAAATAACATGTCACAACTCTAAAGGAAACATTGTTACTTTATAAGTGTGTAAGTTCACAGGTGGTCCAACCCAAAATTACTCTGCCCAACTTTGATGGCAAATAAAATATTGACTAAATTTCCCAACTTGTTTGCAATATATGATGACATTTTGTCTGTTGATAAACTGGCTTACTTGAAGTATGTGCTCCATGGGGAAGCTCTTAGTATGAATGTCAGTACTGATGTCTGATGTCAACTTTGGTGTTGCTTGGAAGTTACTTGTTTGTTGGTACAAGAACAAGCAACTGACTTTTAGTGCTCACGTGAAGTCTTTGTTGAAGAAACCACCCATTTTAGTTGAGGTACCTGCCTTTTTGTGCTTTCTGTTGTGTTATCAGTGAGAATGTTTCTGCTTTCTTGTGCTGCCTGTGTGTTATCAGTGAGAATGGTTCTGTCTTTTTGTGTTGTCTGTTATCAGTGAGAATTGTTTCTGCCTTTTTGTGCTTTCTGTTTTATCAGTGGGATTGTTTCTGCCTTCTTGTGTTGTCTGTGGTATGTTATCAGTGAGATTTTTTCTGCCTTCTTTTGCTGTTTTTTGTGTGTTATCAGTGAGACCCCGCCCACCTGGCACTTGAAGTGTGCACAGTATTCGAACTACACATTTTCCCACGAAATTATTTAATGTGTATCCAATGTTCTGATCTTCTAACATAATGCATCCTTTATGTGAAGGCCATTGAGTACTTTCAAGATGGCATGTACATTAGAACCATTGTTTGAGACCTTTCCAACATAGTTATAAGTATATTTTTCAAAGTGCTATTTCTCTAAATATACACTTCAGATAGGTACGTACAAAAATACTCCAGGGCTTTGCATTGAAACCTGCTATACATTTTAACCCAACAAAATGATAGGGTCGGGCCAACAGTGAAAGTTCTATAAGTACACACATTATGCCAAAAACACTTCACACCAGTTCATATCCTTGCAGTGGCACACTTGGTGTGCATAACAGTGTAGCCCTTATTGCTCCCAAGCTTGTCGTATATAAACGTGGGAAATAGCTCCAGATACGTGGGTCCCCTTAACATCCACTAGAGCAATGGGTTGTGTTGTTAACCCTCCAGGTCGAGCCTAGGACTGCTCAGCACCCTCCAAGTCAAGCCTATGACTGCGTAGCACCCTCCAAGTCAAGCCTATGACTGCGTAGCACCCTCCAAGTCAAGCCTATGACTGCGTAGCACCCTCCAAGTCGAGCCTAGGACTGCTCAGCACCTTCCAAGTCGAGCCTATGACTGCGTAGCACCCTAAAAGTCGAGCCTAGGACTGCTCAGCACCATCCAAGTCAAGCCTATTACTGCGTAGCACCCTCCAAGTCAAGCCTATTACTGCGTAGCATCCTCCAAGTCAAGCCTATGACTGCTCAGCACCCTCCAAGTCAAGCCTAGGACTGCTCAGCACCTTCCAAGTCGAGCCTATGACTGCGTAGCACACTCCAAGTCAAGCCTATGACTGCGTAGCACCCTCCAAGTCGAGCGTAGGACTGTTCAGCACCCTCCAAGTCAAGCCTATGACTGCGTAGCACCCTCCAAGTCAAGCCTATTACTGCGTAGCACCCTCCAAGTCAAGCCTATGACTGCGTAGCACCCTCCAAGTCGAGCCTAGGACTGCTCAGCACCTTCCAAGTCAAGCCTATGACTGCGAAGCACACTCCAAGTCAAGCCTAGGACTGCTCAGCACCTTCCAAGTCAAGCCTAGGACTGCTCAGCACCCTCCAAGTCGAGCCTATGACAGCATAGCACCCTCCAAGTCGAGCCTAGGACTGTTCAGCACCCTCCAAGTCAAGCCTATTACTGCGTAGCATCCTCCAAGTCAAGCCTATGACTGCGTAGCACCCTCCAAGTCAAGCCTATTACTGCGTAGCACCCTCCAAGTCAAGCCTATGACTGCGTAGCACCTTCCAAGTCGAGCCTAGGACTGCTCAGCACCTTCCAAGTCGAGCCTATGACTGCGTAGCACCCTCCAAGTCAAGCCTATGACTGCGAAGCACACTCCAAGTCAAGCCTAGGACTGCTCAGCACCCTCCAAGTCGAGCCTAGGACTGCTCAGCACCTTCCAAGTCAAGCCTATTACTGCGTAGCACCCTCCAAGTCAAGCCTATTACTGCGTAGCACCCTCCAAGTCAAGCCTATTATTGCGTAGCACCCTCCAAGTCAAGCCTATTATTGCGTAGCACCCTCCAAGTCGAGCCTATGACTGCGTAGCACCTTCCAAGTCAAGCCTAGGACTGCTCAGCACCTTCCAAGTCGAGCCTAGGACTGCTCTGCACCTTCCAAGTCGAACCTATGACTGCGTAGCACCCTCCAAGTCAAGCCTATTACTGCGTAGCACCCTCCAAGTCAAGCCTATTATTGCGTAGCACCCTCCAAGTCGAGCCTATGACTGCGTAGCACCTTCCAAGTCAAGCCTAGGACTGCTCTGCACCTTCCAAGTCGAACCTATGACTGCGTAGCACCCGCCAAGTCAAGCCTATGACTGCGTAGCACCCTCCAAGTCAAGCCTATTACTGCGTAGCACCCTCCAAGTCAAGCCTATTACTGCGTAGCACCCGCCAAGTCAAGCCTATGACTGCGTAGCATCCTCCAAGTCAAGCCTATTACTGCGTAGCACCCTCCAAGTCGAGCCTATGACTGCGTAGCACCTTCCAAGTCAAGCCTAGGACTGCTCTGCACCTTCCAAGTCGAGCCTATGACTGCGTAGCACCTTCCAAGTCGAGCCTATGACTGCGTAGCACCCTCCAAGTCAAGCCTATTATTGCGTAGCACCCTCCAAGTCAAGCCTATTATTGCGTAGCACCCTCCAAGTCGAGCCTATGACTGCGTAGCACCCGCCAAGTCAAGCCTATGACTGCGTAGCACCCTCCAAGTCGAGCCTAGGACTGCTCAGCACCTTCCAAGTCGAGCCTATGACTGCGTAGCACCCTCCAAGTCAAGCCTATGACTGCGAAGCACACTCAAAGTCAAACCTATGACTGCGTAGCACCCTCCAAGTCAAGCCTATGACTGCGTAGCACCTTCCAAGTCGAGCCTAGGACTGCGTAGCACCTTCCAAGTCGAACCTATGACTGCGAAGCACACTCCAAGTCAAGCCTAGGACTGCTCTGCACCTTCCAAGTCGAACCTATGACTGCATAGCACCCGCCAAGTCAAGCCTATGACTGCGTAGCACCCTCCAAGTCAAGCCTATTACTGCGTAGCACCCTCCAAGTCAAGCCTATTACTGCGTAGCACCCGCCAAGTCAAGCCTATGACTGCGTAGCATCCTCCAAGTCAAGCCTATTACTGCGTAGCACCCTCCAAGTCGAGCCTATTACTGCGTAGCACCTTCCAAGTCGAGCCTATGACTGCGTAGCACCCTCCAAGTCAAGCCTATGACTGCGAAGCACCCGCCAAGTCAAGCCTATGACTGCGTAGCATCCTCCAAGTCAAGCCTATGACTGCGTAGCACCCTCCAAGTCAAGCCTATTACTGCGTAGCACCCGCCAAGTCAAGCCTATGACTGCGTAGCACCCTCCAAGTCAAGCCTATTACTGCGTAGCACCCTCCAAGTCGAGCCTATTACTGCGTAGCACCTTCCAAGTCGAGCCTATGACTGCGTAGCACCCTCCAAGTCGAGCCTAGGACTGCTCAGCACCTTCCAAGTCGAGCCTATTGACTGCGTAGCACCCTCCAAGTCAAGCCTATGACTGCGAAGCACACTCCAAGTCAAGCCTAGGACTGCTCTGCACCTTCCAAGTCGAACCTATGACTGCGTAGCACCCGCCAAGTCAAGCCTATGACTGCGAAGCACCCGCCAAGTCAAGCCTGATGACTGCGTAGCATCCTCCAAGTCAAGCCTATGACTGCGTAGCACCCTCCAAGTCAAGCCTATTACTGCGTAGCACCCGCCAAGTCAAGCCTATGACTGCGTAGCATCCTCCAAGTCAAGCCTATTACTGCGTAGCACCCTCCAAGTCAAGCCTATTATTGCGTAGCACCCTCCAAGTCGAGCCTAGGACTGCTCAGCACCCTCCAAGTCGAGCCTATGACTGCGTAGCACCCTCCAAGTCGGCCTAGGACTGTTCAGCACCCTCCAAGTCAAGCCTATTACTGCGTAGCACCCTCCAAGTCGAGCCTAGGACTGTTCAGCACCCTCCAAGTCAAGCCTATTACTGCGTAGCACCCTCCAAGTCGAGCCTATTTCTGCGTAGCACCCTCCAAGTCAAGCCTATTATTGCGTAGCACCCTCCAAGTCGAGCCTATGACAGCATAGCACCCCGCCAAGTCGAGCCTAGGACTGCTCTGCACCGTCCAAGTCGAACCTATGACTGCGTAGCACCCGCCAAGTCAAGCCTATGACTGCGTAGCATCCTCCAAGTCAAGCCTATTACTGCGTAGCACCCTCCAAGTCGAGCCTAGGACTGCTCAGCACCTTCCAAGTCAAGCCTATGACTGCGAAGCACACTCCAAGTCAAGCCTAGGACTGCTCAGCACCCTCCAAGTCGAGCCTATGACTGCTCAGCACCTTCCAAGTCGAGCCTATGACTGCGTAGCACCCTCCAAGTCGAGCGTAGGACTGTTCAGCACCCTCCAAGTCGAGCCTATGACTGCGTAGCACCCTCCAAGTCGAGCGTAGGACTGCTCAGCACCCTCCAAGTCGAGCCTATGACTGCGTAGCACCCTCCAAGTCGAGCGTAGGACTGTTCAGCACCCTCCAAGTCAAGCCTATGACTGCGTAGCACCCTCCAAGTCAAGCCTATTACTGCGTAGCACCCTCCAAGTCAAGCCTATGACTGCGTAGCACCCTCCAAGTCGAGCCTAGGACTGCTCAGCACCTTCCAAGTCAAGCCTATGACTGCGAAGCACACTCCAAGTCAAGCCTAGGACTGCTCAGCACCTTCCAAGTCGAGCCTATGACTGCGTAGCACCCTCCAAGTCAAACCTATGACTGCGTAGCACCCTCCAAGTCAAGCCTATTACTGCGTAGCACCCTCCAAGTCAAGCCTATTATTGCGTAGCACCCTCCAAGTCAAGCCTATGACTGCGAAGCACCCTCCAAGTCAAGCCTAGGACTGCTCAGCACCTTCCAAGTCGAGCCTATGACTGCGTAGCATCCTCCAAGTCAAGCCTAGGACTGCTCAGCACCTTCCAAGTCAAGCCTATGACTGCGTATGCACCCTCCAAGTCAAGCCTATTGACTGCGTTAGCACCCCTCCAAGTCAAACCTATGACTGCGTAGCACCCTCCAAGTCAAGCCTATGACTGCGTAGCACCCTCCAAGTCAAGCATATTACTGCGTAGCACCCTCCAAGTCGAGCCTAGGACTGCTCAGCACCTTCCAAGTCAAGCCTATGACTGCGAAGCACACTCCAAGTCAAGCCTAGGACTGCTCAGCACCTCAAGTCGAAGCCTATGACTGCGTAGCACCCTCCAAGTCAAACCTATGACAGCGTAGCACCCTAAAAGTCAAACCTATGACTTCGTAGCACCCTCCAAGTCAAGCCTATGACAGCGTAGCACCCTCCAAGTCGAGCCTATGACTGCGTAGCACCCTCCAAGTCGAGCCTAGGACTGCTCAGCACCCTCCAAGTCAAGCCTAGGACTGCGTAGCACCTCCAAGTCAAGCCTATGACTGCGTAGCATCCTCCAAGTCAAGCCTAGGACTGCTCAGCACCTTCCAAGTCGAGCCTATGACTGCGTAGCATCCTCCAAGTCAAGCCTAGGACTGCTCAGCACCTTCCAAGTCAAGCCTATGACTGCGTAGCACCCTCCAAGTCAACCTATGACTGCGTAGCACCCTCCAAGTCAAGCCTATGACTGCGTAGCACCCTCCAAGTCGAGCCTATGACTGCGTAGCACCTCCAAGTCGAGCCTATGACTGCGTAGCACCCTCCAAGTCAAGCCTAGGACTGCTCAGCACCTTCCAAGTCGAGCCTATGACTGCGTAGCACCCTCCAAGTCAAGCGTAGGACTGCATAGCACCCTCCAAGTCAAGCCTATGACTGCGTAGCACCCTCCAAGTCAAGCCTATGACTGCGTAGCTCCCTCCAAGTCAAGCCTATTACTGCGTAGCACCCTCCAAGTCAAGCCTATTATTGCGTAGCACCCTCCAAGTCGAGCCTATGACTGCGAAGCACCCTCCAAGTCAAGCCTAGGACTGCGTAGCACCCTCCAAGTCAAGCCTATGACTGCGTAGCACCCTCCAAGTCAAGCCTATGACTGCGTAGCACCTTCCAAGTCGAGCCTATGACTGCGTAGCACCCTCCAAGTCGAGCCTATGACTGCGTAGCACCCTCCAAGTCGAGCTATGACTGCGTTAGCACCCTCCAAGTCGAGCCTAGGACTGCTCAGCACCCTCCAAGTCAAGCCTATTACTGCGTAGCACCCTCCAAGTCGAGCGTAATACTGTTCAGCACCTTCCAAGTCGAGCCTATGACTGCGAAGCACCCTCCAAGTCAAGCCTATGACTGCGTAGCACCCTCCAAGTCAAGCCTATGACTGCGTAGCACCTGCCAAGTCAAGCCTATTACTGCGTAGCACCCTCCAAGTCAAGCCTATTACTGCGTAGCATCCTCCAAGTCAAGCCTATGACTGCGTAGCACCCTCCAAGTCAAGCCTATGACTGCGTAGCACCCTCCAAGTCAAGCCTATTACTGCGATCGTAGCACCCTCCAAGTCGAGCGTTAGGACTGTTCAGCACCCTCCAATTCAAGCCTAGGACTGCTCAGCACCTTCCAAGTCAAGCCTAGGACTGCTCAGCACCTTCCAAGTCAAGCCTATGACTGTGTAGCACCCTCTAAGTCAAGCCTATGACTGCGTAGCACCCTCCAAGTCAAGCCTATTACTGCGTAGCACCCTCCAAGTCGAGCCTATGACTGCGTAGCACCCTCCAAGTCAAGCTTATGACTGCGAAGCACCCTCCAAGTCAAGCCTATGACTGTGTAGCACCCTCCAAGTCAAGTCTATGACTGCGTAGCACCCTCCATGTCGAGCCTATGACTGCGTAGCACCCTCCAAGTCAAGCCTATGACTGCGTAGCACCTTCCAAGTCAAGCCTATTACTTTGTAGCACCCTTCAAGTCAAGCCTATGACTGCGTAGCACCCTCAAGTCAAGCCTATGACTGCGTAGCACCTCCAAGTCAAGCCTAGGACTGCTCAGCACCATCCAAGTCAAGCCTATGACTGTGTTAGCACCCTCTAAGTCAAGCCTATGACTGCGTAGCATCCTCCAAGTCAAGCCTATGAGTGCGTAGCACCCTCCAAAGTCAATCCTTGGACACAGCTAGATATCTTAATGGTTGAGGGTGGGGTTTACACTGACCAAAAACAACTGAAGAGTTAGTAGAATGACACAGGTAATTATGACAATATAAGTTACTTAAAGATAAAATTCATTGTAATTTTCAGCAAACATGTGTAGTTTTCAACAACATTAGGTTGGGAGGTGGGTAGGCAACCTTTAAGACCACATACTCTGGCTATGCTGTTACATCATTTGTGAGTAGGCATTTAGATGACACACTCCAAGTACCATGGAAAATGATCGACACTTGAAACTGAATTACACGTCCTATATTATATGGACTCGTGACTTTCCTGAATTACAAATCCTATATGGACTCGTAGCTTTCCTTTATAATCACTGTCATGCCCAAAAAGCAGTATATTCAGCTGCCACAACAAAATCCAATATACAACTGGCAAAGCAGAAATTCTGTCAAGCCTAAGTGGAGACTACCACACAACCTGTTATCAAAATGTTGTGCTATCTCCTAGCAGAAGTGATGTGTATGTAAAGCTACCCACAATATTCACAAATGCACAGATTTGAATAGCAATTGTCCACAGGAGTGTGTTTTTAATGATGAAAGAAAATAAGTTGTCTTTGAACTGTCTTCTGTCTGCACTCAGCTGGGATCTTCAAGCCTTACAATCATTCAACTGGTTGCTTCGCTTGGAGAAATTTCTTTCATTCTCACCTTCTTGCCTCTACATTCCCCTGTGACATATCACAAATAAATGGCATGAGACAAGTCAGAATTTAACGTCCTTTAATGACATTTGTGTACAATAATACTGAAGAGGAGAATACACTGGAAAAAGGCATATATAAATGAATACAAAGATGCATAAGTTATAAAAGATAGCAATATTATTAAAAAATACCAAACTTTAAATCACATGAAAATCAATAATAAATGTTACCCTTGGAGTACAAACACAAACATTTATTTAATAGGTACTGGCTCCCGTACATGCCAATACAGAAAGATTATAGTGGGAGGCTGTCGAATGTGACCCATTAAAACTCCTACCATTAAAAACAGTACCTTAAACCCATAAAAACGATGCTCTTACGAATGAGTCGTGGAAATGGAAAATTACCAGAAAGTTCAATTAAACTTGTGTGGCACACAAAGCAATCACAACACATTAAAAACAAGAGACACAGCAGATGTGACACCATAGTTACAGCCAAACATAATTTAGAAAGGCAACTGAAACCAAAATTTGAAATGGATAGCAACTACTGCACACCCAAGCAACTACACACACATACCACACAGAAATTACAAAACAGTTAAAAACTCTGCACAGAAATGTTACATTTATGTACGACTCACCGCAAAATCGGCCCATTGCTTAGTGTCGATGACTTTAGCAAGTTGTCATCATTCTTGTTGAAGTGAGGTGCAGGCAGGCTGAAGCATGAGCTCGGTACACAAGGTCTTAAATAAACTATTGTGGGGGAAGGAGAGGCAAGGGTATAGAAGAACACGGGAGGGGATCGGAGTACGAGCAGAGAGTCCGCCACTAACAGCTGAAATAGAGGATCCTCACAATAAACAACATCGGGACAGATAACGTGGCAGATGATACACCCCATTTACACAAAACCCATCTCACTGCCCTACTTTGCACCTTTTCCAGCTTCCAGACCACTTCTTCCACATATGGATCCCAGACTGCGACAGCATATTCTATTATTAGCCAAAGCATAGCATTACAAAAGCTTCTCCTTCACATCCCCTTCCTTTCTTCCCTTTGATATTCTCTATACTGGCTTTTTCCACCTAAGGTCACATTGAATCAGTCCTCCAGATACTTACACTCTGAAGCTTCTCCTGACCATGCAATTTATGTGTCTTCATACCTGTATTGTTACTGTCTCACGTGCCATGACCAATTGCGTGCACTCTTTATGGCTCGTCCATATTGACTGCCTGTGTCCTGTACCAGCTTGATCTTTGTATTGTTTACAAACACATAACATAGCAAGCTATTTACAGCACATCTCCTCTTCTATATAAGTTGCACAAATCACACTAGTCTAGCACACTACACATAACATAGCAAGCTATTTACAGCACATCTCCTCTTCTATAGATCAAGTCTCTTGGGCAGTTTTACCACTTGTCCACTGAATGTCTTATAGACACTTGTACTTGGCTGCGTTGCACTGGTCTCTTATTGTGGACACTCTTGGAAGGATGATGCTCCTGGCGATCCGGGAAGGGATGGCGGTTCATCGATTGACCATGGTCACAATGTTTCTGGTGCTCCACGAATGGATCCAACTAGTCGACTTCCTTCAGGTGCAAGAATCAACTGCACCCTATATCTTCGCACTTGACCCTGCTATGTCTGGACTATGTACGATCTTGGAAAAGGAAAATATGGATGTATTTTCCCATAACACTTCATATCGGGGATCCATACTCTCTCTCTTCGAGTCAGTTGTCTTAGTTCTTTAGCTCCATGTCTTCTATCGAAGTTCCTCTTGTTGCGTTCTTTCAGTTTCTGGTCTTTCATACAGAATACTTTAAATTCTGGCCTTTCCTTTGTTGGCTGCTGCTGTAGATTTATTACTGGCAATGTGGTTCTTAGTGCTCCCCCAAACAGAAGTCCTGCTGGTGACAGTCTGCTTTCTAAGGATGTTGCCCTGTATGCGAGCAATCTTAGGTTTGGGTCTGCTGATTTAGAGACTATATTCTTTGCTACTTTCACCACACTCTCTGCTTCCCCGTTTGATTGAGCAAATTTGGGGCTTGTTGTAGTTAGCAGAAACCCCATACTCCTTTGCAAACTTCTGAATCTCTGCTGATGTGAACTGCACTTCTTCAGGAATGCCATGATGAGTAAATATGTTTTTAATTCCTGCTATGACGGTTGTCGATGCTGTGTTTGGTAATTGTACCACCTGAAAAATCTAGAAAAATAGTTCTGAATGAATATGTAATTTTGCTCAGCGATTTCAAATATATATATATATATATATATATATATATATATATATATATATATGACCAGTAACAGCCATGGTCCTCATGGCAACAGGGTCATTTTCATAGGTTCTGCCCTCTTGACCTCTTTGTTCCATGCCCTGACTGCAATTTTTCACCAGTTTTTTTATATTGTTGACGATAGTGGGCCACCACAATGACTCCTTTGCTTGTCTGCGACATTTTGTAATGTCCATATGTCCGTCATGGATCCGTTGTAGCATCTCATGTTGTAAGCCACTTGAGACAAAGATTCTGGCTCCATAACATAATCAGTCCTTCAAAGGGATGTGTGGTCCAAACATTGCATGGGACCTGCATTGGTTCCAGTTTTCCATTTGCTTACCAGATTTGTCCCAGTATGTGACAATTTTTTCTGTAGCATCATTTGCCATCACAGACTTTACATTACTGTGACGCCGTCGGGTGAGACACAAGACGAACGGTGACAGAATAAACTTGATAAAGTCTGGCTACCAGGATTAATATATAAATTGATAAACTTACGGTAGATGGGCGCCAGCGGTGTTTCCCAATCATTGCACTGTTGAGACTCAGGGTTCTCAGGGATGCTGTGGGTTCTGTGTGTCCGTCTCACCCGAGTGTACTTATGAAACACTTTTCATTACTAAACATCATTACTAAACTTTTATCACTGAAAACAATGGCAAGAGGTTGCTGTCACTACAAAGAAATACTTGATGCACTGGTATACTTGCTTTTATTTTACCGCTCATACAAAAGTCGTGCCAGGATTCTAAAGTTTATGAATTACACTCGAATGTGTCTAGCTAACTCCATTCGGGTGCTCCCCAGCCCGTAATTCCTATAGCACACTCCTAGATGGATGACTTCTCTTTGGTGGTAGAAAACACAATCTTCACAAGGAAAGAGGTCGACAGCCGCTAGGGTGGACTGTCGATTTTTCCTGAAGACAGGGCATAGAGAATTATGAAATGAACAAACATGTTTGATTATTTGGCGTTGTTAACGCAGACTCGTCGGGGCTTGTCTTGTAGCACGTGGTTAATGTGGTGACGGCCTGCACACACAGCTGGCTAGGACGGATATAATATCACCGTACACTTTACATAAATGGCACAAATACACTTGAAATAAGATGGGACACGACATGGATGGTCACAATAAACACGCAGATGCGTGAGAGCAAGTTTAGACGGCGCTAATGCCATTGGATATGATTGGAAGCGGATCACGTGGTACAGATAGAATTTCAAGATTTCTTCGTAAAAAACGGAAAATTCTGTTCAAATTGTTATTATTGATACGAAAAATGTTCTCCTGCAGATTGTGATGTTGTTAGGCTTTCAGCACGCCTGATGGCGGGAAAATTAATCTTTGAATAGCTTGCATGGTCATGCATACTGACCCTGGCTAACAGCCAGCAGCGTTAAGCCAACAACGGCGCTCACCATGCACGTGACAGGTGGACATGCACGTGTGCAAAGAGACTCCAGTTTGAACTTTCCCATGACGGAATATTATTTTGCAGTGTAAAATGTGTCATTTGTTTTTCCAGGGTTAAAAATGTCTTTAAGTGTTTGAAAATATATGTTTAAAATAATTGCAAAATGTTTAGTTATGAATTCAAAATGTGTGATGCGTGAAGATTAAGAACAGTACTATTCTGGCGGAACGCTGTTATAAAAATACATTTAAATAATATGGAAAATTAATAAGAAAAATAAACAATGTAAAACAATATTTAAATTACTTTTGTGACATTTACTTTTGTATATAAAATGTATTACTCGGTGTGCATAGCACTTCCGCTTATGTGAACCCCATAGGCAGCCATGGTAGGTCCGTGAGACGCTAGCCTCAGCGCAGTCGTAGGAGGTCTGGCGAGGTAAGACGCTGTCACGTACGGACTTCAAACTTTTTGCACTGATGTAGATTACCATAGCTCATTCTTAGTATACCGGTTAACATTTGCTTGCATACGTTTTGCCAGATATTTTCCCCAGCATTATGCTTCCTCTTAACTTAATAATTTGTGCCCTTGTGGCGTTTTAAAACTTAAACGAGGAGAAAGGGAGGAAAGATGTCGGAGAGGCCACGTGGCCCGCGTAACTAGAATCAGGCGCCATCTGCCTATACTAAAGGCATTTCATTGTAATTTCTGTATTATTGCTGCATGCAATTTTAAGAGCTTTAATTCTATGCATGTATTTAGGGTATTTTCATGTTTAATTGTTTTGTGGCCGCATCACTTGCAACCACGTGGTTCAGAGCCACCAAGTCAATGTCCGTGCCATTTATGCACTTTGAGGGTTTATTCGTGTAATGTCATGTGCACCTTAATTTATTTCAGGGTTATATGTCAGTTTTATTCAGGGTTCCATGTAATTTTCATGTAATTGATGCTTTGCATGTTTGACCAAGGTGTCATTTCAGTGTCGGATTTTCTTGCCATCTGGCATGTTACAAGTACAACACCAAAACACTCTGCAACAGAATAATTCTTTCAATGCAAATAACCTCTTATTTGACTGAAGTTTGCCGTTCTTTCGGAGAAATATGGAGATTTCACCTTCACCATATGCTCCGTTGCAACACTTATCCAGCGACATCCGTGCCATGTAATCTTGTTTTCACGCGCTTGCATGTTTATTATGACCACTCATGTCGTGTCCCATAATTTTTCAAGTGTATTTAAATGTTTTCCTGTAATTTGTATGGTGATATTATTTCCGTCCTAGCCGACTATGTGTATAGGCAGTCACCTCACTAACCACGTGCAGCTAGATGAGCCCCGATGAGTCAGCGTTAGTGATGCTAAATAATCACACTTGTTTGTGCAGTTTGTTCATTTTGTCTCATTTCATTATTCTCTGCTCTCTATCTTCAAGGAAAATCGTCAGTCAACCCTAGCGTCTGTCGACCCCCTTCCCTTGTGAAGATTGTGTTTTCCCACATCACAGAGAAGTCATCCATCTAGGAGTGCGCTAGATTATTTTCGAGCTGGAGAGCACACAAATGGAGTTAGCTAGACACGTCCGAGTGTAATTCACGAAGTAAATTACTGGCATGTTTTATTTGTACAAGTGGTATTATAAAGCAAGTAGTACAGTGCATCTAGTGTTTCTTTTGTAATGACAGCTACCTCTTGCCATTGTTTTCTAAAAGTTTAGTAATAATGTTTATTAATGCAAAGTGTTTTGTAAGTACGCTCGGGTGAGACGGACACACAGAACCCACAGCATCCCTTAGAACAACCCTGAGTTCCAACAGTGTGGTGACTGGGAAACACCGCTGGCGCCCACCTTCAGTAAGTTGTTGTGTCACCATTCGTCTCATGTCTCACCCGACGGCGTCAATACAAAGTATCAATTTCATGAAATTGACAGGGAACCCTTAATGAAACAATACATAAAACCCTTAAATAAGTTACAGCGCATATGATTTTACACAAATAAACCCTCAAAGCGCATGGATGACGCAGATATTGACTTGGCGGCTATTAACCACATGGTCGCAACTGATGTGGCCATAAAACAATTAAACATGAAAATTACCCGTAAATACATGCATGAAAATAAGGCCCTTATAATTACATGCAGCAATCTTAAAATGTCTTTTATGACGGTGTTCACGCCGGAATTATAATGTTCTTAATCTTCACGCAGCGCACATTTTGAATTCATCACCAAACATTGTGCAATATCATTAAACATACATCTTAAACATTTAAACACTTGAGAAACCTGGAAATAAAACAAGAGACATAATTTTACACTTCAAGTAAATATTCTGTTTTTGGAAAGTTCAAGTTATGGCCTCTTTGTGCATGTGCATGCCCATGTGTCACGTGAATGGTGAGAGCTGTCATGGTCTTAATACGGTTGGCTGTTAGCCGGCGTCAAACGACCAACGACCCCTCCCTCGAAGGCCAAGACGGTGTGAGCAACTCAACTTTGCCCGGCTATGAACCGGGACTACCGGTTGAGGACATAAGAAGCATTGCCTCAGAAGTCTCCTTACTCTGCGGCGTTTGCAGGGGATGGGGGTGTAGGCTGGAACCATGTTGTGGGGGTTTAGTGGTGACTCGACTCGACTCGCCTCGCCTCTTGCGAGCTCTGTGCTGTTGCTTGTTGACATGCGACATCACACTCACTGCCCTACTACTTTCCCTAAACCCTTTGAAACCCCTACTAGACTATCCCCTGCGGGTGCCGGAAAACCTCTGAAAGGCATTGCATTTTCACTTTTGTTACAACCATTTAGACTGGTGCCTTGGGGAATCCCCTTAAAACTGGCACTAGTTGCGTTGCAATTTACATGTACACTGTTGTTACCACAACTAAACCCTTTAAAATTACTTTGGTTACTCGCTTCGCTTTCTGGTGTGTTTACACTTTCGTCGCCTTCCCCCTCCCTATTTGGTGTGGAGTGTTCAGACGGCGCGAAGACTCTGAATGTCATGTTGTTTACATTGTCTGGGCGCGTGGTCACGAGGCTGGTGTTGTAGTTTTGACACTTGCTGCTTTTGTCATCCCTTGTACCACCTCGTATGCAACATCGCCCACGCTGTAGTACTGGGCTTTCCAGCTTCTCCTTGCCCCTCTTCCCTTCTGGTTTGCGAGCTATACGTATGTTGTCGCGGTGACGTTTTGTTACGTGTCGCAGACCAAGTTTCAATATAAATGTGGAATTTCTTCTCTTTGCTGTTACTCGTACCTGCCCAATCCACCTGGGTGCCAGTCCAGCACAGTGGTTCTTGATTCCCACCAATAATGTGTTTTCCCGTACATATATATACATGTCGGGTACTAATTCTGGCGGTGGCCTTCTGCTCTTTGGTACCCATGTGTAACAGTAATTTCCCTGATTTTCCCTTGTCTGTTCATGTATCTGCTGTTAGTGTGCGATAATTTCTTCGGGCGGCACTGGCGGATTTTCGCGGGGTTGCCGGGTGCACGCAGTTCACTACCCTGTACCATCTCTGTGGGTGTTTTCCCAGTTGTAGCATTTACTCAGTTTCGCAAACAAAACAAACCTAATGGGATCAATTGTGCCCATCTGGTGTGATCTCCCCTTTGCCGGACTCATAACTGGATTTTTATGTCTTGGTGACGACGTTTGGTTGGGTTTGCCCTGGGATGGTAGGCTGGGGTGGTACGGTTTTCGGTCCCCCATGTGGTGCAAAAATGTCTCTACTTTCTTCCCACAAACTGGGTGCTGTTGTCCGTCAGTAAATATATGGGATAACACCACCTGGGAAAAAAAACTATTTGCATTATACGCGCGACCGTATATGCATGAACATTGCTGACCGGAAATGCCTCGGTCCACCTTTAAACAGGTCAGTGACGACAATGAGGAAGCGTTTTCCACTTTTTGTTCATGGGTACAGGCCCATGATTTCAAGCGCTAGAGTTTTGAACGGCTCCATTGGCAACCTTGGTTGTTGTAAAGCATCACCGTCTGTCCTCCACGGCTTCTGGGTGTTACATGTGACGCAACTCTGCACATGTTTCCGCACATCCCCTTGTATTCCGGGCCAATGGAAAAACTTGGACGTTCCTACGTGTTAGTTCGGATCCCGGGTGACCATGCTGTAGACTGTCATGGCAGTATGTCAACACAAGATCACGTGTTTCTTTTGGAACATACGTCTGCCATTTTGTGCAGTTACCAGGCGGTTTTACTTTGATTTCCCGGTCCACTACTCTCCAGTACTCTGAATATAGTGCGGTGCAGTGTTGCTGACGTTGTACAGCATCCGGGTAATTTTCTTGTGCAATGTGTACCTACTCTTAATACATTGCGGACATTTAGTGAGACAAGTTCTCTGGGTGGTGTGGCAACAATACTTTGCAAAACAAAAGTTGGTGGTTCTGCTACTGGCGTGGCACGGCAAGGTGGTAGTGCCTCCTCCCATTCAGCGTCATCTGTTACTGTTGTGTTGGGACATGGGTTTCTGGACAGGGCATCTACAAGTTCGTTGGTTTCTCCCGCCACGTGTTCTACTTGGAAGTCTAACTCGTGTAGTAGCAAAGCCCAGCGGGGGAGTTTAATTTTCCTGTCATGCATGCCTTCCAGCCAACTTAGACAGCGGTTATCTGTTTTCAACGTAAACTGTCTCCCTACCAGATAAGGCCGGTACTTCCTCAGCGTGTTTACAATTGCCAAGCATTATTGCTCATTCACGTGATATTTTCGTTTGGCATTCCCGAATTTGGCCCTGTTGTAATTGATGATGTGTTTTTCCCTGTGTTCTCCCACCTGGTACAACTCTGCCCCGATGCCTTCTTGGCTCACATCTGTCTGAACGGCAACAGATAATTCTGGTCTAAACGTGGCTAGTGGTTGACAATTAAGAAATGCAAGTTTGATATCTTTGAATGCTTGATCGGCTTGAGGGGTCCATACAGATTTTTGCTTCGCACATAAAAATGCAGTTAATGCTGCAGTAATCACAGAAAAATTTGGAACAAATTCTCTCAACCAATTTATTAAACCAAAAAATTTTCGGACTTGATTACGTGATCTGGGTGTGGGTTTTCCTGTATCTGTTGTATGTGTTGTCGTTCGGGCTCGTGTCCGTCCCCTGTTATATAGTGTCCTAGAAACTCCGTCATACTCATACCCAACTTACACTTGTGGACCTTACATGTCAGCTTGTTGCATTAGTCTTTCGAACACAAGACTCAGGTGGTGCAGATGTTCTTCCCAGCTGTTCGACCATACAAGTACATTGTCAAGATAGGCCATCGCAAAGTCTCCAATGTAACCATCTAATACATTTACCATCAAGTTTTGGAATGTGGCAGGGGCACATTTTAGGCCAAATGGCTTTGCAAAAAACTGAAATCTATGCCCGTCTGATGAGGTAAAGGCTGTTTTTTTTTACGATCTTGTGGGCGGATAGGTACCTGCCAATACCCTGACTTAAGGTCGAGTGAAGTGAATACAACAGCTGGCCCTAGTGTTGACAAAGTGTCCTTGATGTTGATTACTGGAGGTGGAATATTTACAGTTATTTTGTCAAGCGGACGAAAAAACAATGCAAAACCTCCATTTACCGTCCTTTTTAGGGACTGAGTTGTAGAGACTCTGCATAGATTCGATAACATTGTCACTGAGCATTTCACATACCTGTTGGTTTATTACTCGCCGGAAGAAAATACGAGGATCTCGTGGCTTGGAGTACACCGGGTCCTCGTGCTTCGTGATGATGGCGTGCTCTGTGACGTCGGTGCGCTGCAGCTTTCCATCAGTGTGGAACACACTGGAATACTGGTTCAGCAGATGCTGCTGCCGTTGTTGATGTTGTTCAGGCACCTTGTGCGCAAACTCGGTAAGCGGCACGGCAGCTGTTGTTGTCGCAGCGTTACTCCTACTGTGTACAGTGTCCATCTTACACGCGTCCCCACATGAAGACGATCAAGATGTGGTTCAATCACTGCCTGGTTGCCAATCAACCACGGTAACCCCAAAATTATTTCCTCACACAAGTCCGGCATAATGTAAACATCGCATTTTGTACGAAGTTCACGTACTCCCACGGTTACGTGCATGTCGCTTTTCACCTCACCCTTTTGGTTTGCGTGTGGCGAACTGCAGACAACGTGGTGCACTGTTTTTGTTATTGCCTCGATTATCCCCTCACGTACAAAATTATGGCTTGCGGCAATGCTAATTACAGCAATTACATTTTTCCCTTCAAGTTCTACCTTGACCCTTAATACACGTACAGTACTATCACTAACCTGAAACACTTTTGCACCTTCATTAGGCAGATTCCTACAATTTGGTGGTGAGATTGGTGCAGGTGCTGGTTCGCCAACCTGCTGACTCAGTTTCCTGACCGATTTCCCTGATAATAGTTCTCCCGGTTATTTTGGTGGAAGTTCCGTTGTTCGCAATAGGGTCTTATGGGCATAAATGGTGGCAGTGGCCTCGTAACATCTGGCATCATGACGGGTGTTGACAGGTGGTGCTGCTGCCTCGGGGATTGGTATGCCTGTTCTGCTTGCATATCCTGTTCGTAGAGGTACGCCCGCCACGTAAAGTGCACTATGCTCACACGTGTTGCTCTTCTTAGGTACGACCTAATGTCCGGTGTTAACAGAGCCGCAATTTCTAGTACTGCACGCATCGGTTGACCTGGGTTCAGGCGTTTGAAAAGGCCTAATTTGCGCTGGATGAACTCTTCAATCCCTTTGTGCTCGTGCTGTTGTTCGTGACACAATCACGCTTGTGCCTGGATGGCATCGCCATCTGTGTCGAACCATCCCAGCAACCTGTTACAGAATTCTTCCCATGTTATGCGATAGTCTCTCACTAGGTTCCACCACGTAGCAGCTATTCCCCTTAATCTGTTCGCAGTGACCTCCGTCCAATCTTCATGGTGTACCCGGTGTCTGTCTAGTTTCTCTTCACATACCGCTAGGAACATGCCCAGGTTCTCTGCATCAAGTCCCGCAAAGTTGGTAAAAGTACATTAACGGTCTGGTCCTGGTAAACCCTGTGATGTGTACGTAACTACTACTGGCAGCGGCGTGGATTTCACTTGTGGTATTGGCGGTGGTGCAATCTCCGCACAGTTCATCTTATGGCCCTCGTCACAGTTTATAACACCTTCGCGGAAGGTTACATTTTCATCAGGCCATATGCATAGCAAGTGAGAGTCCCGTTTGCAATGCTGGCACTGCGCTCACTTCGTTCCTGCCCGTCACATCTGGTGCGTGTGCTGAGACACCTTCTGACCCCCGAGGGGAGGGGGGGTAACAAAATGGGCCTCACTCCATCACCCAGACAACAACAACAGTCCCCAACCCCGCCCCTGGATGAAGTTAGACATGGCCAACAATAAACACCCATCTGAGTTATGCCCCGTCACGACGATATTGTATGAGCTTATAAATAAATTACTGGTAAAATACACCAAACAGTGATAGAGGTCCATTTCTGTGATGCATGAAAGAATGTTTTCCAAGTTCACACTTTTGGCGGCAACAAATTTAATTGATTAAATTACAATCCATTAATTCACGTGGCATTGAAAAAATCCCTGGCCAACACGTTAAAAATACTGCATAAAAAAAACTCTTACACTAGTTTGGAAAGTTCATTCTTACTCTACGTAATATTATGTACAAATTCACTTTTACGCTAATTCCAAAAATTTATATCGCAAGCCACTGCAGAGAAGCCACTGAGTTTGCCCGCTGACATTACGTGTCACACTCCGACATGAAGAAATAGCAATATTATAATTACAGTACCTTGGCAGCAGCCCCATCATGGGCCTGACGATGTGAAGGAAACAGCCCCACCGTTCGGGCCACGACACAATGAAGTTTTTGGGTCGCCTGTGTCCGCGACACCATCGTGTTGTACTTTTCAGCTCTCGGAATTCTGCTCAGCTATTTTCGCCCCGCAGGCATGGTCTTTATTTCCGTTGGCACTAGACTTTAATTACTCCGCTCTGTCGTGACACACTCACTCTCATATGAAATTTTTGGCTAGCGGAACAGTCAAGGTTTTATCTCCGGCCAAAATGGCTTCCATCATTCAGCCCGACAATTTACCAGGTCGACCGTCCAGTAGGACAGGGCGCAATTCCTAAGACGTCCGCTGTTATCACAAAGTCAGAGTTCACCTCAACGCGTTTTACACACCAAAGAAAGTCCAGTAATTGTTTCAGTGACTTTCATGGTTAAAAAATACAGCTACGGACATTTGTGCGATCTACAACTGTCTGTAAATAGTGTACAAAACCTTGGCACAAACTTTCATTAGCAGCAAATAATTCATTTCTCCCCAACTCTGTGCCTTCGATTATGTTATACACAACCTATCTATGTTTCTAGTCAGTTTAGCACACTTTTCCGGGGAGGGTTGCATCTCATGCAATAGCAAACGCCAGCTTGTGTCTAGTCCAACGGGGTCCCATTTCAAAATGGGAATTTTTGTGTTATGCCTCGCTCGCTTGCAGGAATATTTTGTCGCCATCCGACAAGACACTGTTGGCTCACTATCGTACAGTATGGGCACAATTCAAATTTACATGAGACGACAACGGTGGAAATCTTGTCACAGTCCGACATATAATACACACAGTTGCTTCTCTCTAACCCGATGCTGGCTGGTAACACACATAATCGGGCCCCTGGTGCGTTAGCACCTGCGGTGACCAACAGACACTTTCCGGCCGTGTGATCATGATTAAGTCCCGCAAAATGACACTGCTATCGCACACAGCTGACTAACTAGACCACCCGCTGAAGTCACACTCTACCAGCATACTGCTCACTACTGCTGTCCGTGGCATGCCCGCATCACTGACGAAGCCCCACTCCTGCGATGTCACGCGGCACATGCCAGGCAACACGCAGCGGCTGCTCTTTACATTAAGGCGGCAGAATAAGGAACTACAAATGCCATAATTGACTCACAGCCTATATCACAAATGTTACCCAGCATTAACACTCATTGATAATTATCACATAGATAATACATAGTATATATAAATGATTAAATGATAAGAATAAATGTATCACCAGTCATTATACAATTATTAACATACATACTAAAAGTTACCAGCGCGGTAATACCAACCGCTATAAAAATTACACTAAAAATATATACTAAAAATACTACAAAAACTGCGCTGATTCCCAAATCATCAGTGTGCACAGGCATGTTTCTGACGGCGTTGATGCGGTATTGGACGTACATTGACATAACGGTTGAACCCATGAATTTTCAGCAAATAAGTTCACTTCACTCAATCTGCCACAATGTACACATCGTTCGACTGGCATGTCCAAGTAGTTCGCGTTCGTGATCACGGGTGTTGCAGTTGCAGACGCGGAAGTCTTGAGGCCTTCTCATGGATAATCAGGTGTTGTGTCCGCCATTTTAATACACTTCAGGCGGATGATGTGACGTGGATGAACATACTGGCCTCACTTGGGAACGCCAATTGACGGTGTCGGGTGAGACACGAGACGAACGTTGACACAATAAACTTACGGTAGATGGGCATCAGCAGTGTTTCCCAGTCACAGCACTGTTGAGTCTCGGGGTTCTCAGGGATGTTTGTGAGTTCTGTGTGTCTGTCTCACCTGAGCGTACTTACAAAACACTTTTCATTACTAAACATCTTTACTAAACTTTTATTATTGAAAAATGGTGAGAGGTTGCTGTCACTACAAGAAAAGACTTTAAGCACTGTGATACGTGCTTTTTATTCTGTCAACCATACAAAATCGTGCCAAAGTTTACCTTATGAAACTCGGATGTGTCTAGTTGTCGATTTTTCCTGAAGACAGGGCATAGAGAATTATGAAATGAACAAACATGTTTGATTATTTGGCGTTGTTAACGCAGACTCGTCGGGGCTTGTCTTGTAGCACGTGGTTAATGTGGTGATGGCCTGCACACACAGCTGGCTAGGACGGATATAATATCACCGTACACTTTACATAAATGGCACAAATACACTTGAAATAAGATGGGACACGACATGGATGGTCACAATAAACAAGCAGATACATTAAAACTTAAACATGCAAACTTAGATGGTGCGGATGTCGCTGGATATGATTCGTAGCGGATCACATGGTGCAGATGGAATTTCAAGATTTCTCCGTAAAAATGGCAAATTCTGTTCAGACAAATTGTTATTATTGATAGGAAAAATGTTCTCCTGCAGATTGTGATGTTGATAGGCTTATAGCATGCCTAATGGCAGGAAAATCAATCTTGGAGTAGACAGCGTGGTCATACATTCACAGTATCAATTTCATGAAAATTACACATAATCCTGAATGAAACAATACATAAAACACTGAAATAAGTTACGGCACACATGATTTTACACAAATAAACCCTCAAAGTACATGGATGGCACAGATATTGACTTGGCAGCTATTAACCACGTGGTCGCAAGTGATGTGGTCGTAAAACAATTAAACATCAAACTACCCTTAAATACATACATGAAAATAAAGCCCTTAAAATTTGCACGCAGCAATTAAACAGAAACTACTCTGAAATGCCTTTAACATAGGGGAATGGTGCCTGATTCAAAGTTGCGCGGGCCGCATGGCCTCTCCGACATCTTTGCCCTCCTTCTCCTCGTTTACATTGAAAAAGCTACAAGGGCCCAATTATTAAGTTAAGCGGAAGCATAATACTGGGGAATGTTTGGCAAAACGTATGCAAAGCAAAGGTTAACCTGTATACTAAAGCGAAACTATTGTAATCTACATCAGTGCAAAAAGTTTGTAGTGCGTACGTGACAGTATCTTACCTCGCCAGCTCTCCTCGATGGACTGCCCAGAGGCAGGGATCGTGCAGACTTACCATGGCTGCCTACGGGGTTCACACAAGCGGAAGTGCTATGCACGCCGAGTAAAACTGTTATATTTTTTAATAAATGGCACATAAATAATTTGAATATTGATTTACATTTTAGATTTAAATTGTTAATTTTCTGTATTCTTATAATGTCTTTAATGTCATTGGAAAGTTCAGGTTATGGCCTCTTTGCGCATGTGCATGCCCATGTGTCACATGATGTGTGAGCACTGTCATGGTCTTAACGTGGCTGGCTGTTAGCCGGCGTCAACTGAAAGAAAGAAAATGAGGTGGAGTTACCCACAACTGTGAAACCAATTAGAATAAGTGGGTGTTCAAGGCACACCTTAAGGCAAAAGGGTTTCAACAGAAAGAAAATTTTGATCATTCTGAAATTTATGCACTTGCTGCAAAAGTGTTTCGTAAAGATGCTCCGGTAAGACGGACACACAGAATCTACAGCATCCCTGAGAACCCTGAGTCTCGAAGTGCGGTGTCTGGGAAGCACTGCTGGCGCCCACCTACCATAAGTAACTTATGTCATTGTTCATCCCGTGTCTCATCTGACGGCGTCAAGTTCTAGAATAGGCGTAGGGCTTTCACGGGATGTTTGGTGTATGCTGTGCTCGGCACACATCCAGATATTTATTCAGCAGTGAGCTATCTTGGTTGTTTCCAAGGGAACCCTGGGGATGATCTATAGAAGGCACTCAAGAGAATTCAGAGGCTCTGCAGAACAGAGTAATGATATTCTCTTCACAAGAAGACACCCTGACTTTGCAGGAATTCATAGATGCTGACCGGATTGGTAGCACAGAGGTTCGGAAGTCAACTTTCGAACCTCTGTGCTACTCTTCTAAGCAGTAGTCAGTTGCTCACAGAGGCAGCGTACGTTGCAGTATGTGCTTGTGTCATTGAGGTGTATGAGCCTATCGCACTTTCCATGTAAGTGTGGATAAATCCTGAGAACTATAAGTGCTTAAAACATGTAGACATCAAATACTATTTTGTCAGAGAAATGAGTAGCTCTGGTATAATCAATGTCAGTTATATTAAATGTAAAGATGAGCTGGTTGATGGCTTCACAAAAACCTTAGAGAAGGGTAAATTCTTAAAATTTGTTCAGAAACTTGGTTTAAAAGAATAGTAATCTGATTACGTGTGGCATTCCCTTGCATTCCTGTATATTGCCTAATATTTAAAATGATCTGATTAAGAGGGAGTGTTTGGTTAACAAGATTTTTGTTTTTAGCAATCAAATATTTTAATTTATATGAGAGAGTATGTTTGACTTAGTACAGCAAATCAGTTTGTAGCTATTATGGCAGTAATGACTGCTGGATTATTATTTATTATTATTATTATTATTATTATTATTATTATTATTTATTATTATTCTAGTGCAATGTAATCTGATAAATGTCAGTTTGCCAATGAGTTATGTGGCTTAGTTTGCAATAGAATGCCTACCCAGACATTTTTGTTGGCAGGTATTTATTATTGTCTCACCTTTTGTGACTCGGGCATATGAGGATCCATGTAAGCAGTAGATGCAAGTCTTCTTAAGCACAGATGATCCCATTTAAGTCAGACTCACCTGAGGACAAGGAATTTGTTAAAAGTTATATTTAATTTTATGTCTACTACAATATATTACAGATTACAACGAAAATAAAACTGTGAATTACATCCAAGTATAAGATGTTTTAATTCAATGTCAGTCTCAATATAACATGAAAAGGTCAGCAAAATATCATCACGTTTTATTCTTTATGATTTAGTTGACATCCTACGTAAACGTATGGGCAATATTTTTCCTCAGTGCTATGTCGCATGTAGGATTACAGTGGATTGTGACCACCGCACAAAAGTAGCTAAGACAGTAATTGTCATGGCAACAGGATTACAGCCTGTAGTACAATAACTGCTTCAACATTATCACTGTATTATGTACTTAATATTAGTTCCGTATTCTTTCCTACATAGAAAGCAAAATCCAAACAAAAGTTGCAAGTAGTAGGATTAACATACAGATTTGGCATTTAATAATAATGCAGTGGCCTGTTGTGTTCTAATATATGCCATGGGAGGTTGAAGAGGGAATGAAAACTGTATATTGCAGTAATTTGCGAACAAATAGGTATAGTAAACATCCAGCATAGGTAAATTATTTATTTATGATAACACATTTTGTTATATTTCTCAAGCAATGATTAAAATTGATGTGATTTTTATCAGCATAAATGTGTTGGTTGCTATTTTTTTTTTGGTTATATTTCACGTGATATATTAGAGTGCCAATTTTTTTTGGCAGGAGGGTGGGAATAAGTAATGCCTTCATATAAAGATGATGTAATTTCAGTATGTTTTTATTTCAAATACACTCATCTGCAGGATTTCTCGGTTGGGCTTTGCCATCAAGAGGTTTCGAAGTGGTTTCGTAGTGTTTCAAGAACAAAGAAGATCATGACTGACGGCAAGGTAATTATCTGGATAGGGAAAATTGTAACACTGATTGCTGCTGCAGTGTCGTTGCCTTAACGGACATACACTCTTCTTCACTAACAATTCATTTTCACATTCTACCTTTCTACATGACCCTATCTTCCTAATCAATTCACTATTTTATTTTCACTAATTTGAATGACTTTGTCCTTACTGGGTATTAAATTCAGAATGTTTGATTTCCCTCCAAAATTAGAATCCTTTACAAGTCTTTCTGACAGCATGAAGGTACAAAATATTCTTTGAGTCTAAAGTTGGTGTTATTAAGGCACCACCAAGGACAGAGCCAAGCCTTTTTAGTTTCTAGTAAAATTTGTACTATTAATACAGTTTTTTTTCCTACAAATGTAGTGGTGCTCGACATTTGTCTTTTGCATGAATCTCCTTTACTTGTAGTCTAGTGCGACAGAAAATCTGATCTGTAAGCACAATCATCCATGCTTGGTGGCTGTGAGTAGAGATTTGTTGGTAGTTTGAGAAAGCATGTTAAATTTATGTTATACAGAAAATTTGGTGAGGTACTCATATAACAGGGGAGTATGCATGCAAGGGGAGGTGATTGAGTAAATTGCCTCCATTGAGATAATGAAATTTTGGATAGTTATTACAGTATGAAAGTGTTAGGTTGGAAAGTAATGTGTGCCTCGCCAGCCTTGCTTATGTAATATCTGTTATGGCATAATTTTAATTTTAATAATTTTAATTTTGTGGCAGTTAAGTAAAATGTTGAAGTTTTCTTAATGGATTTATTCGCCTTTTTACAGATTTTGGCTTAAAAGTAATAATTATTGTCAGAGTAACTCTTATGATTTTGTCATGAAATTAGTGTGTGCTAAGTTTTAACATTGAAAGTCAAAAATTTTCCAGGAGAGCTACACCTATAAGTTACCCCTTCCCCCTCAACAGGTCACGGTTAGCCAACTTTGATAGTCTATTCACGGTAAAGTGAACACTTCTGAAAGCCCTTTAATTTGGAATAGTAGTCAATAAATACATTTTATTTTAGCCGTAGACGTTAAATTCCGAGTGCGGTAGAATATACACACTGTGTGTGTTACTTACATGGCAATATTTAGTCAAAAAGGTGGTTAAAGGATAAAATATGATGTTCTGTAAATAGCTTGTAAGGTTATGTGTTTGTAAACAATACCAAGGTCAACCTGGATAATCAGGACACAGGTAGTCAATATGGATGAGCCATAAAGAGTGCATGCAATCAGTCGCGGCGCATGAGACAATAACAATACATGGTGTCAAAAGTCAGTAATAAGGCACAGAGGGTGCAAAATGTGATATTAAAAAGTTGTACTTGTTACATCCGTGTCGGGTTGGTGTAGGGTTCAGTTGTTCTAACCCCATAAGTGAGTAATACGACACGAGTTAGCACACAATGGCGGCGTCGCAGTTTCAAGTTGTTCCACCCGACAATTTCAATTTTCGCACGCCAATGGAATGGCACAAGTGGATTAGACGTTTTGAACATTTTAGAAGTGCATCTGAGTTGGCCACAAAATCTGAAGAGGCACAGGTCAATATGCTGTCAATATGCAGACTACATGCTCGACTCATTCGGCCTTAAACACGAGGAGTGTAAAAAATACGAGATTGTGAAGCAATGGTTTGACCAATTTTTTCCGTCAAAAAGAACATTGTTTATGAGCGGTCTAAATTGTTCAAACGGCGACAGGCGGATGGCGAGACAGCTGATGCGTTCATAAACAATGTTTATAAATTGGCTGAAATATGTGAACTACACACATTGAAAGAAGAATTGATCACCTTGGTCTTAGTAATAGGGGTGGCGAATGATGTGTTGTCAGAATCTTTGCAACTAGACCACGACCTCAATGCAGAGAAAGCCATTCGGTGCATCCACCCGGCCGAAACAGTGAAGGACCAACAACAAATAGTGTGGCAGAATGAAGATGCCACTAGTGTGGAAGCTGTTCAAATAAAGAAATATGTTAAGCCTCCACCCAATCGGGATGCAGGTGAACCCTTGCCAAACGACACTCACGGATGGCAAAATTCTCCAAATGCGGGAAGTCCCCTGCGTACCCATGGTTTCGGTGCACGGTAAGTAAAGCCTCCTGCTATAAGTGTGACCAAAAGGGACATTTCGGCAGGTGCTGTAAGGCGGGGTGGCTACAAGAAGTGAAAGAATCCAACGAATTGGAATACTATTATAGGGGGAAGGTTTGTGATGGAAGTTGCATGTACAAAGTTTTGAATTATAGCACTTCAGATAGAAAATAAGGAGGTAGTGTTCAAAATCGATACAGGGGCAGATGTGTCAGACGTGGGTGAAAAACTGTGTGAAAAACTAAACCTAGCAACATTAAGAACACATAAGAAGCTTTATAGTGCTGGGAGACAGGCAATGAAGGTGTTGGACACAGCGGCAGTGACAATAGAGTACGACAACAAACAAATAAGGCAAGACATATGTGTGGTGGAAGGGCAAGATATGCCATTATTAGGTCTGCCATCAATTATGGTATTGGACATAGTTAAACTTAACATTGTGAGTGAAGTAACGAATGAGATATATGTTCCTAGCTATGATAAGTACAACAACGTGTTTAAGAGGCTTGGGGAAGGAGTTGTGCATATACAATAAAGCTTAAAGAGGGATACATGCCATATGCCATAGCTGCACCACGAAGAATGGCACTGCCTCTGAGAGAAAAAAATTACAAGAGCTGGACAAAATGGTGTGGGAGGATGTTGTTGCTCCTATCAACAGCCCAACAGAGTGGTGTGCTCCCGTAGTGGTAATACTGAAGAAAGATGGTTCATTGAGAATATGTGTAGATTACATGGAGCTAAACAGAAATGTTCAGTGAGAGAGACTCCAGCTCCTTTCAGTGGATGAATAACTGGCGTTGGTGGAAGGTGCAAAATTCTTCACAGTTCTAGATGCAACACGAGGGTTTCTGCAAGTGCCGCTCACTGAAACAAGTACACATTGGACAACATTTATGACCCCCTTTTGATGGTATTTTTTCAAATGCTTGCCCTTTGGTATCAACTCAGGGCCCGAGTATTATCAATGCCAAATGCAGAAAATACTGAAGGAGCATGAGGAGTGGTCATTCATGCTGATGACATCTTGATATATGGAGCAATGCCAGTAGAACACAATGCCAGAGTAAAAGAGTTTCTACAGAGACTTCAAAGAGAGGGTGTGGCACTCAATAGGCAGAAGTGCAGCTTTGGAGTGAAATGTGTTACATTTTTGGGCCATCAAATGAACGAGGGTCGAGTCCAACCAGACAGTGACAAAGTTTGTGCTATAAGAGAAATGCCCAAGCCATCGGGCACTAAAGAACTCCGCAGATTTTTGGGTATGACAAATTACCTAAGGAAATTCATCCCTAACTTGGCAGAGATAACAGAAGCATTGCGAGAACTTCTCAAAAAAGAAAATGAGTGGATCTGGGCTACAGCACAAAAGGAGCATATGCATGTATTTTTTCATAACGCTTCATATCGGGGATCCATACTCTTGTCTCCTCGCATCAGTTGTCTTAGTTCTTTAGCTCCATGTCTTCTATCGAAGTTCCTCTTGTTGCGTTCTTTCAGTTTCTGGTCTTTCATACAGAATACTTTAAACACTGGCCTTTCCTCTGTTGGCTGCTGCTGCTGTAGATTTATTACTGGCAATGTGGCTCTTAGTGTTCTTGGAAGCGTTTTTTCTTTTACTACATAATTCATTAATTACATAGAAACATATGTACTGTGTCTATGCACGAATGTAAATAATGAGTCACAACTAAGTACGGTATACAGAGTATTTGAAGCCTGCTATTGATGATAGTTCAATTAGAAAATAAAATTTCTTACTTGTGTTTTCTATTAAACTAGTGAAAGCTGAAAATGCAGAATACAAAAGATAATCTATCTTACAAACGGACATAATGAAAACAATCCGAATCAGTAAAAACTTATGTTTGGCATGTAAACAAATAACCATGATCCTATAAATATGAAATTTACAAAACAAAATCTACGGTCCCATCTTTGGAAGAATTCCATTGCTAATGGGTAGGGAGCGGGTGTTTTTCGCGAAAAGATTTCGAGGCCTGTTGTACTCCAAACCACTTTTGTTCATTGTAGTATTTATATCATAGACGTCGCACACACTCGTATGTAACTACTTACATTAGTATTTATAATATAGACATGGCACACACTCATACATAACTATGTTACATATAGCTGTTGCTGAAAGCCAGTTACTACTTCAGACTTGTACTTAGATCACTTCTAGCTGGTCGCCATCATAGTCTCACACTACTGGTGCCAACCTCAGCACCATGTTCATTACAAACATCCATGACATCTCCCATTTTAACTTCACCTATAGTATTCTTGTCTGCTGCATTAGTAACCAATCACTCTTTACACTTAAGTTACAACAAATTCAATTTCTGAGTCAGAATCACACTCCTCCCATTTCGCGTCTTCCTTTGGACATTAGCCATTTGGTGTTTGTACGTTTTTCTGGGTGTGGACATATGTTCTGGGTCATGACTGAACCCTCGAATGTCTGGAGAGGTACTTCTTCAGTTGTTACCATTGTCTCCTGCTCCATTATTTCCTGGTTCTGCTCATGTGGACTGGAGTGACTCTGATATTTCTGGGTGTGGACATATGTTCCGGGTCATGACTGAACCCTCGAAAGTCTGGAGAGGTACTTCTTGAGTTGTTACCATTGTCCCCTGCTCCATTATTTCCTGGTTCTGCTCATGTGGACTGGAGTGACTCTGATATTTCTGGGAAACTTCCTTCTGGAGGAGTCCTTGGAGGCGAGATTGTTGCACCCTGCTGAGGATCTTTATTCTGCGCTGGCTGTGGTCCCTCACTTTTTAATGGCTTGAGGGACCATGAGTTTCTCCTGTATCACCCTCTGGGCGAGTCAATTATACATGATTGTGAATTCGGTACAGCTTGCAAAACTTCTTCTGGGATCCATTGTTTATTGTGTTCACGCAATAGTACTTTTTGAGTTGATTGAAGAGGAGCGGGCTTGTGTCTGTTTCTGTTAATCCTGTCTGTTTCAGTCTAGCGACATGTGGTAACGTTTTGGCGAACCCCTTTAATCAATGCCGGCTGTAGTAGCGTTGCGCTAGACGGCAGGGTGGTTTTCGTTCTCCTACCCATCAGTCGTTGCACTGGGGAACCTAGATTGCCTCTGGGTGTTTTTCTATGGTGCAACAATGCTGCCCAAATGTCTGACTGGTCTTCCAATACTTTGCAAGGAGATTTTTTGCTTCTCGTACGTATCATTCTGCGAGACCGTTCGACCAGGGAAAGTGTGGACTCTATATTCTATGCTGGAAGTTCCACTTCCTCTCTGAACTTTTGGAACTGGTGCGATGCATACTGTGGCGCTCCATCTGTACGAAAATCATCGGGTATCCCATGCTAGGCAAAGAAGAAATTTTTTACCTTTATAATGAAACAAGTCAGAAGCAACATACATCCATGGCTTCGAAGGGACAGTCTCTTCGCCGAGGGATTCCTGCGGGGAGTCGTTTCGGATTTTCTGGCAAGTGGCACATTTTTTCACAAAACTGATTATGTCCTGTGTCATGCCTGGCCAAAATTCGTGGTCACATGCCATTGCCAGGGTACCTTGAACTCCTTTGTGAGAGCAGTGTAACTGTGACAAGATGAGGGGCTTCCAAGAGTGTTATATGAGGGTTCTTTTACCTTTGAAAATGACATCTTCGTACACCGCTTAGCTCGTCACGAAAAGTCCAGTATTTGCGTAGGTTGTCTGGTACCTGTTGTATCATGTCATGCCAACCCTGCAATATGAACCGACATAGTGCAGACAGTTCGGTACTTATGTGAATTGCTTCCTTCAGTTGAGCTATGCACTGCGCTGACATCAGAACCACCACCTGCACTTCGTAGACAGCTCGAGCATCTGGTTCTGGGATGTCGTGCCAGTCATGGCTCAATGTGGTTGTAATGTTCAGTTCTGACCCCTTGTTGTATCTGATTGTAGGATTGTATGGAAGGATTTCGAACTGGATACTGTGAAGTCTGGCCGGGCTATCATAGAGAAGTTTTTTGAAGATTGCTTCCAGTGGTTTATGGTCTGTTTCAATAGTCACCTCTTGGTTCCCCCAAATGTATTCGTGAAATTTTTTGCAGGCTGATAGGATTGCAAATGCTTCTTTTCCTGTCTGACTGTAGTTCTACTGTGTTTTTGTGAGTGCCTTGGATGCATAAACCACAGGGTGGTTTTCTTGCAGAAGCACTGAAGCCACTGAGTGGCTACTAGCATCAACGGAGATTGTCACTGGCTTGGCATGGTCGAAATATCTCAGTAATGGCGGTGACTTCAGACTGTCTTTGAGATCTTCAAAAGCATTCGCTTGCTCGAGTTCCCAGTGCTAGGCGACGTCTTTCTCTAGTAATTTCCGCAGAGGTGCGGAGTGCTCTGCCACCCTTGGGATAAATTTTGACAATTAATTTATAATTCCCAGGAATCTTTACAGTTCTGTAATTGATGATGTTTTTTTCAGTCGCTCAATTGCCTCAGTCTTCTCTGGGTCTGTCTGAATCCTTTTGTCAGAGAGTACATGTCCCAAGAATTTTACTTGGATTTGACCAAAAACACACTTGCTACAGTTTAATGTTAGGCCTGCTTCTGCAAGTTTCTTCATGACAGTCTCAGTGATGGCATCTAGCTCGTGGATACTTTCTGCGTGAAGAAGGATGCCATCCAATGAGCATTCAGCTCCCTTTATGCCATGTTGTGTGTGGCACATGATTTGCTGAAATACCTCTGGGGCTGAAGCTAGTCCGAAGGGCATTCGCTTACATTTGTACCTACCCCACGGTGTAGCAAATGTTAAATATTGTGATGTTCGGTCAGTCACCTTAATTTGTCAGAACCCTTTGGTGCAGTCTAGGAGTGTGGAATACTTGGATCCCTTCAAATGTGCAGCAATTTCTTCTTAACTTTATAGTGGGTAATGGCTCCTCTTAAGATTTTTGTTTATGTCAGATGGGTCTATGTAGATCCTCACTTTCCCATTTTTATGCACCACCACCATGGATGATACTGCTGGTGTGGGTTCAGTGATTGGTTCAATTATGTCATTTTGCACCATACTGTCTAACTCCTCTTGTCTCAAATGAAGTAAGGCACTCTCCCAGGCAGGCAGATATGGAGGTTGGGTTGTTCAATTAAGTCAATGCGAAACCCTTCAAGCATCTAATGCCATTAAACACGTCACCATCAAAAATGGGTGTTTTAATCCACTTTATGAAACCAAGGTTTTCACACGTCTCCCGCCCCAGGATGCACTCGTGTCCCTTGTCAACAATCAAGAAGGTCACTAAGTGTGGTGTGTTTTTGTTTGTAAAAACTTTTACATCCGCTTCGCCCAGTACTGGAACACTGTCTTTGTTAAATGACACCAACGCCTTTGTTTTTGAGGGTCTGTTTGTTATGAGAGTTCTCTGAGTGATTAAGCTAATCAAGACTTGCACTGAGCCCCTGTGTCCAATTTAAAGGAAACCGAATTACCATTTGGAAGGGTGAGTTTTTAAATCAAGTCCAACTCCTTATGATGGATATCAATGGATGATACAAAGAAGGTTTCTGAACTACTGGGCTCTGGTGTTCGGCCCTGTTGCCCACTGTTTACCGTAAGTACTTGCTTGGACCGACATACTTTTGCAAAATGACCTACCTTGCCACACCTTTTACATTCCTTTCTGACTGCAGGACACGGTCTCTGTTGATGGCTGTAACTACACTTGGACACTTGCTTCTCCTTGAAATTCTGTGTCTTGTGACTCTGACAATATTTTCTTGTGGTTAATGTGCATAGCATGCATGCTAGGTAAGGTGTCACCTCTCATTGCAGACACATGTAGTTTGGTAATGTCACTTGCTCTAGATATTTTTAACGTCTTGTCAAACGTCAGGTCTTCTTCAGCTAGAAAATTTTCACGAACCGTGCCACTACAAACCCCTACCATTATCTTATCACGCAGAAAACTATTGTACACTCCTCGAAAATTGCATTTCTTTCCTTGGTTGACAACTGAGGTTAAGAAGTCATCGAACGGTTGACCTTCTGCATGAGTAATCTTGTTAAACAAGAATCTTTCGTACATAATATTCGTTTTCGGTGCAAAATAGGCATCAAACTTTGTTTTGATCACCTTAAGGTTTTTGCTTTCTGCCTCTGAGAGCGAAAACGTATTGAAAATATTGGCAGCATCAGGTCCTTTTGCAGTTATAAATGAAGCGACCTGAACTGCCTGAGTTTTACTCTCCAGGTTTCTCGCAATGACACAATGTAGTATTTATATCATAGATGTCGCACACACTCGTATGTAACTACTGACATTAGTATTTATAATATAGACATCGCACACACTCGTATGTAACTATGTTGGACATAGTTATTGCTAAAAGCCAGTTAATACTATGACGCTGTCGGGTGAGACACGAGACAAACGGTGACACAATAAACTTACTATAGGTGGGCGCCAGCGGTGTTTCCCAGTCACCGCACTGTTGAGACTCAGGGTTCTCAGGGATGCTGTGGGTTCTGTATGTTCATCTCACCTGTGCGTACTTACAAAACACTTTGCATTACTAAACATTATTACTAAACTTGGATCACTTGCAGAGTTGGGCGAGAGGTTGCTGCCACTACAAAGGAAAGACTTACAGCACTGTATACTTGCTTTTATTCTGTTAACCATACAAGATCATGCCAACATTACTTCATATGAAAACTCCGACATGTCTAGCTAACTCCGTTCGGGTGCTCCCCAGTCCGCAATTAATCTAGCGCACTCCTAGATGGATGACTTCTCTGTGGTGTTAGAAAACACAATCTTCACAAGGGAAGGGGTCCACAGCCGCTAGGGTGGACTGACGATTTTCCCTGAAGATAGGGCTCAGAGAATAATGAAATGGAACGAAATGAACAAATTTACACGAATACATGTGGTTATTTGGCATCACTAAGACGGACTCGTCGGGGTTCGACTTGCCGCACGTCATTAGTGAGGTGACGGCCTATACACATAGCCGGCTAGGACGGAAATAATATCACCGTACCCTTTACATAAATTACATAAATACACTTGAAATATGATGGGACACAACATGAGTGGTCACAATAAACACGCAGATGCGTGAGAGCAAACTTAGATGGTGCAGATGCCGCTGGATATGCCTTATAGCAGATCACGTGGTGCAGATGAATTTTCAGTCTTCCTCCATAAAAACGCCAAATTCTGCCCAGATAAATGATTATTTCTCCTGGGAAAATGTTTCTTTTGTAGACTGTATTGGTTTTGAACTTGTAACTTGCCAGATGGCAAGAAAATCAAACATAGAAATGACTGCGTGGTCAAACATACAAATGATCAATTACGTGAAAATTAAATGAAACCCTGAATAAAAATACATAGAAACCTGAAATAAATTACGGCGCACATGATTTAACACAAATGAACTCTCAAAATGCAGGGATGGCACGAACATTGACTTGGCAGCCCTGAACCATGTGGTCATAAGTGATGTGGCCATAGAACAATTAAACATGAAAATTACCCTGAAATACATACATGAAAATAAAGGCCTTAAAATTGCATGCAGCAATGATACAGAAATTACAATGAAATGCCTTTAGCATAGGTGGATGGCGCCTGATTGAAGTTGCGTGGGCTGTGTGGCCTCACTGACATCTTTCTTCTTCTTCTCGATTAAGTTCAAAAAGCCGCAAGGGCATAAATTATTAGGTTAAGCGGAAGCATAATGCTGGGGAATGTCTGGTAAAATGTACGTAAGCAAAGGTTAACCGGTATACTGAAGTAAAACTATTGTAGTCTACATCAGTGCAAAAAGTTTGTAGTGTGTACGTGATAGCATTTTACCTTACCAGCTCTCCTCAGACTGCCCAGAGGCAGGGGTCACGCCTATGGGGTTCACATAGCGGAAGTGCTATGTACGTTGAGTTAAACGTTTATATTTTAAAATAAATGGCACATAAGCAATTAAAATATTGATTTATATTGTGGAATTTTCTTATTAATTTTCTGTGTTCTCTGAATGTCTTTTATTACGATGTTCATGCCGGAATAATAATGTTCTTAACCTTCGTGCAGTGTGCATTTCAAATTCATAATCAAACACTGTGCAATATTATAAAAGATACATTTTAAACATTTTGGACACTTGAAAAACCTGAAAATAAACAAGAGACATAACTTTACACTTGAAATAATTATTTCGTCATAGGAAAGTTCAAACTGGACTCTCTTTGCACACGTGCATGTCCACATGTCACATGAGTGGTGAGCGTCGTCATGGGCTTAGCTCCGCTGGCTGTTAGCCGGCATCACTACTTCGGACACGTACTTAATTCACTTCTAGCTGGCCGCCATCATAGTCTCACACTACTTGTGCCAACCTCAGCACCATGTTCATTACAAACATCCATGACATTCACATGCACTATCGTTGTTGGATGATTTTAAATGTCACGTGCCTCAAGTGTCTGCCCATGAATCATGGACATTCAGTATCAGAGTACTTTATTATGATTGACCCAGTCAAATAGGAACATGTCTACTCAGGTAGACACGCAGCCAATGACCAAAGGAAGTTGTTGTGGATATAGGATATTAAAGTCTAGTACGGCCATGGACATTTTCGAAAAGATCACCTGTCTCTATTAATCAGCTCACTATTTTGAACCACTATAAACTGGAGTAGAGACTTCAGAAAAATAAAAGTGTTTTTAAAGTGCCACTTTACATGACACAGTTTGGAATTGGCTTGGTGTAGACAGTGGCTACATTTGGAAGACTTAAAGTACTTCTCATAAGTATATTTGTTAAATTTCTTGAGCTGTGCAAGAGAAGAAGACTGACGTCCCATATAGCTTGTACATATGTTACATTTGATTTGAGCATATAGCAAGTCATGCTAGTGATCCCACAAATCTCAGATCGCTAGTAGAGCACCTTTGCAGCAAGCTACCAGATACTTCAGGTCCTACCATAAACAAAATATGAAAGTTTCCTAAACTCTGATGCCTAGCAGGGATCGGCGTGTATGAAGCCCATGTATGGGCATACCAATTGAGCGCTATACTGGTGTGTCACAGGGCCTCAAGTACGATTGATAATATTTTATGGGCGTCAGCTAATCACTCGAGGGGACTCCGCTCAGGTTAACACAAAACTCTCGAGGTGGGCCGTGGTCGAAAAGTCCGTGCTAATGACCCTGAGCTCCCTATCCCTAGCGTTTACTTTCGGTAGTAGTTGTTAGCGGTGAAAATAATTAAATACATGTAAGTTACTCTTGGACTGGGATATTTTGGCTCCCCAGCACGCTGTTACATGTACACACTGAATACGTTGTGATGCCGGCTAACAGCCAGTGCCGCTAGAGCCCATGATGGCACTCATGTGTCTGGTGTACCGCACGTGCGCAAAGAGGCCGACAATTTTGAACTTTCCTATAAATGTTAATTTCAGTATAAAATGTGTTATATTGTCTTTACAGTGTTTAGTATGTCTTAAATTGTTTTAAAGTGTTTGTACTAATTTTAATTGTTTGGTTATGAATATTCAAAGTGATTGATTAAGAACACTTAATATTTTTGGCATGAATGCCATCACAAAGAGACATTAAAATACTACTAAAATTCATAAGAAAATTATAGAAATGTAAAACAATACCTAATTTAATTTGTGCCATTTTATTTTCAATATAAAATATTTCACTCGGCGTGCATAGCACTTCCGCTTATGTGAACCCGTAGGCAGCCATGATAGGTCCGTGCAACACTTGTATCTGGACAGTCTATCGAGGAGAGCTGGCGAGGTAAGACACTGTCACGTACGCACTACAATTTTTGTTCACTGATTTAGGTTTCCATAGTCGATATAGTTTACCGGTTCATCTTTGCTTGTGTATGTTTTTGCCAGTCATTTTCCCCAGCATCATGCTTCCGCTTTACTAATTCTTACGCCCTTGTGGCATTTTTAACTTTATCGAGGAGAAGGAGGAGAAAGATGTCGGAGAGGTCATACGACCCGCGCATTTTGAATCAGATGCCATCTGCCTATGTTTATGGCATTTCAGTGTAACTTCTGCATACTTGCTACACACAGTTTAAAGATCTTTATTTTTCTGTATGTATTTGAGGGTATTTTTCGTGTTTGAATATTTTACAGCAATATTACGTATAACCACGTGGCCGACTGAAGCCAAGTCTTTGTATACAGCATCATTGCATTTTAAGTGCTTATTTATATAACACTGTATGTGCAATAATTTATTTCAGGGTTCTATGTTAGTTTTATTCAGGGTTCAATGTAATTTTCACGTAAATTGATGTTTTTTGTACTTGACCACAGGGTCACAGTAATGTTTGATTTCACCGCTATCAGGCATGTTACAAGCCTGTAATGACTCTAATCGTAAAGAGAACCACTGGCTCAACACGAATAATAGTGTATTAGAATTTAGTTTGCCGTTTCCACAAAGAAATATTGCACTTTCACCTGCACCATGTGGTCGGCTACGAACTTCATCCAGCAGCATCCGTGCCACCTAAGCTTGTTTTCACATGTGTGTGTTTATTATGAATATTCATCTTGTGTCCCATCTTATTTCATGTCTCATTCAAGGGTCTATGTAATTGTGTAATTAGTGTACGGTACAATAATTCCCGTCCTAGCCGGCTGTGTGTATAGGCTGTCACCACACTAACCACGTACTGGAGGGCGAGCCCCGACGAGTTTGCGTTAGTGATGCCGAGTAATCACTCGTGTTAATGTGTATTAAGGGTATTTATTTGTAATTCACAGTGTCCTGTCTTCAGGGATAAACCGTCAGTCCACCCTAGCGGCTGTCGGCCCTCTTCCCTTGTGAAGGCTGTGCTTTCACGCACCTCCGTGAGATCATCCATCTAGGTGTGCGCTAGATTAATTACGTGCTGGGGAGCACCCAAGCGGAATTGGCTAGTCATGACCAAGATAACCATTTCATTGCCATGTTGATGTGTATGAACAATATCAATAAAAACATGTATACATTGAACTCAATTTTTTTTATTCAGTAGTGACAGTGTCCTAGCTACATATGTTTTATTTATTGTTTATTTCAGTGAATTTATTAAAAGTTTAGTATCGTCAACGTGTTTGTAAGTACGCGTGGGTGAGACGGACACACAGAACCCACAACATCCCTGAGAACCCTGAGTCTCAATAGTGCGGTGATTGGGAAGCACCGCTGGCGCCCAAAATACCAGTAAGTATTTGTGTCATCGTTCGTCTCATGTCTCACCCGGCAGTGTCAGTTGAAATTACGTAGATTGCACATGCACTGGGATTTTTGATTCCCCAGTATGCCTTACCAATGCAGAAGAACAATTGACGTCGTAAACATACATAAGTACACTGTAAGTACGTGGACTGCAACACATGGTGATAATTAAAATAATAATACTGGCATTAAAATAAGAAGGTTCTCACAAGCGAGAATAAAGGACTCCAAGTCAATCCAGTTCAAAGAAATCACAGATTATTCAAGAATCAAGTTAGATTTTACCCATTTGCATTAAGGTTAAGCGGGCATACGGAATAAAGCCCCGCAAGGGCAAAACTGCTAAGTGCCGTAAGCATGAAAAATAATAAAATCGTAGATTAAACTGGAGGGGCAGTGAGTCTGCTCTGGACTGTGATTTGCTCGAGAGGTGCGTGAAAGAAATTGAAAGCGTTCCAGATAATTAAGTTATTGCAGTTACATGATAATTACAATGTTGCTTCACCTCCGAGTTGGGTCGTAGCGACTTACTCTGATGCCCTTTGAACCACGACTAAAGATGATGGTGTAGCGTGGTGACGCCTTGTAACCAATGCCATACCAGTACAAAAATCCCTTGTGGGAAAAATGAAAATGAATGATGTGAAACATAGAACTACATGAGACATATATCAAATTGCACTTTAATCGTAACGCTTGTACACAAAAATAGCCAAGGCTGTAAAAATTACGTGATAGCAATTTTTAGAAAAAATATTAATATAGCCAATTAATATTACATTCATTTTGAAAAGAGTGTGAGGACATGAGTACACTTTATTTTATATCAGAATGATGTCGTCGGGTGAGACACATGATGAACCAATACACTTTACTTACTGCTGGTGGGCGGGCGCCATCGGTGCTTCCCAGACACTGTACTTCAAGACTTGGGTCAAGACTCAGGGTGCTCAGGGATGCTGTGGGTTCTGTGTGTTTATCTCACCCGAACGTCTTTATAAAGCACTTTGCATTACTAAACCTTTAACACTGAAAAGTGGGAGTCTGCTGGTTGACGCTAAATAGAAAAACATAGATTTGTCACTGAGGTTGCATTTATTGATTTCCAAGTACATACCGTGCCAGAAATGTGAATTAATGATTACTCTCGGACATGACTAGCTAACTCCGTTGGGTGATTCCCCCAGCTCGTAATTAATCTAGCGCACTCCTAGATGCATGATTTTCTCCGGGGTGTTTGACAACACAGCTCCCACAAGGAAAGGGGTCTACAGCCGCTAGAATGGACTGTAGATTTTTCCTGGAGACAGGACACTGGGAATTACAAGATGAACACTAACATGTGTGATTACTGACGTCGCTAACGCATACGCTTATGTGAACCCCGTAGGCGGCCATGGTAGGTCAGGGCGATGCTTGCCTCTGGGCAGTTCGTCGAGGAGAACTGGAGAGTTAAGATGCTGTCATGTACGCACTACAACTTTCGAGCGCTGATGTAGATTACCATAGTTCCAATTTAGTATACCGGTCAACCTTTGCTTTGCATACGTTAGCCAGACATTTACCCAGCATTATGTTTCTGCTTATGGCGCACGCCTACCTGTAGCAAAATTCACCATCTGTTTCACGGGACTGGGCTGGATGGCTGACTGACTGTGGAGGAAAGTGAAACTAGCGCACAGCTGTCCCCTTCTCGACAGCTCGCTCTCCTCCTGCTGAGTCGACGACCACAATAGGGTCGTTCAAAAATGTTTACTACCAGTGGCGGGTCTCAGTATAGGCCATGGAAGAAAGCGAAGATGCAGTAGAAACGAACTTTGTCTCGCTCGACTGTAAAAACTTCTAAAGTAAACTCACATATTTCTTTAAGCCTAACTATTCATTCCGATGACTTCAAATAGAATAATTTTCATTGTATATAAATAAACTTTTTGGCCTGTAATTCAATGTTAATTTTTTTTCTTTTTTAAATGAAACACTGTCACCCTATTATTTTATTGGTATGAAGTGAAGTCTAGTGCAGGTTTCTATCGTGGTTTGGCAGGAATCTTGTTATTAGTATATGAGATATCATAAAGCTTTTTTCAAAGCCATTTTTAGGAGATCCAAAATTACATCTGCAGTAAAAGTAACATAAATAATCTGCCGTTCAGACCAGACACTCTCTGAAATGTGTGTTCTTTTATATTGAGTGCACATTGACTAGTTTTGTGGAGAAAAGTGTATTTATAACACGCTGCAAAAACACAATACATAAGTACATAGAAGTGAAATGACGTGATGGTCCCTTTGATAAAAGCGAATTCGTTCTTTCATCGGCTGCCCGGAGCTCAGGAAACGTATCTAGGGTCTGACTGCCTACTGCGTGCTAGGAAATTTTTCATATTGGTTCGGTTGCCTTCTGGTACATCCATCTTCAGGCGCTGTTTGGAGAATGTTGTTCCGCCGCATTCTTGGCAAGTTTGGCCATTTTGGTGGAAAGTGGTCCTGGAATCCATGAAACACAAGTTTATTTCTCTTCTGTGCTGCAATACTAGTTACCAGGTAGGTTTGCTTTGCTGTTGTCTCCATGTAGAACCTAGAAAATGTTGTAACCACCTTGATCTGTGAATAGTATAAACTCCTGCTTAAGTTCACTTACACAGTATTCCATTTTTTTAACACGCTAATTAAATTTTGTAGATTAAATTTATTCCTAATTATGTTAAATACCTATTAGGCGTTAAAGATAAACTGTTCTCCACTCTATATAATTTTTCTGTGGATCGCTTATACTGATTGAATTTTTTTACTGCTGCAAGTTACAGATTACTTCAGATTTCGCACTATTTTCGCCTTACCTAGCCAAATAAAGAACTTTAACTTTTCTTTAAAGTGTCCATTTACTGTTTGCACAACGTGTCATTTGCAAACATTGCCATTATCCAGAGACTTATTTTCTTATTTCTTACGTTAACTTGGAAGTCTTTCCTAATAGGCCTGTGGATTGGAAGTCTTTTCTAACAGTCCTTTGGATATTGACTATTGAATACTTCGATCTTCAGAACAATCTATGTTCAAAAGTAAAGGGTGTTAGTTATATATGCTAGCTGGTAACCTGAAATATGATGTCTACTCATTGACCTTTAGTATAATGTACGTGAATTTTTAAATATTTTTATAAAAAGGAAATAATCCTCACATTTCTCCATTTCGTAACATTACAGATTAACTAAGCATATGAAATACTTCCAATAAAAATATATAATCACCATACATATTCGATTATGCAAAAACAGCACAAATCACTGGAGCTGAAAACATATAATTTATGGGGATGCTTTAAAAATTAGTTTTTCCTAAATTTAAAACATAAGACAATGTCAACTGGTAACAAGTTTTTCACCAGTTCCTTGAAATTCCTTCAACCAGATTTTATTTTAAGTATAGTTTATGAAAATTTCGAAAACGTACTTTAGAGTTTGTAGAATTATTTTTACCCGTTCCACCTGATAAAAATTAGGAAAAATGTATTTTTACCCTTGGATATTTCTTTGCGTAACATCCTTTTTTTTTTATTTGGATATCTTTTGTGTTTTCATGCTCATTTCTGAGCTGCGATGGGGAAAAAATTTTTTAAGTTTGATTTTCAACACGCAAAATTACAAAAGCTAAAATTGAATCCACGATGAGAGTAGCTGCAGGTAGAAATTATGTTTAACTTAAAATTACGGCCTACCAACTTCAATGACAGATTAAAATTCTGATCGAGAGAAACTGTGTTTTTTTTATACTACACAAAATTATTCCATGGCAGATTCAAGTTATTTGCTACTGTAGCAGCAAGGAACAATTTGATTTGCCAAATATCACTTTCTTTGTCCAAGCGAGGTGACGCAGTGGTGAAACACCGAACTCTCATTCGGAAGAAACCAGGTTCAAAACCTAACTCAGTCATTCTGATTTCAGTTTTGTATGTTTTTTTTTTTAAAGATTACTCCATACATATGCCATGATTGTTCCATACTAAAAGACCATGTCCGATACCTCTCAACAGTTACAGTGGATAGTATCCGGGTATGTCTCCGCTTCTAATGCCACCACTGTTGGCGAGGCGACTATGGCCAAAGCGGCGAGGCAGAACTTTGCAACGCAAGAATTTTTGAATCTGTATAGAAAGCAAAAACTTTTCTGTATGTGATCAAGAAGACTTACCATCTTGGATCAGTAGGCCCGTAGAAATAGTAGAGAAAAAGCATTATAGGTTTGATGAAATAAATAAACCAGTGCAATGTGTTACATGCTAGATTAGATAAAATAAATATAATAAAAAAACCATGTAAATAAATATTGAATGAAAGTCAATTTATATTTGAGTTTGAATAGAATTCAATTATTTATTTAAAAAAAACCTTTTAACTTAACCTTTAAATTGTATTATATCACGTACGTTTGAACATCATAATATTATAAGTATATACTTTCCAAATTGTATCTGCAATGCATAGTATGTTACATGCATTACCCGACAGCAAATGTTTTGAATAAACCAAAGAGTAGTTTGTTCTTATGGTATTAACATTACATTATTCATATTAAAATTTACTTATTCTGGTCGTTGGATAGCTCTACAAATAAAAAACTATTAATATATTGCTTTCGGGAACTGTTAATTTATTTCATATGTAACAACTTTAACAGTGAATTTACTAGAAAAAAACTAGTTAAAGTCAAGATTCTTGACTCTGGCTTCACATAAATACAATTATGCAAATTGTAGCATTTTACATTGTTTACACTTTATCGTAAAATTTCAGTGACTTTTGCTTCAGAAATATATGATGCGGCATTTTTATATGTAAAAAAAATCATAGACAATATTTTTAATATGTAACAATTTTGTTTATAAAATGCATACCATAATTATTGTGCAAAAAATAGGAACAAAAATGTTAAGTAAATTCACACAATCTTTACTACCAGAACATCGACATTGGTTAAATTTGAGTTTGATGGTCTTTGAGATATTAAATAACCGATTAACGTATTGACATGATCACCAATCTGAAAATGAATATCCGATATACCAAAAGTTCCATAATTTAGGAAGAAATGTGATACCAGCATAGTCGCATAGCATACTAAATTCGCTTGTAATTATTTGCAAATCACAATAGAAGAAAAAGTAGGGTATGTAATAATTATAAGATCTCGTTGGTTTTTAGAGGTAATCGTGCAAAATTTAGTTCTCTAATTTATCTTTTTAAGCAGCCCTGCAATGAGGGTCTGAGAGACTGCATTGTAGTAGAGGAAGCACGAGTTCAAATGACACCTTGACAATATTGGTTGTAACATTGTTAGGTGCAAGGTAGGTTAGGTAAGTTGTTGAGTAGTAATCTTGATAATGGTGCTCGCCTACCTGCAAATACTTCGCGTGTTAGAGGCATGGAAATAGTGAAGTGATAAGAGCGACACTGGCATGCGCTTCAAGTACCCACTCGCCTTTTCGCACAAGACATAGAATTGGCATGCAGTATTTTCATTGTGTTGCATATAACTATATGAGACTTTCAGCGGTGTCCCTAGCATTTCATTGGTGGAAAGGCTAAAGCAAGGTCCGATGCAGGATCCTATCGTAGTTTCGCATGAATCCAGTTAATAGTTTTCTGCTATAGCAAGGTGAAAAAGCCATTTTTAAACATTTTGATAGGCTACAAAATTATGTTTTTAGTAAAGGAGGCATATTGAAACTAAAGTACAGATATCGTCTGAAGGGTGCGTTCTTTTCATAGATAGCCACATATAACACACGTTTAGCAGTTTCGTATAAAAACATGTTTTCCTAACATGCTGCATCGTATTTCATGACGCAGGTAGTCGGGCGGTTTAAATGAATATGCACAAACACTGTGAATAAAAATTAGAAAGAATCTCTTGTCTATTCTCGGAATTTCAAAACCAGACAAAACAAGTTACAAACAGAGCCACGTTTTCTCATTGCAGATACATCTTTAGTTATGTTTAGAGTAAACAAATACTTACCTATTAATTTGTTATATTTCAAATGATGCATGTCGATGCTGTTTGTAAACCCCTCCACTATTATGTCAGTTACCATGGCAGTAGACAATTGGTTCCAGTTCTTGTAACACACATGGGAAGTTGTTGATTCACCTTTAGATGATGCCCGATCACAAATGCAAGAGTAAGAGTTTCTCGTACTCGCAAATAAAACCTTCCTGGTTTTAGTGTCAATGATACGTGCCTGTACACAAGAGAAACGAAATAGTACTAATGAAATACAACTATACAGCAATTCACATTTTAGAGGTGACTAATTACCATTCCAGATGAGACGTTATAGCTGGTTACGCATGATCTCCTGCTGCAGGCACTATTGGTTACCACTGCTGTGACAGAGATTCCATCATCCCTTCTTGAATAGCTAGCGCTGCCTCTTCATCTCCTGCTACTTTGCCAAGAAACTTCCTTTATAACAGCAGGCAAATTCTTGTGAGAGTTTTGGTAAGTGTCCTTAGCCATGCATTATATTTCCAAACTGACGGTAATGTCTCTGAGCTGGGAGAAACCTTGGCCTGTAAGTAACATACTATTTACCCAAGCATCAATGATTCCCATAGATTCTCTGTTTGTCTTAGGACTTTCGATACAAATTTTGTCTTTTAAGCTACACATATAACATTCAATTAAGAATGTACTTGCCATTCCTTTTCTATGTTCATTAATTACCTTCATACGGCTAAAGTCACATTCAAAAATTTTATTGTGGTTACACAATCTTCTTATTTCCGTAAATAGGTGATTCCCATAAAAAATGTGACGTCCCTCTATAGGTTCACCATGTATAGTTTTACTGTTAGGTGTTGTAATATCTTGTTTAGAAGGTGGTTCATCCACGCATGACAGTTCTGAACAATCGGCCATAGTGTAGAAGTTACTATCTCTGACATAATCCCATATACTTGAAAAATGTGACGTCCCTCTATAGGTTCACCATGTATAGATTTACTGTTGGGTGTTGTAATATCTTGTTTAGAAGGTGGTTCATCCACGCATGACAGTTCTGAACAATCGGCCATAGTGTAGAAGTTACTATCTCTGACATAATCCCATATACTTGAAAAATGTGACGTCCCTCTATAGGTTCACCATGTATAGATTTACTGTTGGGTGTTGTAATATCTTGTTTAGAAGGTGGTTCATCCACGCATGACAGTTCTGAACAATCGGCCATAGTGTAGAAGTTACTATCTCTGACATAATCCCATATACTTGAAAAATGTGACGTCCCTCTATAGGTTCACCATGTATAGATTTACTGTTGGGTGTTGTAATATCTTGTTTAGAAGGTGGTTCATCCACGCATGACAGTTCTGAACAATCGGCCATAGTGTAGAAGTTACTATCTCTGACATAATCCCATATACTTGAAAAATGTGACGTCCCTCTATAGGTTCACCATGTATAGATTTACTGTTGGGTGTTGTAATATCTTGTTTAGAAGGTGGTTCATCCACGCATGACAGTTCTGAACAATCGGCCATAGTGTAGAAGTTACTATCTCTGACATAATCCCATATACTTGAAAAATGTGACGTCCCTCTATAGGTTCACCATGTATAGATTTACTGTTGGGTGTTGTAATATCTTGTTTAGAAGGTGGTTCATCCACGCATGACAGTTCTGAACAATCGGCCATAGTGTAGAAGTTACTATCTCTGACATAATCCCATATACTTGAAAAATGTGACGTCCCTCTATAGGTTCACCATGTATAGATTTACTGTTGGGTGTTGTAATATCTTGTTTAGAAGGTGGTTCATCCACGCATGACAGTTCTGAACAATCGGCCATAGTGTAGAAGTTACTATCTCTGACATAATCCCATATACTTGAAAAATGTGACGTCCCTCTATAGGTTCACCATGTATAGATTTACTGTTGGGTGTTGTAATATCTTGTTTAGAAGGTGGTTCATCCACGCATGACAGTTCTGAACAATCGGCCATAGTGTAGAAGTTACTATCTCTGACATAATCCCATATACTTGAAAAATGTGACGTCCCTCTATAGGTTCACCATGTATAGATTTACTGTTGGGTGTTGTAATATCTTGTTTAGAAGGTGGTTCATCCACGCATGACAGTTCTGAACAATCGGCCATAGTGTAGAAGTTACTATCTCTGACATAATCCCATATACTTGAAAAATGTGACGTCCCTCTATAGGTTCACCATGTATAGATTTACTGTTGGGTGTTGTAATATCTTGTTTAGAAGGTGGTTCATCCACGCATGACAGTTCTGAACAATCGGCCATAGTGTAGAAGTTACTATCTCTGACATAATCCCCTGTACTTGAAAAATCATTCTCACTATGTTTTCTTGTGCAAGTTGCCTCTTTCACATCTTGCCAGAAAGAACAGACTTCTTGGGGGGTTTTCCTATTGTTGCTTTCAGTGGTTTGGAAGCTGCCTCAGGTAACCTGCAAAAAAATTTCATTGTTGTATTGTTTTCCTTGTCACTTCTACATAAGTTACCTGAAGAAATTAGAGAATTAATTTAATGACACGCTAGAATTCAAAGACGTTAATGTACTTTAATCTACAAATAATGACAATGTTGTAAATTTTGACTTGAAACTATTTGAAATTGAGCCACTCGAATCAGTGGAACAACACAGATTGTTTTAGTGACTGAATGCCACTGATTTGAATGTGATATACTTATTTCAAGTGAATTTTACTGGTCTGATATCTCCTTTGCTGTGAATTATTCTGATTCGTCTGTAACAGCTTGTTAACAGGATTTTCCGTGATAGGCATTTCTTCGATTGTAAACGCTGATTCGAATTTAGTAGTAATATGTTTGTGTCACATCGAAACTGTGTTATGACTTAAGAGAGTATGAAATATAGACATGCATTTTATGCATTTTGTGCATCGCATCACGTAGTATTGTAAAATCTAGTATGTAAAATTAAGAAAGGGCAATCCAAAGAAACACATTTCTCAATCTCTGAAAATGTTGGTATAACGAGTGCGCGGATCAACTATATGTTCATGACTGACGTCGTAAGATTGCAGTTTGCTGTTCAGCGGAAGAAACTATCTGGAAGTATTGTGGTTGAGAACTAAGCAATTATAACAGAAGTCTTTATAATAATGTTCTTCAGGATTGCTCCCTGGCATATTTTCCCAATACACCTGTCATTTAGCATCAACTCCCTCAAACACGCTGATTCCACCAAAATGTGTTCCATGACCTCTTAAGTTGACATGCCCTTCATCATGAGGGTTGCCACCCGTCTTGAAAAAGAGAAAACCTGGAATTGTCAATAAATTGGAAAACTGTCAGGGAAATCGGGGAAAATGTCAGGTAATTTGTCGGTATTGCAGACAATACAATGACAAACTGCAGTTCTCTTTCGGTACATGGAAATACTTTATGCTCTAGAAATATATGCATATTTGGCTCACATAAACTGCTTTGCAAGGCTTGAGGGCTAGTCTATGCGACATCTAGTTTTCATATTATATTTTAAAATTTACATATGGTGGTTTCATTTCACGATGTTATAGTTGTTCACTACTACACTGAAAGAAATCAGCAGACGGAATTTAACAGAACAGTTCTGTAATGGCATTTTATGGTAGCAACAACTAAACTTTAGTACCGGGAACAAAATTTTCCGTAATACTTTACAAATCAAAATAGTGATAAATTACTTTTGAAGAGAAGAACACGTGATACAAAGATGTAAAGTAGTCATAAAACAATAAAATAAAAATAATGCGAGGTTATGGACACTAACTACATATAAATATTTTGCCAATTATTCCATTATTAAACTAAATTGTATATTTTTAGTTATGAAACTGGGCATTACGAAATTGGCATTGTTTATTTTCTTTGCTGAATTAATTATTTCTATATGGTTTATCTGTATCTGCTGATTTACATGCAAATAATTTAACTGAAAAATGACGTGCAGTTACTGCAGATATTTCTACTTGTTGGTTTACTGGGTAACCAAGCTGACTGTGCGTGAGCGTATCTCCTCAAGACCACAATTCCATAGTTGTCTTCAGGCGTTTGCGAAAATTAACCTGCTAAAGTTAACTATTTTTTGTAAGTTGTGAGACGAGGTATACTTAGGTTCAACAGGTAATTTACGATAGTTTTATCCTTTATCGTTGTTTGATGATGAATATTAACACAGAATTAATAGTGGTGTACCATTTTAAAGTGTAGGTAGAGTTAAATTTCTAACTCAATTGTGAGTGTTCGTAAATGCCGTAGTTCAGTACCATTAGATGTTTTGTAGGAGACATTCACTACCCCGCCCGCGTGGGCACCTATTTCCGCAGCTAGTCACTACGTATAACGTAATGCTTGACAAACACGAGGCAATGGAAATGCTGCTTTATGCTTCTTATTAGGATTTAGTTGGCTTTACATCTCGTCAACATTGGGATCATTACAAACTGATAGGTACAACATTACCTAAAATATTGGAGTAAGGAATCGGCGATGGCCTCTAGCAATGAACCATTCCGGCATTTGCCTGGAGTGATTTAGGAAATCCATGAAAACCAAAATCAGTATGTCTGTACCGGGATTCAAACCCTGGTGTTACAGAATACGAGTCTAGTATTGTGTTACTGCGCCACGTCTTTGAATACACTGCTAGTCTCGAAGCAGTCCTGTTTCCCCCACATGTCGCTTTGTCATGTACTTAGTTTGATAACTGCACCTCTCCAGAGCTCTCTGTAAGGGCGCCGGTTGCTCCAATGGATGCACAATGTCAGATGTACTGTACACGTGTGGTTATGGAAATGTTGCAAGATTCAGGAGTAGACGAACTTGATAACTGCATCTCTCCACAGCTCTCTGTAAGGGCGCCGGTTGCTCCAATGGATGCACAATGTCAGATGTACTGTACATGTGTGGTTATGGAAATGTTGCAAGATTCAGGAGTAGACGAACTTGAACCACAATCGATGTGCTACTGTAAGTCAGGTGATATTTTCTAAAAATTTTCCATTTTCAGACGCTCGTCATGTCTTACATAACGCATTCTGAAAACTGAACATTAATATTTAAAAAATAGCTTGGCCCATATTTAAGTAATTCGATGTTTCAGTTGTACAAAAATAGCTTCCATATCCCTTCCTTGGCATGAAGTATCAGTCCTTTGAGAAAGTAAAATTATTTTATTTGCAGCACTCGATATTGGATTGCTTTGCACAATATTTTATTCTGTTTACAAAAGTGAAAAAAAATATAAAAAATTCTTACAGTGTACCATTGAAATATCTAACTCTTCCTTTGCGCCATATGTTTTTAATTCGGTTTGCAGACAACCTCTTTTTTTTTTCTTCTTTCCCTTTCTCCTTGTATCATTGTCAAAAATGTTCATCTTCCAATGGCCGAGATAAACTGTTCTAATACGTACATGTGATTGTTCCTGTCTCCACCAACAGTGGTGGCGGTGCTTGATCCTAATGGTTGTGTTGTCATTAGGAAGCATCCTTAACACTGCAGGGGGTTGAAGGACCCAGTGATCCCCACCAATGGGACACCGGCCTGCCAGGCAACTTGCGGAGATGGCAGCACACTACAGAAGTGCAAAACATGGTGACGCCGTCGGATGAGACATGAGACATACGATGACACAAATACTTACTGGTAATTTGGGCGCCAGCGGTGCTTCACAATCACCGCACTATTGAGACTCAGGGTTCTCAGGGATGTTGTGGGTTCTGTGTGTCCATCTCACTCATGCGTACTTACAAACACGTAGGCAATACTAAACATTTAATAAAATCACTGAAATAAACAATAGATAAAATATATGTGGCTAGGACACTGTCACTACTGAATAAAAAAATTGAGTTCACTGTAGACTTGTTTTTATTGATATTGTTTATACACATCAACGTGGCAATGAAATGGTTATCTTGGTCATGACTAGCCAATTCCGCTTGGGTGCTCCCCAACCTGTAATTAATCTAGCGCACGCCTAAATGGATGATCTCAGTGAGGTGCATGAAAGCACAGCCTTCACAAGGGAAGAGGGCCGACAGCCGCTAGGATGGACTGATGGATTTTCCCTGAAGACAAGACACTGTGAATTACAAATGAATACCCTTAATACACATTAACACGAGTGATTATTCGGCATCACTAACGCAAACTCGTCGGGGCTCGCCCTCCAGCACGTGGTTAGCGTGGTGACAGCCAATACACAGAGCCGGCTAGGAGGGGAATTATTGCACCGTACACTAATTACACAATTACGTAGACCCTTGAATGATACATGAAATAAGATGGGACACAAGATGAATATTCACAATAAACACACACACATGTGTGAAAACAAGTTTAGGTGACACGGATGCTGCTGGATGAAGTTCATAGCAGACCACGTGGTGCAGGTGGAATTGCAATATTTCTGCATGGAAACTGCAAACTAAATTCAGATAAAATATTACTCGTGTTTGGCAAATGGTTCTGTTTACGATTAGCGTTGTTACAGGCTTATAACATGACTGATGGCGGTAAAATCAAACATTAACGTGACCGCATGGTCAAGTACAAAAAGCATTAATTTATGTGAAAAATACATTGAACCCTGAATGAAAAATACATAGAACCCTGAAATAAATGATTGCACATACAATGTTATATAAATAAGCTCTTAAAATGCAATGATGGCATATACAAAGACTTGGCTTCAGTCGGCCACGTGGTTGTACGTGAAGTTGATGTCAAATATTCAAACACAAAAACTACCCTCAAATACATACAGAAAAATTAAGCTCTTAAAATTGCGTGTAGCAATTATGCAGAAGTTACACTGAAATGCCATAAACATAGGCAGATGGCATCTGATTCAAAATGCGCGGGTCGTGTGACCTCTCCGACATCTTTCTCCTCCTCCTCGATAAAGTTAAAAATGCCACAAGGGCGTAAGAATTAGTAAAGCGGAAGCATGATGCTGGGGAAAATGACTGGCAAAAACATACACAAGCAAAGATGAACCGGTAAACTATATCGACTATGGAAACCTAAATCAGTGAACAAAAGTTGTAGTGCATATGTGACAGTGTCTTACCTCGCCAGCTCTCCTCGACAGACTGTCCAGATACAAGTGTTGCACGGACCTATCATGGTCGCCTACGGGGTTCACATAAGCGGAAGTGCTATGCATGTTGAGTAAAATATTTTATATTGAAAATAAAATGGCTTAAATAAAATTAGATATTGTTTTACATTTCTATAATTTTGTTAATTTAAATATTATTTTAACGTCTCTTTATGATAGCGTTCATGCCAGAATATTAATTGTTCTCAATCTCTGCACCATAGGAACTTTGAATATTCATAACCAAACAATTGAAATTAGTACTAGCACTTTAAAACATTTTAAGACATATTAAACACTGTTAAGACAATATAACACATTTTACCCTGAAATTAACATTTATAGGAAAGTTCAAAATTGTCGTCCTCTTTGCGCATGTGTGGTACATGTGACATGTGAGCGCCATCATGGGCTCTAGCGCTGCTGTCTGTTAGCCGGCATCATTGGTTTCGAAGATCATTCGCCATTAAAAATTCAAAGCGGTGACCCTATCATTTTAATCACGCAAAGTCTGAGGAGAAGTTCAATGCGTGTTGATCTGGTAGTTTCACTTGTGTTTAGTTCATATCTTTTCATTTACAGCACATTGGAAAAGCCGTTTCTATTCATTTTGAGAGGCTCCGAAATCATGTTTGTAGTAAACGTGTTAACTTGAATCGACCACAAAAACAGTCTAAAGTGTGTGTTCTTTTTGTAGCTAGTCACAATGGGCACACGTTTAATAGTTTCGTAGAAAACATGTTCTTTTTAAATGCTGTAACGCAGTTCACGAGCCAAGTGGCCGGGTGTCTTAAATAACAATTTGTGCCCTTGCAGCTTTTTGAAACTTAAACGGGAGAAAGGGAGGAAAGATGTCTGAGAAGCCACGCTGCCTGTGCAATTTGAATCGGGCACCATCCGCCCATGCTAAAGACGTTTCATTGTAATTTCTGTATTATTGCTGTGTGCAGTTTTAAGGGCTTTAAATCTATGTATGTATTTGAGGGTATTTTTCATGTTTAATCATTTTACGGTCACATCACGTATGACCACACGGTCAGATATCGCCAAGTACATATCTGCACCATCAATGCGTTTTCAGGGCTTATTTGTGTAGTAGCATGTGTGCCATAATTTATTTCAGGTTTCTATGTAATTCTCACGTAAATTGATGCTTTGTATGTATGATCACGTGGCCATTTTCATGTTTGCTTTTTCCGCCATCAGGCATGCTACAAGCCTGTAAATGTTTTAATCATTAGGGGAATAATTTGGCCAAATGAAATACCAATTTGTCAGAAGTTAATTTGCCTTTTTTTACGGAGAAATATTGCAATTTCACCTGCACCATGTGCTCCACTACGAACTTTATTCAGCGGCATCCGCGCCATCTATGTTTGCATTCATGTATGTGCGTGTTTATTGTGACTACTCATATTGTGCCCCATCTTGTTTCATTGATATTAAGTAATTTTGTAATTTGTGTACGGTGATATTATTTCTATCCTAGCCGGCTATGTGTATAGGCCGTCACCACACTATCCACGTGGTGGAGGGCGAGCCCTGACAAGTCTGCGCTAGTGAGTGATGCCAAATAATCACACGTGTTCATGTTCATATATTGATATATCTTGTAATTCTCTGTGTCCTATCTTCAGGGAAAATCGTCAGTCCACTCTAGCAGCTGTCGACCCCCTTCCCTTGTGAATATTGTGTTTTCAAACACCACGGTGAAGCCATCCACATAGGAGTGCGCTAGAGTAATTGCAGGCTGGGGAGCACCCACACGGAGTTAGCTACACACGTCCGAGTTTATCATCATTAAATTTCCAGGCACGTTATTTGTATGAGCGGTAAAATAAAAAGGAAGTCCCACAGTGTTTCAATCTTTTCTTTTGTAGTGACAGTATTCTCGCCACACCATTTTCAATGATAAAATATTTAGTAAATGTTTAGTATTGCAACGTGTATTGTAAGTACGCTCGGGTGAGACGGACACACAGAACCCACAGCATCCCTGAGAACCCTGAGTCTCAACAGTGCGGTGATTGGGAAGCACCGCTGGCGCCCATCATCAGTAAGTAATTTGTGTCATTGTTCATCTTGTGTCTCACCCAATGACGTCAACTGTAATTCTGTAAAATTTTCTGAGTTTTATTATATTAGAACCTACGTAAAGTGTAAACTTTGCTCTTCGCACTTGAGAGTGGAAATATATTGAAATATAATCACATATTGTTGAATATTCTGTCATAAATTGGAATTAGAAAAATGAAGGCATAACAATTTCTTTATTTAAATATCATATCTGAATTGAAAAGTATAGTAGAGAAATGGTTAAAAAATTATTGTTTTGAAGGCTTCCCTGGTCAGTTTTCTTAATCAAAAGGAGAAAAGTACAAGGTTTTTTTTTATGACAGCTACTTTTTTTGCACTTAAAATTGTAACTTTTACCCATTGGATTAAGCTTGCTTTGGAATATACAGTGCATTATGCACATCACAGTTGTATTTTCACTATTTGCTATTGTAAACACCATTGCACGTCATGAGTAAGAGTTGTGAAATAAAGTTAATGCTTAACATTTTGGCTGGCATACTGCCAGCTTCAAAATTACCACTTCATACCATTGTAATAATTTGTACCAGATAATGTCCAGTTTGGACTAGTACTTCTGGCTTCTGGGTGCTTCACTTTTTTGTCAATTACTGTAGGTTTTCTATCTGTTGGAAATATTGCTTGTTTAATGTACACACATAAGTCAATGTTTATCATAATTATTGTAAAATTAGGGATCTTTGTTACCCAAAAATTTTAAGGAGACAGGTGTAGTTTTAGAGTACAACCTACACCAATGCTATTGAATTAGTGGCCCACAGGCCACATGTAGGCGCCACACTTGTCAGATCATAATCAGGGCTTTAGGAAGTGATATCTGCTTGTCTGGAGTGGACACCAGAGTGCATTGTAGGTTCAACCATGATTATAATAATGTTATATGGCATGTATCTGAATGTGAACACGAGCATCCACGAGTGATCCTATGACCGTTTGCACCTCCGCAGTAAATTATTCCATTTAGTGAACACCGGGGTCAAAAAGAACCTCCCACCCAGAGTATGACAGTTGCTGTGGCCTGTCCTGAGTGGATCAGATCACTCATTGATCAGGGGCATTAAGGTAGCTAGGTGGATAGAGCACTCGTATATAGAAAACACTACTTTTATTAATCTAACAACCATACAGTATCCGCTAGGCCATAGCGGTCATCAATTAACAATAAAAACGCAGAAGCTAGACTACTCTGCTCAAATACTCAAGATAGGAGACTTTTAATGCTACGTCTTTCTACGACAAAAATTAAGCAAAGAGGCAGGTATTCTGCTCTATGGAGCTTACTCAGCCTTTGCTTGTCCCAAAGTCTCTCATGCCTTAGTCGCCCTACCGGAAAGAATAATTACCCTTTGCACATCGTTGTCTATGATGAGGCTCTCTCAACAGTGGGCGTCGATCCAGGACCACAGACAGGTGGTCGTCACAGCAGGTGGTCCTTGGGCAGAGCCTTCGGCATCTCAGACAAGATGGCATCCAGACCCACCATTGCCCCGGACTTATATACTGCCTTCCCGACCTCGCGCTCATTTCCCCGGAATTTGTTTCCACAAACAGCAGCTCGGCTGGCCGAGGTCACCCGTCACCTTACATCAGCTCACCGCTTGCCAACCCTTGCTGCCAACCCTTGCTGTAGCCAGCCGCAGCACAGTGCAGGTTGATGAGAATGGCAATTTACACTGCTTCGCCGACCGGTACTACATGGCTCAAGTGGCCGCCTTGCTTGATTTGTTCCCAAGAGACAACTGTTGGAATAAATTAGCAAGTGATCCAAAACAGTGTCCCCACAAAAGCTACAGCCATCAGGCGCATCAGCAATTGAAGGGAATGCTGGATCTGTTCGCACCACGATGCCTGACGCCTCTGCAATGTACGTGACATCGGCTGGCTTGCTGGCCTTCTACAATATGCTACGTGGTTCCAAAGGTCATCAATTAACAGGAGAAAAAAAGTATTTATTATCTTTGTTTCACGTAATTACATGAAGTCAGTGAGTTCCTTTTATAGTCAGTGCAAACAAGTGTGGCACTTAACACACTTTTGCAGAGATGGACTTGAACATTTTACTTTGTGTTAATCGCCGGAAACTGCAATTTACTTTATTTTTCAAAGTGGAAGTTCACCGCACTCAACAACATCCTGTTATTTTGGTGATCTCGTCAGTGGTCATTTATGTAAACAGTGTCAAAGGGTCAATGTATTTCATCCATCAGCAAACTGCCAATACAGGTTTCACTTCATTTAATATCATCCTTTAAGTGCGGCAGCATTTCAGTGACATCACATTCACAACCTTAAATAATGATTTAAGACGCACGGGGATGGCGTCAATGTGTTGCACAAAATCACCACTTGCATTTGTATGTCAATATTTATATGAATAGAAAACTTCAAAGTGATTTCTAAAAACAGCCTTGGCAATTTTCCAACCAACCAGGCTGACACCCCTCTTGCAGTCTGACCTCGGCACTCGACGTAACTAGCTGCTTGGGAGTTTGCTTTACGTGGGCCTCCTCGGCACCTACAACTTTTGGCTGAACTCATTAGTGTATCAATAGTGTTAAATTAACTGGATCATTCTTTCATTTAACATGCCAAGGGGTAGACAGACAGCACTCTTTCGTTTCTTAACCAAGACATAATGCATCACGCATCACAAAGTCACAATGTCATAGGCCAATTAGCAGCAACGGTCACCGTACAAACCGAATGATGGGTCCACTTTATGTAGTGCAAACAGCTTCACAGTATGTAATCAAAAAGAATTAATAAAACATCTGAAGTGAATTCTGGATTGTTTTATTAAGTCTCTACCACACCAAGGTACTCTGGGTGCTGCGCCCTAAAACCAGAAGTAAAGTCAGTGTGCAATGTTTGTATCCCTAGGGAATCCTGCACCCACTTGCAGAGCAACCTCGGAGTAAGTAAAAGAGCATGCAAGGCGGCCCACAGCCATGCAAGGAATTAACAGTACAAACTGTTACATAGCATCAGTGTTGGTAAGTATAACCCCACCAAACAATCAGCAACTTCACGCAGATATCCAGGGTTCTCTTAGGCCATCGGCAACACGATGCAATCATCACTAACTCCACAGAGTTATGGCGCCATGCGACACCATCAGTTTTTGCCCCAGCCTGTTGTGTGAGACAGGGTACAAACCAGATAATCAGTCCGGACCTGCAGCACATCATGTGGATGCGTGCATCATTCCTTCTCCCATAGCCTGTTCATCCCGCTACACCAGCGAAAATTTGACGTGCCCTCTACTGGGGACACCTCCTCCATGACTCCTGTGCTGGTCACATACACTGAAGTGCACCACCCCTTCACAACCAACTGGATACTGCTTGAGTCAAGTAACCATCCCACTTTCATGCTCTCAAGAGAGATCTTTTGTGGGCGTAATAATTTGAACCGACCAATACTGCTAAGAGACGTTTCCAGTAAGAATACAGCCAGGGAAATGAATGCAGTGGGACACAGTGGTTAGAGTGTTCAAGATACCCCGTGTGTGACACCCTTCATTTCCTGTTCACTTGTCCGTTCGTGTGTTGTGTGTGTAATGTAAGTGTGTGAGGGCTTCAAGGCCACGTAATCAAGCCACGTGTTTATGTGCCTTGTAAATTATGCAGTCTCACCCCTCTTGGGGTCAGGGTGGACTCATCCACCACAAGCTACCCGTTACCCTAAAATGTATACAAATGAGGGTGGAAGTGATTTTTCCATTATCTAAATAAAAGGGTTAAAATGCAAACAAACCTGATAAACACCCAATAGACTCAGCCCCGAGGCCTAATTAAAATACGTTGCGTATACTCTTTCCTACCAATACAATATCTTTTTATGTTTAATTTTCTCACCTAATTTAATTTATAAAAGTGTTTGTGTCTGTTAGTGTCATGTAGATGTACTAGTGTGTATTTGTTTCATTAATCAAAGTGCCAGAGTATTTTCTCAATGCAACTGGTATGCTTTCAAGCAGGGGCTTGAAACCTAGCGAGCCAGCCCCGCCAGCTCGAAACGCACCGGAGGTGTAATTTACCGTAATTATTTCCATACACCACGTGTCTTTTGTTCTGTGTTGGCTGCTAGTACGCCTTACCTCTTGACCTGTGTAAGTTCCTCTAAAGGGGAAATATAGAGTGAGTAAAATCAGTGCAAGTGATCCATTGTTTTATTTCACTATCTGTCATTTCATGACCATTTAACCTAACTTTGGGTTTTACACCCACTGGTGCACCACACCTACCAATGATGGATTTGTTGTGTTTTTGGTGTGTGAGAAGGCCTGTTAACAGTCTCACATGATAATTATAGACGTATGAGGAGGGCCTACACCCTCATAGGTAGGCATAGGCAGAATTCCACAACACTGATGACGTCTTCTCGTCGGGGGGTTATATCAAGAGCCACGTGGGCAAATGACCCATCCCTGGATGAGTATAGTTGTTAAGGCGCTGACAACGCTCTTGAGTTCATCAAGTTGTCTTACCACAGCGTGTTAGCGATTATACTGGCCCGATGGGTCATGGTAGATTCTGTGGGAGGCCGCTTAGTGGGAGGGTACTGTCGGAAGAGAGGGGAATCAAACCCCAGACTGAGGCGAACCGAGATTGTTTCCCTTCCAGGAAGTTCAACCTTCCTCACTACTAGGATTGCCAAGAGGCGGGCAAGCAAAATAATTGAAATTCATATAATATTTATTACAGTATTAGGAAAGGGGAAAATCCCAGTTAGTTTATAAACTAACTAAAAGATTTATAAAATACTTATGCAGAGAAACAGGTGAAGGTGAGCATGGTAATAATAATAATAATAATAATAATAATAATAATAATAATAATAATGAATATAAAAGTTACATAATCTACGCTCTTTACAGCATTTCCAAAATTACAGGGATTTGTCTAGAAGGGTAGTTATGACGCTATGATCTGCTACCGCAGAATCAAAGAATTTGACTGCGGTGAAGCGTTGCAGGGTATAGGACGTTTGGTTACCACTGGAGTCGAGCGGTCAGGTGGTGCAGTTGTGGATGAGTCTTCTTCAAGCTGCAGGGATAGTTCATCTTCTCAGTCTGCAGAAGTGGTTGGAGCTGTATTGCAGGCTGCTGGAGAGGTTGAAGCAGAGAGGAGGTTGAGGAGAGCAGAGATGTCTTCCGCGGACCAGGGAGTGCTCTGTGACCTACGTGGCCGGTGAGCCCGGCGTCTCTGCCAGGACATGCTATCGGACTTCCTTATATAGGTAGTGAAAAACCCCGTGGCCAGTAATCTTCCGGAGTTGCGGGGTAGAGTAGCCTTCCAGCGCAGGGATAGGTTTATGAGGGTTGCAGCAGCGCCACTCATTTCTTATCTCCCTGCGGGGAGGTGACGACGTCACAGGGCAGCAGAGGTGCTGCGATATTGTGTGGTTGCTGGAACTTCTTCTATAGCTAAATGTAGGATACTGGTCCGTCAAAAATATTGTATTTACTCATGAGGGTGGCGATTACATGCCGGGTTATGGGTGAGTTGTACATTTCATAATTAATTACGTTAATCATCTTTACGCCTGAGGCTGTCCAATGCGTGGAGTCCCTTTTGTCAGTACATGAAAGTACTTCTGACATTCTTGGTTACTCGCCCTGAGCTCTCGTTGGCTCGAGATGGGGCAAAGTCGCCCGTAGAGAGTGCAAGCTCATTGCGCAGCATGTTAGCTTGCATCAACGACAACCCATCAGATGACTTTCCCACTCGCCCTGAGCTCTCGTTGGCTCGAGATGGGGCAAAGTCGCCCGTAGAGAGCGCAAGCTCATTGCGCAGCATGTTAGCTTGCGTCAACGACAACCCATCAGATGACTTTCCCAACTGTGTGGCTACATTAGTCTAAAATCCTGATCACTTATAACCTGTCCTACTCCTAACCTTAATGTTTGAACCTGTCCTTGTTATTGCAAGTGCAATTTTTATGTGTCAAGTTTTCCTGTGGAAACCCTGTGTTTTTTGGTCAATATCTTGAATTTTCTCCACTCAAAGTTTTCAATTTCCACGTTTTGTTTGGTGCCATATCCAGAAGGCAATGAATGAGTGATTTGTGACTTCACATCATGTTTAGTAACGAATTTCAGTTCTGTAGTACCACATATGACCATCATGTGCAAGTATGGTGATGTCGAGTGAAGAGGACACATGCTCCCAATGTTGTGGAGAGACATGCTGGCAATACTCCTTTCATCATAGTATGGGGAGTCATAGGACATGACTTCAGGTCACCTCAGGTAGTGATTCCACGGTATGTGACATACTGCATCCTCAAGCGTTACATACTAACAGATGTGATAACAACATAGATGGAAGAATATTATGTTACCACCGTCAGAATTAAAAGAATGAAATGAAAAATTTATTTATGCAACATTTAAACAGAGAAACTTCACAGTAGTACTACATATGTTGTATACTAGGTGCATATTAAAAATATTCTTAGTGAAAACAATTTTTTAAAGTGCTTAATTATAATATGGTTAAAGCTCGCCTTTATGTCCCTTCCAAAGTATTTGTTTTTCCTGTTTGAGTAGCAGGTGGTTTTCCTGAAATTTACAGAATTGTAGAGAAGAGACCTGTCCACTAAGACTGTTTGAGGGAGTCATGTGTTTTAATAGACTGCAGTGGCCTTCCTCCCTTTAGCATGCATTTTATATGCACTCCCTTAAAGTTACTTTGAGGAAAGAAGGAACATTAATTATTTCATGTATATGCTAAATATTGCTTAACATACAGCTTATGTCATTGCCCTTAAGTAAAAATTTGATTCCATTGTGTTTTTTTAAAATAATTTGAGGTGTTATTTCAATCCATTTCAATATGTGGTTAGGAATAGCTTTTTTTTCTCAAAAATGTTAATTACGTTAGTTAAAAATTTGTAAAACTTTCCAATTACATAGCCAAATCTAAGTAGCCCGGAGTAGGTATTTATTTTTCAGATTAAATTATTTTGTCTGTGAAAGTGGGTTAGTTTTTATTATTTGTGCTCTTTAAAAACAGTAAAATTGTGAATTTCATGTTAATGTAAAAACTGCAGAATCTTATATTTTTATTAAAGGAAATGATTACATTGCGACATTTACATAGTCATGTGAAGTTTATCAGCGCCATCTACTTCTGTGCGGTGTTGTACTCTTTGCTTGGCTCAGATCCCATTCTCTTTCCTCCCAGTTCTATTTCTCTGCCTTCCCCTTTCGCCTTTGTGTGTCATTTTTTTTTATTGGTCGTGGTAGTTTATTTTCAGGCCTTGCACAGACTCGCACTGTCTTACTTTATGCTCTTCAGACGTCTGCTACGTTACGCCGCTACCCTATGCTTGCAAGATCTTCATTTGTTCTAGAGGGTTTAGTTGTACTTCATCTCGGTCTGCAGAGTTTAAATACCGCTGCCATATTTAGGAGCTGACATTCTACTAGTCACACCACACAGCGATAGGGCACTTAAAAAACTGTGAGTCGTGGAAAACGATACGTTTGCGGTGGAGTTATTAAAAGTTTGTTAATTTGTGTGGCAAGTGGTATAGTACCATGGGTGTGTAGTAGTGTTAGTCCATTTCAAAATTTTGGTTTTGGCCGCCCTTCCAAATTAGAATATGTTTCGGCTTAACTGTGGTGTCGCGTTACTGCATGTCCCTTTTTAACATGTTGTGTTTGCAATTGTTCGTTGCCCAAGTTTAAATAATGTTTGCTATTTCACTGTTTCCACGACTTCATTGTTAGGGCGTTAATTAAAAAAAAAATGGTTTTTTGTTAATTTTTGTAAAGTTTTTATCGGTCGGAGATTTGATGGGTCCTAAACGAATGCCTCCCACCGTAACTGATTTTAATTGTTTTTAATATAATCGTATTGGAAATGGAGTATTTGACGGGCAATTTTTTGTGCCTTCCTTTCTGTAGTATTTTAAATTTAAATGGGTCCTGTGAATAATTCTAAGTCAAGATAGGATAGTAATTTTTTAGCTGTTGAGTAGGCAAAGTAAAGTTTGGATCATTGTAAATTAAATTCTTGTTGTAATGGAGCAGAGCTGCCGTTTATTTATATTGTAAATGCGTTTTAAAAGAATTGTGTTATTTATAAGTTATTAGGTAATGATTTGTTGCTAATTGTGATCAGTACCAGATTTTTTACGTATTTAAATTTTATTAGTCTTTTATGGGTTGTTTGCCATTCAGCTTTTTGTATTTCATAAAAATAAAAGGTGTTCAAATTTGTGTGTAATTATTTGTGAACTGTCACAACATGTAATGTCTACAAGTGGAAATATGTTTGGTACAAATGTGAAATATTACTTTCTTTTTGTTCTTTAGTCGCCGGAACATGCACCTTCCTGATACTCATCCACTTGATTGTCCTTTGATTTATTTTTGTGCATAAAGAGGAAAAAGAGAATCATTTTCATTTGGCTTATGCCACCCTTGTAAAGTGGATCAGAATGTAGGAAAGCCTTCAGACAAATAGTAATGGTACGTGCATCAAGTACTCCATCGCTGCTAAGTGCAAGGTTTTGAACTGACGTCCTGTGTTTCAATCTCACTGCATGTACCTATGGGACTTTAAGCGGTGACCCCATTATTTTATTGGTGGAAAGTCAGTAGGAAGGCCCATTGCAGACCCCTTGAGTAGTTTTGTATGTATCTGAAGCATATATTTTGAAATAAAATGCTTTGAAAAATAATTTTTAGCCATTTTGGAGTACTCAAAAGTGGTGTTTCTAATGTGCGTGACTTGTTAAAAGCACTCGACAGCTCTTGCTTGAAGTGTGTGTTCTTTTCATAGACCAGCACATATGGGCGCATGTTTATTAGTTTTGCGGAAAATTGTGAATTACTAACAGTTCAAGCGCCATGTATGCAGGAACCTTAAGATAATCTTTAAAACATTTGCTTTGTTTCTGTCTGACATGTCAGTCTGGAATCAGTACCGGTAACTTCGTTTCGGTTTGTTGGACAGTAACAGAGAGTTTAGATTTTCTTTTGTTTATTTATTTTCTCTGTTTTTAATTTAATTTATTACATCAAAAGTTAACAGTATACCTGTGCGATGTCGTAGCACCGAGACGTCTGCAACAAGTCAGTTGACAAACTCTGGTCCATACCTTTCTGTCTGTCTCTCTTCCTTCCTTGTCTTTCTTTGGTGGTCTTCATTTTTGGTAGTAATTTATTTAAATTCTTTTTAAATGCCAAAACCATTTCAATCTGTGTGTAAATACTTACATGAGGTTTTTGAAATTAACAAGGACTATGAATTGTGAAATATTTATTTCCCTTGCAACACATTAACTAATTGTAAAAGAGCAGTGAAATCATAATATCATTGCAATTATTAAGTACAGACTCATGACAAACTATGACGCCGCCGGGTGAGACATAAGACAAACGATGACACAATAAACTTACTGTAGGCGGGCGCCAGCGGTGTTTCCCAGTCACCGCACTGTTGAGACTCAGTGTTCTCAGGGATGCTGTGGGTTCTGTGTGTCCGTCTCACCAGAGCATCTTTACAAAACACTGCTCAAAATTAAACAACTTTATCACTGAAAAACAGGCGGAGGGTTTGCTGTACTAACGCTACAAGTAAATGCTGCACAGATTTGCACTGAATACAAACCATTTATTGCTCTTCCATTACAAAGTAGTGCCAAAATGAATTAGTGATTTATAACTCAGACGTGTCTAGCAAATTCCGTTGGGCTCTTACCCCCAGCTCGCAATTACTCTAGCGCACTCCTAGATGGATGATTTCTCTGGGGTGTTTGAAAACACAGCCCCCATAAGGAAAGAGATGTACAGCCACTAGGGTGAACCGTAGGTTTTTCGTGGAGACAGGACACTGAGAATTACGAAATGAGCAGTGGACACGTGTGATTATTTGGCATCGCTAGTGCGGACTCATTGGGGCGCATCTCCCAGCACGTGGTGAGTGTGGTGGCGTCCTTTACACGTAGCCGGCTAGGACGGAAATAATTGCACCATACAAATTACACAAATGACACAAATAAAGATGAGAGAGTATGGGACACGACATGAATGGTCAAAATAAACACGCAGATGCGTGAAAGTATGTTTAGGTGACACAGATGCCGCTGGATACAATATGTAGTGGACCACGTGGTGCAGGTGTAATTGCAGTGGTTTTCATAAAATTCAGCAAATCTGCATCTGACAAAGTGGTAGCGGTATTGGAAAAATTATTCCCCTGAATATTTAAGCATTAAAGTCTTGTAGCACGCCGGATGGCAGGAAAAACAAACATGAAAAAAACTGAGTGGTCATGCATAAAAAGCACTAATCACATGAAAATACACAGAACCCTGAATATAATTATACATGTAACCCTGAAATTAAATATGACGCACATGATATTACACAAATAAACCCTCAAAGCGCATGGATGGAGCAGATACTGACTTGGTGGCTGTTAACCACGTGGTCGCAAATGATGTGGCTGTAAAACAATTTAACATGACAAAAACCCTAAAATACATACATAGAAATAAAGTCCTTAGTATTGCATGCAGCAATTAAACAGAAATTACTCTGAAATGCCTTTCACTTAGGCGGATGGCGCCTGATTTCAAAGTTGTGCAGGCCGCATGGCCTCTTCGACATCTTTCCTCCTTTCTCCTTGATTATGTTTAAAAAGCCACAAGGGCGCAAATTATTAGGGTAAGCGGAAGCATAACGCTGGGGAAATGTCTGGCAAAATGTACACAAAGCCAAGGCAAGCCGGTATACTAGAAGTGAGCTATGGTAATCTACATCAGTGCATACGTGACAGCGTCTTACCTTGCCAGCTCTCCTCGATGGACTGCCCAGAGGCAGGGATCGTGCAGACTTACCATGGCTGCCTACGGGGTTCACATAAGCGGAAGTGTTATGCACTGCGAGTAAAACTTTTAAATATCAAAAGAAATGGCACGTAAATAATTTGCATACATGATCACCTTAGGCTTTTATATTGTGAATTTTCTGTGTTCATTGATTCTTCTTTTATGAAGGTGTTCACGCAGAAATAATAACATCTTTATTCTTTGCGCAGCGCACATTTTGAATTCCTAACCAAACATTTCACAAAATTTTGTAACCTACATTTTTAACACTTAAAAACATTTGGAACCTGAAATAAAACAAAATACATTATTTACTCTTTAAATACGTATCCCGTTATGGGGAAGTTCAGGTAATGGCCTCTTTGCGCATGTGCATACCCACGTGTCACATGAGTGGCGAGCGCCATAATGGGCTTAGCGCTGCTGGCTGTTAGCCGGCATCAACTATATGTACTTACTTTTTTTATGGTGATGAATATAACTATTATTGTTGGTATGGTGATACCATTCTAACAAAATTTCACAAAAGAGTGAAGTTATTGAGAATGTAGTTTATTATTGCCAAGCTATTTTCGCTAAGATAGCAACGAGCATTTAGCACAAAATCATTCCTCCCACCACACCGAATATTAATACAGTTATTCCAGATGTGTGTACATACTTACTTGGGAACAGTATTAAAAATAATGAGCATGATTATTCTATAGAGCTTGTGTATGCTTTATGTAACATATTGGTGTTGTGTGCATTTAATGTATTAATTTGTAGCTGTTATTGTTGTATTATGATTTGTTTGAAATATATTTGTAAAAATTAATTACTAACTTCCTGCTTTGAATTAGTCAAGTCTTACTTTAGTTGTACATGCAAGTTGCCAGTAGACATATATTTTGTAAATGAATTTTCAGAATGGTGTTGATTATGTGAACTAACACTGTGGTAGGTTTGTTTGTGTCAAGTACTAACATAGTCAGACATGCATGAGAACATCTAGTTGCATGAAAGATTAACAAGTAAATAAATAAAAATACCACCAAATTGTTGGATGTGAGTTGTACTGTGATTTATGAAGTATTGTTAGGGATGAGTATTTGTTAAGGAAACATTGGCAAATAGTATTAACAAAAACACAGCAGTAGTGTTTCTCACAAATCCTAAATAATAGTAGTTAGAAAAGTAACTGAGAGTCCAGGTGTAACATGTCGCAAACGTCGAGAAATTCCGACCATCTTGGGATGCAAAGTCATGGCAGCCACCTTGGATAACATCACACAACGTAGACCTTTGTTTGCCATTCTGGATGACATTCTAACTTAAATTGTATTTTCCTAAAAAATTTTTATTTTTGCCTTGAAAATTCAAACTTCCTAGGATTTCTTTGAAAATTTCCTTTCCAAACAAGCGAACATTTCCCAACAATTTATGTTTATAGTTACATTATTGAACTAGCTCATCCACCATTTTGTCTCTGAGTAAAAAATTCTGTTATTAAAAATATATGGCTGCTAGCTGCCTTCATAAAAACCCCCTCCCCACTCCACAGACAGGGTAAAATGGAAATATTGGGCTGAGTTAGTGTGTAAGTGGTCATCCTGTCATTAGTTTACTGATAAGTAGGGTTCTGATAGGCTACGGTAAAATATTCACATTGTGGCTCCATGTCTCTCAGTTTGTTCCTGTATGTGTTTTTGATTAACTGGGTGGGTACCTTAGTATTTCTTTGAGGCACGATAGATAAAAACCTTTCTACATTTTCCTGTTCAATGACTCTTTCAAACACAAGTCATTTGGTAGTAAAATTATCTTCACGTAAATGTTTCAAAATGGCAAGGAACAAGTTTGTTGAGAAACAATAGTGGAAACCTTTTTTTGTGTCTCTGCACAGTTAATTTCTAAGCTGCTTTTTCATTTCTTGTGCTAGTATTTGGAGGTAACTTTGTATTTATTGTGGAAAGAACTGAGATAAAATTAAAATGTCTTTCCACAGTATGTTTGTACTTCCTTTCCAATAGTAACACTGGTATTAAACAACTGACGCATACACTGGCCTTCCATATTCATAAACAGGTTCTTGTGTTCCTGCTCAGAATGGATGTAATATGATTTTATGACTTAAGTGTCTCCTTAAATGACCAGTAATGGAGTTGTATTCAACCAGTCGATTGTGATTGACATGTTGCCAACCCCTGCTCATGGGTAAAAACTAGAGTACTAAAAGTAGACGTATATCTCTCCGGGAGTGGCTGTGATAAGTGCTAGTTCTAATGATCAAATTTGTACAACTTACTTCTTTCTACTGTAATGTGGAATACGATGAAAGCTATTGCTAACACAATTTACTTCAATAACAATTCACCTTCCTTTGTTGGCTAAGTGAAGTTTTCAGTATATACATTTTAATGTTGTCTCTAGTAAAATTGTATTCATTGGTTGTTTTCTTTTTATTTTCAGACATTCCTGTGCGCCGACAATGATTTACTGCTGAAAATGTGAAATAAACACATTGCACTGGGCCAAAAATAACAATCAACTTTTAAGTTCTTCAGTAATTATACCTTCAAGAAATATGTCGAGGGAAAAGATGTGTTCAACTTAGGGCGTTCAACTAAATTTAATTCAGTTTGATTAACGAGAAAGTAATTTCTTCTGTGTTTCCAGAATATCAGTTGGTAATGCGGAACTGGACTGGATGAACAACGGGTACCTCTTACAAAATATAAATTGTTAGGTAGCTTCAAACAGTATGAAATACTTTATCGGTATGGATTTTCTTTGGACCATTTGAACAATGACTACATAAGAGGCATTCAGTTAAACTGTTAAGAAGAATTACTACTTCAGATTAAGTAAAAATGGCAATTTTTTATACATTATTATGAAGTTATGTTGTCATTGAAGAAATGGCACCAGTTAAACAACGGAGAGTATCTGATTCAGAAGCCAAAATGTTACACAGGAGAAAGCAAAACTTAGGAATTAGAAGGAAGTCTTTAAATGATGCTACTACTAGTAGAACGTTATCCAATGACAACAGCGAAACATTAGGTTACCAAAACAAACTAAGACTTTATAAACGCTTTTATGAAATGTGGGAGTGTGAGAAACCAATTTCAAATTCAAGTGAAAGTTTAAGTAAAAGTGAAGAGAGATGTGAGAGTGAGAGTGAGTATCCTTTGGTAATGGCTAAGGAAAACAAAACTCAGTCTTCAGTACCTCAGAAAAAGTTACGCACCATGGAAGATGGTAAACATAAAAAAAGCTTATCTGTAGGAGAGTTTACCAAGCATGATAGAAATACTGGTAATGTGAAGGCATGCTCAGTTTCTGCAGAAGAAAGTAACTTGGAGTCAAACTCGCATGTTAAGTTGGTGGCCGGGGACTTAACTTTGAAACACACTGATTGTGTACCTCAAGCCAAGATGCACAGTTCAGATATTGTGACAGCGGCAGCTAGCAAAGAAGAAGTCATTGTGGTTGCCCACCGCAAAACAAAATATAAGGAGCAAACAATTATTGCAGAAATTGTGATTTTAGGATCCAGTGATGAAGAAGATAATTGTATAGAATCAAAAATGCCAACAAATACTATTTCAAATTCAAATGGTGATGAATATGATGTTGCAAATGATGACGATGATGATGATAATCGTTTGACTATTGATGAATCTCTGTGTGAAGGAATAGATAACCGGAGTGTCACAGAAGAGGTGGCAGCAATAGCTGAATCATGCAATAGTGAGGGGCAAGGAAAGAATAAACAGTCGACATTGATTGTAGAAGGAAATACTAATACTGAAGAAACAAATCACAGTCCAGTTGCCATGAAAGAAACTTCTTCGGGTAAGGATGCTGAAAGTGAAGCAGATTTATTGAAAGAAGTGTTCGCTCATGAACCGGTATGTTCTGAAAGGGTTGAGAATGAAACAAATCTAGAAGATCAAACAAACAGGTTGGAGAATGACAAAAGTTATGAGACAAAAAAAGATAACGTTGAGAACGAAGACAATATTTTTGAACATAGAGAAGAAAGTTTTGAGGCTGAAAAAAGTCAGGTTGAGAAGAAAAGTAGGCTTGGAAATAAAAAAAAGAAGGCGAAGAGAAAAAGTAGCCTTGAGAATGAAAGAAGGATGGCTGAGGAAAAGATTAGTTTTGGGAATGAAGTAAGTAGGGTAGAAAAGAAAAGTATGGCAGAGAATGAAATTATTACAATGGGGGAAATAATGCCAGAGAATGAGAAAAGTAGGTCAGGGGTAAACACTAACATTGAAAGTGAGAAGGATAGGGCCAAGAATGAAATACAAAAGGTAGATAATGTAAAGAACAAAATGGGGAATGAAAAAATTGAAGTTAAAAATGTGAAGCGTAGGTTTGAGAGTGGAGAAAATAACAATAAAAATGGGAAAAGTCATCTCGAGAATGGAAAAAGCAGTAATAATAATAATGAAAAAATGCTACATTTAACAAGTGTAGAAGAAAGACAAGTTGACGCGTCTGATGGTTTGTCAGTTTTGATAGAATGTGCTGTAACCTCATCCGCGCATGATATTACAGCAACTGAGTCATGTGGCCTTCAAGAAAGTGGAGTTGTGGATAAAGAGGAAGAAATCATTACCTCTACACGAGAAGGAAACCAGGCCAAAAATGTTGGCAGAAGACCATATCAAAGAAAAACACGCGGAACTACAAAGAAAGGAAGAAGAGGGAACGGTCGCACGAGACAACCAAGTTTTCGAAGAACATCTGAACAGACGTTGCCCTCATGGTCATTTGGTAATGAGCTTTTAAATGTGGCTAGCCTTTATTATGAAAAATTGATGGACCAAACTTCAGAAAATGATGCAGAATGTGATTCTGCAACAAAATCCAGTGCAAAACGCAGAAAGAAGAGTGATGGAAATACAAATATAAAAAGGCCCAGAAAATATAAGAAAGGTAAGTTAATATCGTTGAGGCTCATACTGTTTTCAAGGAATGCTTTTTGTGACACATTCCAAGATATTATATAATTTTATATTTTATTACTGATTTGGTTAGTTAGTGGAATGTGGAGATAGATGCAGATGTTAGCAATAAGGAGAATCATCTTTTCTGAATGTAACGAGAGTGTGTTTTAAACATGTGTTCATGCATAAGCAGACATGTGTTATGTGTGTATGTGTGAGCATAGCATAATGTGTTTAGTGATTGTAAGAGTTGTATGTGTGTAGTTTTGTGTATGTTCACATGCATGATAATACTGTAGTTGATACGAGGGCTGCTTTAAAAGTTAGTGGTTTGAACTCACTATTCAGAGTCCATGTCAATAGGTGGCTCGGTGTGGGTTTGCTTTTGGAAATAGTGACTTTCATACTCTGCTCAGCATTTCTGATGCGCTAATTTCTCAAACGCATGTTGCAAACCATTTTCTGTTAGCCAGTGCAAAATGGTGGGGATGTCAACTTTCACTACTTAGTCCGTACTCAATTTTAGCCCAAAAATTGTGGGGTTTGGGCTGTATTGAGGATAGTGCCAAGGTTTGCCTTCAGTTTTCCTCAAAAGCTCTTATAACGTGTTTTGCCATATTTGGCACTGCATTATCGTAAGGGAAAAATTAATTCTTCATTATACTATATATAACCGGCAAAATACTAACATAATACTCTCAATTGTAAGTGTTTTTGTCTGGAACCAAAAGCTAAAGCCCTTTTTCACAGCTATCAAAAACAGAATCATTAACTTTTTTGGAGAACATAAAACTAGAAATTTCCCAGAGGTGGTAGGTGAGTCATTGTCTGTCCATATGCTGGACTGCTCATATGGTTCGTGACTGTTAGGTCTGATCCAGGATTCATTTGTTGTAATTATTCTGTTCAGGAATTCAGTTTATTTTTCCAATAGTTGAAGAAATGCCTGGTAACGTTGAAACCACCAAAACTTTACATTTATGCCCAATGAACTTGGCACTCGGCACTCATCTACACAAAAATAAGACATTTTCAGGTGGTTCATAATAGTTTCATAATATCTGGCTGCACCAAAATTCAGTTTAGCTGACGATTCTTAGATAACAAAAATTCTTTTTCAACAATGAATTTTATATATATACCTATCTTTATCTTCAACTGTAATACATTATTGAAAGCAAAAAAATAGAACTATGCCATAATTTTCCTCAGTCACATATACAGACAAAGCCACAAGCTAGCTTCACTACCTTAATGGTAGAAGGCCACAGACTCAGTTACATAGAATTGGCATGATGTTGCCAGTCCACAAATTTTTTAGAATGGCCATGTTTACCTTTCCGCAAATGAACAGAATCTCCTGTTGACATGCTTTTAGCATAGAAATTTGTCTTATATGTTAATTTGAAGAATTTAGTGATAAGCTGAACTACTCAAAATGCTCAGATGATCTGATTTCCGAACGAATCACATGTATACCAGATACTTTTTTTAAAATAAAAAATTGTTTCGCCATCTTTTTTTGAAGTTTGCTTCCCTGCCTGAATCCCTATTGCTGGTTGTGTACCCTAGCTCCACTGTCAAAGCCTGGCGTCTGTTGGGACTACCGTGATGTAGTCTGCTAACATACCACCAATGTGAACTGAGCTCGATTCCCGGTGGGGTCACTCCTGGATTTTTGCATGTGGAAATTGTGCCGGATGATGCCGCTGGTCTGTGGGTTTTCTTGGGGATCTCCCATTTCTCCCGCCCTTGCATTTTGGTGCTGCTCCACTCTCATCTCGCTTCATCCTCATCGGCTCTGAAGACCTCAGTGTTAAGAGCCGCCCAAATCTCTTCACTCACTCACCCTAGAATCTGTTGGCCATCTTTGCTCCCCAAAATACAAGAGCTAAAGAACAGTACTTTTAACAAAGTACAATGGTTTTAATTCAGAAGTAAATATTGTATCATAGGTCAGAAGTAGTCCGTTTATAACTTAACGTGTGAGCAAAACATTTTTACTTGGGCAACATTATTTTCAACAGAAACATTACAGAGTGGAACATGTTAAGAATTGCCAGTTCCTTCAAAAGTTCCATCACCTTGTCACATAAAAAATTATATTTTAACATTTCCATTTATAAGTAACAATAAAACCATATAAAACATTGTGGTGTTAATAAGAATTTAGAACAAAATTAGCAAAACTTTGTGTAGCATACAGTATTCAGATAAGGAATAAGAAGTACTGTACTGAAAAACAAACAACATCAATTTCATCAATTTAAAAAATTTATATACATTACATCTGTATGAAATTCCGACTTATGTTTATTACAGTGAGAGTGTGATATTTAAATATTTGTTCTCTGCTTTTCAACTAGCACTGTACTATGTAAACCAGTGGGTCATTAGAAATGTTCCACATGGTCATCTAGCTTGGTCCACCTGCCCAGTATTGATACTGTGGCCGTCTTCCATAGTTAACGCCGTCGGGACAATGACACAAGACGGACGATGACACACATACTTACTGGTAATTTGGGCTCCAGCGGTGCTTCACAATCACCGCACTATTGAGACTCAGGGTTCTCAGGGATGTTGTGGGTTCTGTGTGTCCGTCTCACCCATGCGTACTTACAAACACGTAGGCAATACTAAACTTTTTAATAAACTCACTGAAATAAACACTTATTAAAACATATATGGCTAGGACACTGTCATTACTGAATAAAAGAATTCAGTTCACTGTAGACTTGCTTTTATTGTCATTATGCATACACATCAACGTGCCAATGAAATGATTATCTCTGTCATGACTAGCCAATTCCGCTTGGGTGCTCCCCAGCCCGTAATTAATCCAGCGCACGCCTAGATGGATGATCTCACGGAGGTGCGTGAAAGCACAGCCTTCACAAGGGAAGAGGGCCGACAGCTGCTAGGGTGGACTGACAGTTTTTCCCTGAAGACAGGACACTGTGAATTACAAATGAAACCATTAATACATATTAAGACATGCGATTACTCGGCATCATTAACGCAAACTCATCGGGGCTCGCCCTCCAGCGCGTGGGTAGTGTGGTGACGGCCTATACACAGAGCCGGCTAGGATGGGAATAATTGCACCGTGCACTAATTACAAAATTATATAGACCCTTAAATGATACATGAAACAAGATGGGACACGAGATGAGTATTCACAATAAACACACACATTTCTGAAAACAAGCTTAGATGGTGTAGATGCCGCTGGATGAAGTTTGTAGCGGACCACATGGTGCAGGTGAAATTGCAATATTTCTGTGCGGAAACATCAAATTAAAGTCAGACAAACGATTATTCTTGCTGAGAAAATTATTCTCTTTATGATTGCAATGGTTACAGCCGTGTAACATGCCTGATGGCGGTAAAATCAAACATTAATGTGACCGTGTGGTCAAGTAAAAAAGCTTCAATTTACATGAAAAATACATTGAACCGTGAATAAAATTGACATAGAACCCTGAAATAAATTATTGCACATAGAATGTTGTATAAATAAGCTCTCAAACACAACAATGGCGTATACAAAGACTTGGTGTCGGTCAGCCACGTGGTTATACGTTATGTCACCGTAAAATATTCAGACACGAAAATTACCCTCAAATACATACATAAAAACAAAGCTCTTAAAATTGTGTGTAACAATAACGCAGAAGTTACAATGAAACACTATAAACATAGGCAGATGGCACCTGATTCAAATTGCGTGGGTTGCGTGACCTCTCCGACATCTTTTTCCTCCTTCTCGATTAAGTTAAAAATGCCACAAGGGCGCAAGAAACTAATAAAGTGGAAGCTTAATGCTGGGGAAAATGTCTGACAAAAATATACGCACGCAAAGGTTAACTGGTAAACTAAATTGAATATGGAAACCTAAATCAGTGAACAAATGTTGTAGTGCGTACGTGACAGTGCCTTACCTCGCCAGCTCTCCTCGACAGACTGTCGAGATACAAGCATAGCACAGACCTACCATGGCCGCCTACGGGGTTCACATAAGTGGAAGTGCTATGCACGCTGAGTGAAATATTTTATATTGAAAATAAAATGGCACAACTTTATTGTACCATGGAAAACTGGCCAATTGGGGTGTCGCATGATGCGGTCATATCTAAAAATCACACAAACATCCCTCACAACATGGCCATGGTGTGGTGTTTCACGGCAGTTGGCAGGGAGATATGCATACCTCATGTCAGTGGAGCAGAGACAGTTTTGAGAGGGGCTACCCCCCTCCCCATTAGACAGGTTGCTTGAAGACAGACACACTTTGCTGGGCACCACATCGCTAACGGAGTTAACTGGTGAGGCAGCAGATGCTTAGTTACTAAATTATAATACGTGCACAGGAGTACACTGCAAACAAACACAAGAAATTATACACACTAGCAAAACCCTTTGCTGGTAGCCTAGCCGCTTTTACCACAAGACATGCACAGGAGTGCATGCCAACAGATACGTCAAGAAAACCCTTACAAACTAATTATAGAACATGCACAGGAGTGCACGGCAAAACACTTCCATAAACCTTTAACCTAACAAGAGCTCTCATCCTCTTTGGCCGTAGCCGACCTTCAGTGCACTTAGCACACGCATCACACGGCCCTGCACCATGTGCATGTGCATCCTATGATGGGCTTCAGCGCACTTAGTACTTGCATCACACGGCCCTGCACCGCGTGCGTGTGAATCCTATAATGGACCTATACTGGCCGCGGGGTGAGGTCGAATGAAAATCCATTACATTTTACTGGATTAACAATAAAGGTTGAGCAGACTACATTTATGTTGGGTTGAATACGCTTGAGTTGCAGTGAGTTGGTAAGAGTCTGTCTGAATTCATGGCGGCACAAAGTGGTGATAGAGCTAACAAAAACACTATGCATAACTGAACTAAGTGATAATAGAGTACACTAACAAAAACACTACACATAATTGCACTAAGTGATAAAAAATAAAACTAACAAAACCCTATAAAAACATATAAATTCAATATCATTGTGTCCTGCAACACTTTAACACGTATGCAGGCTTGTTGACCAAAGCCACGAATGAGAGGTTTGTGTCTGTTGTTGACATTGTGTGCTTGATGTACTCGATGCACTCATGAGTTGCAAACATGATGCACTGCTCTGCTTTTAGAGGCCACTTTGCACTCACACTCAGGTAGTACTCTGACATTGGCTATATTCGACGTCCTGACCAGGGGCGATGCTGGAATCGATGGGCCTGTCCTGAGAGGTGGCAGGCTGTAGCACCCCTGCTCAGGCTGCTCCATTGGTAAAGTGGTCTGTGGCACCAGTAGGCACTGCTGCATGACACGCGTGTGTGGTCAGCACTGTAGGATGTGTGGTCCCTACAGATTGTACACGGGCCCATGGTGCACAATGAGGTTGCTTAGAATGGTGTGGTGGCATGTCACTCTTGTTCCCATTTTTCTCATCGTTATTGCTGCTGCTGTTGGTACGGGAGGGCCGACGTGCGGCCAGTGACATTGAGCGGGGGTTGCTGTAATCGCTGTTGAGAGATTCGCCCAAAGCCATCTTTGATACCTCTCACACTTCTGCTCTACTACCATTGGGGTACTCCCACGTCATCGCGGGTAACAGCAGTGAGGGGACGAGACTGGCCAGGCATGCTGCAGCCGGGTGTCCTTCATCTGTACTTGATGTTGCAGGGTCTTCCGATGTAGGCATCTCCGTGGTTGATGACTCAATGGCTGGCATCAGGATGCGTGCAGGTGGTGGTGAAGTAGCTGCTGGTGGTGGTGCATCAGCTGCTAAGTCATCATTGGATGCTGTTTCTGATCCACTGCCCACTATCCCTGGGGGCGTCGTGGTGCTGAACAAGTGGGGTTGTGCTGTACTTTCCAATGATTCGGCAGTTGTGTTAGTCACTCATTCACTTGTTGGTCTATTCCTTCGCTGGACACGTATTTTCTTACTACATGGCTTATGTTGTCCCGGTGAATGCGAACAGTATGTCGTCTGCGTACATAGCCTAGGTACGTTATTGACCCTAGCACTTGCATTGTGATGTGGGGCCACTCCATTTTGAGCTACAGACAGCAAGTGTTCTTTGACAATCACCTGTTGCCCTACCTGGAGATGTTTGGGGAGGTGTCTTGATGATGGGCACCCATCTGGTGATGTACTCTGTTTGGTGCATGGGGGATGCAGCAAACTTGTCCTTTCTTTGCCGTTTGCAGGTGGCGCTGCCTTATGGCTCACTCACGCCATCTACCAGCGAGCAGTTGTACTCTCCAGGAAGTGCTAATTCACACCCTTGGAGTACAGCAGCTGGTGTTATATCTGTTGCCTTAGTGGCACGGTGAGGTAGGGTGAAGAATGCACTTAGTGACCTCTGGCTCTTACCCATGCAGATGCATAGTTGTCTGTTGAGGTTATGAGGTCTTGATTCCTCTGCTCCATGGGGTTTCGTGTGGATGGTAAATTGGCATGGTGTGATGACTGACTCTCCACTTTGTACAGAGATCCCTCCACTTCTGGCCGTAAACTGTGCCGCGTTGTCAGAGAGCAGTGTCTGTGGGTATTGCCACAGAGAAAAGAATTCTGCCTCGAGAATTTTGGCAATTTGCATGTGGTCTGTTTTGCACCAGGGTGTCTGGCAAACTGATTTTTTTTTTTTTAATTGCAATACATCTGTGTACTGCAAAGCTGACACATAGAGTTTCCATTCTGTGTTGTTTCTGCATGGCTTGGTTACCAGTATACTGTTGACCATATGCCACCAGTCATTCACTTGCTGTGAATGAAGCACCATCTTTGCTTGCCTTATTCTCTGCAGTTTGAGCTGTGACCACTGCATGGCAAAGTTGGTCTAGCATGATTGATGACATCACATTTATTTTGGCACAGGTCGGCATAACCGACATATTGCCACTCGCTTGACGTGTGGGGGAGCAACCCTTCCCATTCTTTGTTGTTACATGCTGTGTTAGTGTTGCATGATAACTGTGACAGCAGGTCTGCCAACTGATATTCTGCACCTGGTACGTGCTCAACATTGAAGTCATACACCTGCATGACTGCAGTGGCATTGACCGTCTGGTCAATTTGCTGTGTGCATCTAGTGTGTTGTGCAGCCAAACCAGACATCAATTGTTGATGCAGAGTGTGAAGCATTAGACTACTTGAATGCCCATGCTACTGCAAGCACTCCCTCTCGTTTACATAATGTCTTTTATCAGGCTCAAACTTTGCACTGTATCAGTTATACGCGGTTCACCTTGGTCGCCAAGTTGGAGGAGCACCGCGCCTAAGCCTTGTTCACTGACATCCATTTGAACATAGAGATGTCGACAGGTCATGACATGCCAGTGCCTTGCACTCCCTAAAATGCCTCCTGAATTCCAGGAAGCTTACATCTGCTTCAACGTTTTACTCAAACTTGCGAGTAGATGACATGAGTGCGGTGAGAGATGCTGTTATTACTGTAAAATCACATGTGTAGGGCTGGTACTAGGTGGCCTAGGAAATCCAGGTGGATCTTGCTTAGGTGACACTTGTGGTTTGTGCATGTTAAACGATTGATGGCGAGTCATTTTAACACTAAGGCTTGGTGGTGTATGTGTTCTCCCCACGTGTTGGATCATATGATGACATTGTCTGGGTAGGTAAGAGGTTGCCTACCAGATCATTCAGGACTTGAATCATCATGGCTTGAAAGGTGGATGTTGCACACACTTTAAGCCAAAAGGCATCACACAGAACTGGAATCACCTTCCATCTGGTTTGGTGAAGGCTGTTTTGTGGCAGTCTTCCTGTTTTACTGGAATCTGCCAGTAATCACTCATAGATCCAAGTAGAGCATGATTTGCGCTTTTCCCAGAATACCTAAAGCATCTTTTACATTGATGAAGGGAGGCAGTGCTGATTTTATGACTTGCTTGATAGGCTGGAAATTCACACAAAAGGGCCAGGTACTGTTTTTTTTTTGGTGCCAGTGTTAAGGCAGAATTGTAGTTGCTCTCTGTGGGCTCTATGATTTATTGCTCTAACATTTCACGTATTTGTTCTCTGATTATTCGACTTTGTTGAGCTAGATAACCTAGGGACTTTAATGATCCGTTTCAATTGTGTGCTGTGCAACACTTGTGCGCCATAACAGATAAGCTGCAGCAAACATAGCATCTCTCGTCCAGCACTTACTGCGCCACTTCACAGTAAGCAGGTGGTACCTCGTGGTCCTGGTCGCTGGACATACCATTGATACGGTGGGTTGTAGATGGTTTTACTTTCTCTAGTACCAAAATGGATCCGGCTAGCCGCTGGGTCTACGATTATGTCCTGTTTGGTTAACCATGGGAGTCCAGGCTTACTTGCCAGTGGAAATTGCCCAGTCAATCAGTAAATATACTCGAGTGGCAAATGTGATCATGCAGCATGTATGTCATAGAAGAGTTACAGAAGAATTCAAAATGAAAGATGAACATAGTGATAACTCAATATGCCTACTTCTACTTTCAAGACGACAACTGCTCTGTAGAGACACAACTACTGCAAGTAGACCATTAATAATGGCAATGTTGTCAACAGCAGGCTGAGTCGAACCACTGTTTCTGTAGTGGCTATCACTACATAAAAGTGTTACTTCTCAAGTATTTTGTTGCATCATGTTCACTCAAATGAAAGTCACTGACAGGAAACCTTTTGAAAGTGATCGTATGACGACAGGGTGCAGAGGTGTTAAACATAGGTTATTCAAAGTGATTGCTGCTGGTAGGCATACCATTGTGCCACTCCGAGATATAATTCTTGCAGATTGGAGAAACACACATGTAACTTCAGGCAAGGATCAAAGACACCAGTGCAATGATAATATTGGTTGTAACACATTGCATGCCAAGTCTCTGCAAGCGTATAAAGTCGGTTGTGCTCAGTAGGAACAGAAACTGAAAGAGTATCATATGCTATAGAGAGGCAATTGCCACAGTATCAGAAAGCAAGGTCTTGGTGACTCAAGTGAGCGAGTTAGTCCATTTGTAGCAGTTCCAAAATAACAGGGAGGTATAAACGTACACAAGCATAGTTTAACCGGTAAACTGAATCGACTATGGAAACCTAAATCAGTGAACAAAAGTTGTAGTATGTACATGATAGTGTCTTACCTCGCCATCTCTCCTAGACAGACTACCCAGAGGCAAGCATCACATGGACCTACCGTGGCTGCCGATGGGGTTCACATAAGCGGAAGTGCTATGCACGTCAAGTAAAATATTTTATTATTGAAAAATAAAAAGGCACTTTAGAAATTAAAATATGAATTGACATTATACATATTAATTCGTAATTTCTAAACTTCTTTGAATGTCTTTTATTATGGCATTCTGGCTTGAGTAGAACTGTTCTTAATCTCTGTGCAGTGCACAGTTTTAATTTATAACCAAACATTTTCCAATATTGACAAACATACATTTTAAAACATTTAAAGACATTTTAGACCCTGAAAAATAAAGAAGACACATTTTACACTGCAAATAATATTCCGTTAGAGGAAAGTTTAAATTGGAGCCTCCTTGCGCACGTACATGTACACGTGTCATGTGCATGGTGAGCGTCGTCATGGGCTTTAGTGCCAGCCGGCATCAACATGCTCTCAGAAAAACAAATTTAAATGGAAAACATACATTGTAGTATATTTGTTGTCTTGTACATTGTGAGTTGCTTATAGTTGGTTTATTAGGTAAGCATCTTTTTCGTCGGTGGCTAGTAGAAAATAAAAAATTTACGATACGAACGAGAAACAATTTAATTTTAAATGTAAAGATTTTTTACACGTGGCACTTTCTCTTGATCTGGTATGTACTTCACTTTATACTGCTAGGGAATAAATGTAAATTTCTGATAAATAATTTAAAATGTGTGGATTTACTGGAAATTTTATTTAATTCTGAGTACTTATTTATCTTAAGTTATGATCACCATATTTTAAAATAAGTTTCTTCCAGTTAACTACAAGCAGAACATTTTTTTCTATGGGATGATCCTAATTGTGTGGATGCTGGTTAGTAGTTAATCAAATAAGTTTATTTCTACCACAGTCAAAATGCAATGAGGTCCCTCCCATGAAAACATGCTGGATACATCCCTGCGGCCAGTCTCTGCAGATCAGTTTGTGTCGCACGAGGGAGTGACCAACTGCTGCATTGCTCTTGCAGGCAAGGCGGGCGAAGAGATTGAGCAACTGGCAAGCGCTCAGCAGAGCAAAGAGTGCGACCACCGTATTGAACGCGATCTGCCCAACCACAACTGGCTAGAACACAAGCTACATGATGGTTCACTGAGCCAATCCTCCAGCGAGGTGGTGCCTAAGGTGACGTTACTGTCTGCATCTTCCAGCAAAGCAGTCACCCCGAGCAGCTTGCAGCTCCCGGACAACATCCTCAACCTTCCGCAGATAAGCATCTCCGTTCCGACGCCAGTCATCACTTCACCCAAGGCAGTTATGGATGGCAGGTACAGTTATTTCCTTATGCTGATTTTGGCCCAACTGTCACTTGAATTTATGTGTTTGATTTACTGTAGAGGAGCAGTAGTTGGTGTATTACAGCCATGGAAAATCTGTGGCCCACACACGATTGACTTGATTGGCCTGCTGCAACTTTCTAAAATAACATAGGAAATGGGCCGTGACCACAACTGAACTGACATGCAGTTGTCCAAGGAACATTTTATAAATAACAGACTGTAAGACATGTCAAGTATATTATAATACTATATAATGTATCAGAATATTTTTGGAAATTCGTAGCAAAAATATTCATCTCAGGACATGAGTATCTCAGACCTAGTAACTCGTTGAACAATAAAAATTAATAATGTGCATGAACTTGAGATTTGGATTTGGCCTCCACACGAAAAAGTTCCCGCACTCCTGGTGTAGCAGCTAGAGCTATTGCTTTGCACCAAGGTAAACTGGGTTCGATTCCCGACAAGGAATGCCCGGTGAGAATTGTATTGGACAATGCTGCTGGTTGGTGGGCTTTCTCCAAGACCTCCTGTGTCCCCCAGCCTTGCATTCTGGCACTGCTCCATGTCCACTGTCATCTACTCTCAAGGCTTCATTAACAGCTACTTGAGCCTATCCACTCCACTTTTGTTGTAGATACAATACGTGACTGTTATCTTGTGCAGTCTGAGCTTTATATTTTTATGGTTGCTGAACACAACTGTAGTTTTGTGATGGCTATCAACACCAGTCAGGATGCATTTTCATGATTTCACAGAAGTGACAAAAAGATATTTACCAAATTTATCCTTTGATAAATCAATTTATTAAATGCAGCTGTATTAACCCCAGATCAAAGTTGTGACCAAGGGGTTGTCTGGATATGCATTGAATCGCCTACTAGGGAAGTTAAAAACACACTAACATTCACATCCCTGTTACTTACGCTCACCCCCCTTCCATTTACTCAAGCATTAGATAAATATACGGAGACTTGCAGTATGTTTGGATTTATTTATAAGTGTTATTGTGATTACTAGAAAAAGATGAGCTCTGCATCACAGATACTATATAGGAATACATATATATTATAATGATACCAAATATGTGGGAAGTAATTGGGGAGCAGATCCCAAAATAACTCAAAATGTTGCTATGAACGTATCTTCTAAAGTCTTTATTTTCGGAGTTACGGACCTTCCATCATTGTACCACATGTATTTGTAATAGTCAATACTTTACAAGGTGTACCTGATAATGTGATCAGCTGGAATGATGTGAATGTTATTACCTGTCTTGCACAGGTGGATAGGTCGTGTAGGTCACCTGGCCTACACGCACCCCAAATCTCAATCCACTATTATTACCTGTGGGGGCATCTCAGGGCCATTTTTTTAATCCAATTCAGTTTTTGACATAGTAGTGCTTTGCCAATAAGTGGAACAAGGTCATCAGCATTAACGTGCAATTCTCTGTGTATTTGAATGTGTCAGACACTCAATGATGCTGCGTATTCAGGCATGCTTTCAGGCACAAGGTGGAGGTTTTGAGCACTTCTTGTATAGTGATGTATCACTACTGAAGCACTAGGCAGTCAGAAGAGTCTTCTGGTAATGCATTGTTAGGAAGTACAAGATGTGTATTTGTTTGATAGCTTATAATTCACATATTTTCTATGTTGATAATTAGTGTGTTCTCTTACAGTGTTGGAAGGAGCATTGCAACTAATCATCTTTTACCACAAGAAACAACAGTTCAATACACTGCTGTGACGGAACCACCTGTATACCCCCAGGAGTTGATGAGAAATGTAGCAAACATCCAGCAGGTCATACCAAGTGGCTACGTTGCAGATAGTCGTACACAGCAGCAAATATCAGAGTCACATGTGTCTTATCAAACATGCGCACAGTCACCAGTCTCATCTCCCACTCAACAACCAGCTGCTTATGCAAAACAACCATCACAGTCTCAGCATTCACATTCACCAGTTTCGTATACTTCACATCAAGGAACTCTGTTACAACAACATTTAACGCAGTCAGTACGATCACCACCTCACTCGTACCCTAGCTCTCCCTCTACACAGACATTACAACATAGTTGTTCAAATCAACAAGCAGATGTTGATAGTCTGACACAACAGCAGTGGCTTAATGGAGTATGTGCATCCACAAATCCACAGTCACTTATGCCACAGAAAACAACAATTCTTCAACAACCACATTCTTCACCTGGGTCACTTGTACCATCTCCTCAGTCATATTCAGTCCCTGCAGTAGAGCCACTCAATACCTCACGCCCAAATTCTCAGACTGGCAATCAGCAGAAATCGCCACGTTCTGCACAGTCATCCCCTCATGTTTATTCATCCTCACCATCACATCTGCGACAAACATCCCCGTTTGAGCAGTCGCATAACCAACTGAAACAGCTGTTGTCAGTTCCCCCTCAAAGTCGTCCACATTCAGTATCTCCTATGCAACAAGGATCTGTATTTATGCAATCACACAATAAAGTACAGCAACAGTCACTAGTGAGCTTGTCCCCCAAGCTGCAGTCACCACCGTACATGTCTACACAAAAATCAGCACTTCAGCTTCATGACTACGCCACACAAGAGCAAATCGCAAAAGCAGGTCCATCGCCTCAAGCACATGTATATGTTCATTTGCCGTTAAGTAAACTCCCACCTCCACCACCTCTGATAGGGCTGCAGCAGTTGGCAGAGGATCCTTCTAAATCGGAGATGAAAAATGCTGAAGATCAGACGAATAACATGGGCTCACGCAGGAGACAGAAACAAAAAACTCCTGTGCAGAGAAAACGACAAACCTCTCGACAACCTTCTTTGGAGGAGGAGTTGCAACAACAGCAGCAGTTGTTACAAGCACAGCAACAAACCTTGCAGCATCAGCAACTGTTGCAACAGCATGAGCAGCTACTTGAAGAGCAACAGCAATCTTTGCAAGAACATCATCTTTTGCAACAACTTTCCATGCAGCAACAAGCGGAAGAGCAGCAACAAGGTGTTCTAAATCAGCTTGATGCGTCACAACCATACCTACTGCCTGACGTGGCGGTTGGTTTGGAAGCAGCAGCAGTCGAGGAAATGAATGAAGATACAGTGAATCAAGATTTACCACAGACTGGCGAGCTCAATAACAACGTACTTGTTCCTTACAACGCCGGGCCACAGTTGCAGTTTGGAGACTTTGTTAATTACTGTAAGTACTCTACTCATTTTTTTCTTATACTTTTAAACAAGTTCCATCATTTTTCAAAATCTGACAAGTTAATGGCAGTAGAATGGAAAACTCCAATCCTAGGCCAGTCCTACTAAATTAGAGACCACAAAAGATAAGCTTTTTAACACCTGTAATAAATGTATTATTAAATGTGGCAAAAATTATTATAAGTTAAATTAAACGAAAGCACTATGCGAATGTGGAAAATATATTTATAATCCACATCTGAAAAGGCATAAAAATACTAAAGGACACAATACAACAGTAGATATTCTAAATGAAATTCAAAATGGTAATTACCGAACAAAAAACATGCAGAGCGCGTAAGGAGAATAAATCAATAAAATTATTTTCTCTTCGTAAAGCTACTAAGGACAAACATACAACAATATGCAAAAAATGCTTTAATGAGAAATATTAGCATAACAAGAACTTAAATAGTTAAAAATTATCATGATGCTGATATCAAAGAATTATTTCATTAGATAAAAATTATTTAAAATAAATATTTCCTTTCTCTGATGATACATATGAAGAAGAAAATAAAAAAGATTTAAAAGAAATATTTCCTTTCTCTAATGATATATACAAAAAAGAAAATAAAAATGATTTAAAAGAAATAAATTAATTTCAAAATTATATAGCGTATAATAAAATTACTAATTTTATTTCTCAAGCATACAAAAACATTGAGAATAAATGGTTACCCAAAAAATTCTAATATTTCTCGAGTTTACAAAATAATTAGAAATAATTTACTGTTTAAAACTTTGCCCTTTTCAAATGACCGTGTCAATGACAAAGAGACACATGAAGATGATAGCAATTTGTACAAAAGTTTACCATTTTCAGATGATAATATTAAAGAATTTTATGAAGAAGATAAAAAGAATTTAATAGAAATATTCCCTTTTTATACTAATGTATATGCAAACAAAAGAAATAGAAGAACTAATAAAAATTACAGAGTAAATACAGCTTTTGAAGGTAGGATATCGACATATAACATTGAAAATTCCTTTAATTTAGTACAGCCAGATCATTTTTTAAATTCAGTAAAAAATAAGTTTTTGTGTTAATACATGATCAACTTAGGAATGTTGGAGTGGAAACTAACATTAGATTATATATTAATTGTCGCAAGCAAGAGAAAAACCAAGTAGAAACATTTATATTTCAATCACAGAACTATACAATATTGAACGAAGGAGAAATTAAAAGGATTTATAAAACCATAAAATAAGAATTACTTACACATTTATGTGAATTTGAAAGAAGAGGTTCAGGATGAACTTTAGATAAAATAATTGGAATACAATGAGCTATAAATAGGTATAATCCATTATATGGTGCATCATATATTGATCTACCAGAAGTGATTAAGAATAAAAAAAGTGTGAATTAATGTAAGGAATGATGACCAAAAATCTTTTCTTTGGACAATAAAGTCTGCATTGTTTCCAGCAGACAATCATTCAGACAGAGTAACTAAATATTGAAACGTTGGGCTTAATATTGATCAAGTAATAGCTAAATATGAATATCCTATTAAAATTGATGATATACCAAAAATATAAAATCAAATTTACACATCTATAAATGTATACTCAATGGAAGGTATAAAGTCTTCATTATATCCACTAAAAATTACAAAAAATAAAAATAATAAGCATATAAATTTACTTTATTTGAAAAAAAGATTAAAACTCACATTACTGTTGGATAAGATTTATCTAACTTGCTTTCTGCACATAAAACAACAATCAACATAAAACTTATATACGTGATATGTGCCTTCAATTCTATGCATCTCAAGAAAAATTAAATATACATTCAGAAGACTGCTCAAAAAATGAATCAGTGAAAATCACTATACCATTGAAAGTAGTGCAAATATTTTTCAAAAATTACAAATATACAATGAAGTTTCCTTTTACAATATATGCAGATTTTGAATCAATATTAAAGAAAATATCTAAACTAAACCTAATACAAGAGAAATAATAAAAATTAAAATAATACAAAAATATCCTGTTTTAACAGAAGATATTGATAATGGATTATATTAGGATATACTTAAAGAAAGATATAAACTTAATAATCAACAAATAAATACTATTGATTTAAGGAGGAATGATGAATCACATACAATGAAATATCAGTTACGTGAGGCATCTGGTTTTTGGTATTATATTGTATCTAGTTATGGCAATTATAAGCCACCAGTAGTATATCGAGGTCCAAATGTGCACAAAAAGTTTATAGAATTTATGAAAAAAGTAGAATAAATCGGGGAAATGTATTCACAAATTGAATCAATGCACCCCTAATGAAAGAAGAAAAAGCACTATATATTAAATTTTAAAATTGTGTTGTATGTGAATGTGAATATACGAAGCAAAATAAAAAAATTACATCATCATGATTATATAGCTGGAAAATTCATTAATCCAGTATGAAATAATTGTCATCTACAATTAAAATTACCCAATTTTGTTCCAACTTATTTTCATAACTTAGCTGGGTATGATGCACATTTATTTATTAAAGAGCTAAGATAAGATGAAAAATAATATAGACTTAATAGCGAATAATGAAGAAAAATATACTACTTTTGGGAAAGCAACAGAAAAATTAAGAATGAGATTTAGAGACACATTAATATGTATGGCTAGTAGCTTAGATAAATTATCATCTAATTTAACTAAAGAACAAATGAAACATACTCAACAACATTTCCCAAAAGATAAAGTAATTGTAGTTATTAGAAAGGGTGTTTATCCATATGATTATATGGACAGTTGGAATAAATTTTATGAAACAGAACTTCTTCGAAAGGGGGAATTTTATAATAAATTAAACAAGTCTAACGTAAGTGACGATGATTATGAAAATGCAAAATGTGTGTGGGATCAATTTAACATTAAGAATCTTTGTGAATATCATGATTTATACTTAAAAAGTTTTGTATTATTGTTAGCAGATATATTCAAAAATTTCAGAAAAACATGTATAAATGCATATGGCTTAGATCCTGCATGGTATTTTGCTGTACCAGGATTATCAAGGGATGCAATGCAAAAAATTACTAAACAACCATTAGATTTATTACATAATTATGATATGATTGTAATGGTATAAAAGGGTATAAGAGGTGGAATATCATAATGTTGTAAACTTATGTTAAAGTAAATAATAAATATTTAGAAGATTTTAATTTAAGTCAAAGAGTCCAGTTATTTAGCATATCTTGATGCTAATAATTTATATGGTTGGGCAATGTCTCAATATTTACCATGGGGTGGTTTTGAATGGGTTGATTATCCAGAATTTAAATTAGAATTTTGGCAGAAATATAGGCTATATCAAATTTGAATGATGATTCGCAACATGGATACATATTAGAAGTTGATTTAGGATATCCACAAGAATTGCATAATTCACATAAAGATCTTCCATTTTGTCCAGAAAATAATTTAGTTCCAGGAACAAATCAATCCAAATTGTCAACACCTTTACTTAATAAACAAAAGTACGTATGTAATACATTATCGTAATTTGAAACAGTGTCTAAATAATGGTTTAAAACTTAGTAAAATACATAGAATATTGAAATTTAATCAGTCTGAGTGATAAAAACATATATAGATATAAATACATCAATAAGAAAAACTACATCAGTTTGAAAAATATTTTTATAAGTTGAAGAATATTTCTGTGTTTGATAAAACTATGGAAAATTTAAGAAACAGGGTAGATATGACTGATCTTAAATGAAAAAGCCTGTGTTAAATTAGTGGCAAAACCAAATTTCAAAAGAAGTACTATATGTAATGAGAATCTTGCAGCGATACATATGAATAAAACAATCATAAAATTTAATAAGCCCATTTATGTGGGTATGTCAAGTTTAGACTTATCAAAAGAGTTAATATATGATTTTCATTATAATGTGATAACCAAAATATGGTGATCAAATTGAATTGTGCTATCAAGATACCGATTCATAAATTTATAACATAAAAGCAGAAGATATGAAGACAATGTTAGATAAATTTGATACAAGTGATTATCCAAATGACAATATTTATAATATGCCTCAAATAAATAATAAAATTTTGGGCAAGATGAAAGACTAATGTAATGGCAAAATAATGAGTGAATTTGTTGGTTTACGAGCAAAAATGTATGCTTACAAGGTTGGTGAAAAAGAAAATAAAAGATCGAAAGGTGTAACAAAATGTGTAGTTAATAAGAGAATAACATTAGATGATTATAAGAAATGTTTGTTTGATGAAAAAATACAAAAGAACAATGAATTTAATAAGAAGTGAAAAACATGAAACATTTACAGTCGAAGTTAATAAAATAGCATTATGTGATTGTGATGGCAAAATAATTATATTAGAAAATAAAATAGATACAATACCACATGGATATCAATAGTATAATTTTTAGTTATATTGTATATTATTATATTCTATACATACATTTTATGAATTTATAAAATCTACGATATTTCTATTGTCTTTAGTTTCAAAAACAATATCAATATCAGAACCATCAAAATCAATTAGTTTATCATTTTTATTTCTAATTTCTAAAACAGTATGATTTAACTGTTCATTATTATTTTATATAAAAAATTGGATATGGAGGCTTATAAATAATATTATCTTTAAAACCAAATATTGTTTTTGGTGAAAAATTTGCAATTATGTCTGTTTCTAAATTGTTAGCCTTATCACATTTTATAAACATTCCATATGCTAAATTACAATGAACATTTATATTTTAAATGGATCAAAATGAGGTAATATAGTGCCAATGATTTTTTTTTCTTCTTCAATAGTCATATTTCTTTCAAAACCAAAAATATTGGATAGTCGATTGTCAAATTTAATATCAAACTTAGATTTAACCAAAACTCTACATTGTCTGATGTTAATTCAGTGTTATTAGTTCAAAATACTTCAAATGAATTTATAGTTTCTTTTAATGATTCAATATTGTATTGCCTTCTAGGCATATTTATAACTTTTTTTGTCATCAATCAATGTTATAGTTTTATTGGTTATATTGGATGTCACAAATTTAGTGCAAAAACTAATCAATGCTATAGATTTATATTTATGAATATCATGCTGAAGTTTCTTTTTTAGTATGGAACTATTATTTTATAACTTAAGTACTTTATTATCCATTTATTACTAAAAATATTTATCTTATTAGATGAAAAAAGTTGATTGGGATGTCTGTAATTTAATTTCTGAAGAAGCTAAAACCAAAGAATGGTTAATTATTGCGTGACAACCTAAGAGCCATAATTGTGGGCCTGAGCAATGGTGGAAAAACTAATTTGATGATAAATTTATTTACAAGATAGGTTGATTAAATTTTAATAAATGTATGTTTGCTCGAGAAGTTTAAATCAGCCCATCTTATTCAATTGCAAAATGATTTTGCTGTGTTATCCAAAAAGTTTAAAGAAAAAGGGCAACTTTTAAAATGAAAATGAAGAAATTATGCCTTTAGTTCATGAGTAGCTACATTACTAGAGGAAGACATAAAATTTTAGCTGTATTTTACCTTGCTCAGACCTATTCCAAAGTACCAAAACAGCTTGTTAGAGATAACACAAATTTTTTTTATATATATTTAAACAAGATTAAACAAATTAAAAACACATTTATAATGACTTGGTTGGTGGAGATATATCTTATGAGAAATTTAAAGAGATCTGTATAAACTATTGGAATGAAGACTATGGTTTTATAACATTAGATTTGAGTAAAAAAATGAGAGATGGGAAGTACAGAAATAAAATTAAAGATTTCATGTACTAACTCTGTCTCAATAAGAAGTGCCACTTTCAGTTACATTTATTTGATCATGAGATATTCTTTATTTGCTTTGACCAACATGCTGCAACCTAGTTGCAGTTGTGACACTTGGCGAGTGACTCACGATAAAGAAGCTTTCAATTCAGTGATGTGAGCATCTTGCCTCCTTAGCTCAGAGGCGCGATGTTCGACTTTAAATGTGTGTTGTGGGTTTGAATCCCAACTCATGAGGATAATTTAATGGTATGAGGGCGCCCACACTATTAAATTATCACCCAAGTTGTTCAGAAATTTGATCTAGAAAACCTTGCTCATGCTTATATATAAGTACACGAGCAGTAGATGCAATTAATTAGTAGCGCTGAAGCTCCAGCGAAAAATATTTTCTATAATACAAATGTAATATAACAAATGTACAGCTGGGGTGTCTCATATGGTGTAATGTGCCAACACCATAAGACGGAGTAGCAGAAATAAAAAAATTTAAAAAAATAAAAATTTTCCTACTTCACCACATAAAAAAAAAGGCCGGCCGGTGGTGAAGTGGGAAGTTTCTCCAATGGAGTTTTGCTGGTGTCAAAAAAAGGCCATAAAAATAAAAAAGGTCACTGGTGTGACATTAAATTGTCCATAAACCAAATAAAAAACAGGTCCCTGGTGCGACGTAAAAGTCCGTAATCCATTGGATGGAGAAACGGCTGTTGAATGGGTGCTGAACGCATGTTATAAACTTTATATGAGCATTAAAAATGTGTTTAACTTGCATTTGAAAGGATTTTCCTTCGTACACTCTGTTAAACATTTTTTGTATATAAATAAAAAAAATTTATTTACTATATACTTACTTGGTGTTTACAATATGGCTGAATCAATAGACAAACAATTGGAAAACACAAAACTAGGAAAGGATAATGAATTGACTACAGTATTTAATTTAAATAATTAAATTTTTAATAATGAAAAGATAACTATTGTATTAGATGATAACAATGAACCTTGGTGTAAAGGAAAATGTATTGGTGAAATTCTAGAATATAAAAATACACGGCAAGCTATTTTGAAAAATGTAGATACAGAAGATGCCAATGCATTAGAAAATATAAAGGGGTTCTCTAGCAGAGACACCCTTTCAAAATTTACATAATCATACTATTTATATTAATGAATCTCATCTTTATTCTTTAATATTGTCTTCCAAAAAGGTAGAAGCTATAAATTATTTAAAAATTGGGTTACTAAAGAAGTTCTTCGTTCAATTAGAAAATTGGTTCATATAAACTCAACTTACAATTAAAAGAAGAACAAATTAAGAACAACCAACTTGCTTTAGAAAAAGAACATTTGCTTAAGAATATCAAGAATAATTAAATATACAAGAAAAAGAAAAATTGAAACTACAAGAAAAAAATAAAAAAACTAGAACATTTTAATTTGAATATGAAAATTTTTATAGATTAAACAGAAAACAAAAAAAATTGTTTTATATACATTGCAACATCTAAATTATATGCTTTAATTAATCATTTTAAAGTTGGTAAAACGGATAATTTAATCACTAGAAATTCAAATTTGAAATCTTCTCATAATGAACAAGATAAATTTTATATTTGTTTTCTCTATGGAAGTTTTGACGTAAACAAAACTAAAAGATTAATTCATGAGTTCCTAGATGATTTTCATGATAAAAAGAATAAGGAGATATTTGTCTTACAGTACACTTCTTTACTTGAAATTGTAAAATTAACATTTAAAAACATTTAACTAAAAATCATTTAGCAGAAATATATTCTTTGAAACCAATTATTCCAGAAGAAGCATCTTTAAGTAATGATGATGAATCATTATGTAATCTGCAAACAAACCTATTTAAAGTATTAGATGACTACATTGTTGAAAACAAATTAAAAATATTGCATAAAGATTTATTAGGCAGATTAGAATTAGACAAAACGAGCAGTGCAAAATTTTGGAATAAAACAGAACAATTATTAAATTGGAAGGACAGTAAAAAGCCAGTAATTCATAAAAATACAAAAATTATAATTACATATAATTCATTTTGATATCTAAAAATCTTCAGCGAGTAAATACCTTAACAATAGTAAATAATTCTGTTTTCCAATTAGTAGTATAACCCTTTTCGTAAGTTCATTTATTTTTGCTAACATGGACAACATTGACAACTTTATATTTCGGTTTAGTAAACATATTTGCAAAAGCTTGTCTTAAATTTTTTTCATTTTTTAAAAATAATTTCAATTGGCTTCATACCAATCGTTCTATGTTTTGTATTGTATTCTTTTACCAAATCATCTAATATATTTGTACATTTATAATTTCCATTCAAAGCAAATTTCTTCCACATTATATTCTTCATTCTACAATTAAATCTTTCTACAACACTGGTTTTCAGTCCACTGAATGTAGAATAATGGTCGATGTTATATTTTTGCATAAGTTCTTTAAATGCCTTACTATAGAATTTTGAGTCGTCACTTTGTATATTGCATGGTATTCTTTTCATCAATATACATTCTAAACCATCTACCACATTTCTATCCGTTTTATCTTTAATTAGTATACTAAATATGTATTTTGAAGAAACATTGATAATTCTCATAATATATTCATATCCTTTATTTATATGTGATATTCCTTTAAAATTACCAGTATTCATCTCAACAGGATCAATTTGCCATAAATCATCAATTCCATATGATATTACTTTTCTTCAGGGGACATTTTGTCTTGATGGTTTATATAATTAATTTATTATGCCTTCTCTTATATTCGGCAACATTTTCTAAAAATAGATTCTAAATATTTATGATATCTATAAGTAATATAATATTTACATGCTGCATCTAATTTGTTTATTCCTGTGTCTCCTCTTTGTAATCTTTCTTTTAATTTAGTAAAGGGGCCACAATAATTATAACCTGGCAAATGCATTTCAGGTAAATTTAAATTGTTTAGTGCCCAATTTATTATACCTTTACCATGATGTTCAGAATTCCAAAAAGAATGTGGAATTACATTTAAAACTCTTATAAGATATGGTATTCTTGGATTATTAATAACAAATTCAGAAAATTTATTGTTCAACGTATTCATTATGCTTACTTAATTCATTGTAATAACTGTTATTTCTTACATTTTCTTCGCCATGAATAACTAACAATCTGTCTATCAATTTTCTAACATCACCCATTGAAACGTATTCTTTTGGTAAACTATTGAATTTTTTTATGCCTTCTCCAGATCTAGGAGTTCTTGGAGAAAGCATTCTTTCAGGTGTGTTTGGTTCTGATATTGAATATGGTTTTATATACTGTCATAAATTGGTTTAATTATATTTGCATACTTCCAACTTCTATTTGAGTTTACATTCTTTTGGATTATGTTCTTGGAAAGCAGCATTGGTTGATAAAATAATATCTCCATAATTTTTAAGTCATTATCTGTGTATTCATCTTCAAGATCTGATTGTTTTTTGTTGACAAATTAGAAAGCCCTTCTGTTAATTTATATGCTTTACCTTTAACATATATTTTTTCCTTTTTTATTACTTTTGTATCTCCAATGTAGAAACTATGCTCATCTACTCGTAAACCATATTGTGTTTTAATAACATTTATTGTTTTTGAAATGTCTTTTCCTAGATTTATAGTAGAAGCAGGATGCGTCAAATTTTTTATGGGTACAATTTCCATTTGCTCTTCCAAATTAGGAGATTTATGTTCTGAGAATAGTTCTCTTTCAAATGTTGTTTCTCTTCTGGTGTTGGTGGATAATCTAAATTTTTTTCTACAACGGGAACTAGTGCTGTTATTCAATTTTTATTTTCTTCACTTGTTCTACTTTTTTTTTTTTTTTTTACCAATATTTCGTAATTCATGAATTAATGGTAGATCTTTCTTCTTATTTTTTTCATAATCTGCTTCATTATTCTTTTTATAATTTTTGTATTCCTCTCAATAAATAATTTATCTCAGGCCTTTGATGAATCTTTGATTTATATATAATTTTTTTTATAAGTGAGTTATAAAAGTATTGAGAGTTTTGAAAGGCAAACTTTTTCTCCAATAGATCAAACTAGGGGGAGTTTAAATGTTTACAATAACAGAATTGAATTTGATATTCCTATAAGTGATGGTTTTTCTTCTCAAAACGATACTTATGTTTTTGAGCAATTTTGGTTACTAAAGAGAGATAAAGAAGAAGGGGCAAAATATGCGAAATTATATAATATTGATGTTTGTGCTAACTTTTTTCCTTTCCAGTTTTCTAGAGTATAAATCTCAAAACATGGGCATATTATTGAGGCTGTTGTTAATCAAGGTATAACTTCAACAATTATGAATAATTTACCCAAGTGAACAAAATTATTTAGAATTTTCTGGTGTTGATAATAAATATTGAGTAAAATCTTTTCATAGTGATAAAACAAATGAAATAACCTATCTACTGAGATATATGTTTGGCATTATTCGTGATAACAATGAAATTTACTGGAAAGGTGATAATAAAATAAGCTTCTATGTTTGAGCACTGTAATGTAAGAAATATTTATGTTAAAAACGGAAGAAGAGAAATTTTTCCAAAAGAAAATTGGAATCTAGATATTGAAAATGGCCTTTGTGATAAAATGTTTTTTGCTTATAGTGATTTTAGAAATTCAAAATCAAAATGAGATACTCTTAACTTTTGATTATTTGAAAGAAAGAATTACTGAAGATATATAATTTTTTTTAAATTAATGAATATCGAGGATGTAAACAATTTTACGGAAACAACAAAATGTTTCAACAGATTAATACAAATTTTAGATGTATAGTTATGTTTAATTGAATAAAAAATCATTTTGTTAAACCCGAATGAGTTTTTTCTCCTAGTGTCAATTTTATTTGTAACATTTTTATTTGTGCAGGCTTTGTGTGTAATTTTTTATGTGTACAATCTACTTTTCCTATTAATAAATTTCTTTATAAATAAAAATGGAATCGATTGTGTTACCTTGTAGGCTGACTAACATTTTAAAAGGTGGTGATATTTCAAATATTCCGTCTTATAGATTAGATAAAGCATCTGACGATCTAAAAGAAGTATGTAGTGTTCAAATTCTACATAAAGTTACAAAATCTACAGTTATTGCTCTTAGAAAGTACTCACGATAAATATGAGCTTTGAGAAATTGGTGAACTTGTTGAGTAAATACAAAAAGTGTTTAAAAAAATTAGTAGAGCTTTGATTATAAACTATAAAGAATAATAACATAATATTTATTTTGATTTTAGCGTAAATTTGCATTATTTAACTTGCATATTAGATTGAATTTTATTATTTTTAAATTATATTTTGATTGATTTTAGATAAAATTATATTGATTTTAGGTTAAATTCAATTGATTTGAGCTGTTTTTCAAATCTCATTTCAGATTATGGAATTTTTTGTTTCTTGTTATTTTTGTAAAAATATCCCTATTGACATAAAAGTATTATTTCTTGATATTTTGTGGTGAGGGGGTCCCTATTTTAGCAGGGCTGATCTAGGATCGGGTTTTCCATTCTACTTATGGCTATGAAGTAACTTGTATTGTCAACCATGGGTCTATTCACAGTAGGCCTATATTCACAATTTTTTAATCAAACCTTCCACCTTTGAAAAATCACCCCATGTCTGTAAATTATAACGTTCCATTTATAACTAATATGATTAAAAAAGAGAGAAAACATATATGTTGGTAATATCTAGTAAGAAATAGTTCGTATGCAAAATATTATTAAAGTGAGTGCATAAATATTGATGTATTGCTCCTTTGGTGTAATTTAATCTTTGTTTGCATAAGGTGTAGGGGTAGTGTGAAAGTAGAACTTTAGCAGGATTTCAGGAAGTTCTTGAATGAACTACGTACGTACCCATATAAATAGTTTTCCTCTGTTTTCTTAAAAAGTGGACTTTCGTTGTTCATGTTGGTGTGTTTCTCACAATATCACAAAATTTTTTCCAGAGCAGCATAATGTAGTACATTAATACTGCAGCCTAGAGGCTGGATAGGAGGTTGAGGTCACAAGGTCAACAAACATCTTTGTCTGGGTTATGTCTCAAAGGTTGTGTGTTACGTGCAGCTTGTACCTTCTCACCTCTTCAACCCTTTTAACTCCATCACTCTCTATCAGCCTTTCCTTTCTTGGCGGTCAAACCAAATATCTTAAAGCTAATTTTCCACTTGCTTACTGTTGGTGGCAGCTCGCAGGCAGGTTAAAGTGGCATTTAAACAAGCCAGCAGTGGTGGAGAGTATAGAAAAATCTCGGAACACAAGTACAAATACAGGTTCATTAAAACCACGATCCTAAGTTTTAAATTTTTTAATCTGAAATTTAAAGTAAACCTGACCATTGTTTCTGTGAAAGAACTGACTAATGGACATTGTTTTTGCTATGTGATTGCAGCTTGAGCATGCATGTTTTTTAACTCTGGTTACGTTTGCCATACAGAAGAAACCAAATGTAGTCTTTAATGATTACATGTGCAGTGTTACATATGTGTTTTGTTGAAAGCATAATTTTGAATGTGACATTTCAGTTTTCCCAACTTGTTACACCTTAACCTACTCCTGTACCAACATAACACTACAGTAATGATAAATTGGTGTTCCATTGTGTCTACATATTTTACAAATGGAATAAAAGTGAGTAAAAGTTCCCAATTATGTTAAATGAATAGCTAAATTGAGACATTACCACCACTCACAGAGCTTATTCCGTACATCATTTGGAGCAAAATATGTCTTGTAAATGTGGGTCCTATTCCCAATATTTACAGAGTAATTCGACAAACAGCATACCCATCCTGCAGTGGAAAGGAGTTTTCAATACTGTTTCAGCATCAACGTGTGGTGTGGTGTTCTATATGATCTGCTGATTGGGCCAAGCATTTCCGTTCGTTCATTTCTTAATGTTTTTCAGTGTTGCCAATTTTGGTGCTGGAATAGTTAATGACACAACGTTCCTGATTATCAGTATACTGGAACAATACTGCACCGATGCCTTCTTGACTGGCATCAGTCAGAAAGTACAGGTAGCGCATAATGTCAATATGTGAGAGTGCATGGCACTGTGAGAAACTGTATTTGACATCTTCAAACACGTTCTGCATGTTTACTTCCCACTTGTATTTCTTGGTGGACGAGAACATTTCATTGATTGACCCTGCAATCACTGTAAAGTCGTGCACTTACTGTCTGAGCCAGTTTATTAGGCCAAAGAATTTTCGCAAGCATTTTTGCATGGTGGGAACTGGGTATTCTTGAATGATGTTCAGTGGTTCTAGCGTGGGGCGGTTCCCTTCCCCATCAACTAAGTGGCCAAGGTACTTAATACTAGTCTTCCTTATGCTGCACTGGTGCTTGGCACAGGTTAGGCCATTAATTATTAGTCTTTCCAACACAATTGCCAGGTGTCGTACGTGATCTTCCCAGGTTTCAGATCACATGACTACATCATGTGAATAAGCCATGGCGAAATCCCCAATAATGCCAGCTATGACTTTTACCATAATGCTCTGAAAAGTTGATATGGTAGACTTAAGTCCAAAGGGCATGGCGTAGAATTGGTATCACCTGCCATCTGGTGTCGTGAAATCAGTTTTGTGTCTTGTCTTCAGGTTTCACTGCTATTTGCTAAAATCTGCTTTTCAAGCCAAAATATGACAGAATTTTTGTATTACGAAAGATGTTAAGCGCAGTGTTTACACTGATAAATAGGGGTTGGGGCGTTTTCTGTGATTTGATTTATCTGTCTGAAATCAATGCAAAATCGCCACCTTTCATACTTTTTTGTTGCTAAGGTAATAGCAGAATTGTACCTACTTTCTCATGGTTCTATAACTCCGTCATGTACCATTTCTGCAATTTGGCGGTTTATGATGTTTAGGTGACGTACATCGTAATCTTTTGGAGACGTCCAGAACGGCAACAGTTGTTTGTTTTAGCGGGTCAAACAGTGCAAAAACATATTTTCTGTCGTTTATACTACTCTCAAAAACAGCGAGGTATTCAGCCGGTACACAATGATCAAAGTCGTCTACAGTTACAGGTTGTAGGTTAACTTCTGCACATCTGCCTAAATTGTAAACAGTGCGTCTGACTTGCTTGACAAAGTGGATCCTATCTCTAGGAATTCCCATGATTACTTCCTGATCAATAAGCCAAGGTACTCCAAAAATAATATCTTCCAGAATATTGCTCGATACTAAGGCAGGAACACACATTTATACATCCTTTACGTTAAGTCGAGTAACATTTATGATATCACTTTTGCAATTTAGTGTGGCGAGCTCTACAGTTAAGTTAGCAGCCTGGATGTCTGAAAACATTACAAGTTCCGCGCAGACAAAATTGTGGGATGCCGCGGTGTCAATTAAAGTGACAGTGGAAACACTTGCTACACTTACCCTTAAAAGTTGATCAATTGGCGTACTCACTTCTCCCAAGTAGACAGCTGGCTGGTTGTTTACCTTTGCGGGGGGTACAGTTGTTGACACACTGGTGGAGTAGGAAGACCCCTCTTGTGGTCCTACTACACTGGTGCATTTCCCGTAGCCGTAGTTACTCTGTTGGGGCACACTCTGTGTCAGTGATACTGTTCATCACGGCATATGCGACACTGTGGCGCCTGGCGCTGGACTTTAGTGTTTACAGCGGCACTTAGTTCACTCTTGCCCAGTGCAGACGTGGACCAGTCTCTCTGTGTGGGATCAGCTGAGCAGGCAGTCTGGATGCTTGAGCCATTAAACCCTTGGCGCTGTGAGCTTATGTGTTTCAAGGCACTTCCACTGTGTTTGGCACTATCTCTCCTGTTTTTCCCATCACGAGTGTTCCGATAGTAATTATGCCTGGGTTCTGAGTCGTGCGCTATACTCACTGCAACCCTGATGAAGCGCTGGTATCCACTGTATACCATGAGGCACGGAGCAGGCCTGTGTTCCGGAAACACTGTTTCCACTATTGATTCCAGCACGTCCTCGGGAGACAAATAGTGGTGATTGGCTAGGCTGATCTTGCGGCCAATGAAAACATCCAGTTTTCTTGTGGACCTTGCTCCTCAGTGAACAGAAAAAGATGTTCATAGAGGGTTGTGTACGTACTCACGTAGCGAGCAGTGAAATTCACTGCAAACTGTGCCCATGTCCATTATAGTCTGTGGCGGAGCACCACCAGTTTCATGCTTCACATGTCAGTTGTCCACCTGTGATGTTCAGCCAATCCTCTACCCCGACACCATAGAGTTGCAGATGGCTGGTGCATTCTGCCCGGAAATGCCCTCAAATCTTCAGCCCCCCTGACCAGAGAACATAGGGAATGTCTGGAAATGGGCTGGCATGCTGGCTGTTGGCTGTTCTCGACGTAGCTTTGGCAACTCCTCACGCACACATGGCGGTATCTGCTGTGGGGCACGTGGTGAAAGTGACTGTGTGCTTTACCACACCCCCATCTGTGCTGGCTGCGTGACGTTGTAGGTTATGTTTATATTTGAGTGTGCGTTGTTGTGGGTGGACATAGACTGGCACACTCTTCACATGTGAATGTTCCTTCACGAAAACTGTTCCAATCATTGATTGTCTCACACACACTTTGGGTGGTATTTGTTGCCACACAAGTTGCACGTGACAACAATATGTCCTGTTTTACGGCACAGTCTGGCATTACATTTAATTGATGAGCGTTCTTCTATGGGCAGGAACTCGCTGGGTGTTTTCAGCTGTGCTGCTGTAGGTTGGCTGGTCTGGTTGGAAGTACAGTCTTGGCATTGAAAAGTGTTGTGTCATACAGGTGGCCATTCTCCCACTGACAAACAGGTGAAGTGCGCTACCAGCTAGCACAGTTCACAGCGCACTGTAGCGTTGTTGGTGTCGTCGTACAAAAGGCATGAACAATGTGGTGCCATGCTTATTGACATTATTGTCAGAGCAAACAGCACACTTCTCCCTTGAGGTATGCAGTGGCAGATGGTTGCTTGAAGGTTGGATTTCGCTAAAGGGTCCAGTGATACAGTTTTTCCAAAAACTTCATACATCTTGTTCTCGTCCCACATGGTTGATGGAAATTCCATGTCGCGGTTGTTCGCGGTTGTCTGCAGTCGCAGATGTTCGTGGGCACACATGTACGAGGGGCTCCCGGTACCATACCGAATCACCTGGCCTGGGGGGGGGGGTGGTTAGGACACGCCCGAACCGGACCACGCACGTTCGCATGCCAGGCAGCAGGCATGCGGCGATGTCATGGGAAACTCCAGCCTTTCGGACAAAGGGGGATAGTTTCACAAACAAGATAGTGGCAGTTCCACTATTCAAGCATGATTTTCCTGTACAATGGTGATTTTCCAGAATACAATTTTTTCACCACGTGCACTGCACTTTTTGCGCAACACGCGTTTTTAAACCATACAAGTTGCTGCACCATATAACGTGGTTTGGACACTAGTAAGGGGCAAGATGCATCAGATTTCAGATAAACCCTGGCTCATGGTTGAAAAGTTCAGAAAATGATTTAAAAGTTCCAGAGGGCACCAGCTCATCTATACACGGGTGAGTACATGGACTCTTAATTCACAGCACGGTAGCAGGTCGACAGCCATTTGGCGATCCCCTCACTAGTATACGTTTATGCAGAAAGAAATTAAGTTCAGCTGTCATACAGTCCATACACTTGAACACGTGATTACCTGGAGTGGGCCAGGTCCCAAAGGTACTTACATACGAAAATAAAGAACACAGAGACTAGTATTACGAATGGCTTTATTGGTAGAAGAGACTGTACACTCATACACAATAAAACTACCCTAGCCTTAAGTGGGCATGACATTTAGGCCGGCCATCGCCCGAAGCGGCAAAAGTATTGTTAAGCATGTGGTGAAAATTACGGTGGTAAAAATTTCTGGGGCAGCGAAACTGACAGAGATAGTACGAGCGCGGGAGGAGCAAACACAAGAGATAAGTTCCGTTAAATTAAAGACTTACTATTGCAGCTAAGTGGTCAGACAAGAATGTTGATGGTTCTGGCAACGCGGTACGCGTGTACTCCGTTGGCCTGCTAGATCAAGACTAAAGATGGTGGCTGAGATTCCTGGCTACCTCGCAGCAAATCTCCCCCTCCAATACAGAGGGGAATTTGAATAAATGTCCATTTGACAAAAGGTTAATAAGAAATCACTGAAAAATACATAATAAACAGTAGAACAAATTACAGAAAATTTCCGAGAAGTAATATCTGCTAATAAGATTTCCAGATCTTTATATGTAATTTGTGTTGGGAAGATAATTAGTAAATCATGCCGGAATGCACCGGTAAGGGATGTGAAGGCAATATACTGAATTAACATGTCATTTACAGGTTTCAATAAAACTCTAAGATAATTACTTTAAATTATGAAAATAATTTAATACATGTGAAAAAACATAGCTTTTGTATGATTGGCATGGCGGATGCCAGAACTACCTTGAATTTTAAGTGTTTTACTCACTACAATTCAAAATAATAATACTGCCCTTTTAAGACAAACAAAACGTGACATTAACAGTGGAAAATTAAATAAAGATTTATGAGTGTCTTCAGCTCGTCTTCTGTTCAAAATGAAACCCATGTGGCTTCACACTGTCAGACTGTTTACACCTCACTTAAGGTGTGCATAGGGTAGATAACACTTTCTTGTGTGAATTTTAGACTCTGCTTTATGGGGCACAAATCGGAATCACACAGCACACACGAAGGGCTGAGTTTACTCTTGGAAACAAGGTCGTGACCCGGTTCAATGACCCGTTCCTGCACGAATGGCAGTGGTGACTCGTACACAAGGTGCACAGACATGTGTGCCCGGTGTACAAGCGGAGCAGCAGTGGCCGCCTCCCGAGTGGGACGTGAGGGCAACGTCAGTACACAAATGTATTCAAGTTGTTATCTACTTCCTTTATTGTGATATTAAAACTTTAAACATAAAAAAATGGAAATTTTGTTTAAAAACTTACATTTTTCAAAGACTGTAGATTAAAAGGGAAATATTACAATGTTTGCTATTGAAATCCAGAAATTTTTGTTGTGTTACCTTAACTTATTGGTAAGATGTATCACCTCGACTACTTAATTAAATGTTTCACCTCCCGCAACAGTAGGCGGAACAAATAATTATGTAATAACGTACAGTACTTCCCTGACTGCACATGACCAGACATGCCCCCCCCCCTCCCCGTTACCTGCACAGCGTGTCCGTGCTGGTGGGAAGGAGTGAGAATGACAGAGATCCCGCTCACCCCTGGACCTTCGTAGTACCTATATCATGTGCCACCTTTGGTTATTCATTCTATTTTTATAATTATTGGTTTCCACACAGAAATGCATGGCTAAAGGAAGGCTATGTTGCTGCTACCAGTAAAAGAAATTTGCAATTTTGAGGAAATTAAGTAGAAATATTGCTAATTTGTGATGTGTATTTAGATTAGTGAAATGTAACAGGATACCTGGAAAAGTCATGGAAATGTCAGGGAATTTGTTATAAGAAAACTGCTAGCCACCCTGAGTAGTTTTGAAAAAAAAATTTGAGGGCGGGAGCAATTCTACTCCAGTTTTCATGTATTTCTTTCAGTTACCTTTGTGTGTGCATATTTTGTTTGTGCGTGTGAATTAGTGGATAAGAGAAGATGGAAAGGTGAGGGATTTGTGAAAAATTGGATGCACAAACTGCTACAACCAACACTCGTGTCTCACATCGTGGACCTGTTGTGATTTGCTTTGATGCTTTCACTTCACTGTCAGTTCTCTCCTGCCTTCGGCCTGTGAAGCATGTTAGTTTGGAATAATAGTTCCTACTTTAGTTTAGTTTTGGCAGGAGTGTTATTTCTATAAAACCTAATGTTGTGTCCACATTGAAATCTCTACTACTTAATACTTCCCAGAGTTCTATTGATGTGTTTTTGAACATACAAATTTTATTAGTATTGATTAAAAATACATAACGCCACTCTTTCGCTATTAACTTTCCGCAACTTATAAATATTAAAAATTAGCATAGAGACATCACTTTGCCACATCTCCTCCTTTAAGAATTTTACCTCACAAAGTCTTTGAATCTTTTGGTGAGCATTTCTATCTACTGGAACAACGGGTTGGGATCTGTCAACTCCCCTGGGACGGCTCTAGCACTGTAAACCTATTGAACGACTACGACGATGTTTCTTTAATGGCCGTTGGATGTAAGGGATGATATACTGTAAATGGTGTAGCTGCTGGCACACTCTTGCTGCTGTGTAGTAGACTTTAGCTCAGTGCTACTTGGGTGCTGCCTCAACCAGCATCTTGGGCGGACCTGAGTTGCCATCTCAGGGCAGTCCTGAACTGTCAATACAGGGTGGTCTCAAACTGCTGTCTCTAGGTTATCCAAAATTACAGTACGTCCATCTTCATAGCTATTGCCTCTCTTCGTAGCAACTGTCATCAACACTTCTAACCATCAGTCCCCATCACTATGTATATTCATTGACTCTTGGCCAACTTTTGACAGAATTGTCCCTTGCCTCCATTTCTGCCGTTTTCCATACTTTCTGAACAAAACAGGATCACCCACACAGAATTTCTAACCCATTATTTCCATAGATGATTCAGTGAGTACACTTGAGTCTTCTTTGTTTCAGGAGTTGACAAGACATGTCATTCTCAACTTACTACCCATGAGTAGGGCCACCTGAATTCCACAAAGTGATATTTGCACGTGCTATATTTCAATACCCTTCAGACATTCCAGCAGTTTTCTTTTGCTAATGGCAGCATGTCTTTGAGAGACGAAATTTCCCTTCTTGACTGACCAGTCAAGAATTCAAGAATTAGGTAACTTCAATGCTGTATATTTGTGATTCACGCGTTGACACCTAAGACGTGTAACACAGAAACCAGCCAATCATAAAAGTGGATCTGAGCTTAAGTTTTGGGAAATACAACTGGTTGTGCATTCTTTCTGCAGAAATTGGTTGTTCCTACTCATAAGTAATTCAGCGGGTAACAACTGACCCCTTCTCCATGGCACAAATAGCAGAACAATTAATGTTAGAGGTAATGGTGTCTGGGAATCACCCAACAGTATTTTATTCAATTTTCCTTTCACTATTGACACCACACTTACTTCCTGCCCATTGTTAGGTATATGGAATGGAGGTGACCTAATCAGGAGGTTTCCATTCTTGGTAAGGAAGTCCCTCTTCTCACTTCACACAAAAGCTGTTTCATTGTCTTACGTAATGTATTAATGTAAACCATGACCTCTGTGTAGGTCCCAGAATTCTTGTAACATGCTGGCTGAACTTTTGAATTATGTCTTCCTGACTTCTGGCCACTTTGAATACAAGTCTACGACAATCAAAAACTTTTGTCCTGGAAAAGGACCAAAGAATTCAGTTTGTAACTAGACTCAAGGTTTTGACATATGAAATATCCTGTTTAGGTGGATTTGTCTGCTATTGCTGACGCTTGACACACTCCCTATCAATCATTCAGTGTCATTTTCCATTTGTAGCCACACACGTAGCTCTAAGCAAGGGGTTTTAATATTACCACCCAATTGTGAGCTCCATCTAATACATTCAGCAACAAGGTCCTTTATAATGAAGGTAGTATTGCTATAGTATCCCAAAGAACACACACCTGTCTTTCATATTGTTTAAACTCATCATATCTCCCAAATGTGACACACCCATTTCCTTACCTCTGACAAGATGGGATCCCTTCATGTGGTCCATAGTTGTGCTGGCATACACTGAGGCTCCCAACATCAGGATATCACTTACTACTGCTACTTGTACATTGTTTGGCACCGGTAGCTTACTCAGTAACACAATGCTATTATTGATGTACACCCAGGGCTATATAGTATTTACCCGAATGTCCCTGAATCTAAGACGACCCCTTCCTAAAAAATATTGTTGAGAGAAAAATATTTAAACATGAATTCAACACTACCTGTGTGAAGTGCTGAAAAAAATATTTAGGTCGAAGTATTTTTGCATGAATTTATGATAAACCCTTCAAGAAGAAATGCTATTATATCAATAATACAATATATTTTATTTATATTTAAAGAAAAGCTCACAGTGTAATAGGTGTGTGTAACCTGTCTGTATGGTAGCAGCATCTTTCTTACAGTGTAAAACTATCGTGGGTGTTATATTCGTGACTTGAGCCATTTTGCTTCCCAACAAAGGACTTCCTCTTTATGGCTGGGTGACATCAGATAAGAGGCCCCTTGTCAAAGTTGACAGGTACAGTCTCAGCACTACAAAAATATGTACAACCACAGGATTCAGTATTTAAGAATGAAAAACCTTTGTAAAAATTCTAGGTTTTGAATTTGAAGATAATTCCTGAATTGTAGATGACCCCTCATTTTGTCTATTCCTTTCGGGTAAATAAGGTGTTATTTGATAGTCATACATGGACAACCACAACCTTGCTGATAGGATGTCCCATCTCTGTTTGAGTATAACAATTGCAGGACAGGTGAATGGTGAATGGGCAGCCCATTACATATAGTTGGAACTTACACACAGCTAACATTATGTCCACTCTCGTATAGAGTCCTTGACCCTAATGCAACATGAGCCAGCACTGCTCCTATTCTGTACTCTGATGCATCATAGGTTAGAACTAATAGTCATAGTGGATGAGGATACCCTCAGATTGCAACAGCATTTTGGCCTCTTGAAAAGTTTCATAATGTTCACTAGTTCACTTCCAGGAGTTACTAGATCCAGTAATTCATGGAGTGTTTCCAGCATTTGGTCTCGTGACTAGATCCAGTAATTCATGGAGTGTTTCCAGCATTTGGTCTCGTGAGGTATGAATGGTTCATAAAAATCTAACAGTCCCAGGAAAGCTTAAAGTTCTCTTCTTGATGTAGGTTTTGGGGCATCATGGATAGTTATCCGTTGAGTGAACCTCGCCTGCATCAATATGGTAGCCCAGAAATATCACAGATTCCCTGGCAAAACAACACTTGGCTTTTTTTTTAGTTACGATCCTGTACTGTCTATGCATTTTAACACAGCATACACCTGGTTTCAATGTTTCTTTGCATATTGTCCAGTGATTAAGAAGTTATTCAACAACATGACTCCTGGTATTTATCCCAGCAGGTTTTCAATGATCCACTGAAATATATTAGGCACTTTACTCACTCCAAAACTTACCTGCTCAATTTTAAATAGACCTTTCATTGTATTCACTGTCAGAATCTCTGATGTAGCTTCATCCACTGACAACTGTAAATGTGTCTTCTATAGGTACAGCTTTGTGAACAATGTTCCTCCTGCTAGATTAGAAAATGACTCATTCACTGTTGGTTGGGGGTATGTGCTAGTTTTCCAAACTATGTTGATAGCTCACATGTAACCACCATATATCCATGTATAGCCATCTGCTTTCTGGATGAGCACACGCATTGTAAATGTTGAAAATTATACTCGTTATAACACTCCTCATACCATCAATGTGTTTCTCTGCACTGACCTGGTCTGGCAGTGTAAATGCAGATGAACAGTTTTTCCTGAGTACAGGTTTAGTTTCTGGCTGCAGCTCTAATGTGACTTGTGTGGTCCTACATACTGCCTCAGACTACTTCCGGAAAAAAGAACCCAGGGTATTTGTTGGCTACCTCTGTTAATCTTGCTCCTTGTGTTACTGAGATGGCCCTGGTTCTGAATTTCCTAGTTTTGACCCGGTATGCTCGGACCACTGTTGTTTGCCACTAGCAGAGACAAGGGCACTTTTACCACCTTGGTTTGTACTCATTCCTGCCAAAACCCTAAACTTGCAACTTTTCCTGAGACCAAGAGTGCAACACCATGTTGCTCTCCTGTAACAGTGGCTCATCTGGCTAAAACTGTTTGAATGTGTTCCACTCCGTGATAGTCTACCATCTAGCTGTACTTTCATCGAAATCAGAACCTACCTGTTCACTTCCATATCTATTGGAAACAAACTGTACAATAGTTCTTCTGTATCGTCTGCCACCCCTGCCATATCTGTTGGAAACAAACTGTACAATAGCTCTTCTGTATCGTCTGCCACCCCTGCCATATCTGTTGGAAACAAACTGTACAATAGCTCTTCTTTATCGTCTGCCACCCCTGCCATATCTGTTGGAAACAAACTGTACAATAGCTCTTCTTTATCATCTGCCACCCCTGCCATATCTGTTGGAAACAAACTGTACAATAGCTCTTCTTTATCGTCTGCCACCCCTGCCATATCTGTTGGAAACAAACTGTACAATAGCTCTTCTGTATCGTCTGCCACCCCTGCCATATCTGTTGGAAACAAACTGTACAATAGCTCTTCTTTATCGTCTGCCACCCCTGCCATATATGTTGGAAACAAACTGTACAATAGCTCTTCTGTATCGTCTGCCACCCCTGCCATATCTGTTGGAAACAAACTGTACAATAGCTCTTCTTTATCGTCTGCCACCCCTGCCATATCTGTTGGAAACAAACTGTACAATAGCTCTTCTTTATCGTCTGCCACCCCTGCCATATCTGTTGGAAACAAACTGTACAATAGCTCTTCTTTATCGTCTGCCACCCCTGCCATATCTGTTGGAAACAAACTGTACAATAGCTCTTCTGTATCGTCTGCCACCCCTGCCATATCTGTTGGAAACAAACTGTACAATAGCTCTTCTTTATCGTCTGCCACCCCTGCCATATCTGTTGGAAACAAACTGTACAATAGCTATTCTGTATCGTCTGCCACCCCTGCCTGATCTGTTGGAAACAAACTGTACAATAGCTCTTCTTTATCGTCTGCCACCCCTGCCATATCTGTTGGAAAACAAACTGTACAATAGCTCTTCTTTATCGTCTGCCACCCCTGCCATATCTGTTGGAAACAAACTGTACAATAGCTCTTCTTTATCGTCTGCCACCCCTGCCATATCTGTTGGAAACAAACTGTACAATAGCTCTTCTTTATCGTCTGCCACCCCTGCCATATCTGTTGGAAACAAACTGTACAATAGCTCTTCTGTATCGTCTGCCACCCCTGCCATATCTGTTGGAAACAAACTGTACAATAGCTCTTCTTTATCGTCTGCCACCCCTGCCATATCTGTTGGAAACAAACTGTACAATAGCTCTTCTGTATCGTCTGCCACCCCTGCCATATCTGTTGGAAACAAACTGTACAATAGCTCTTCTTTATCGTCTGCCACCCCTGCCATATCTGTTGGAAACAAACTGTACAATATCTCTTCTTTATCGTCTGCCACCCCTGCCATATCTGTTGGAAACAAACTGTACAATAGCTCTTCTTTATCATCTGCCACACCTGCCATATCTGTTGGAAACAAACTGTACAATAGCTCTTCTGTATCGTCTGCCACCCCTGCCTGATCTGTTGGAAACAAACTGTACAATAGCTCTTCTTTATCGTCTGCCACCCCTGCCATATCTGTTGGAAACAAACTGTACAATAGCTCTTCTGTATCGTCTGCCACCCCTGCCTGATCTGTTGGAAACAAACTGTACAATAGCTCTTCTTTATCGTCTGCCACCCCTGCCATATCTGTTGGAAACAAACTGTACAATAGCTCTTCTTTATCGTCTGCCACCCCTGCCATATCTGTTGGAAACAAACTGTACAATAGCTCTTCTTTATCGTCTGCCACCCCTGCCATATCTGTTGGAAACAAACTGTACAATAGCTCTTCTGTATCGTCTGCCACCCCTGCCATATTTGTTGGAAACAAACTGTACAATAGCTCTTCTGTATCGTCTGCCACCCCTGCCATATCTGTTGGAAACAAACTGTACAATAGCTCTTCTGTATCGTCTGCCACCCCTGCCATATCTGTTGGAAACAAACTGTACAATAGCTCTTCTTTATCGTCTGCCACCCCTGCCATATCTGTTGGAAACAAACTGTACAATAGCTCTTCTTTATCGTCTGCCACCCCTGCCATATCTGTTGGAAACAAACTGTACAATAGCTCTTCTTTATCGTCTGCCACCCCTGCCATATCTGTTGGAAACAAACTGTACAATAGCTCTTGTTTATCGTCTGCCACCCCTGCCTGATATGTTGGAAACAAACTGTACAATAGCTCTTCTTTATCGTCTGCCACCCCTGCCTGATCTGTTGGAAACAAACTGTACAATAGCTCTTCTTTATCGTCTGCCACCCCTGCCATATCTGTTGGAAACAAACTGTACAATAGCTCTTCTGTATCGTCTGCCACCCCTGCCATATCTGTTGGAAACAAACTGTACAATAGCTCTTCTTTATCGTCTGCCACCCCTGCCATATCTGTTGGAAACAAACTATACAATAGCTCTTCTTTATCGTCTGCCACCCCTGCCATATCTGTTGGAAACAAACTGTACAATAGCTCTTCTTTATCGTCTGCCACCCCTGCCATATCTGTTGGAAACAAACTGTACAATAGCTCTTCTTTATCGTCTGCCACCCCTGCCATATCTGTTGGAAACAAACTGTACAATAGCTCTTCTTTATCGTCTGCCACCCCTGCCATATCTGTTGGAAACAAACTGTACAATAGCTCTTCTTTATCGTCTGCCACCCCTGCCATATCTGTTGGAAACAAACTGTACAATAGCTCTTCTGTATCGTCTGCCACCCCTGCCTGATCTGTTGGAAACAAACTGTACAATAGTTCTTCTTTATCGTCTGCCACCCCTGCCATATCTGTTGGAAACAAACTGTACAATAGTTCTTTATCGTCTGCCACCCCTGCCATATCTGTTGGAAACAAACTGTACAATAGCTCTTCTTTATCGTCTGCCACCCCTGCCATATCTGTTGGAAACAAACTGTACAATAGCTCTTCTTTATCGTCTGCCACCCCTGCCATATCTGTTGGAAACAAACTGTACAATAGCTCTTCTGTATCGTCTGCCACCCCTGCCATATCTGTTGGAAACAAACTGTACAATAGCTCTTCTTATCGTCTGCCACCCCTGCCATATCTGTTGGAAACAAACTGTACAATAGCTCTTCTTATCGTCTGCCACCCCTGCCATATCTGTTGGAAACAAACTGTCCAATAGCTCTTCTTTATGTCTGCCACCCCTGCCATATCTGTTGAAACAAACGTACAATAGCTCTTCTTATCGTCTGCACCCCTGCCTATCTGTTGGAAACAAACTGTACAATAGCTCTTCTTATCGTCTGCCACCCTGCCTATCTGTTGGAAACAAACTGTACAATAGCTTTCTTTATCGTCTGCCACCTGCCAATCTTTGAAACAAACTGTACAATAGCTCTTCTTTATCGTCTGCCACCCCGCCATATCTGTTGGAAACAAACGTACAATACTTCTTTATCGTCTGCCACCCTGCCATATCTGTTGGAAACAACTGTACAATAGCTCTCTTATCGTCTGCCACCCCTGCCTATCTGTTAAACAAACTGTACAATAGCCTTCTTTATCGTCTGCCACCCCGCCTATCTGTTGGAACAAACTGTACAAACTCTTCTTATCGTCTGCCACCCCGCCTACTGTTGGAAACAAACTGTACAATAGCTCTTCTTATCGTCTGCCACCCCTGCCATCTGTTGAACAACTGTACAATATTTCTTATCGTCTGCCACCCCTGCCATATCTTTGGAAACAAACGTACAATAGCTCTTCTTATCGTCTGCCACCCTGCCTATCTGTTGAAACAACTGTACATACTCTTCTTTATCGCTGCACCCTCCATATCTGTTGGAAACAACTGACAATACTCTCTTATCGTCTGCCACCCCTGCCTATCTGTTGAACAAATGTAAATAGCTCTTCTTTATCGTCTGCCACCGCATATCTGTTGGAACAAACTGTACATAGCTCTTCTTATCGTCTGCCACCGCCATATCTGTAAACAAACTGTACATAGCCTTCTTTATCGTCCCACCGCTATCGTGGAAAAAACGACAATACTCTCTTATCGCTGCCCCCGTGGAACAACTGTAATACTTTCTTATGCTCTTCTTTATCGTCTGCCACCCCTGCCATATCTGTTGGAAACAAACTGTACAATAGCTCTTCTTTATCGTCTGCCACCCCTGCCATATCTGTTGGAAACAAACTGTACAATAGCTCTTCTTTATCGTCTGCCACCCCTGCCATATCTGTTGGAAACAAACTGTACAATAGCTCTTCTTTATCGTCTGCCACCCCTGCCATATCTGTTGGAAACAAACTGTACAATAGCTCTTCTGTATCGTCTGCCACCCCTGCCTGATCTGTTGGAAACAAACTGTACAATAGCTCTTCTGTATCGTCTGCCACCCCTGCCATATCTGTTGGAAACAAACTGTACAATAGCTCTTCTTTATCGTCTGCCACCCCTGCCATATCTGTTGGAAACAAACTGTACAATAGCTCTTCTGTATCGTCTGCCACCCCTGCCTGATCTGTTGGAAACAAACTGTACAATAGCTCTTCTTTATCGTCTGCCACCCCTGCCATATCTGTTGGAAACAAACTGTACAATAGCTCTTCTTTATTGTCTGCCACCCCTGCCATATCTGTTGGAAACAAACTGTACAATAGCTCTTCTTTATCGTCTGCCACCCCTGCCATATCTGTTGGAAACAAACTGTACAATAGCTCTTCTGTATCGTCTGCCACCCCTGCCTGATCTGTTGGAAACAAACTGTACAATAGCTCTTCTTTATCGTCTGCCACCCCTGCCATATCTGTTGGAAACAAACTGTACAATAGCTCTTCTTTATCGTCTGCCACCCCTGCCATATCTGTTGGAAACAAACTGTACAATAGCTGTTCTTTATCGTCTGCCACCCCTGCCATATCTGTTGGAAACAAACTGTACAATAGCTCTTCTGTATCGTCTGCCACCCCTGCCTGATCTGTTTTAAACAAACTGTACAATAGCTCTTCTTTATCGTCTGCCACCCCTGCCATATCTGTTGGAAACAAACTGTACAATAGCTCTTCTGTATCGTCTGCCACCCCTGCCTGATCTGTTGGAAACAAACTGTACAATAGCTCTTCTTTATCGTCTGCCACCCCTGCCATATCTGTTGGAAACAAACTGTACAATAGCTCTTCTTTATCGTCTGCCACCCCTGCCATATCTGTTGGAAACAAACTGTACAATAGCTCTTCTTTATCGTCTGCCACCCCTGCCATATCTGTTGGAAACAAACTGTACAATAGCTCTTCTTTATCGTCTGCCACCCCTGCCATATCTGTTGGAAACAAACTGTACAATAGCTCTTCTTTATCGTCTGCCACCCCTGCCATATCTGTTGGAAACAAACTGTATAATAGCTCTTCTTTATCGTCTGCCACCCCTGCCATATCTGTTGGAAACAAACTGTACAATAGCTCTTCTTTATCGTCTGCCACCCCTGCCATATCTGTTGGAAACAAACTGTACAATAGCTCTTCTTTATCGTCTGCCACCCCTGCCATATCTGTTGGAAACAAACTGTACAATAGCTCTTCTTTATCGTCTGCCACCCCTGCCATATCTGTTGGAAACAAACTGTACAATAGCTCTTCTTTATCGTCTGCCACCCCTGCCATATCTGTTGGAAACAAACTGTACAATAGCTCTTCTGTATCGTCTGCCACCCCTGCCATATCTGTTGGAAACAAACTGTACGATAGCTCTTCTGTATCGTCTGCCACCCCTGCCTGATCTGTTGGAAACAAACTGTACAATAGCTCTTCTGTATCGTCTGCCACCCCTGCCTGATCTGTTGGAAACAAACTGTACAATAGCTCTTCTGTATCGTCTGCCACCCCTGCCTGATCTGAAAACCTGTATGATGTACCACTGTGTGAGTGATCGTATCTACTTCCTGGATTCTTCGACTTGGTATTACCTGCCCCTCTGTTACTAATACAAGCTTTCTCATCCAAGTGATCTGGCTTCCAACACGAGTGGCTAATGGCCTTCGTATGTCTACACCTCCAGCACGGTTTACCACATTGTTTGACTCATTTTATGTTATTCGTTCCTCGTGTGCCACTGTTCTTCTGATAGTCCTCGTGAAATTAGGGGCTGACTCACATATTACCTCACCACCTCGCCTAATATTCTCAATATTCTGCTCTCTGGCTTTGATCACAATAGCAAATCCACAGTGTCTTTAAATGTCAACTTGTCTTTAGACAGTAGCACATGCTGTACTATTTAGTCTCGCTCACTGCACATGAACCTAGCATGTAACAGTGTGTTCAAGTTCTAGAAATTACAATGGGTTGACATTTTATGCAATTCAGTCACATAATGTGCTCCTGGTTTTTCCCCTCACTCTGGTCTCTTAATGAAACTTAAAATATTCCACCACCTCACTTTGCTTGGGTTCAAAATGATAACTAAGTAATGTTAGGAAAAGAGAACAAAAATGTTTGTTTTTTATATTTGGAGCACACACTCTTTAATTAGTAGATGTTACAAATTATGTTATTTCCAGCAAAAAAAAAAATGATTTTTGAAAAACAAGTGCTATTATATTTCAGTTGGCATATATCTTTGGTTCTTATTTGCAATGATTTTTCAGTGTGCTTTTACAGTCATGTTTTATTAATTCAAATGCCACCTGCTTTTCGTAGGGGTGTGCTTGTGATAAGAAACACTTTGGTCACTTTCATTCTTATTGAATCAGGGTATCCACGTACAGGAAAAACAGAGAAAATTGAGAATATTCAGGGAATTTCATGTGACAGGGAAAAGTCAGGGGAATTTTCACGTAGATCAGGGAAAATCTAAATAATTGCTACTCTGATAAATTGTTAGTTCTGTGAATACAGAATAATATAATTGTGAACATATTATTTTGAAAATTTCAATTTTTAAAGTATTTGAACTGGCAATAACACATCTTTGCCAAGTGATGTAGGGCCTATACGTACAAAATAAAGTATTTTTGTGTTTATAATAGGCACTATTGTGAACTAAATAGAAGTATGTATTGTGATAAATATTGATGGGCTGAATAAATTGTTGGTCCTGCTCGCTTAGTCTGTTGCAGTGTAATTATTTCAACTTCACTGATGCATATTTGTTCTGGCAGCAGTGGAAAAATATAGCATTGGAAATTTTTAGTCCTTGAAGGACAGAGAAAATGGTAAGATTCTACCTGGAAAAGAGGGAAACCGGGAAAAGTCAGGGAATTACAAAATGGAGTTTCAGTAGGCAACCTGTTAAATATGCTTTATCTGTTATTAATTAATACCAATGCAATCAACACATAACTGTGAAGGAAATTCTTTACTTGTAAGATTTTATGAACTTACTTTGCTTTTTATCATATATAAAATACAAGTGAAATTGTTAGCTGTGTTTGTGAGATGCTACATTCTGCACTTTTTTGTGTGTCAGACAAGTATGGAGTTGTCACATGGAATAGTATAGTTAATGTTCATTAGTATGCACTGAGTAAAAAAAAATTAGGGAATGCAAATCAATCTCAAGGGTGGATTCATTTTCTCTGTAAAGACCTCTAGCCATCTGTAAACTTCCTTTTATAGTGTATAAATAAATGGTTATTCAATCTATAGGCAGGAGGCTGAAAAATTTTTCAGTTAGAACAATTGCAGTTTTCAGAGTTCAATATTTTTATATGTCCATGGTTGCAAATGTTGAGAATCACAAACATATAGAATAATGGACTGGAAATGTGATGCAAAGGGTTGTATTTTACATTAGGTAGAGCAGAAATAAATATCTTTGCAAGTTCTTTCATACACCTTTGATGATGTCCTTCATGGCTACATAAGATTAATGCACGGTGACATCATCAGTGAAAAAATGTTTTGGGCTTGTTGCGAGCTGTCACGCCTGCAAACACACATGGATGTCAAAGTAGTTTATTATTTGGTGTGGAGTATACATTGGTAATGTGTGTACACTGTAGCTGAGGGTTCAAATGAAGCACTGGTGCCATCCTTATTGCAACAAAGTTCTCCACCAGCTGTAAGAGTGCAGGGCAGACAACCGCAAGGGAGTGAAGTGGCCGTGCGATGGACATTGATGTTCCACGTTGTTGACCCCACAATCATCAGTTGCATGTTCTAGTGCTGTGTTTGTCTCTCGTGCAGCTGCGGATGGCAAGGCCTCTCATGGAGATGGCTCTCAGCGAGGGAAACAGCTGGAGAAGCAGGACTCGTCGTTCGGCCTTGTGCCGCGTGACGCACTGTACTACGTGCAGTGCCATACGGCAGAGGGACCCAGTAAGTGGGTACTGGTGTGTGTTTACGTGTATTGGTGTGTGAGTGTTTTCATCACACTTTGCTTGCCCATAAGCATGCTTTTTGCTCATTTTTATTTGCTACTGACTGGAATGATTTGTAGACACACATGAACTGTAACATATTGTTAAAAGACAGCCATCCATGGAAGTCTTTCAGTTTTCTGCAGGTAACCTGTTTGACACATTAATTTCTGTTGCATAATTGGTTTCTGATACATTAGTTTATATTTAGTCTTTACTTGGAGGAGAGCATAATGAAAACATCATGCAGTTCCAAAATATTATGTTTTCATGATTTGTTAGTGTCACAAGGTGGCAACACTTTTTCTTTTTGTGATTGGTTGTAGTCAGAATAGCGATTACATTGGTTTTTTATTCTCGTCTGTTTTTCTGTAATACGTATATTATGTGTTCGTCATCATAAGTAAGGTTGTTTGTAATCGTGGTGTAATTATTTTAGAGGTTGTGGGTTCAGATATTGAATTAGTCGCATGTCAGCATGTTGGATGTTGAAATTTATGAGTCGCAAGCATCTTGGTCTAGTCATAATCTGTCAAAATTGTAGAGATCGTTAGTTAGAAAATAATTATACTACAAAGATGCAACTAAGCAGCTGAATAAGACAATTGTAATACTACAAGGTGAAAGCAGTTGGAGTGCTTGAAATTTCTAAAATAAAATAATTTATATGGTTTGAACACTGATGAGGGGCAAGATGCGCCAGATTTTATACAAACCCTGGCTCATGGATAGTAAATTGATGAAATAAGTTATTAAGTTCCGGTAGGGCGCCGGCTCATCTACGCACAGGTGAGCACGTGGACTCCAATTCTCAGGGCAGTAGCAGGTCGACAGCCATGTGGCGGCCCCTCACAAGTACACGTTTAATTAGAAAGAATTGTTGCACGTGGGTTATCTGGAGTCGGCCAGGTCATGACACTAAGGTACTTATGTACGAAACAAGACTAGAGTCACTAGTTGATATATTGGCAAAAGCGGTGGTATACTTGTTACACAATACATATCTCTAGCCTGAAGTGGACATGGCAATTGGGCCTCCCATTGGCCGAAGCGGAAAAAAGTACTGTTCAGCATGTGGTACAGTACGTGGTATGAAATTAATGTGAATAAATCTCCGGGGCCGCGAGTCTGATGGAGATAGGAACGCAAACGCTGGAGGAGCAAACAAAGTAAAAGGTTTCGGCATTTAAGACATGCTATTGCAGCTAACTGAGTAGACAAAAGGTTAAAGGCTTCCGCAACGTGGCACACGTGCATTCCCTAGGCCCACAGGATCAAGACTAAAGATGGCGGAGGAGACGCCTGGCTACCTCGCCAGAGATCTCCCACCAAATTTAATAAATGTACAGTTGACAACAAATACACATGAAGTTGCTATAAAACACATAAGAAACACGGGAACAAATTACAAAAGATTTCCGGAAAGTTATATTTGATTACTAGAGTCCCAGAGTCTTTACATATGTTTTCTGTCATTTAATGATAAGTAAGAAAACAAGCCGGAGTGGGCCCACAAGGCATGTGGAGGCAGCACAAAGAATAAAAATAGCATTTAGAAACTATGTGAACACTTTGGAACAAGTAAATCATATTATGAATATAAAATATTACACTCAAAATAATTTAGCTTTGGGTAATTGGAATGGTGGAAGCCAGGATTGCCGGGATATCTAAGTGTTACTATTAATATAATTCAAAGAAATAAATACTGCCTTTTTTAAACAAACAAAACATATCACCAACACTGCAAAATTATGTAAGAATTTATGAGTGTCTAGCTCGTGTTCTGTATAGATACCAAACCCATATGGCTTCACATTCGCAGGCTAGCCTCACTTAAGGTAATCAGAAGGGAGATAACACTTTCCCTGGTGAATTTTAGACTATTTTGTGGTGCACAGATCGGAATTGCACTGCACAAGCATAACACTTGAGTTAACTCTTGGAAACAGGGGGTCAGTCGGGTCGTGACCCGGTTCACTGACCCGTTCTTGCACGAATAGCAAAGATGACCCATACACAAGGCACACGGATATGCGTGACTGGTGCACAAGCAGACCAGCACTGGTCTGCCTCCCGAGCGTGACAGGGAGGGCAACATCAAATGCCCCTGTCCCCTCCCGTAGACCACTGATGTGATGCAACGACCTTGATTATAGCTCTGACTACATTGAAGTGCAGCAGTTGGTGGGGCGACGCATGGGGCGCTGTCTCAGCCTGTAGATATGGAATGGCCTGTTCTTTACCGCGTGTTGGGATGTATCAGGCTGCTGCCGATGATGTCGCGGATGCAGGGCATCCGTAATTGATGCAGTTGCCCCCACAGCAGAGCCTGCAAGAGGACGTATGCAGACAACATCAATTAGCACACTGGAGCTCCGGATGGTGTTGACTGGGTGCAGATAGCGGAGCAGTTGCCTACGTGTTGCTGTGCACGGACTGGGCGGTACACCAACAAACAGGTGGAGGCGATGCTCTCGTCCCCCTTACGTGTCTGTAGCCGCTCGTTGCAGTTGCTGGGCATGGGGGGTGGCACCTACCCCCACATGTCATTGATGTTGCGAAGTCGTTGAGGTTATGTACAATGGCAACGTCTTTGAACTTTGTGACATAAAAATGACGGAATTGTAAGTACAAAATATATACACAAGATAAAAACTTTCTGCACGAACTTGATACAGTACGAAGAAATAGCAACAACACATACCTACATGATATTGAGTGATAACAAGTACATTAATGTCAAATTGGCAGAAGTAAACAACTGAAGAGTTTACATGGTGCAGAATACATGTAAACAATGAGGTACAGGTGGATGTAAACAATAGCCGATCAGACAAAGTTAACACTGGCATGTAAACAAACCCTGGTGGTGGTAAATGCAGACAACAGAACAACACTATGGACAAGTAAACAACACACTAATGTGACAGGCCGTTGAAATAGACACCGTCTTGTACCCTGGCGAGGATGGAATAACATACTGACCACTGGTAGACATGGCTACTGGTAACACTGACATAATGGACGAGTAAACAATCCATTTATCAGAATAGCGATGAATTAAAGAGTGAACTGCACCTCAGCAAGGATGGCAATATGTACTGACCGATGATATGTGTGGCTCGACTGGCTGTCACTTACAGTGAAATCTGGACGTCGCAATTATTTGTGAGAATGATATTGGATGCAGAGGGGCTCTGGCTACACTCACCGATTAGCTCTCAAACCCAGTAATGAACTTCATGTGCAAAGGGGATTTTGCCAACCCACTGATTATCTCCATGTACGTGGGGTTGATAAGGGTATCAGTTTAGCCATACCCACAGATTATCTCTCGAACCCGATCCCGAATGAATGAGAAGATGAACTGGACGTATATCACTTGCAAAGTAACCAGGGGCATATCCTGCAAATTTTGGCAAGACATGTCATACAAAACTTACTTGGGCATTTCACTTTGTACAGAAAAAAATTAATATTAATAATACCAAAGGAAAATAAAATCTTGCTGGAAATGTCTTTAAGTGCTTTAGCAACCTTTTACACTCACTTGTAATCCAGTTGTCAAATAGTGAGATTTACTGGTTAAATCAAATAATTTCAAATTAAAGTTGAAAAGTTTAAAATTCATCTAAACACCCAAAAGTCACAAAACACTTTAATTCACAAGTAGTAAGTCTCTTGAATTAGTAGGACAAACTTTAATTCACAAGTAGTAAGTCTCTTGAATTAGTAGGACAAACTTTAATTCACAAGTAGTAAGTCTCTTGAATTAGTAGGACAAACTTTAATTCACAAGTAGTAAGTCTCTTGAATTAGTAGGACAAACTTTAATTCACAAGTAGTAAGTCTCTTGAATTAGTAGGACAAACTCAAATTTAAACACTTATTAACAAGAATAATTTGAAATGTGTTGAAAATGTTAATATGTGCCTTTCTAAACACGTACCGTAATTAAAATGTAAAATTACTTCTGAAAGTTAACAAAATATAATTTAATTTAAAATATTAATTTAATTTTGAAGATTTATTTCAATTTTAACATATACCATGTCTTTAGTAAGTAATCATTGAAACAACAGACATGGCCAACAGAAGAGTTTACACTATGTTTAGTAAGTAATCATTGAAACAACAGACATGGCCAACAGAAGAGTTTACAACACTATGTTTAGTAAGTAATCATTGAAACAACAGACATGGCCAACAGAAGAGTTTACACTATGTTTAGTAAGTAATCATTGAAACAACAGACATGGCCAACAGAAGAGTTTACACTATGTTTAGTAAGTAATTATTGAAACAACAGACATGGCCAACAGAAGAGTTTACACTATGTTTAGTAAGTAATCATTGAAACAACAGACATGGCCAACAGAAGAGTTTACACTATGTTTAGTAAGTAATCATTGAAACAACAGACATGGCCAACAGAAGAGTTTACACTATGTTTAGTAAGTAATCATTGAAACAACAGACATGGCCAACAGAAGAGTTTACACTATGTTTAGTAAGTAATCATTGAAACAACAGACATGGCCAACAGAAGAGTTTACACTATGTTTTGCTACCGCACAACCAAACTTTTTTTTAAAAAGGTCAGGATTTAATGTTTGTAGAAAGTTTCAGACTTTTTTCTGTGTCTTAAATTTGTTGAGAGCAGACTTAGGTCTCCATTATTAACAAATTATAACTTCTCACTAAATGCACAAAGCTAGAAAGATTTATTAAATTCACTTATTACAATGTCACTTTTACAGTCATCAGTCATCTAGTTAAACTATTGTTTAAAATACGAATTGAAATGTAATGGTAGAACACACAACCAATCAGTCACTAAAAATTGAATAAAGATATTATATAAACTAGCTCGCTAGCACGCTGAATGCAATGTCTCCTTGTGCATGCATTCGCCCACATTTTGTGCGAGCTTGCTGTGATGTTACACCAGCTGAACAAGTGTTCTCGAGAATACCACAGCGCTATGCCTTGACGATTAAGGGAACTATTACAATCAATTATCGAAACCCGCATCACATGCGCTATCCCTCAATGCCTCGCCACAACGTTTCGAGTAACGATTAGGAAAATAGAGGCGTGAATCCCTGTCCCATGTGCCAATGAAAATTTATTTTTATTTCAAAGAAAAATGGGAAGTATATGGTTAGGAAATATGTTCACGTTTGAATTGTATTAAAGCATGCATTGCATTAATGGAGAATACATGCCTGGAAGTACCATCAGGAGCACAATGCTTACAAACAAACAACGAAACATGTTGCAAAACAACAACACGGCCAATAACTAATGAATAAGAATGCAAAGTCATTATATTCAATATAAACACATTGAATAAATACAACACAGGAAATACGTGACACTGATGACTAAAAAATGTAAACGATGAACAATGGTGCAAGCGAAAATTATGTTACATATGGACTAAATGCTGAACGATGAACAATGATGCAAGCGAACATTGACTACTGCACTAGTCACTAGGACTTTTTAGATAGAGCAATTAGTAGGGAGTGATAGAAACTCGACAAAAAAGACGAGTGTGCAAGAGCTCGATTCAGCTAGCCTAGTAGGAAGGTTGGGTGATGAAAAACATCCCAACTACAAAAATCCTAACCTGGCTAGTTAGGCAGTACGACAAAACAGTAATTGCCCCGAATATGCATATTGCATACTTGTGAAAAACATGTAACTATTAATTTAAGAATTTCTATGGTTGAGAATTCAAATTGCATTGCCTGGAACCAAGTGCCTTGTTGACAGTAGGCTTTCTCCTGTCAATAGGCACACATGACATAAAATAATTTTTTTATCTTAGTTGTTATAAAAATATGATCCCTTGTTTGCCAAAGTTGAAGTGAAGTAATTAACGTAGCGACAATCTCTACACAAACTGGAAAGGTAATGTTTGACTAACCCAAATTCCCCCAAGTGCTCATGTAAAGTATGCAGATAGTAAAATAATATGACATTTTTGTTGGTGTTGAAAAGTTTAGCATGACACATTTAACGTAGAGCCAAAGGACTCCCTGAGCATAGATAGGATGTGAGATACACGCAATGAAGCCTATCAGCAGGCCCGTGAACACACACGATATAACCCTCACCACTACTCACAATGCGACACTGGGCGACCTTGCTTTAGTAACCCTTGTAAAATTGCAGTAAGAGCATGAGGCTAAAACTCACTGTGAGTGTACTGTACCTGCCACCCAGGAAATTGCCGACCTTGCTAAAATACAAAGGTACTAATAACACCAGTGTAATGCTGCCCAAAAACAAAAAAAAGAAGTTGAAAGAATCAACTGATTAAATGTATGTAAACTTAGAGACTAAGATGAGGATAACTGTGTTTTAAAGGATGGAGAAAGTGTACCTACATAACCCACCTAGAAGTAGGTTAGCAAATGGAAGTTGAGAATTCTTTATGATGGGACCCTTGTAAGAGTTATAAATATTCCCATTAAGTTGAGGTAAATGTGTTGACGCCGGCTAACAGCCAGCGGAGCTAAGCCCATGACGGCGCTCACCACGCACGTGACACGTGGGCATGCACGTGCGCTAAGAGGCTCCAATGTGAACTGTCCTATAACGGAATATTATTTGCAGCGTGTAAAATGTGTCTTTTATTTTCAGGGTCAAAAGTCTTGAAGTGTTTGAAAATGTGTGTGTGTTGATATTGCAAAATGCTTGGATATGAATTCAAAATGCGCGCTGCGTGGAGATTAAGAACAGTAATATTCCGGCGTGGACGCCGTCATAAAGAGATATTAAATTGATAACGAAAATTAATAAGAAAATTCTGAAATGAAAACAATATTTAAATTATTTTCATATATAAAAGTTTTACTCGGCATGCATAGCACTTTCGCTTATGTGAACTCTGTAGGCAGCCATGGTAGGTCCGTGCGACGCTAACCTCGGTGCAGTCGTTGTAGGAGGTCTGGCGAGGTAAGACGCTGTCACGTATACACTTCAAACTTTTTACATTGATGTAGATTATCAAGCTCATTATTAGCATACCAGTTAACATTTGCTTGCGTACATTTTTGCTAGATAATTTCCCCAACATTATGAATTCACTTAACTAATAATTTGTGCCCTTGCGGATTTTTGAAACTTAAATGAGTAGAAAGGGAGGAAAGATGTCGGAGAGGTCATGCGACCCGTGCAACTTGAATCAGGCGCCATCTGCCTATGTTAAAGTCGTTTAATTGTAATTTATGTATTATTGCTGCATGCAATTCTAAGGGCTTTGTTTTCATGTGTGTATTCAAGGGTATTTTTCATGTTTAATTATTTCATGGCCACATCTTTTGCAACCACGTGGTTCATAGCCGCCAAGTTGATATCTTCACCATCCATGCAGTTTGAAGGTTTAGTGCAATATCATGTGCACCATAATTTATTTTAGGGTTCTACGTCAATTTTATTCAGGGTTCAATGTATTGTTTGTGTAATTGATGATTTGTATGTCTGACCACGCAGTCATTTTCAATGCCTGATTTCCTTGCCATCTGGCATATTGCGAGCTCAAAACTGATTCAATCTGCAGCAGAATAATTTTCTCAACTGGAATAATATTTTGTTTGACCAGAGAGTGCCATTTTTGAGAAGAAATACAACATTTTCACCTTCTCCAAGTGCTCCGCTGTAACACGTATCCAGGGGCATCCGCGCAATCTAATACTGCTTTCACGCATTTGCATGTTTATTGTGACCACTCATGTCGTGCCCCATCAATTTCGAAGGGTATTTGTATGATTGTATGTAATTTGTACGCTGACATTATTTCCATCCTAGCCGACTATGTGTATAGGCCGTCACCTCACTAAGCACATGCGGCAAGACAAGTCCCGATGAGTCCGCGTTAGTGATGGCAAATAATCAAACGTGTTTATGTAACGTGTTCATTTTGTCTCATTTCATTATTCTCTGCGCCCTATCTTCAGGGAAAATCGGCAGTCCACCCTAGCGGCTGTTGACCCGCTTCCCTTGTGAAGATTGTGTTTCCAAACACTACAGAGAAATCATCCATCTAAGAAGTGCGCTAGATTAATTGCAGGCTAGAGAGCACCCAATCGAAGTTGGCTAGACATGTCCAAGTCTAATTCACAAGTAAATTTCTGGCACGTTTTCTTTGTACGAGTGGTAATAATAAAAGAAAATAGTACAGTGCATCAAGTGTTTTCTCTTTGTAATGACAGCTACCTCTTGCTATTGTTTTCTAAAAGTTTAGTAATGACGTTTATTAATGCAAAGTGTATCATAAGTACGCTCGGGTGAGACGGACATACAGAACCCACAGCATCCCTGAGAACCCTGAGTCTCAACAATGCGGTGACTGGGAAACACCGCCAGTGCCCTCATCAGTAAGTAATTTGTGTCTTCGTTCATGTCTCATCCGACGGCACCAATTGGCGTTCCCAAGTGGGACCCAAGTGGCGTTGCGTCATCTGCGAAAAAATGGCGGACACCACAACTGATCATCCGTAAGAAGGCATCAAGACTTCTGTATCGGCAACCGCGACACCCGTGAACACGAACGCGAACTACTTGGACATGATGGTTGAACGCTGCATCCATTGTGGCAGACTAAGCGAGCTAAATCTGTTTGCAGAAAATTCATGGGACCAACCATTATACCCATGTACGTCTGATACTGCATCTGCGCTGTCAGAGCTTGTGCACGCACACCGGATGTGACAGGGCAAGAGTGAAGTGGGAACAGTGAAAACAGTGTAAAAGAGACTCGCATTTACGATGCATAGGGCCTGTGGAATTTACCACCTTCTGCGATGGTGTTGTAAACTGTGATGAGTGCCGTAAGATGAACTGTGTTGAGATAGCGCCACCACCAACACCAGAGGCCGCCAGTAGTTGTTATGTACATGCCACAGGGCTTAACGGGGCCGGACAGGAATGTACTGTTATCAACTTTTACGAGCCATGACTCAGAGGACCCAGGTATGTTTCTTGTTGTTTGTGAGGAGAAGTTGAACAGGCACAGCATACACAGGGAAGACTGGACCAAGGTCACTGCCAACTGACTAAGGGGAAATGCTGCCACATGGTGGAATTTAGTCAGACACTATCATGTAATGTGGGAGGAGTTTTGCGAACGGCTATTGGGTAGGTTTGATAGGGATGGAGACGCCATCCAGTCGCAAGCATGGTTTTACCATGAACAGTAACGGGAATGTGAAGGAATAGAGGAATTCATCCAACGTAAGCTTGTCCTGTTCAAACACCTGAACCCAGGACAGCCCACACGCAAAGTATTGGTCATAGTTGTTGCGTTATCAACAGCAGACATTAGGCCTTACCTGCGGAGAGCGACAAGGGTGAGTGTAGAGCAGTTTACGTGAGAGGTGTGTCTCTATGAACAGGATGTGCTAGCGGAGCAGACATATCAATCCCCGAGGTCGAATTTCCACACGTCAACACCCATCACAATGCCAGATGTTACGCGACCACTGCCAGTGTTTACAGCTGTGAGACACAACCGTGGCGAACGGAACTTCTACCACAGCAACCAGGAAAATCATCACCAAGGCAATAGGTCGGGAAACTAAGTCGGGAGGCTGGGGAAACAGCATTGCACCAATGTCACTGCCAGGTTGATGCAATCCGCCTAATGAAGGTGCAAAAGTGTTACAAGTCAGTGATAGTACCGTAAGAGCTTTAAGGGTCAATGTTGAACTTGAGGGAAAAAATGTGATTGCTGTAACTGACACTGCAGAAAGTCATAATTTCATGCAGGAGGGCCTAATCTAGGCAATAACAACAAGAGTGCCGCCACGACGTCTGCAATTTGCCACCACCCACCAACAAGGTGAGGCAAGAAGTTTAATGCATGAACTCTGTACAAAATGTGATGTGTATATTGTGTCAGACTTGTGCGAGGAGATGATTCTGGGATTGCCGTGGCTAATTGACAACCAATCCATAATCAAACAACATCTTGACCGTCTGCACATGGGGACACGTGGTAGGTGGATGCTGTACGTCGTGGGAGCAATGCCGCTGACAACAACACCTGCCGTGCTGCTTGCTGAGTTCGTGTACGAGGTGCCTGAACAGCATCACCAATGCCTGCAACACCTGCTGGACCAGTATGCCAGTGTGTTCCACACTGATGGGAAGTTGCAGCACACGGACGTTATTGGGGCACAACATCATCATGACACATGAGGACCCGGTGTACTCCAAGTCATGAGACCCATGTATTTTTCTTCCGGCGTGTCATCAATCAGCAGGTATGTGAAATGCTCAGTGATACTGTGATTGAACCCACGCAAAGTCTCTACAACTCAGCCATTACCCTTGCCCCTAAGAAAGATGGTGAATGGAGGTTTTGTGTTGATTTCCGCCCGTTGAACAAGATAACTGTAAACATGCCACCTCCAGTAATCAATATGAAGGACACTTTATCAGCATTATACTAACAAACATGTCAAATGTAGAATGACAAAAAAGTATGTAACATAACATAAAAGTGTCATGCCAAACAAATGGCTAACATAGAAAATAAATATTCACGTACCAATGGTAAGTTATGATTCTTGTTCCAATTGAGTATATGTGACTGCTTGTGTGTGATTTTAAAAGGGCTTATGTTTTCTTTGATCTATCGGTTTTACATGTATGGGGAACTCCCGGTGCCTTGTCGGGCATAGCAATATTCTTTAAATTAAAAGAACTCCCACTTATATTACACATAAATGGTTTACCGTGCGACTGCGCTGGCTGGAAATCAGACCACTTAAAATCATCCCACAGGGGCAACAGTAAACACCTCTATTGCAAATCCTTGCGAGTGGGATATTGTTTTTTGTTAGCTACACTTTTATTTGAGGACAGAGATAAAGAAATAAATAAAAGCAAAATATTACCAATCAAACATTGTATGACACGCTGTTTAAAATTATTCAGTTTCTTGGTATATGAACTGCCCTCTAACTAGGAAGGTCATGAAGAGGGAGAGAGGCAGTTAACCTGGTGATAGTTACCAGATGTCGCCCGGCCAGATACGGGTCATGTTACCACTCCAGCGGGCTGCACAAGCCACAGAAGAGGCGCGAGCTCAGAGCTACAACCAGAGTACTATGATTGGGAAGTAACCCCCAAAACCTGAATCAAAAGTGGTCTCACTTGAGATGGGTCTACGTCACTTCAAGGGGTGGCCGATTGACGCATGTCACACTACTGTACAGCGCGACTGCGCACACTACGGGTCGACTTCGCCGCATCAGCGAGCGCTGAGAGACTTGAGGCAAGTCATAAGCGGCATACATGATTCCAAGTGGCTACAGGATTGTTCCAGAGGATGGAGAGTTACAGACAGGGAAGATAATTAACGCACTTAATTATTTATATTGTACTGCCCGCCCAAACTTCGACATGCGATAGCCACCCCCTCGACAGAAATAGTTTTATCCAACGAGCCACGGACCCACTGATAGCAGAGAAGAAAGTTACAAGAGACACCACAGGATCGCAGCACCACTACGCCCAGTAACATCACAGCATAGCCTCGAGCGGATTTAGTAAACCTGTTGTCAGCTTCAACCCAGGGAGATATGGAATACACACCGTCGCCGCTACCCTAAGATAATCAGATAATCAGCCCCTGTGGAGAATGACTAGCATTCCCCGCACCCCCGGGAGAGCCCTAAAGCTAAGATTTTTGGACTATTTAAGGAGGCTCAGAATTGCTTCTAGCCAGAGTTCATCGGCTCGCCGACTGCACTGGTCAGCGAGCTCTCCTTGGTCTGGGCAAGACCTCCTCCTCTCCCAGCTTGCAAAAGCTCTACCAGCTCCTAAAGCTTGAGAAAGCTCTATCAGATCCAACTACCTACACCAGCTCGTCCAGCAGCTTCTGTCGAAATTACCTCTCCAGAGGTAACTTCGACATCCTTAACCTGTACCCATTTACCCAAGTCGTTTCCTTGATTTCGCAGTAGCAGGTCGTCACGACGTCCCCTCTGGACAACCACATCTCTAGAAGTAAATAGCTGTAAATTACGATCTTCCAAGGAGTAGCTAATGTTGTTAAAGTTCGTCCAGGTTTGCCTACACCTGAGTTAACATTACCAAGTAACTTAATTTAAGCACTTAGATTTGTACGATTGAACCAGGATTCCCCATTGTCTTCCTAGAGGTAAATAAATATTACGTCAAAGTTTATTTGGTTTACTCCATGATTTATTTAACCCTCTCATTCTTAACTGAAGATGTTTTCAAGTGAGTTTTTAACTTTTTCCCTGTGAAATAGGTGTGAGTGGGCCGAACTCTCAGGAGACGGGGCTTGAAGAAGGCTTTAGTCCGAAAGGACATACCGAAACATCTTGGAGCGTCGCAGATAATTGTGCGCGATCATGAATCGGGACTAGATACATACCTGGTTATCTGTTGGCCATGGTCTAACTATGAGTATGTGGCTTATTACCAGCCGGCTAAGCTCACACCCATCGTAACTGTGCCAACCCCTAACCTAGTAAAGGTCACTCAACCTTGTAATATGTGCATGATCCGTATGGCGGCAGGGAAGGTGATAAAGAAGATTATTTTACCCCCCAAAACCACCTCTAAAACCCTAATAGTTTCCACTCCACTTAACTTTATTCCCACCCGGAAACCAACGAGACCAAATTCTTCAAGACAAGGAGGTAGTGAACGTAGGTCCGAGTTAGAACGACCGGCCGGATCACGATCCTCCTCCATTGTAACTTCGTTACCATCCATGGTCCCAAATAACTCTTAAGCCGACTTGGGACAGCTGGCTTCCCGTTTATTGGCAGCCCTCTCGGTGAGTAAAGTTGCACTACCTGGGCAGGAGACGTTTGCAATCTGATTCACCTTCTGGTTTGATTCCCCTCCGCCCTGATATAACCATTCCACTAAGCAACATCCACCAACACACCCCAACGTGGGCAAACCATGACCCGCCAGGCAGAAAGAAATCCTACGAGAAGAGACTATACCACAGAAGGGTTGTAATTAGGGCTCAGGAGGGTAATCACCACTATCAGTAACCTGTGTGGGACGGAGGAACCTGCTCTGCCCCAACCAATTACATCCTCCATAAGTCAATGGTACTAAGGAGAGATTAAGATAAAAGGGAGCTGGCATGAGTATACCGTGTATTCAATTGTGAAATGTCACACAATTTTTAATGGAAGACTACGCTTAACCCCATGCATGAATATACATTTATACATGCACACATATAAACAGACATACACACATACATACACATATACACATATATATGGATACTTCACACACATACATACCCATGTATTTACATACATTCACACACACATATATACAGGCCCGTGTTCAAAATATGAAAATGAGAGGTTGTGGTATGGTAGGGAAAAAGATATGCTAACATTGCTATCAGTATCAGTTTCACGTAGACACATAATTTTTTTGTACATCCCATTTATAAATCCCAAAACACTCATTATTTCAAAAATTTCTCACTGCATAATTTTTTTTTTTCGTTAAATTTCTACAACTCCTGCTTTATCCATAATCCCTGTCCCTCTAAATATAAATATTTTTTTCCTATGTATTTCCCAGAAACAGAATAGTGCTCGAAACTTCCTATTGACAAATTTAGTAACAAGTAGGCAAATATAAGAAGTTACGGTATCACTTTGCGAAAATAAATACATTACCTTGTTGTGGTTTAAGAATTGCAATATATAGGCACATTTATTAATTAAATAGGTACATTAAAATTGCTATTTATTTCAATCTTTGATTAGTTATCAACTACCTCCATATATGTTATTTCGTATGAAGATGCATCAGATGTATAGAATTATATATGTTAACTCAAAAAAAATTTTTATTAAAATGAAACATATTTCTAACTGTGAAAAGAGTCATGTCTGTATTTTGTACTGGTTTACTCAGGGTTTGAAAGTTTGGGACATAAATGGCCAGCACAACAGATTCCTTTTATCCATTCGTGAGCGTGAGCCCTCCTTATTTCCTCTATGGCGCGAGCCGAAGAACCATCACCGGCAAGTCAGGAGTGTGTGTGTAGTGAAGGGCGGAGAGACGAACTGGCAACAGTATATAATCTCTGCTACACCTCCTTTTTGTTTGTTATCTTTTGCAGCTTCTGCCCCATTTAGGCGACGATAGTGTTACCTAGCAAGAAACTCGTGAACTGTGCGAATGCAATATAACTTGTATTTGCCCTTGTCTCAGGTAGGTAGCTCTGCACACAAATTGCAAGCAAATATGGCACCTTATATTCCACCCTAGGTAAAATAATATTTATCACTTCGAAAAGCAGACTTTTGCTGAATAAAAAACAGTCTTGTGTACGTATATGATCTTCAAGCATGCACAACATATACTGTGTATAAAATAACTTGGATTACAAGTTTAAAATCAGCTTCAAGCTATTTGTTTTGAAAGACAAAAAAGGAAGAGAGGCTGGAAGTAATAAATTGAAAGAAGCGTGTGAAGGCAAGGTGGCAAGTGATGTGACTGTGACTTAGGCAAAGAATGCTTATTTATCCCCTGTCGAGGTTCTTGCATGCAGTACATATTGATTGCTTTATGCCAGAACAAAATAAGCATGGAGTCAGTGTGAGGAAAATACCAAATTTAGCCAGGAATGTTTTTTTTTTTTTTTTTAATACTGCACAAAGTTTCCACCTGATCTGTTGCCCAAATAACCTTCACACATGAAAATATCTGTCCCTGAATATGAAATAGTAATTAATGTATTTTCTCACAGCCATGTCAAAGACAATCTTTTTCCCTCCTTTTAGCAGTTCAGTAAAGTCTTTATAAAGTAGTATTACAAAGGATCGTGTCAGTTCTACTCAACCCTGGTGGATAACATAAGAAATGGGGCCACACTTTTGTTAACATTGGTGATCTTCATTGAAGGTGTGTACAGTCATTAATTTGTGAGTGGTGTCTATTTTTAGATGTATTCTTGCTTCTGAGTCATACAGTAATGACAAACAGAATAATTCTCTGCAACTAAAATAAGTGTAACAAACTTATTTCTTTAATATATTCATCAATTTTTTAACCAAATTTTTTTATGATTCCCTAAGAAAGGGTTTTTACTTTGAGAGAGTTGGTATTACCGAGGTTTGAGAGAGTTGCTATTACCGAGGTTTGAGAGAGTTGCTATTATCGAGGTTTGAGAGAGTTGCTATAATTGAGGTTTGAGAGAGTTGCTATTACCAAGGTTTGAGAGAGTTGCTATTACCAAGGTTTGAGAGAGTTGCTATTACCAAGGTTTGAGAGAGTTGCTATTACCAAGGTTTGAGAGAGTTGCTATTACCAAGGTTTGAGAGAGTTGCTATTACCGAGGTTTGAGAGAGTTGCTATTACCAAGGTTTGAGAGAGTTGCTATTACCGAGGTTTGAGAGAGTTGCTATTACCAAGGTTTGAGAGAGTTGCTATTACAGAGGTTGTGTTGAGAGAGTTGCTATTACCAAGGTTTGAGAGAGTTGCTATTACCGAGGTTTGAGAGAGTTGCTATTACAGAGGTTGTGTTGAGAGAGTTGCTATTACCGAGGTTTGAGAGAGTTGCTATTACAGATATTGTGTTGAGAGAGTTGCTATTACCAAGGTTTGAGAGAGTTGCTATTACCAAGGTTTGAGAGAGTTGCTATTACCGAGGTTTGAGAGAGTTGCTATTACCAAGGTTTGAGAGAGTTGCTATTACCAAGGTTTGAGAGAGTTGCTATTACAGAGGTTTGAGAGAGTTGCTATTACCAAGGTTTGAGAGAGTTGCTATTACCAAGGTTTGAGAGAGTTGCTATTACCAAGGTTTGAGAGAGTTGCTATTACAGAGGTTGTGTTGAGAGAGTTGCTATTACCAAGGTTTGAGAGAGTTGCTATTACCAAGGTTGTGTTGAGAGCTGAATGTATCTTTTAACTTGTTAGAAAAAAGAAGTAATACACCTAAAGTAAGTATCAAATGACATGAGCTTGAAACTAAAAACAGAAACAATGTATAATGACAATCATGCTGATTAAAATATCACTACCACCAGAACAGAAGAAGCTTGTTTGAAGTGTATGGGAATGCAGAAGTATTTATTACGGAAGCCTTTAATTCAGGAGATGTAAAAGTAATAGGAAATGAATGTAGACAACCTGAGCAAAACAATATCATCACCAAAATTCATAAAATTTGAGACAAATTTGTACTTACGAACCTTTTTTGTTTGGAAGGGAAGGTGCTTAATGTTCTTCGTTAATTATATTTTTAAAGGCTGTTTTTCTACATAAATTTTTATTTATAATTCATATATCTGCTCATAGTTTTTGCAAAATACAGAATACATGCATTATGATGGTACATGTGTTTAATGGATGTAAACAATATTAAAAACCTGCACAGCTAAAATAGGTAAGAACAGTAGTTCTTCGACATGACTAACAGTTGGTAATTAACAAGAGGAAATGAAAACAATGCCAAGAAACTTTAGAACAACAGGGAAATGTTATGTACAAACATGACCAAATGTGTTATGGAAGTGCTACACAGGAAAAACTGTGTTCAAACTGGGAACTAAGATTCAATTTTGTAAGACAGACACTTTCTATGGTGGTAGCTAAACCAACAAAGGTCCTACTCTGATCCACTTTTTTTTATTACAACACAAGTAACTGAACTATATTTTAAATGGGTAATTTTTTTCCATTAAAGATGCATAATTCTGGATGAACTTATTTATTTCTTATGTGAATAAAACATGTCAGCTAATTTTGTTTTGCATGACAAACAAATTGTAGAATCATAATTTTTTTTAACTTCATCATATGATTGGTCTACATTTCTGATTCTTCTACTATAGTCATAGTCATACAGTTGTTCCTTCGTAAACCAAGGTTAGACCCGTGAATGTGCATTGGTCACAGCTGTGTATCCGTTTCACCTCCATGCTATTTGTGAATGAGCAGTTTGCAAGAATTCTGCTGATAGTGCTGTAATCTGTTGGAGAACATTTTAAACTTTTATGCAAAATTTTGCTTGAAAGTTTTCTGCTTGAAGTAAAGAATGTTATAGTTCAAGGAAGCCTACATGAATTTGCACCACAACTAGAACATGACAGAAGTACTAAGAGTGTGCAATAAATTGATTTTAAATCAGAGTTAATGCCGTGTAAAGTAAACATTTCCGTATGTTTTGCGCAGCATGCAGTTGTGTAGCATGCAGCACTTTGCGGACCATACATAATAAATAGCAACAGATTGAGCGACATTATTTAAGGCAGAAATTAAGCAGAAATAGCGCATGATCTTGTCACACAATTTGTTGATATGTTGCAGGAGATATGTTTTCATCACTCTTTGTTATATTGCTGTAAACTTAACTGTGTGTGTCACTGTACTAAAATTTTAATCTTGCTTATGCAAGAACAGTTAATAAATGAATGTTTTCTAGTGTAAATGTTGCTTGTTTACAGTATTAAGTAATGTGTCGCAGCCAGTAGCATCAACAATACTTGGCACTCTGGCAAGTAGTGCCCGTGAAGCCTTCGACAAGGGTCATAAACTCTCATTGATGCACTTCTTCAACCCGTATGCTTACAGTGGATTGCCAGCACCATTGGTTGGAGATAATGAGTAAGTACGCTGTCTGATTATCCTCCCGCTGCCCATTCAAAAAGTACTTGCTGATGTGATGCAGCACTAAATAATATTGGCTTGCTTTACACATTGAAAATTCTTATGGTTTAGCATTGGACAGCACATCAATTCATTGTTCATTGTTTTATATTTGTGCCAAACATTGCAGTGTATTTTCATAAAAAAAAAATAAAAAAATCTTTTATTCCACAGTTGTTGCAGGATAACATTTTAAAGTGGAATTTTTTTTTTCGGAACATGAAAATAAACCTAATCAGAGTATTTAAAAACTGAGACAAGGAAAGTTGAAATATATTATGTTAATTGATTTAAGTTCTGCTTAATATAAGTGAAAGTTAGGTAATGACAGCCATAGATAAAACATGCATGTAAAAGCACTTTTCAAACATGCATATTTTTTGTACTATTACATAATAGCTTAAGTTACTCATGGTGTACCTTTTCAGTGCCAAAGTTCTCATTTCTCGAATTTGGTTTTACTTTGTAAATTAAAAAGAAAACTTGTATGTTTAACATGTAGTCATTTAAAACCATGGACTAAATTACTTTATTTTTGATTTCCAATATGGTAAAACCCAGATATAACACGGCCGTTAGGGGACGTAACTCAGACCTGCGCTATAACTTCCCGCACTTTCTGGGAGTGACCGAGTACAGTTGCAAAGAAAGCCAGTGTTCTAATGGGTCATGGCACCTATCTGTGAAACACGGAGCAAGTGTTGTTATTTACCGCCGTAACTCGTCAAAGGTTTAGCCCCTTGCTATCGGAACTTTTTTTTTTTATCTGCATCACCGGGCTTGACAGCACCCAAGGGAGAGAAACAGAAGAGAAACGCGCTGTGATGAAGGGTCACATGCATTCAAGCAAGAATAACTAAAAAATACTGCATTTTCCATGCAAAGGATGTACTTATTCCACCAAGGGCGGTGTTCGCTGTGAGTTGTTTGTCACGCAGGTTGGGTTGAAGAGGGCGGTTCACCCCCTGTTGGGTCAGGTTGGAAGGAAGTGAGAATGAGAAAAGAATGCTTGCGTCCAAAGGTCTAATGCACGCTTGCACTGCAGATGGGATATATCAGTGCCTCACATGTTGTGAAACATGTCGCTTGCTTGTCTGATTTCCATTTTACAAAGGAAAACCAAAACAAAAAAAAGCTTATTATTTGTGGCATGCAAAGAAAGACTGCTTTTCTACATTAAGTCTTGTCCACAGTAACTTGTCTGCTCAGAATTTTTTTTTTGAAAATCGGAAGACATACCTTATAGCCGGTATATGTACATTATAATCAAAGTGTTTACATCATAATAATAATGATTACGTAGAGCTATATCCCGTAGGAGATTGACGGCGGCGGCTTGCTGTTGTCGCTCGTGCCTAGATCATCGGGGCTGGGCAGCTGTCCGTCGGTCGCTACAAGATTATTCTGGCGGGTGGTGGCCGTGCCCAGACAGCCGCCGCCACTGCCCTCGTTACAGGACCAGTTCAATTTGTAACAGCGGCCCTGTATTGGGAAAATGTGCTGTTTGATGCGATTCACGTCAATGTGTTGAATTTCTATGAAATTTAGGGGGCGTGTTGGCCTCTGCACTGGCATGATGAGGCCCGGCAATGTTTACGGGAATATAAACATTTAGTGCGGTATACTCAAAATATTAATTATCCCGAATATTTTGTCAAAAACTTCTGACGTAGCCTATACACGCACACAACCTTATTGCCAATATGGTAATATAAGAACACATTTTATTTGCATATATGGAAAACCATACAGTATTGACTGTAAAGAATCAGTAAAATAGATCTGGTTGCTGAAAGGAGGGAGAACGCACGGCCACTCCCTCTGCCTTATCCATCAACGTACCTGACTCGCGACCACCCACTGACAGACCACAGGCTTACCTGACTACACACTTTCCACTTATTTATTTATTCAGGCCAGGGGACATAAATTGCCCTGCGGTATAACTGAATCCGAGGTATACCGGGCTTCCACTGTACATGTAAATGGTATAACGTAAGCATGTAGTTCAGTTAAACTAAAGCATTTACATTTTCCTGAAAGTAGCTGTAGTGGGTGTCATATGAGCTTGCACTCTTATGCCATGGTTGAAAACACATATTGAAAATAGTGTTTGCTTAAACCAAGTGCTGCTGGTATGGCAGTTTTGCTACTTAGGGAAATGCATAAAAGATATTTGGTTTGTGAGAAATTCTATTTTGAATACAAAGTTTTATAAGTATTTATTTTTTAATTTGCTGTATGCAATTTTGAGAAATGCAACATTATGAAAATTTGAAATGTAGATATGCCCTTGTACAATTTTCTTTGTTATGTTTGTGTTATTACCAAATTGTGCAACACATATGAAAAACATGACATAAAGTTCTGACAGGAAAAATAACAATATATCCATAATTGAATTTTTTTAAACATCTTTGGAGAAAAAAAAAGTTTTGCTGAAAAGCAAAGTTGTGAGAAATCTCAATGCAAAATAATTAATTATGGAGAATGTTGTTTTAAAGGTGTTACCTATACGTAAGAGTGAGCATACATGTGTTTAGTGTAAGTGTGTCTCTCTCTCTCTCACACAAATTATACAAACCAGTAGAATTGCATTTAGGAACACCTTGTAGGTACACATCTATCTCCCTCAAAACTGGCACACAAGGAGTAGGAGGTAAGTAGGACAGATCAAAATATCAAGTCTGTGGGACATCCAGAAATTAAATGGAATACATATTACAAACATTTTAACACGGAGTCTAACGACTCTGAATGGCCACACATGCAGCAATTCTGGCATGTAACCTGTTGTACAAATTCTAAATGTCTCTCTGGGATATGGTATCCTACGCTCACTGTACTTCTTGATGTGGATGGGTGATGGTCGTTGCCAGGCTGGGCTATACATCGGGCACCTTCCTATCATGCCCCACACATGCTCGATGGGGCTGTGGACTGGAGATCTGGTGGATCAGGGTAGCATGCGTACATCACGTAGAGCAGTCTGTTGTGCTGTAGTGACATGGGGATGTGTGTTATTGAAATGGATTTTGAGATATGGTTGGAAGACAGGATTGACATCACAGATGTATGACGTACTCATTGTGCTCCCCTAAATGAATACCAGACATGATCAGCACAGATGTAAGACGTACTCATGGAGTTCCCCATAATGAATACCCAATGGTGATCAGGGTGTGTAGCTTACTGTCCCCTATGTCGTAATCTCAGGTGTGAGTCTGGTATAGTGAGTGTTCGAATAAACAATGGATTGTTCCATTCACCTACACGTCTATGAACATGAACACTTTGACAAGGCAGAAATGACTCGTCACTGCATGCCCACTACTGCTCTCCAGTCATCTCCCCAAAACACTCCCTCCGAACACCACTAGAGACATTCACAACGATGAGCAGGTGTCAGAAGTCAATGTGCCAGAGGTACAAGAACATAAACTTGTTTCCAACAGTTCATTGTATATTTTTCATGCAAACACATGAGGGACACAGTGGCTCTTATTGCACGTGCTTTGGCTGTTCTGTCAGTCAGGGCAGCACAGAGGATTCTTCTGTCCTGGCGCTTGTCACAGCGAGCTGACACTGGTGGGATGAGGTGGCTGTGGGAACCCTCTGTCACCCATTTTCTCCACCATTGATGGACCACCGACATGTGTAGCAAAGAATGAGTGGCAATTCCACGGAACGTCGCAACTACCCACTCTAAGGCCATGGAACATCGCAACTACCCATAAGACCATGGAATGTCGCAACTACCCACTATAAGGCCATGGAACGTCGCAACTACCACTATAAGGCCATGGAACGTCGCAACTACCCACTATAAGGCCATGGAACATCGCAACTACCCACTATAAGGCCATGGAACTTCGCAACTATCCACTATAAGGCCATGGAACATCGCAACTACCCACTATAAGGCCATGGAACGTCGCAACTACCCACTATAAGGCCATGGAACATCGCAACTACCCACTATAAGGCCATGGAACGTCGAAAACTACCCACTATAAGGCCATGGAACGTCGCAACTACCCACTATAAGGCCATGGAACATCGCAACTACCCACTATAAGGCCATGGAATGTCGCAACTACCCACTATAAGGCCATGGAATGTCGCAACTACCCACTATAAGGCCATGGAACGTCGCAACTACCCACTATAACGCCATGGAACGTCGCAACTACCCACTATAAGGCCATGGAACATCGCAACTACCCACTATAAGGCCATGGAACTTCGCAACTATCCACTATAAGGCCATGGAACATCGCAACTACCCACTATAAGGCCATGGAACGTCGCAACTACCCACTATAAGGCCATGGAACATCGCAACTACCCACTATAAGGCCATGGAACATCGCAACTACCCACTATAAGGCCATGGAACGTCGCAACTACCCACTATAAGGCCATGGAACGTCGCAACTACCCACTATAAGGCCATGGAACATCGCAACTACCCACTATAAGGCCATGGAACTTCGCAACTATCCACTATAAGGCCATGGAAACATCGCAACTACCCACTATAAGGCCATGGAACGTCGCAACTACCCAACTATAAGGCCATGGAACATCGCAACTACCCACTATAAGGCCATGGAACGTCGCAACTACCCACTATAAGGCCATGGAACATCGCAACTATACCCACTATAAGGCCATGGAACTTCGCAACTATCCACTATAAGGCCATGGAACATCGCAACTACCCACTATAAGGCCATGGAACGTCGCAACTACCCACTATAAGGCCATGGAACATCGCAACTACCCACTATAAGGCCATGGAACGTCGCAACTACCCACTATAAGGCCATGGAACGTCGCAACTATCCACTATAAGGCCATGGAACATCGCAACTATCCACTATAAGGCCATGGAACGTCGCAACTACCCACTATAAGGCCATGGAATGTCGCAACTACCCACTATAAGGCCATGGAATGTCGCAACTACCCACTATAAGGCCATGGAACGTCGCAACTACCCACTATAAGGCCATGGAACGTCGCAACTACCCACTATAAGGCCATGGAATGTCGCAACTACCCACTATACGGCCATGGAACATCGCAACTACCCACTATAAGGCCATAGAACATCGCAACTACCCACTATAAGGCCATGGAACGTCGCAACTATCCACTATAAGGCCATGGAACGTCGCAACTACCCACTATAACGCCATAGAACGTCGCAACTATCCACTATAAGGCCATGGAACGTCGCAACTACCCACTATAAGGCCATGGAACATCGCAACTACCCACTATAAGGCCATGGAACTTCGCAACTACCCACTATAAGGCCATGGAACATCGCAACTACCCACTATAACGCCATGGAACGTCGCAACTATCCACTATAAGGCCATGGAACGTCGCAACTACCCACTATAAGGCCATGGAACATCGCAACTACCCACTATAAGGCCATGGAACGTCGCAACTACCCACTATAAGGCCATGGAATGTCGCAACTACCCACTATACGGCCATGGAACATCGCAACTACCCACTATAAGGCCATAGAACATCGCAACTATCCACTATAAGGCCATGGAACATCGCAACTACCCACTATAAGGCCATGGAACGTCGCAACTACCCACTATAAGGCCATGGAACGTCGTAACTACCCACTATAAGGCCATGGAACGTCGCAACTACCCACTATAAGGCCATGGAACGTCGCAACTACCCACTATAAGGCCATGGAATGTCGCAACTACCCACTATAAGGCCATGGAATGTCGCAACTACCCACTATAAGGCCATGGAACGTCGCAACTACCCACTATAAGGCCATGGAACGTCGCAACTACCCACTATAAGGCCATGGAATGTCGCAACTACCCACTATAAGGCCATGGAACATCGCAACTACCCACTATAAGGCCATGGAACGTCGCAACTACCCACTATAAGGCCATGGAATGTCGCAACTACCCACTATACGGCCATGGAACATCGCAACTACCCACTATAAGGCCATGGAACATCGCAACTACCCACTATAAGGCCATGGAACGTCGCAACTATCCACTATAAGGCCATGGAATGTCGCAACTACCCACTATAAGGCCATGGAACGTCGCAACTACCCACTATAAGGCCATGGAACGTCGCAACTATCCACTATAAGGCCATGGAACGTCGCAACTATCCACTATAAGGCCATGCTCATTATCACTAACTGTTCAATTGGTGTTTGCCGTACATTGCAGACACACTCTGGAAACATGCAGCCAACTGCACTCGTCATGTTGTAAGACCTGCAGTAAGACACTTGGTGTAATGACTGGTGACTGGTGCAGGCAAGTGGTGCCCTTCAATGAATGTTCAGAGTTCCCTTTACACATAAACAGTTTTTAGTGTTAATAGGAGTTTTTAGTGTTAATAGGTGTTCTTCAATGCATTTCCTCTTCTAATGTATTAAATATAATTTATATAAATGTAAATGTATGTATTTAATAGTTATACTGCAGTGGAACCTATATGTATTGAACTCGAATGGATTGAATGCCCGTATCCATGCAACATATTCTGTGGTCCCATTTTTTATTTATCTACATTTCAAGACCATATTCATTGAAAGTCTTTATGTATTGAAATTTTTGTCAGCTCCCTGAGCAACGTTGCACAGAGATCCACCGTATCTTGACAAGTTTTATTATAAGCTGACAAAAACACCTTGCATGAAATTTTTTTTAGAATGTTATGATATATGTGATGATGCAACCTGAAAAAAAGTTGTCTTCTGAAACAAACAATGGGTGGAGGAAGGACATTGTCAGTTTTTCCTAAGGGTCATATTACACAATACCCAATCCTTTTAAAGGCTGTGCAAGGTATTGTTTAGCAGTTGTTATACCAGCGCTAGTATGGCATCCCTCACCGTGTAAGGCCAAATTTAATACCAATACCAGGTTTGATAATAGAACCTGTACTGTTTCCTGTGGCAGGTTCCACGCTAGCTTCTACCTGGCCAATAACATTGCAATTTCAGAGTGTACGGCACTCACCACGACCACTATTTGAAACATGTTGTTGAAGAAACTAAGAAACTGTGCCTACATCTTTATTATACATCAGTGAGGTTGATAAAGACCTCACAAATGTATTTCCAGAAATGAAAATTGACACTTTCTGAAAACAGTGAACCATATTTGACATTCACTCTTCTATCACAAATAGCCATTTAGAAAACATGTGGGACATCACCCAGTGCCCAGTTACACGCATGTAGAGTACGTACCATTATTCATTTGTTAATTGCACGACACTTACCATTACATGTGAACTCTCTCTTACAACTTGGTATAAATGTAGTTGTGCACTATCAGTGTGATGATGTAGCTTGAAGTGTGAGTTGAAACTAAAATTCTTTTCAATGTTTGGAAACATTTTGTATGTATTTAAATTTAAATAATGCAAAGCCAGAGTGAATATTAAGTAGGAGTGCTTGTGTAACATCTAACTCATGCAACCCCTTCATATGTATTGCATGTAGACTTTTGTACAACTAAGATAATAAGGGAAAATTCATTGAAATAATTTCAGTAAGCTTTAACTCTCAGTTATGCATTGCATTAGAAAATATAAAATTTTATTATTTTATTTTAAGGCTAGGATTAGTCCCATTTATTGGAGGAGTATCGTCAAGTAATGAAGTCCAGAGACCATTCAGCCCAATTTCACCTGCTTGTCCAGACAGGTTGGTGAAGTGCTAATTATCATGTATTCCATTACTCTTCATTCTCTGCCTCTTTTATTTTCTACATTCTTCTAAGGTTTGATGTTTGCATAAGAATTACTTTTGTATTCATTTTAGTCATTTTCTTCTCTTAAAATACTTTCTCCTTTTTTCACCTTTATTTTTTCTTTGGGGACCTTTGCTTTTCTACTTTTCTGAAATTATTTTGCATGTCGTAGATATTGTTCTGCAACATGTTTGTTTTTATGCCTGGAGTTTATTTATCTTCCATTTAGTAATTGGGAATGCTTGTTAATGTTTGTCAGTGTATGTTGCTGACATTTTATAGTGAGATATTTTTTGCATCAACTGCATTTTTTGTGAAGTCTTTGCATAGGTTTGTAGTGAACTACATGTGTTTTGATTTTTCAGATTGACATTACAAAATAGTTTGTTCTACAGTTCTAATATTTTGATAAACTTTGTACATGTACATAGTACGAAAGCATCTGGCAGTATTTTCTAATACAGTATGTACAGTTAAGTTGTCCCAGAATAATGCAGTCAGTCAGTGTTTCATCATTATTAACTCATTAAGTTAATTGCAATTTTGCAACAGTTCAAGTAGTCTCCTATTTTGTTGATTCCAAAGCTGTTTCCTGGTTTTTGTCTCTTGTTTTTTGTTCGGGTGTATGTCCCGACCACAGTTTTTAATTGGGGTGTACATACATTATTTTGCAAAAAAAATTAATGTTTTAATTTTGGTATATTTAATACTCCAAATAATACATTTTCTGGTGTTTCATTGAGTGTAAGTTTTCCCCTCTTCAATGCAGTCTAAACTGTCATCTCAAAACCACAATGTTAAAATTGCTGTGAAAGTATTTCTTCAAATAGCGTATTACCAAGTATCACTAATATTTATGCATTACAATGATACAAAGTGTATAACCATCTGCACTTTGCATCTGCTGGGAGCCAGAAATTACATTATTTTATACTGAACCATACACAGTTCAGCTGTCTGTAGTTCTGTGTCAGCAACCTGGTAAAACATATGGTATTGTGGAATAAAACATTGAAAGCACACTAGTTAGTGATTTAGGGGAAGGCATGACACAAGCCAGTGTTGTTATTGTAGGCTCAGTCACAGAACAAAGTCTCACACACTGCTACAGCCAACTGGAGGAGAGGTAAATCTTAGAGCATCCCTCTTTAGACATTTTCGTTTTTCTTATAAATTTCATTTTTATGCTACCAAAACCTAAATTACATATATTTATCTCAGAAACATAAGTTGTGTACAGTAAACTCTTGATTCTAAGACGTTTCATGGCACCCAGGAAAAGGGTTGTTATTTCAAAGTGGGCTTTATTTGAAAAACCTTTTTAATTAAAATGTTTTCCATGTGATGCATGTCATCTTAGAGAACTTATGACAGGGTCAACATGGTTTAATTTGCGCTATGTCAGGCTCGCTCTGGTTATAACTAACATTATAATTAAGCGTTATGTTTTTGGCTGGATACTGGGAACGGGCGTTGGTTGGCAGCTAAGTACAAAGTTTGAAACATTGTGTATCACAAGCCGGAACAATGTCTGAGCGGGTTGTACCTGTCTTACCAAGGGTTATCTTGGTCTCCGGCGTGGAGGCTGGGACGGGCGACACCTGGTGAGGTGTTGCGTCCTGGCTCACTGAACTGTCCCACACAGTACCGTTGGTTCCACTCTGCTGTTTCTCTGCTCAGTGAGTCTGTACCCTTTTGTATCTTCACAGTATCCCACGAATATCATACTTTTGTTCTTGGCATCCCATTTCTTTCGCTGCTGTTTGGGTACATGCATAAAGGCGGGACATCCAAACACACTCAACTTGCTCAGATCCACCTTTTGTCCCGACTAAGCTTCTTCAGGTGTCGTGTCCTTTAAGGCTTTTGCCTATGATCTGTTCTTTAGATAAATGGCTGTGTTAATGGCCTCATCCCAATAATATTTATCCAGTCTGGCATCTTGCAATATTGTGCGAGCTTTCTCAACAATGGTCCGATTCACTCTCTCCGTCACTTCGTTTTGCTCTGTGGTGTACTCGACTGTTAACTGATGCTTTATTCCAGCCACTCCAAGTATTCTTTGCATCATTTGTTTGACATATACCTTTCTATTGTCAGGCCAAAGTATTTTGATTTTTTTTTCCGGTTTCATTTTCTACCCTGGCCTTGAATTCGCAGAACTTGCTTGTCACTTCATTCTTTGACTTAATGAAGTAACTAAAAGTCGTCTGGGTGGTTTCGTCGACAAATGTCAGCAAATACCGTGCTCCATTTATAGACTCTCTTTCCTCGGCCCGCACAAATCTGTGTGAATAAGTTCTAGTTTGTGTGCTGCTTTCTTGGATCCTTTTGTGTCGAAAGGTTTTCTTGAGTTCTTCCCTTCAAGACAAGCGATACAGGGCTTCTCATCTTCACTCGCAAAGTCTATACCTAATGACATGCCATCTTGCAGTTACTTCATGTTATTCCAACTCAAGTGCCCTAATCTCCTATGTCCTATGCCACAATATCTGTGTGTTACCCTTCACGGAAATATTAGCTTTGATTGGTACCACATTTAGTTTATAGATGCCCCCCAAGTCAGTCGCACTTCACCTTCAATGCGCTGCAATCAGTGTGTTTATAAATCTGACAGCTCTCAGCAGTGAACACCGCTACCATGCCTTTCTTCACGATTGCACTGACTGACAATAAATTTGTTGATATATTGGGCACGTAAGTAACACCTTGGATGGTTCTCACATTCTCCTTGACATCTACCTGAACTTTTACGTTCCCTGTACCAATCGCACACAATTTCTCACCATTAGCACACGTTACTTCTTGCTGTTCTGAAACCTGGTAATCCTGTAAGCAATCTTTGTGGTTCGTCATATGGTTGGTGGCGCCTGAATCCACGTACCAATCACTTCCATTTCCATTTGCAGATAATGCTGTCAGTAGCGACCAGTCACCATCTCATGATTTACTCCTTCCTTGCTTCTTGAGACAGTCACATGCCTTGTGGCCTGACTCGTTGCAATTAAAACACCTGAATACTCCGCTGCCCGAGCTGAGGTTTTCTTAAAGTTCATACCACTCACTGGTTTTGAGGACGACTCATACCTTTTGTTGGCAACAAAGGCTGAATCACCTGAATGTCTCTGATCTACAAGTGAACGTTTAATGTCTCCCTGAATGAGCTCCTCCTTTACAAAGTCACATGTTTTAGTGGTCCCTGAGCTTTCCATTGCCATCACCATGGTAGGATCATATTCAGAGGGTAAGCCACTCAGCATGATGACTCCCACAAATTCGTCGCCAGTCGGTGCACTTATGTCTGCTAGTTGCTGTGCAAGTGACATGACCTCAGATACATATTCTTACATGGTCCCGTGTTCCTCCCGTTTCACTCTGAACAACAGACCTAACCTCCTTGTAAGTCCCTTATTTTAGTAAGCACTTTTGAGGCTATCCCATGCTTCCCTAGAAGTTTTTGACGAAGACACAATCCCACAAATCTTCGTGCACTAGGTAGAGCTCCATCAAAAATTTCCAGTTATTGTAATTACTGGTACCTCCCAACTTCTCAATTTGAGGTAGAGATCTGGAGTTTGCCATGGTAGCGAAAGTAATCGCCGCTTTGGCAGAGCTCATGGCGATAAAGGATGTAGACGCCCTCAATTACAGCCAGTCATCAATGAGTATGCAAATCTCGTGCATTCTCCATGCTTAAATAATTATGTGCATGTGGCTACATTCTGGGCCCATAACCTGTTTCAGGGAATTTGAAAACTGCCAGGGAAATCAGGGAAATGTCAGTGAACTTTGAACAATTGAGCTAATTGTCAGGGAATTCTGTGATATGCATGCTACATTTGGTAGCTCTATCATCAATCATGCACCACTTTCAGATTATATAAAATTGTTTTTGTGACTGTGCAAAAAAAATTCTTAGGAATTTTTCTTTGCAATTTATGTAGGGAGTATTTTAGTAATATGAGATATATTTTGGTATAAATATGGGTTATAAAGCAAAGGCATTAATCTTTGCAGAAAAAAAATGTTAGCAAAAGGTTAGCGAAAAAAGATAACTATTTTTGTGTATAAAACAGGGAAATGTCAGGGTATTTTCCAGGGGAAAAGGTGATAACCCTGAATGATGTGATTAGTGCCAATGAGGGTGAAACGAGGTGGATATGGAGCAATGCTAGAATGCATGGGTGGGCGGTGAGGAGATCCTGAGAAAACCCACCAACCAGTGGTATTGCCCTGTACAATTCTCAGTTGTGAAAATCCAGGAATGACCGCGTGCCCCACCAGGAATGTATCCCAGTTTGCCTAGGTGGATGGCACCACTGATATCACTATGTAAGGTTGGTATGACCCTCCCCAGAGGACTGGCACATGCATGTTGTCTTGTTTTTGGCAATTCTGTGAAAGTTACTTACTGTCAAATAGAAGAATTGGAGCTCCGAGTCACGTAGAATTGTGCAGTACTTAATCTAAACAAATAGTTGATCTGTTTGAAATAGCTCTCAGTTGTAAAACCTGCCAACTTGCCAGCTACTAACCTGTGGTTGTGTTTTGTTGCAGTACATGTGAAGTCGATGACGACGTCGTCTGCTTAACAACTGTGGTAATAATAATTTGCATTTTATTTTCCATTTAAGTTTTACAACATATGTTCTTCGTAATAGTGGTGACCTTCGTGCTGAGGTCACTAGGTAGCTTTGCTTTGATCTCAATGTCCCAGGTTTGAATCCCGGGTAAGCCGTCAGCACGCGCGCGTGTGTGTGTGTGTGTGGATGCGTGCACTTGTAAAATTCTGGAAATAAAGGATGAATTGTTCTAGGCTTATCATGCTACAAGTCTTTTGATTAATATTCCAACATACAGTGTTGATGTTAGTATGCAGAAACCACAATTTCCTTTGTAAAAAATACTGTAGGTTTTTCAGTCTGTGCGTTCTTTACAATTATCTAGACCTTTAGGTGTTTAAAGTTGTGTCTCTTTGTAGGCATTTGTCATCCTGCTTAATTAACATATTCTGAATTACTCAAAATGGCAATATTAAGGTAAATAATGCAATACAAACTTTGTTTTGTCAATTTTTTCCTTCCGATTGTTAGTCTGATCAAAAAAAAAATATTCATCCACATCAAGAAATTTTTATGCAAAGTAAGGGTTTCAAACGTAATTATTTAATGAAATAATGAGAAAAGGGATTTTGCAGTGGATAAACATATACATTTATAAGACAATAGTAATGTAGGGAGAGAAATGTTTCGTGATGCATTGTGAATAATTTATATAGATTATCCAAAAGTTCAAACTTTTGTTGGTTTCGAGTTTGATTACATGATCAACACATCAGGGTTTGCCGAGAGTAAACTGATTGTATCCACGGACTGCATACCGAGTCACTTAAATCATAATGTTATGGGGTGGCTCTTTATCTTGTATCAACTGGAATTTCGGTGATGAGAATGAGCCTTGAATTTGGCGAAGGCTAGAGTACAAAGCAAGAGAAACCAAACTAGACTGTATTTTGATAATGCGGGTTGACATTATGTGATGTGTACATCTTGGAGCAAGTTGGACCTATGTTGGCATTCAGTCATAACTAGTTAGGTATTTCAGTGTTCTCTGCTGCCAGATGGACAGGTTTGATAATACAGGGTTCATAAGATATGCCAATAAAATGTTAACAGGCAGCAATTGGTAGAGGTGAAGTGATGGTTGAACAAACTGATTATAAAATTCAAGTGTTTTATGTCATCCAGCAAGCACGAGTACTCACAGGGTGGTACTCGTAGATAGAGACACATACAGAGAAAAGTCAGACAAACACATTTTCCATGCAGATGCACGGTTGCACAACGCTTTGCTGTCTAGAGCAGCTTCATCAGGTGGCGAGCGTTGGCACATGCAGTCTCAGCCCGCTTTACCCTCTTACGGTTACCACTACGGAAGGAGTATGGTATGAGGCCTGAGATAGAGATGCTACTATCTTACCTCGTAGAAGTGGAGCAGGTAATTCTGTGGTCCTACTTAGGTGTCGAACCAGGTACTGCCTCTGATCACCCAACGCAGAACCCCTATCCCTGTATCCGTCATCAGAAGCGCGGTGGATATGGACAATCGAGTCGCACCGGCTGACGGTCTTGATACGTGGGTGAGCCTCACTTGAGGACAAGTCTTCCCAACTCAGGGAATGCCCCCTCCGGCACCAGAAGCATGATAGAAGGAGCAAGTACCAAGCCGACAAGCTGACCCAGAGAGAAAGAGTACCTAATGCCGGGACTCTACCGTTCTGGTACTGTGGTGCGTGGAAAAGGTGGCCGTCCAAGGTGAGTGTGTACTCTAGTAACGTGTGTAGCGGTTTATAGCAAATTTTCCTCTTCACCTGCTTTCCCTTTGAAGGGACCTATGTTTACTGGTAAAGGTGCTATAGCTTCTGGATTGATACCCTTAAGTGGATCAGACATGTTTATTCTATTCCATTGACGGAAATAAACAGTGGTGGCTTACGGAAGCTTAACCCTACACGAGACAGGTGAAGGCAACCTGTTCCTAGGCTAACAAGGGGTAGGTAGATGAGTTTATGAAAATAACTTACAACTGGACTTCTCTACTGTGTTGCCCTGAAAAGACCGGCAGTGTCTAGTGTTTGACGATGTAGATACTGAATGCAAGGTTTGTTGGAGCAGTTGGAGGCTTTGGCACCAGAAGTGTGGTGAAGGAACAGAACGGACTGGCATTACGGGAGATGTGGTCTACTATTTATACTCTGGCCGGCACACCTAGGCTGGAATTGTGGAGGGGGTTAGGGTGGCATAGATCCTCTTGGTGTGTGAAATCAGTGACCGGCACTGGATCCGGGATCAAGGATTGCTGATCGTACTCGTAGGCCCATCTGGCGGCATTCTGTGGTGTGGTACTTGGATTATCTTCGAACCATAGTCTTGGTGGTTTGGCCGGTGAACAGCATAACGTTCAGGCTGGAATGTCCACTCTTTGCCATGGGTAGAGAGTACTATTTTGACGTCTCGTGATGCGTGGCATCAAATGGCAAATGCCTGCGAACTGATGAGGCAAAGTCGATTATTCATTGTTGAGAAAGCGTCATGCATCACCTTATTTCAAATTCCATTTACATGAACAAGATAATAGATTGTTGAATACAGTAGCAGAGATTGAGTGATTTGTTCTCATTGACGCCAGTCTAAGACTGCAGTAAACACATAAGAAGAATGAGAATATGAGATGCTTTCTCACTGTTGCCAATCTACAAATACAGGAAAGGAATACGAAGAATAAATGTAGTCTGTAGATCCCAAAAGACTGTTACAAGATGTAAATAATACTATTGATAGCCCAGTTGTCAATTATCTGCGTTGTTTTGCATTTGCATAGTGTTCAAAAACTAATTAGCACAATCTTTTGTCAATGTACGAACGAGGGAGGTACAGTAAAACTTAAATAATGGGAACAAATAATCACAAATCCACTATATTTCACAGCTAAACAATTGTTTCAAATATATTTTGGTTTTCGCTTAGAATATTTGGTTGATAGATGCTGTAAATTAATGCTTTAAGAGTCATTGCATGCAAGTCCTTTTAACATTGTTTATATAGGATATTTGTCAGGACCGTTAAAATGACTGCTACAGGAAAAATGAACAAACGGGATCACAGCAAATGAGGTTCCATTGTAGACATTGTATGTGCTGAGAGTGATCTTTTTATTTGACAAACGTCTGCATTTTGAAGTGATAAATGTTATTTTAGTTTAAAAAAGGTGTGATTTTTGAGGCAGAGGCAAATAAATTAGGTCATTAGATTACTTTGCATATGACTTTCAATGAATAATAATTCAAAGTCACATCCTTGCACTTGCAATGAGTCACATCCTTGCACTTGCAATGAGTTACAAGTCGCTCTCGCTCAGCACTGATGCATTATTTGGTGACTACATATGGGATTTCCTATATGCCCTTCAAGAATATCAGTTTATTCAGAGAACTAAGTTAACATATCAATAACACACTCTCTGATTTTTCTACAAGAAGCCATTGAAAATGAACTTGTGTTTTGTAAAACGTATGCATTGCTTGATGTTTACACATGTTTTTTGGGACGAGAGGTGAAATTTGCACGTTTCTGTGATAAACTTTTATTGGAATGATGTCTGGCTAAATTACTATATCATATGGGAAACAACTTAGTATTATGCCAGAGATGATTTAACATGAATTTCGCAAAGAAAATACTCATTTATAGATAAGAAAAAACTGGAGAGCAAAAACACTTGTCAGCATACATCACAAGGGGTAAAGGAAATGAGTATTATTTTCCTGTAATTGAATCAGGCCATTGATAAATACTGACTTGGCCATTATAATTAGTTTGCAGCATTTGACCACATAGGTAACGATCTAGCATGTAACCCGCTGTGTTTCGCCTGTCGTGTATCTCCAGTCGCGTGTCACTCACTGTATTTTTAAGGGCTCCACCTAGCTGATGAATATACATTGCAGAGCTTTGGTAGCAAACATGTGATAAAAAATTGTTTAATATTTTTGTAATAATGTCTATTTACGAAAATCATTTAACAAATATTATATGCAGTAAAAAAAGTTTCACATTATTCTTTCGACCCCAAGGATATTTTTGGACACAAATATGGCTAAAATGGGTGATTCAAAATCAGAGTTGTCTTCAGATATAAACCACCCTTACTATAAAAGTATAGGGTTGCTACTTAAAAAATCACGTTGAGTTGAGCACGTTGAGCATAGAGGCGATAAGACAGGGAGTGAGTGAGTGAATTGGTCTTAGAGCTCATGTGTTTTGAGTCTTGAAACGTCCAAAATATTGTTGTACATGCAGTGAAAACTGTTTTATTTCCCTTATATGTATATGTACTTCTATGTATACTATATTTGTACATAAGTGTATAAATTTGATCTTTTTACCTTCTTTTTTAACTTTCTACTTTTCATTATTTAAATTGTATGATTTTAGTCATATCCATTTGTAATGGGTTCACCATAAGATAAGCGACCATGCCTCAAATGTGCCTTAAAGCCATAGATAAATTGATGTGTGACAGTATCTGGGTCAGGGTGATTATAATCACTGTCAGAAACAGGAAAACGTTGTTAATGCTGTACATGAGCACTTACTATGGGTGGTGTGGCTGACTTTATTAACGTATTATGGGCCATCCTGAATATAACACAGGCCGTGTTGGCTACACGGCCTGTCTACAACTGAACTGCCTTAGATACTGGTCGAGGTTCAGGCTTACGGGCCAATGGTTTACGTCCAGTGACCTTAGGTTGACTGAGAGACTGGGCAGGTTTGCTAGCTGAGCTTAGTTTTCTGGAGTTGTTGCTATTGTGCCAAGAACTGCTCCACGGGCTGCTGGACGTTCTCTGCAGGCTGGAATAGCAACGAATCGTTAATCAAGGGAACGGAAGACCGACTGGTACCCTTTCTCCTCGACAAAAGGCTGCTGTCATTGGATGCCGGCTCCAGCTCTCAGGAACCTTCCAGGGAGGCTAAAACAAGGCAGAGGGTGGAGGGGGAGCAGGTAAGTTAAGCCCCGCTGACTGGTGGATGGTATGAGCTCATACCAGAGGGGTTAGTTGGCAGAGTGTCTTACTGGGCTGGGTGCAACCACAGGTAGACTGGTAGACAATAGTTGCCTTCCTCTCTTTCACTTCCCTCCCACCTCTGTAGGTGAATGTCATCGGGTGCTTAACCTTTATCCCAGGAGATAGGATCAGACAACATATGTTCCCTATCTAGAAGTGTTCTGCCATCTAGGCACACCAGAACGATGCAGAGTACAACTTTATATCTCAACCGGCAACACAAACGGTGCGGTGGTTGAAGAGCAAGTTCCTCCAAAGGCGCTCCAATAGCTTTGATGGGTGAGCCCCTTGAGCGGACAGGTCCGACCCAGAGCCAACCAAACACTCCCTCTGGCAACACAAATGTTGCGGTGGACGGGTGCAAGTTTGTCTAGCGACTTATCCTTCCAAGCAGGGGTATGACTAGTGGTTGTGGCTCTACTGTTCAATACACCGAGTTCACAGAATGGTGGCTGTCGAATGATATGTGTTCTGACGTACAAATTCTCCATCCAGAAGAACTCGTAATCCTACAGTAAGTGGCCACTGGTATTGACAAACCCGGTCTCCTGCTCCACTCTGCAGGACGTAGATAATTGCTATGGTAGTCTGGAAGTATTCAATGGATAATGAGAGATCAGATAGGTTCAGAATGTGTTTATTGTGTGAGGAATAAGACACAGTGGCCCGTACTATCTCCTGTCTATACCCAGAGTTGACCGGAAGCAGTAAACTACGTTGTCCAGGTGAAGAGGACCTGATTCTTATCTGGCTGGGGGCAGTTTTGACGAGTTAGCTAATGACAACATTCCCTGTCTGTGTATGCCTGCCCTGAAGGGGCTTAAAGGGGGCCCCATGTCCTGAAGAGTGCGTGGGGTAGCCGTTGCCAGGGGCAAGCGTCTAGGGGTGGCTTTGACTTCTGGAAGGTTTCGCAGGAGGAGGACTTCTGAAGTTCTACTGTAGGTGGTGGTGAGCTAAAGATTCTTAGGCAGTGACGGCGGTGGTTGGTCAGGACTCCGGCGAGCGAGCATGGTGGAGTGATCTGTCTGAGTGGTGATGTTTATCTCAGAAGAGCAGACGATCAACTGACAAATCCAGCATCTGCATGGGATTATATTCTCTTTCGGCTGAGGGCTCACCGTGCCGGTGGTGGGTTGTGCCATGCGCACATATCTTGGGCAGTGCGAAAGGCGGCCATTGTTGGCATACAACATCTCTTAGTGCACTCTTGAACTTCCTTGGGGTTGTAGCGAAGAGTCAATCACTGACAATCAATTGTTGGCATCTTCTCGAGGGAAGGCCAGGCTATGCATGGCTTACTGGTCGGCGATATTGTTGAAACATAGAACTGTGGCACATCTGTTATAATCCCCAGTCCAGGGAAAATCCTGTGGGCACTCTGGTAGAAATTCTATGCTTCCAAACCCCGTTCTTTGTTGCTTGTAGATGAAGCAAAGTCGTTATGCTTAAGTAACAGTAAGCATCATGCATCAAAATAAATAAATATGTTGCCTGCGATTCAATAAGTACAGCTACCTGAGGGTAGGACATGCCAGTCACCTGGCAACTTCCCCTCGGTCACCTTGAGAAAGGTCATGGTCTTGTAAGCATGGATCATTCAGAGCAATAGTGAAGCTAGCCATGCTAATTGCAACTTCATTGATACCTACCTTTTACCACCCTTTTGGGCGTGTAAAGCCCGCTAAGGATGGGGTAACAGACCTGTGGTGTTCATGTAAGAAGCTAGTGAAAATGTAGTTTATACTTGCTAAAACTTCATGACGCACTGTGTTCAGGCTTTTTTTGTGACAAGGGAGGACCTGTATGTCTTGTCTAGTGTGTAATTTCTCTTATGTGACATGTTTATATTAAAATTAATTAATATTTCTTTTTAAATAATGTGTTATTTTTGCTTTAGAAACATTTGAACAGACACAGTTTTTGAGGGGTCCAAGTAAAATATAATAAGTCATATTTGATTTTACAAGTGCATAGATGTTACCGAGTCAATTCATGGGAACCATTTGAATGAATTTTACAAATATAATGTGTAATTCTGCAGTTAATACCATGCAAAAGAGAAAAAATGGCCTAAGAAAATTTTTAACACAATTTTTGCATATAGGGGTTGGGAATGGAATCACAATTGACCATACATAACAATGACCTGTTCGAAGTTATGACAATTTTCTCAGGAACTGCGGATAGTCGTAAATTCTAGATATGACTGTGAATTTGCTATACTTTTTAAATTTGGAACTATTTATTAAGTAGATTTTTAATTCTTATTTAACTCAGTTTGACGCTATCGGACGAGACACAAGATGAACGATGACACAATTTACTTACTACAGGTGGGCACCAGCGGTGTTTCCCATCCACCGCACTTTGAGATCCAGGGTCCTCAGGGATGCTGTGGGTTCTGTGTGTTCGTCTCACTTGAGCGTCTTCACAAAACATTGGTCATATCTAAAAATTTAACACAGAAAAAAGCGGGAAGTGGCTGGTTTGATGCTAAATAGAAACATATTTTATGCACTGGTAGAATTTCTTTTATTTTACCACTCATACATATTGTGCTAGAAAATGATTTAATGCTTTACTTTGGACATGTTTAGCTAACTCCATTGGGTGATTCCTCCAACCCACAATTACTCTAGCACACTCCTAGATGGATGATTTTGTCCGGGGTGTTTGAGAACACAGCCCCACAAGAAAAGGGGTCTACAGCCGCTAGGATAGACTGTAGATTGTTCCTGGGGACAGGATATGAAGAATTACAAAATGGACACTAACACTTGTGATTACTGAAGGCGCTAACGCTTACTCGTCGGGATGCGCCTCCCACCACGTGGTGTGTGGTGATGGTCTATACACTTAGCAGACTAGGCTGCAAATAATGTCAATGTACAAATTACAGAAATAAAAATGAACAACATGGGGCATGATATGGGCAGGCACAATAAACATGCAGATAAGTTAAAGCATTCTTACAATGCGCGGATGCCGCTGGATGAAGTTCTTAGTGGGCAACGTGGTGTGGGTGGAATTGCAATATTTTCAGTAAAATTCATAAGAATCCATTCGGACAAAATTATGGTGCTCTTCAGAAAATTATTCTGATTGCATTTTAAACACTTAAGCATTGCTAGAGCATCTGGTGATGGAAATATCTACGTGTGCGGTTGACAGCGTGGTCAGTTACAAAACATTAAGCATGACAAAATTACAAGAACCCTTTTAATGAAACAATACATATTACAGTGAGGAAATTATGGTGCACAAAAAATTATCAACAAGAACACTTTAAGTGCGATGATGACACAACTCGGACTTGGCAGCAGTTAACCACATGGTTGCAAGTGATGTGGTCGTAAAACAAGTTAACATGATAAACCCCTAAAATACATACAAATTTACTCTTAATATTGCCCGTGGCAATGAAACAGAAATTACAATGCAAAAGCCTTTAACATAGGTGGAGGGCACCTGATTCAAAGTTGCGCAGGCTGCATGGCCTCTCCGAAATCTTTCCTCCTTTCATCAATTTAAGTTTCAAAAAGCCACAAGGGCACAAAATAATTATTTAAGTGGAAGCATTATGCTGGGGATGTCGTGCAAAATGCATGCAAAGCAAAGGTTAACCAGTAAACTAAAATTAACTATGGAAATCTAACTCAGTGCAAAAATATGAAGCACGTACGTGACAGTCTTTTACCTCGTCAGCTATCCTAGGACGACTGCCCAGAGGCAGGGGTCGCACGGACCTACCATGGCTGCGTACGAGCTTAACACAAGTGGAAGTGCTATGCACGCTGAGTAAAATATTTTGTTATAGAAAATTAAATAGCCCAAATAAAATAAAATATTGTTCTACATTTTTATAATTTTCTTAGGAAATTTTCATATTAATTTAGTGTCTCTTTATGACGGCATTTATGTTGGAATATCAGTGTTCTTAATCTCAGTGCCGCCGGCAATTTGAATTTTATAACCAAACAAGTTTAAAATAGCAACAAACACTTTAAAACATTTTAATACATATTAAACACTGCAATTACAATATAACACATTTTACACTGATAAATAACATTTATATGAAAGTTCGAAATTATTGGCCTTTTTGCGCACGTGCGGGGTACGTGACACGTGCGTGGTGAGCGCTGTCATGGGCTCTAGTCTCGCTGGCTGTTAGCCGGTGTCAACTATTAAAACAATTTCAAATAAAAAATATCATTATCAAGAAATTGTCTTTTGAAGGCGGTCACACCTGAATATCAATGTCTTTTTTCTTAGCGCGGCACACATTTTGAATTTAAAAAGAGCATTGTGCAATATTTATGAAAAAACATTTTTAACAATTTATAACACTTTTTGTTCTGAAAGAGAATGGAGAAAAATACAATTCACTGTAAATAACTATAATCACGTTATAGGAAAGTATGTGTTATGGCCTCTTTGCGTACATGCGTACCCACATGTCACGTGAGTTGCAAGTGCCGTCATGGTCTGACTGCCGCTGGCTGTTAGCCGGCGTCAAGTTATTCACTAGTTTATTAACATGTATCTAACTGTTTTCATTCTCATTCCCCAATATTGACTAGGAGCGACCAGACCAATGTCTGCTACTCATGTAACGTTCTCAATATCCATGCTGCATTATGTTGCATCATGTCACTCAATTGTGAAAACCACTTAACATTACATTTTGAAAGTATGAAATGTGTATTAAAAATATTTGCGTATGTATAGTTTCTTATGTTAATTTTTGAAAATGTCAATTTTTTATAAGAAAGTGTATTATGTTGAGTAATGATTATTCAACAAAAACTCAAATCTGTATTGGACTACTTAGAAAGGGAAGAGGATATTAACTGACAAACTGGTGTTATACTGACTTTTTACAGATATTTATAAAAAAAAGGTGTAATGCTGCCACTGAACAAGAAACAAAAAACTGCTTTCAGTGTATTTGAACTGTGTAGTTGGTATTGTTTTTTTAAATATGTAGGTATAGGTGTGTTAGTACATACAAGTTACTGTAGTGTATACTAAAGATACTAAATTTTGTGCCATTTATGTATGCCTACCCAGTTCCACAATGGATTACAGTACACCTATAAGGTAAAAATAAAGAGGAATGAATTTGCTTAAAACTGTGAGTATGCTCATGGACAGGAAAATTGCATTTTAAAAGTAACTCTGTTACAGTTATAGTAACTACTCTGAAAAAGTAATTAAAATAGAACAATCAGTTGCTCCACAGAAAAAGTAACCATTTACAGTTCTTAGTAAAGTAACTGTATGTTACTTTTCAAGTTAGTTTGAGAAATACATAACTTGGCAGATTTTATATCAAGAGTAAGTTACTTACTTTTCCACTACTAAGCTTTGTTTTGTAATTGTTGAAATAACGTTGTTACAAGTATATACATATTTGTAAATATGTTTGATATATTTCCTTGTCACACTAAATTTTTATTAAGAAAATGTAAAAGGACATAAATGCAAGTACTACACCACAAGCCAGGGATGAAGCCCTGGCGTTATCAAACCTGCATTCTCTGATTGTGACAGACCTCATCCACAAACAGTATGTCGAAATTACCAATTACCACTGCACCTTACTGCCATCAAACACAAAGCTACTCACTTTTACACAATTGCATCTTTTGGCCCAAGCCAAAAAAATCTTACATGCAACAACACAAAAAGCCATACGTTTGGGCAACACATAACATTAATGAAGCTCAGTAAACTGTGCATAGAGCCTTGAAACCCCTTGCCTACCACCTTCTCTCTCCACCACTGCTACCGCCACCCCCCTCCACTTGGCCAGAAACCCTGTCTCGCTTCAACCTTAAAACCTTCCCATACCAGAACATACCACACCATCTCTGCCTAAGCCATTCCCCCATGCATAACCACAAAAGAGGAACAACCACTCAAAAAAAGCAAATCACATGTATCTACTGAACATGTCCAACCATAACCTCACTACTGCCGAGAACAATATTCTACAAAAGTTCTTTCCTTCTTCCCCTCCAAAAAGTTTGACCACTTTGCTACTGTAAAAGTTGTAAGCTTCATACGCAATCTTTGACTCAAGAACTTTTTTGACAACCTCCCAATGCCAAGTCATAACAATGGCGCCATTGATCCAGTCCCTGACTGAGTTTGCATCCCCACCCGCACATCCCCGTGAGCAGTTCATCACATACATCCTAGTCAACATTGCAGATCCTGATTTTGCCACCTCACTACCTAACAATAGCAACATAACCTCTTCAGAAAGAAAAGCCATCAAAGATCTTCAAAACAACCTAGATATATTGATACTGCCAGTCGACAAAGGCACAACCACAGTGATCCTTAACAAAACAGACTACATCCTAGAAGAGAGAACCAACTCAAGAACACAACTACCTCCACAAAGGTTTACGAGAAGACCCAACCACCAGATTTTGTGACAATATCAACCAATTCCCTGTGCCCCAGGGCCGCCTCCAAGGCCTATCTGAGGCTTCAATTAAACTGCTCACCTCAAATAAACATACAACACCAGTTCTATACCTACTTACGAAGGTACACAAGGAACGATGGCCACCCCCAGGATGTCCCATTGTATCAGGGATTGACAGACTCACTGAGAGAGAATCTAAGCCTTTGTAGATGCTCACCTTCAACCTTGGGAACAGCCACTTTCGTCCTACTTCAAGAACACTGTTCACTTCCTTGAATGCTTGAGATACCTAGACACCATGCATACATGGTCACCATAGATGTTACATCTCTTTATACAAATATCCCACAATCATCTGGCCTGTCGGTCACTAAATAATACCTCAAGCAAAGACCTCCACAGAGCAAACCTTCTACAGCATTCCTTGTTGAACTCGCCAGGTTAACACTCAGCAACAACAACTTCATATTTCAAGACTCACACTACCTTCAGGTGAAAGGCAGGTGAAAGTGGGTACACGTATGGTCCCATCCTATATGAATCTGTTTATGGGCCGGCTAGAAGAAAACTTCCTCAGTCACCAACCAACCCAACCACACTGCTGGATGTGTTTCATTGACATCTTCATGATATGGACTTCCACTGAAGACAGCCTAATTCACTTTCTAACCAATTTAAACGCATAAAGTACACTCAAGTTCACTTGGTCATACTCCAAAACACACGCCATATTCCTAGTAGTTTAACTCTCTGTCCACAACAGCACAATTCAAACTGCTATACTCACCAAACCTAGCAACACCCTCCAATACTTACATTTCGACAGCTACCACCCATATCATGCCAAAAAATCCCTACCCTACAGTCTTGCCACAAGAGCCAAACATATCTGCTCCACCAACAATGATCTCAACAAACAGTGTGAACAAATACCCAGAGCATTCCTCGACGGGGGCTACCCCTGGCACCTCGTCCACAAACAGATTCAGCAAGCCATCTCAAATACCGGAACACAAACCAAGGTCAACCACTCTGATATTCCCCTGGTGGTCTCATATCATGAAGGCATAAATAAACTCAGAAACATTCTCCACTCTAGATAATAATTCTAGCTTCTTCACCGCAAACACAAGACCTGCTCTCCAAACTGCTTGGACCAGTTTTCGAAAGGCCACCGAACCTCTGCAACAATCTGGTTCGTCCAAAGCTGCAGCCGACCACAAATGTCAACCAAACTATCACTCCCAGAGGATCCCACCCCTGCAATAGCTCACGCTGTGGCTCCTGGGCCATCCACCAATCCTCAACTTCTTTCAACAGCAGACTCACAAACCACAAATACTCCATCCAAGGCAATTACAACTGTGCAACACAAAATCTGATTGATCAGCTACAGTGCCAACACTGTAATTCAGAACACGTCAGCCTCACAGAACAGACACCAAACAAGCCATAGCTTGTCACATCAATAACCTATAGGAAAAACCAGATGCAGCACTTGCAGCATCACACAATAGAGAAATATTTCGACTCCAGAGTTGTGAGAGCCCTACCACCTTCAAGAAAGGCAAGCTGCTGGAGCTGGAGGATAACTGACATTCCTCAGTGGTGCAAGGTCTTGTATTCTATCTGCCTGCGGGCTAGTCTGGGGTGCGAGCGGTAATGAGCTCCGTCTCCTGGGTGGAGCTTTGTTCTAGTGCCATCATTCGGTACACTGTAGAACTATGCAGCTCTGAAATGTGGTCTTGGCTGCTGGGTCAGTTTCCTTCACACAGTAATGGGCGGGGGTTGGAGTGACTTCTGACATAAGGGCGGACAATCTTGGCCTACGTGAGTACCCCTGCAACCAGGGGCGTACTTGTAGACACTTTTAGCAAGTTGTTTCAGGGGTCAAACCCTGCCTAGGATGACGTGACGGCACGTACAGATGAGGCGGAGTCATGTTTGTAATTGTCAGATTAAGCATTATGTGTCAAATCATAGATACATCTGAAGATGTACGTTTCTGTATTTATTTGTGTGTATAATTTTTGGGCAGGGAGAATCAAAACAAACACAAAATAACAAAATGCTTATGTTAAAAAAAAATAACACAAAAAGTAACAACATATATTGTTATTTAGGGAGCTTAAAATGTAATTGAGTTACAGCTAACATTACTGAAAACTGAAATGATGGCATTACCATATTTGTAATTGAAAAAAGTAGTTCTTCCAAGAAACTACATTACTTGTAAAATGTTACTTCCAGTCCCTGAGTATGCTATTAACCATTGTAATGTTCAGCTGCATCCTGTTCATACAGTAGAACCGCACTGATACAACCCCTCACAGCTTCCAGGAATAGGTTCATTAGTGAAGGATGGTCATAATAGATGGTTTAGGGAATTTTGGACCAATATTTACCCACCCCAATGTAAAAATTTACAATTTTTTTGCATGGAGTTCATGTTCAGTTGTTTCTGGTGTGAAGACAAGTTTTTCTAATTAAATGTAAATTAATTGTCATAGATGGAAATCTTCCAAAAAAGTGATACTCTAGAAGACTGTATTAATTAGACCACCCCTTATTGGCGGAAAAAAATCTACACACAGCACAACATGTAACTTTTAGCGAGTGTGAAGTCCCAATATCATTGACTTCATGCATGAAAATCAGAGGATTAATAAATTACTGAAGTGTGAACTCCAAATATTGTGAGAGTGCAACGACTTAAGCTTGCGTAAATAATCTTACTTTTGTGTGTACGGGCAGGATGGGCAAATCACCTGCCAACAGTTTAGCCGTGTGCACGATTACCACCTGCATGATGCTAGACGTAAACCACACCCATGGACTGCTTGACATAATATTTGGTTACATGCTATAGTGCATATAGGCAATTAGTTCTTTTATCCGCCGCTAAATAGCACTACTAGTAGGATTTTTGTTTGTCTTTGCTTCCCATCCTCCAACTGGCTGGTGACATCACGTTTTTAATCGTACATTCGCTTCCCCCCTACTCAGCAACCAACCCTCGTCCTCATGACAGCGGCCAATTAGCATTGGGCAGCGGCCCGAAGGAGTATAAAAGGAGGTACAGTGACTCCTGACCAGTCTTCAGTCCACACTGTTCGGACACTGACTAGCCTACTCCTTTAAGTCTTCGCTTAGTCCAGTCTTCAGTTCTCCCCCGCGGAGTTCTGACCAGCCTGTGACCAGTCTTCAGTTGTCCAGCACCAGTTGCTCGGACACTGACCAGCCTGCACCCTTAACTCTTTTATGCTACAGTCTCCAGCACTAGCTGCAGGGAACTGTTTGCTAGTTAAGCCCTTTCGCTTCGAGTAGTCTGACCACTAGACCTATACGTTAGTCAGGTGTCTCTCTTCCCGACGAACCTTGCTAAACTACCTCTCTATTCTGCATGGACATTCCAGAGTAAGGGATACCCATCCTTACAGTCCTTCTTAGGACTATTCCCGTACTATCCTAGCTTAGTCATCCTAGCGATACATCTGTATCTGAGTGTCACACCAGGACACACAGACAACAATAGGAGAGGGAATCAGCATAGTATTCAACATTATGCACCCCATATATCCCAGTCAGTTCAACCAGTCGCCTCTACTGGAATTTCAGTGCTTTAGCCTCCCAGAAATAGCTTGTGCCGATGCAGGAGTTACATTGTTACGTGTATTTCCCTTTAAACAAAAATAAATGTGTGCTAGCTCAATCCTTATATACCACATTTCCTGTAGACTTAGTATCTTTCTCCCAGTTGACTCTCCACGGAAATGGAACACAGGTGATCCCAGGAAAAGTATTCATACGAGCCAAGAGACATAATTTTACCAATAAGTACATAGAGCATATATCACTTTCTATCTACATGTAGATAGAACGGGGTGCCAACACATGTACACTGACCTTGCACCAGCTTGTTGACTCTGTGTTCGCCAATCTCTCTACTGCTCATCCTTACCAAGAAAGGTTTGCATCCTCTGAGTTTGGAAGACTTGGTCAGGGTGACATCCACATGTGGGGCCTGAGACAGTGTGGCCTGACTTCCAGCGTGTACCGTGCATCCGTGCCAGGTACTGGAATAGGGTGTTCACTCAGTCGATGGCTCTCACATTGTTTTACAAATAGATTTCTCTACATGGAGCCTGTCTTCCTTCTTTCGGACGGAGCGTTTGTGGATCCCAATGCCTTATTCTCGAAGGCAGGGTCTGAAGGAGAGAGTGAAGCTGAGCTTGCATGCTTATAGACGCCTGCACGAGCTATCCCCTCCACTTGTAGCCTCCATAGCTTAACTTAACCCTTGGGAGCAGGCCCAGACATTATATAAATTGATGCATGATATCTTTGCAACAATGGTATATTACAGACTTCAGCTCATCAGTAAGCATAACCGTGCATCTGATTTCAACTAATTGATGTTCCAGTCTGCAAATGTTATTATTCACTGGCCCACCGAGACTATGCAATAAAGGCACCAGGTTCCAGTGCATGCCACTAGATGGCTACGCTAGTATGCTTCGCCGCCTCCTTCATTCTCCAAACCGCCCGATGATGTAATGGCTCCATGAAGTTATGCTATTGCCACCCTCCCTCTCTCCAACCTGCAACTCCTCGCCCACAAGCTTGTCAGCCAATGATAGTAGAGGAAGCCTCCAGCAGATTATAAATAGTGGGTCGCAATGCTTGCTCAGTGCCAGTCTTCAGCTTTCCACCGCACTCATTTTCATATACTGACCAGCCTGCTCAGCTACGCTCCTAGCTCAAATGTCCTTCTTTCATCACACTTTTAATGCTGAAGGAATACCTACTTCTTGGTCTCCACTGTGCCTCGTCGCCGGGGCCATCCTGTCTCAACCCTGCTTAGTCTTCACCGCTTTCATTCTGAAGAAATCAAACCGCCACATTATCTACACAATTAGACATTGCGGCCCCTTCTGGGCAACAATGGCGTAGGGAGTTGGCACAAGTTTAAGTTGTTTTCACAGCACTCGTCTACCCCACCGTTGCTAGTTCAGACCAGGTCTCCTCTTACTAGACAGCAAAGGTTAAAGCTTCGTTTAGCTCTTGCCAAAATAGGAGGTAGTGTGACACCACATGATTGTTTCCCATAAGATGGAATAAATACAGTGTTTTATCTGACTCAAGGGTACCCCTTTCCTGTAGACTTTGCACCTAGTCCAGTTTACCTCACGCTGCTGATAGAAATGCAGGTGATCCGGGAAACTTACTCGAGACAGAACACTGTTTGAATCCCCACACAAATGTTAGCAATGGCCAACCTTACCTTTCTGCATTCCCCAGAGGCAGAATGGTATAGCCCACACTCAGGTACTCTGCTTCTCGAGTTCAGCTTGTTGGCCCGGTGCTCACCGTATCCACCGTGTTTAGGTGCTGGTGGTGTCGTTCCCTGAGTTGGGAAGACTTGTGCTTAAAACTTACACCCACGTGCAGGGACTGTTGACGGTGAGGCCTGACTCCCAGTACTCACTGCATTTAGGCGCCGAGCACTGTGATAGGGTGTCCGTTCGCTCGGCAGACACTTCACGCAGCTCAATATGCAGTAGAGCAACACATTCCCTGTCTCTCATCTCACAGATATGAGGGGTGTTCTGAACTTCCAATGCGTTACTCCCACCATAGTGGTATTTGTGAGAAGGTGAAGCATGTACTAACTGCCTCCCGGTGTTTACAAGAGCTTACCCCTACTATAATCACCTACATCAACCAGCTCACGCCTAAGGAACAAGCACATACTCTGCACCAACTACTAGTACCTGTCACTCCGGAGATTACTAAGGACTTGTTTGAGGCCCCGACACATATGAACTATGATATTTACCCTTGGGTCACCAAATACCTCAGCTAGCCGGATCAGAGACCAACAATTCCGACAACTTACTTCCGATTTGGATCAGTTGCTCTGCCCCCACCAGCATGTTCAAACACCAGAACTCAGAATACTAATTTTCCTGCAGCACATGTACACCCACTTGAAACCCTCAAGGTTAAGTCAAGACAAGCACAGATAGTATGCGTCACCCATGTATATTGCCGAGAGCACCTAACATGAAGTGAAAAATCACTTTGCCTGAACCCCATTTTGTGCCCTGCCGCAAAGCTACCAGGCCAGTCCTCTGTACTGGAGGTGCACCGGTGTTATGTAGGAACTAAGTTAACCAGTAACCCCATCAGAAGGGCGTCCCTGACCTAGCGCTCAACAAAACCAAACTCTCCTTGATATGGTGAACGTCCAGTCAACTGAGGCATCAAGCGTCAAAATGTTAACAATGTTATACAATTATGTAAGTGCAACTTACATAATTGTATAACATTGTTAACTTCCAGCAGTGCTTGGAGGTTTTGTACTTTTTAATGAGCAACCAGCTGGCTTTCCTTCCACTATCACAAAATCAATTCAAGACCATTACCAAATTGAAATAAAAAATACTATGTGTGTCATTAGGACAATAGTTCACTAAATCAAATCAAAAAAGTTAATTAGTTTGGAGTCTAAAAACTAAGCAACTAAGTATAATAAATTGCCTACACACAATAATCTGTACCAAGAGAAATTTAAAAACTGCATACAAATCAAAGTCGTAACAAGTATAGAGAGAAGGTAGCTTATCCACAAGCAATATCACAATAGCAAGACAAGTGTGTAACATACAATAGAGTTGCATTGCTGGCAGAAACACATTCGTGGGTAGTGAGGCTGGAGTGTCTCAATGGGTATTGCATAGTGCTTTAAGCAGAGAGGGGAAAGTGTAGTATCTGTTTTTAGATATGCACTGTTTGCAATACAGTGCTTGCCAAGAGAAACACAATGTGAAGCGACCTAGCAAAGTGTGCGACCAACACATTTTTGACCAATTTGCCTAAATCTTTTACATTTTACCCTAATTTTCCCAGGTCCAGAAAAACAGGCCTTTATAAAGACAGATGGTCGTAATAAAAGGGGTTGCAGCAGTGAGATTCTACTGGTGTAATACATAGATAGATACAGTATATAGGAATGTTACAGACTTTAATGTTTTTATTTTTGCTCAGTAGTATAAAAAGGCCGGTTCTGACCCACCTGGCGTCTGGCGGAGGATTGGAGGATTATAATTAGCATATTAAGGTCCCTGCCCAGAGGTGTTAGAATTCCCCTTTTTTTCCCCCCTTTTCCATCCAAAACGTGCAATTTTGCGCACAAAAAATTCATATTTTCCCTTTTTTCCTGCAGAATGTCCCTAATTTCCCTCTCGTCACTGCCAGCCATCTTGGCAGCCTGTGTTAATTAGCATAATTCGGGCAGTTTGCACATTGTGGCTGAGGTTTGCACAATGTAGCGGAATCAGTCGGAAATTGAGAAATTTCTGCCAAAATGAGAGGTCATTCCCAGCAGCCATCTTGGTATCGACAACCTATGTCTACCCAGGACAATTGTCAACCATTTTGACGGGCAGCACCTCACTGACGGCGGCCATCAAGGCTTCACAAACGATTGGATCTCGTGTAACACAGCAGCCTCCTTAAGGCTGGGCAAGTGACCATGCTCCAACATCTGAATGCTGTTTCGATCACTTTGTCTTTCTTGGCATAATTTAACAGCTTAACACGTTCACAAGTGCTCAGGGTCATGTGTGGGATGAACCATTGTATGGTGTCCAAAGAAAGAGTGACGGGCTGTGGGTTTTTCTCCTACTCCCAACACAGCATCCAAATGTGATGTGGATAGCATTATCACCATCTCCTGCCTAGCTCCTATTATTATTTTCTTATAATCCTCGGAAAATCCTAGGAGCATGGAGAGCAGAATGTAAACTTCGAACCTGCCTTCGTCATAAATGGGAACACTGTAGGCATCTTTAATTCCCCAGTCTGTCATCTTGGCTATGGAAAGATGGTTAGACGTGAGCGATAGGTAACTTTTTATTGTATGATTTGACTGGAAAGATATTTATGGTCCATGACGATTCGTGTTTCTTTCCCGCTTTGTACACTCTGGCTTCGAACCCCAGCATGGGTCCGATGGCATCCAGTTCCGTGAAATCTATTATCTGCGGTGCAAAACATTTCAGCCTTCAGCATAATCAGATTCCCATGCAATTCGAATGCAATGTCGTGCGGGAGTGATTTCTTTATGAAGTATTCCATATCCTTCAGTATGCACGCTCCAGTGGGAATGCTGAATTCTTTCACATCTGCAGCCAGTATGTACCAAAATATGGAATTCACATTTTCTTCTATGTTGGATATGCAGTTATATATTTGAAAGTAGCCCCACACACCATTCACCCTCCAGCTCCAAGGGAGGGTAAAAGCTAGCTCTCAGCTCGGACGTTTTACCACTCAGAATAATGGACACTGACAGTCTGATGAGATTGGTATGGCTGATACCGTCCTTTATATACCTCACGAATTATATTGATTTTTTTCCTCCCCAGTTTATCACTATAAATCACGATCGCTCAACAAGCACAGGCACAAGTGTCCACAGGTCCTCGCCCAGTTCGGGCGGAGGGCGTAAATTCCCAAAACTGTCGTAGTATATTGCTTGTTTTCCGTGTTTTACATAAGCTACCCAATGCGTGCCAGACCCAGTTGTCATGTCCAGATTAATTAAGGCGCACTCATTACATTTTGATCTAGCGGGCATCTCACGGGAAACACTCCTCTAAAATTAGGTATTTTCAATTTGCATACAGTTCCAAATCCATGTTTGTCAGTGGGCGTCTAGGCAGCGTCACTTCGATTTCTTTCTTCAATTTTTTTTCCCTATTTTCTTCCTCCTGGCATTTGATCCCCTCCTCCTCCTCTTCCTTGATATGGGTGGCAAATAAAGAGTCCTTTGCCTTATTTTTTACCCATGGCAATAGATTCCAACATTCTGTTATAGATGATGGGTTTCCTCTACCTATTTTCGATCGTTCGAAGCTCGCTTTACAGCACTAACAATATTCGTGACTGCTCTGGCGACACCGGCCAGAGTGCCGATTGCAGGTATCAGTGCGGGCAGGAACCCTCCTACCTTGTTCTTCTTCCCTTTCCTTTTGGTATTTCGAGGGTTGTTATGCGAAGACTTTTTGCTTGTACGTATATATGTGTGTGTGTGTGTGCGTGTGCATGTGCGTGTGCGTGTGTGTGTGTGTGTGTGTGTGTGTGTATATGCAATATTGAATATCAGGCATTTGTCGTATGGTGCATATCTGCTGATGCTGGTTGAAATTTATAAATAAGATCCTTTTATACATTTTCGTTTCAGTATAATTTTAGACTTGGAACAGTACAGACGTAAAAAAAAAATGTCAATGATGATGTATGTGCTGTGTCGCTTCTGTGGTAAAGAATTCACAGCTTTTCGGAATTGATGAAAACATGAAATAATGACCTGCAGAATGAAAAGTTCACGTGTGACTTGAATTTCAATCCTGCCATAGACATTTTTCTAGGAGTGGTGTGTTAAAGACACATTCAAAAACTTGTAGCACTGGTTCTCTGCAAGTACAATCGGCGCTATCTGTTTCGGAATATCGTAGTGATAACATATGGATCGCCAAGCAAGATGTTACCCTACCCATATGCATTCATGATGAAGATAAAGCTATCTCCCATGAATCACATCACGGTGTCCTGTTGCCTACTAGTGTGTGAGGTCTGATTTGTGGCCCAATGATTTGTGTACATTTATTCAAAATCGCTCCAGCAACCGAAATACCAACTGCCGACATGCGTGCTGAAAGCTGTTGAAGGTATGAAATATTTCCCATGCAGCGATAACGATGCCATCGTGCCACCAAGTGAAGCTCTTCCAAACTCGATCGTTGTCTTCGACGACATTGCCTGCCAAAAACAAACTTGCATTCAAGAGTATTTATGCATGGGACAGCATGCGTACGTGGACTGTGTGTACCTTGGCCAGACTTATTCTCGCATACCCAAACAACTGCTTCGTGATAATGCTCGTGTGTTTGTGCTGTTTCGTGTGGACGATACTAATTTACGCCATGTTTATGACAAACAGGTCAATACGGACATGACATTTGCAGAATTAAAAAATATGTGCACCTTGTGCTGGAAAGAGAAATACAGCTTTTGACGATCATAACGTACTGTCTACTATATAATGGTAGGTACAGGCATGGGTTTGATCAGTTTATCCTAAGAACGCAACGATGAGTCAAGGCAGCATTTCCAAATTTGGCGACATCAATCGCCATGATGACCACGAATGTGGCCAAAATCGTTTTGCTTCTACACATAGAGAAGACTTATCTTTTATCTGTCAAAAATTGAAAGTGTGAAGAACAAAGTGGTTGAGGATTTGGTAGCTGTCAACCAGCACATAGGGGGTGCGGAAGCTTGGATAATAGACTTGATCAACATATCGAATGCGCAGACACGAGAAGAATTGAAGGAGTTGCAACATTTTTTACTGTCAAACCTAGCTACAAAAATTGATGTCGAGGCACCTTGATAAAGCAGTTTCGGGGAATGATTGACTGAAACTGCTTTTCTTGAATGATTGACTCCAAACAAAGGTTATATATACGTATATGTATATATATAAACGTAAGAAAAGTCTTTTCCACTCAGTGAACGATGGATGGATAACCGAGCCGAACTGGTGAGCTAGCTTCAGCGAGCGATTGAGATGGTACGTGCCAAATACTTACTCGCAAAAACTAACAGAATGGCTGTCGAGATTCGAAGGGAGGAGGCTCTCAAACCTATTACCCTCCGACTACATGAAATTAGAAAAAAACAGAGTGACGATGTCTGCGCTGATATCAAGGAAGAATCTCTGAGCATAAATGGAAATAAATCGGAAGGTGCCATCACTAGCGATGAAGATGATTTGCCACTGATTGATTTACTACGTGCACAGGAAAGGAAACAAACCCAGGAGCGTGGACCTGAGTTGGGTACTCTTATGTCTCATTACATCGCTTCGTACTCTGACCGTACTGCAGACAAGATTTATCGTTTGCAGAAAAGTGGTGGAAAATGGTTTCTCTGAAACAAGAAAGTTTTGTTTTTACCTTGGAATGTACTGCAGATCGGCAAGCGCAAGGTAAAAATCACACAGGGGTTGAGCAAACTTTTGTTTTGTAGGCGACCCGGGCACTACTCTGAATCGATTTTCTCACGTACCGCCGCCTGTTACAGTCCAGTCGTGCTCATTATGCCAAGAATAACCCCTCAATGTGACAATTTAAGGATGTGATGGACGCAAAATTTCCCATTATCGCTGAACTGTTTCCCAAGGTATGTGAAATTGATGGATCTGGATTGACTCTGAAATTGGAGAGTGGAGAAAAAATTGACTGTCAGTATTGGAAGGATCCGAATGAGTTGGTAGATAGGCTGAAACTTTTGGTTGCTTCACAGTCTGCAAGAAACCACTCGCTCACCAACAAAATAATTTCCATCATCGAAGAACTCTCAGTGGCGGGCTATGTTTCTAGATAAACAAGTATGCAGTTGCTGATGAGTTGCACAAATACGCCAGGATAAATTACCCACAAAGTAAATACGTAATGCAGGTGAATCTGCTATAGGTATCGATCATGGTCAAAAAAGAAGAAAAATATATATATATATTTTGATGTTTATATTTATTGTATACATAACCAAATCACACAAACACACACATACATACACATATATATCATTCAATAAAGCCTCCAGTTCTGAGTTCATCAATAATAGAATTTATCTCTCTGATGACAGCCAGGTATCCACCTCTCTGCAATGAAACCAACCATCGTAGTCTGTCAACTAGGTCATTGGGGTCTTCCGAGTAGTCAGAATTCGCATCACTCTTCACAGTAGGTTAACGATACATGATTGCATTTATGTTCTTCCACACTGAGTAGATCTCAGCAATATGCTTTCGCTTTGCAGATGTCGGCACGTCATCACCAGCAGACTTAGAGTTAACATGGTCGATCTCAGCAGACTTGGAGGTCACAGTGTCGCTCCCAACATCTTCTGCGTTTTTCACTCTACATGTTAGCTGTGCAGGGGTCTTGATCACAACTTGTGATGATCTGTATGTGTCATACTATACTCTGCTACACTCGTAGTTCCTTCTTCACACACCAGCTTGGAGCACCATGCAGGTCCACTTAATGATATGGGTGTACATGTTGAATCAGCAGGAAGACTGGGCTTGTCATGCCTTCTCGTGTGAAGCAAAGGTACGGTACCTTTAATTGTACCAGTACGTCTCTTTAGATTATCACCTCTACCAAATTGCGCACCACATATATCACATGTGTGTATTCTAGAGGTCGGTGACTTTGTACAGTCGCTCTGTCCATGACGACGAGCGTTGAAAATTTTATTGAAGAACTTGTCACAGTAACTGCATTGTTTACCACGTAATTGATGATCGGTAGGGGAAGTTTCACATGCAGTTGTACTCGATTGCATTCTCTTTAAGAATATGTGTGAACACAAACACATGTGCTACTACTACGTAGTGCTAACTCCTCATGGATGACTCCTCGATGCTGCCTCCTATCGGATGACTCCTTGCAGTACTGATGTTGTACAAGTCAGCTGAACTACAGTATGTGAATGGCTGTTGATGGAGTAATTTATACCTATCCTTCTAACTGCTGAAGAATAAGCTATGTTGACATCTTCTTCTCCGTAGTGAGAGAACATCGGTATGTGTCTGTTTGCAAAGTGGGCCGTACCCACTAGTTCTCAAGTCTATAGCATTTAACGAAGCCAGGGTCCAACCCGAACCCTTAACGACTATTTCTTCTTCATCTTGACATATATTGTGTATACTATCGATAATCGCGTTTTCTGCTGCAGATGAATGCCACACAGCTACAGCCAAGTCTTGAAGGTTCTGGTACAATATTTGTTATTGTGAGGCTCTGATTTTGTATAGCTACAGTCCAGCCACAATATTATATTTGACAAAGTCCATTTTCCTCTACATCATCGATAAGTTGGTTTATTATATTAGGAATCATACTTGTCAGGAAAGAGCAAATATTCTGCTGTGTAGTTGACATATTTGGTGCAACATAATCTTTCAAAAGTCACCTGAATGCAGATCGCTTCAGGAAAAAGCCATTATCATTAAGCTACATAGATGGTGAATATTCTTGATGTTGTATATCAGTGGTCTCTCCTTTACAAGGTTTCATAGGACTACTTAAATCAGCATCATGTACATACCTTCTTCAACATTTATCACACTGATATGCCCTACGAATGGCGTTCCTCACGTGAGTACTGTCTACGTGTCTCCTAGCATCATATGCATGTACAACTACCTTCTCACAAGAGTTGCATGGATGTGTTGGCTGGAGGAACGAACTAGTGCGCGAAACTCGGCAGGGGATAGCAAGCCGCTCTCTGTAGGGACATAGATTCGAGACTTGTCTCTATGGGTACACACAACATCATAGTTATCATAGTGGTACGGCTGAACATGTAATGATGGATGGAATCCATCTAAGTGCCTACATTAATGGTTTGGAAACGGTCGACTGCTTGTAATTTCAAAGGCTTGGTGTATGATGTAAGTACATAAATTGAAGGTTCCAGCAGGATCGACAACGTACGACTCCTTATAATTGCAAAGACTTGGTACATCCATTGAAAGTTCGGGCAGGACTGGCAAGAGTATGGCTTCCTGTGACTGTAAAAAGACTCGGTCGGTACACAAATGCAGATAAGGTCGTCAGAGTATGACTGTCTCTAGGTCGGGGACAGGGTATGACTGCCATGGGCGCTTGTCTGTCGTCATCATGGGCAGTGAGACAGACGATGAACAATTATTGCAGACGTATCAGCATACACTCTCAAAAAGGAATCAAACCTTCGATACCTTATTTTTTTCAAGGATTATACACCACCATCATCATCCTTGTCTAGCCATTGCTTGTGCAGTACACGTGTGTCTGAGTGTGTGTTCGTATTACAGAACAGGGTGACCCCTCCCTGACCGCTCTCCATTATTACCTGCTTCGGTACATGAGTGCAGGTTGGAGATACTGGTGAGAGTGTAAACTCTTGTTATGATATTTTCTACTTGTATCTCAAACGGTTCGGCAATTAAAGCCAACTATGTGGTGTATCACTGTCTGTACTTGTAAAAAAAAAAAGTGGTACACGAGTACTGGTCGGCGACAGAGTATGACTGCCATGCTTGTATCTTCATGAGCAATGGAACCGACAATTGACCGCATGTGCTCTGAACGGGATTCAAACCTACGATACCATATTTATTCGAGTAGGGTACAGAAGCAAAACAAAAAAAAAAGTGTCAGTAGCGGTGATTTCAACTTATGCTCCCTTTTACTGGAATCAGATCTTATATCAGGCACCTTAGGCTGCTTGGCCAACCTGACAATTTGTATTAGTGATGGAATTACATGGCTTTTGTTGAATGCCATACGATGTATGGTCTTGTCTAGCCGTTGCTTGTGCAATACATGCATGCTGGTTGGTAGGTATTTTTTTCCTGTTGTACACTCTAGCGGACGACGTGATAAAGCACACAAAGCGATGCATATACTATCTCTCTATTTGTGCGTGTGACCACTCACTACAAGAATCAAACCTGTGATACCTCGATGATGGTTCAGGGTACATGCAATAATTCCTTTCAATAGTATACTAGTAAGTACAATGACAAGGGGGAGGTGATGGGGATGTAGTACTGGGTCGTTATGTATCGTGCACGGAAAGGCAGGTCCGTTCATTGCGGTCTCAGCTTCCAGCGAGGTCACATCGTCGGCGAAGACGACAACGGTGAGATGCGCTCGTGGCCTACATGTATTCACTGCTACACATGTTAAGGTAGGGGATACTTCATTTTCGTAATAGGAAGTTTATCGTTCTAGCATGTGTTGTATGTGCGGGGACTCAGCTGTCTAGCAATGACTGTGTATTCACTGCGAGTGACATCACATTACGTACGTACATACATTGACGACTATGTACACGGCTCACGGGTGCAAGGCTGGTGGTACTGACCGACTGTCAGGAAGTAAGTACTCTGTTGAACGAATGCTTGGGGGGGGGGGGGGGTCGGCGCACAGCGAGTGACTGAGCGGGCGGTGGCGAGTGCTCAACAAGGATATATGGTCAGGGGTGATGTAGGCTGGTGGAGGGGGGAGGACAACGGATAGAGAGAGAGCGCGAGGACGAGCAGAAGGTCGCTGGTCAACGTGCCGAGGTGGGGAGCCCCGCTCTTAGTCGTGTCGGATGTCTATGTTATGAAATTGGCAACTATAACTCAAACGGTCGGGAATTACACCAAGTATTCTTATACACTGAGATATGGCATACTTGAACCAGCGACCCTTCTCCTAGTTGTGGTTGATGCCTTTGTTTTGAATTTGCCAACTACAACTTAAAACGGTTCAGAAATTGCAGCCAACTATGCTTATAATTTAACATGGTGCATAAGTAATATGGCTAAGTAATATGGCTATGGTGAGTTGGGGCCAAGGGTGTGGGGTGTCAGATTCGGATTCGCCCGACTGCCATCTTGTTATGTCACCCATCCACCATCTTGGATGACCTTGAATTTTGACCCATAACCTTGACATTGACCCCGGTGACCTCTGACCCCAAAAACAAAAAAAAATATAAAAAATTCTTTAAAAACCTAAAAAAATTTAACTACAAAATGTTTAAAAAATTTAAACAACGACTTAGGAAAACTATAATTGAAAAAATTAATTTAAAAATTGTTTTAAAAATTCTTGAAAAATCGTTTAAAAATTTATTTTTATCAAATTTTATGTTAAAAAATGTCTCAATTAAAAAGTCGTTAACCCTGATGGATATTTTTCCCTCTTTTCCCCTCGAAATTTCCCCTCAAGATATTTTTCTATAAAAAAATTGTTTTAAAAATTTGTTTATTAAAAAGTCTTTAACCCTGGCAGCCATTTTTCCCTTTTTTCCTTGAAATTTCTTTTTTTCCGCCTTGAAATATTCTCTCCTAATTGTGGCGGATGTCTATGTTATTAATTAACCAATTATAACTCAAATTGCTTGGAAATTACACCTATCTATGCTTGTACACTCACATAGAGCATACTTGACCTCGCGACCCTTTATCTAGTCGTGGATGATGTCTATGTTATGAATTTGCCAACTCTAACTCAAATGGTTGGGAAATTACACCCACCTATGCTTATGCGCTGACATATTTCATACTTGACCCCGCGACCGTTCTCCTAGTCGATGTTGATGCCTATGTTATGAAATTGGTAACTATAACTCAAACTGTTTGGAAATAACACTCAACTATTCTTATACACTGAAATATGGCCTACTTGTCCCCGAGACCCCTCTCCTAGTCATGGTGGATGTCTATGATATTAATTTGACTACTATAACTGAAATGGTTCAACAGATATAGACAATTATGCTATTACATTGACATTGGGCATATTCAACACTGCGACCCTCGTCCTAGTCATGGTTGTTGACTATGTTATGAATTAACATGGGGAATATTTGACCTCGCAACCCTTCTCCTAGTCGGGGTGGATGCCTATTTTATGAATTTAACAACTATAACTTAAATTGTTCGGAAATTATAGCCAACTATGCTTATAAGTGTTATGCACACACACGCACACAATCTTAAGGAGGCTGTGTATTACACGAAATCCGATTGTTCGCGATGCCTTGATGGCCCGCTGCCACCGCTGGGGAGGCGCTGGCCACCAAAATGGTCAACATCCTCAGCTGGTCGACAATTGTCCTGGGTAGACATAGGTTGTCGATACCAAGATGGCTGCTGGGAATGACTTCTCAATTTGGCATGAATTACGCAATTTCCGACCGATTCTGCCACATTGTGCAAACCTCAGCCACAATGTGCAAACTGCCCAAATTATGCTAATTAGCACTGGCTGCCAAGATGGCCACCAGTAGCGGGAGGGAAATTAGGGACATTTTGTGTGAAAAAAGGTTAAAAAAAAGTTTGTGTGCATGAAATCACATGTTTTGGACAGGAAAAAGAAAAAAAAATGGAAAATCTCACACCTCTGGGTAGGGACCTTGATATGCTAATTACAATCCTCCGCCAGATGCCAGGTGGGTCAGAACAGGCCTTTTTTAACTACTTTGCTCTCAAAGAATTATTATTAGTATTAATTATTTTTGATGTCCTTTGTTAGTTTGGGTAGATTTAAATTAATTATGATTATTATTTTATTTACGACTGTCTTCCGAAATTTTTTAAAAATGTTTGTGTATTTTTTTATGATGTTGAATGTATATTTCTGTCATGTGCATGAAAGTTCTTTAGTAGTGTCTTGCCCTCTTGCTTTGCCATAGCTTATCCAGTGCAATTAGTTTAGTATCTTTTCAGCACGTTTTCTTTGTTATTTTTCTGGTAAGAATTTTTAGTAGCCATTTAACTATTTTAGGAGATCTTTGGTTTTGCCACAATACTTCAAAGTTATCCAAGGCTGAGGTCCTAGAATTTATTATTGCTAGAATGTGCTATGTCTAGAGTAGCAAAATGTGGGAATCAAGGTGTTTTTTATCATCGTAGGGAGTGTGGGCATGTATGCAAGAGGTACCAGAAGTGCTCAAATACATTTTTGAGTGTTTGAAAACGATCCAGATCCGAAGTCCACCGCTGCCACAGCAGAGACCATAATGATCCCTAGTCACTACAGAGTTTATTTACAACAGAACTGTAACAAGACTCATTCAGCCGTTTATATTGGTTTGACCTCATGAATGCGTATAATTTATTTTCCTTGAATTTATTTAGTCCTTGGTTTATTCAGGGATATGAGTATTAAAGAGGGTTGTGAGTGCCTTTCTGGGGTTGGTTTGTGTAATAAAAGCCAAGATAATAATTTTCATTTGTGATTTAGTAGCCTAAATAGTCACAATATTTAATTAATTTAGTGAATTTCTGTTATGTGATAGTTACATCAAGATTAGGAACAAGTACAGGAACATTAACATGTTTTGTGTGTACATAATGACTACAAGTAACTTTCATTTCTAACAGAAATGTTGCAAGGCAGTTTCACAACATATTTATATAACCAACAGCATCTTCCACATAATTTTTTTCATTCGTGTACCCATTCCTGTCAAATAAAAACTACATATTACCCAAATACTAGTCCTCACTACATTTTTATTCCAGAGCAACGTAGCGTAGTGGAATGACTTGCATGCATATTTCTTTTTGTCAATTAATGTGTCATGGTTATGAGAAATTGTGTGTTTATTGTGTGTTTTGTACAAAAAATTTTTTTCAGGTAAATTTATCAGCACCATAATTCATGAAAATAAATTACATTAATTTATCACTACAGTTAGTGGTGCCAGCAAACTTACATAAAATTAAACATATCAGTATCATTAGTTTTTTAATATACACATATATTTACAGAACTGAATAGAAATGAAATAGGAATGGAACACAAAATTTTAACATTGCATGGCTTCTTTAAATGCTGTTATTGTGTGTTTTTGGTACTAACCATTAAAAGTTCTTATTTTTACATGCATAATGCTTTTGTCAGAAATTTAGAGTTTACAGTTTTTTAAACACAACAGGTTTACCAGTTAAAATAAATGTACGTTTAATTAGAGTGCATCTTATTTTCTTGTGATCGTGTGTTTCAAAATGGCCTACACATCTGTTGTTTAATTAGTGGTGGTACATTGCTGTGGTTTTATAATGTTTTCAAATTATTGATTTCAATTAACTGAGACTTCCTTCCCCCACTATTACTCCAGTTAATCAAGAACTGAATGTATTCATGCACACAACTCTGATGCTACACTATGTGCAAAGTCGAGAATCAAAACATTTTTATCCACAGGAGTGTATTTGAAAGTGGCTGCATGGTGTAAGTGCTGAGTGAATATTTGTTAAACCCTTATTCTCTAGACATACTGAGTGCCTCCCGTTAAACCTGACTGCAACGTTGAAACCTCCTCTGCAAGTCCCATACTCCCAATTCCTTTATGTATTCTCCCAGTGCACATTTGTACTTTTGTATTAGAATATCCATTGTGAGCAGTTGTACATTTTTTGTTACGTTGATACAGTGTGGTTAGACCATTGGATGGGTGAAGGTAATTTTGCAGGCTGTGATTTTTAGGTAAGGATCTCGTTGTTAACTTTGTTCCCCGGGCGCCAGGCACTGTCACAGCAGTGCCATGAATACTTGGTAGAGCTGACTTTTCTGATCTCCAGGCTGCGGGCCGTTCACGCAGGACTTCAAACTCCCTGTTCATCTGCTGTTCCCTTGATATTGAATGTTCATTAGTATTGATACTTATTTCATTCCCTTCCATAACCTCTCTGGCGGGTACCACGCCTTACGGATATATTACATGGTATTACTAGTTGGACTATGGGCTGACCACACGCCAAAACACTGAATTAACTTGCGATACTACACAATGATACATACAGTTCATACTTAATACACTAGCACTATGAGAGCGGGTATTGTAAGGGTCCATGCCCTAACAAACCTTGCGGTCAGACCTGAAAAATACGCAGAAGTCCTGTTTTGCATGTATTTTAGTGCCATTTATTTACTGTTTCCAGTTTAGGAACCAATTACATTGATTACTGGGCACCACTTGCCGGTTAGTAGGCTACACAGTACAAAATACCAGAGGGTTGCACAATGAAATTATTGCATTTGAAGTTCCCCTGAGCAATTCTAAACTATAGGGGAAGAGGGTAGGCATCTCTGGCGGCTAATTTAAAAAGTTCTGGTTACGTTACGTTCTATTGCAGTGAAGTGATAAGTCTAAGGTTGAATGCCACTAAACATGCACGAATGCAGCCTTGCTCTCCGTGAGTCTCGGACGCTACTACTTTGTCCGGCTTGATGCCTTGACCACGGGGGGGGGGTTAGCGTGCCAAGGGGAACTGTTTTCTGCGGTACACACAACAAAACCCTTGATTAAATTATATGGAGCTTACCTGCTACATGTCCAATATAATTTCTTAACGAGGCATTTCCTGCTACACAGTAAAAATACAAAACACTTGCTACGAATGACATGAAGGGTGAAACAAATGACGTGAAACTACACATTGCAATAAGACACTCTTTACTGACAATTAAACAATAGGGGCTATAGTAGGGCGTAAGTCTACACTGCTTTTAGAAATGTCATACGGCATTCACAGTTAAGCCCTTTGAGATGACCTTATTTCCACTTTCACTACCTTGCTCGATGCTGCATGCATCCACACTTTACTCTCGTTGCATTGAGCAAACAGGCGCATTCCTCAACACGCACCACATGTACGGAGCACTTATAGAGGTGTTGGACCTGGTGCATGGCCTAGCCAATGGTCTAGGAAGCGAGGGACGCGAGCACACGTAAAACGCTCCCCCCTCTGGAGACAGTTCATAGATTGAGTGCTGCAAAGGTGTTTTCTCGCCTGCTTCCTGGGTCGCAGCATGTATAGGTGCTTATGTAGAGCCACATATGGCTGTGGTGACCGATGTCGGTGCCGCTGCTGACTTCTTGCTGCGGTGCAGGGCATCTTGACGCCCCTGCACGTGCTGCATGCTGGTGCTGGCTGCACCTTCCGACGTGTTCGGCGGGGGTAGAACGAACCGGCCGACTCGTTGCTGCTCCCATCGTCTCCACTTTCTTATTCACCGCTGTCGATGTCTCGTCGACCACGTTGTTGTCGGGAGCTACCCGGACAGACAGCAACTAGGGTCCGTTGGCCAGATCCATGTGACCCCTTAGTTGGCAACTTCTCTCTTGCTTGCTGCCTGCTAGAGCTGTCCATTCCTTCGCCTACAGCGCTCGTCCCCGAGGACTGCCTTGACACTGTTGACATGGTGGCAGGGGAACTTGGGTTGTCACCTGGTGCAGGTACCGTCTGGATGACCTCTCTCTGCTGTTTCTGGCATCATGACTCCGGGCGTTGTGGTGTCATCAGGCAGATGTACCACTGGAAGTATTGGCTCTGGTATTGGCTCTGGTATTGGCTCTGGTGGTGTGACAGGAGCGCTTGCTGTCACTGCGCCATCTATCACACCTGGGTCGGTCATCCGAATCTCCCTGTCAGGCGTGGTTGCGCCAGGCGGTTCCAGGCTTTTAGCCCCAGCTGGTGGCTTGCTTGCTTGAGGTGCTGCAGTTGTTTTCACCTCCCTACCTACCCCAGGCTGTTCAACACCGGCAACACTGTCCAGGCTCACCAGGGGTGGGTTCCTGATTTCCGCGCAAGGTGGCGAATCTTCAAGAGGCTCTCTTGCAAGAGATGCCTCACACTTGCTTACTCATTGCCGACATTGGGAAGCTCGACATTGCCATTTCCGTCAGCATGTATTGAGAAATCTGGCACGACTTCGTTGGTGACGTCACTCGGTGTGAGCTGGATATCATCCCGATGTACCCGTACTTTCCTTTTCCTCATCCAGAGCATGTAGGTGGTTGGTCCATGGCTTCCTAGGACCCGGTATGGCCCACTCCACTTGGCAGCAAACCCTGTGCAAATATCCTTGCGGGTGGTGGATTGCGGATGAGCCGGCACGTACACTTGCTGCCCTACTTGCAAAGCTGGCAGTGACCGCATGGTATTCGGCAACCATTTTGCAGTGTATTGCTGCTGGTGTTAACGGATGTTATAATGTCGTCAACGTTTTTACGGCATGTCGCTATCTGGGGAATCATTGCGCCTCTCTGCCTGCAGGCACTGCGCCTCACCTGGTAGTCACAGATTGTGTCCCAGCAGGACATCTGGCGGTGTTTTCCTCATGGCGGTATTCACTTATCGGCGGAGAGTGTGTAAGGTGGCGGGCAGGTGTTCGACCCACGTACCATGTCGTTCGCCTACGCGGAGACAGAGCTGCACCTTCAGCTCTTGATTCCGTCGGATTCGCCCTAGGGTAGTAGATTGCCATTTTCAGATGTTGAACTCTCCACTTCATGCATAAATCTCCCCACTTCCAGCCCATAAATTGTGACCTATTGTCAGTCAGCAAATTTTTGGGGTATCCCCACCTGAGGAAAAAGTTGTCACTTAATACTTACACAATGTTTGTTGTGCATGCGCAACTGACGGGATATGCTTCCACCCACCTGGAGAAACTGTCTGTCACAACCACTATAAAACGCTTTCCTTTTACACCTCTAGGATAAGGTACCATAAGATATAGACACACTGTCTCAAACAGTTTTTGGGGGGTCCGGGGCTGTTTTTGTTGCTTCCTGTTTGACCGTCTAGTCTCAAAAAGATTACATGTGATGCAATGCTTTATAAACTGATGCGTGTCGTGTGTCAATCCAGGCCAGAAAAATCGTTCATGCACATTTCTGACTGTTTGCTCACAGCCGTGGTGTCCTGCCATGTTGCCAGTGTGCGCATAGGCTAGTATCTGCTCCCTTGCACATGTGGGGACATAGAGTCGCCATTTTGCACCATCAGTCAGTGAACACATTTTTACTCTGTCAACAACACGTCAGTTGTTTACTTCTTGCTGCGTGCACGTGTCTTTCCTATCCTGACAAAATCTACACTCATCCTGTGCCTGTTCTACTGTGCAGTGAATTTCGCTGGTTACCATGTTGCCGTTTTCCATGCTTATTATAAAACAATGGTCCACTATGAACAGAATTGCTACAGAGGATACATGAAGGGCTCATGGGAACTGTGAAATTTCATCGAGCACACTAGTCTCAACTGAAGTGAAGTGGAGGGTCAAAAACTGTTGGAAAGGTATTGAGCTAAGAGCACAAACTCTAACATCGTCACTATTACCAGGCAGACCTTGGGAAGTAGATATGACGGAGCTCAAACATGAGCAATACCTAGTGATCCAAGATTATTTTTCTTGGTTTTTGGAGGTAGTGACTCTGGACAAAATAATATCTAGAGCAGTGGTAGTCAGGATGAATAATATTTTCACTAGAAATAGATTTTTATAAATAGTTTGAACTGATGGAGGCACTTAATTTACATAATTAATTCTACGACTTTGCTGAAAATTATTGCTTCAGCCTTAGGCATCTTGCCTACAATTTCCACAGTCAAATGATGAAGCTGAGAAAGTGGTAGACATGCCTAACAAATTCAGTCAAATTCAGAAGACTCTAATCTTGGCCTTCTCTCCTACAGATTCACACCTCTCTGGAAGCTGGAAGCTTGGAAATGTGATAAAGTCACAACTCGAGCCTACAATGAAAGTCACAACTCGAGCCTACAATGAAGCTGCTGTACAGTGTTACAAAGATCTGGTCTGCCAGGTCTGGCAATTAAAGAGACGAACAGAAAAATAACCAATATGAAAAGCAGAGTCAAATATCTAGCTATTCTAAATGTATAAGAGACAGTGTGAATTATCAACATGAGATGTTATGAACAAGTCCAAAATGTAGCAAAGGCACCAAGATGATACTTTGCTACTACTGACAAAGACTTGCTATATGGGAACAGAAAAGAGCTTATAAAAGTATTGGAAGAACAGTGGAAGGAGAAAATAAAGAGTGCCAAAACACAGTTAATGAAAAGGGAACCATTAGTAAGTGAATATTTAGAAAATTTCTCATTACTTTTTTTTTCCCCATAAAACTTGGCTATTGAAGTGACTCAACTAAATATGTACTCACACTCTACGAAAAGTTTGATACACATGTCCTGGTAAATTACAATCAACTTAATTATGATGCAGTTGGGTGAGACACGATACAAACAGTGACACAATAAACTTACTGTAGGCGGGCGCCAGCGGTGTTTCCCAGTCACCGCACTGTTGAGACTCAGTGTTCTCAGGGATGCTGTGGGTTCTGTATGTCTGTCTCACCCGAGCGTACTTACAAAACACTTTTCCTTACTAAACATTATTACTAAACTTTTATCACTTGCGAAATTTGGCGAGGGTTGCTGCCACTACAAAGGATAGACTTAGAGCACTGTATACTTGCTTTTATTCTGTTAACCATACAAGATCATGCCAACATTACTTCATATGAAAACTCCGACATGTCTAGCTAACTCCGTTCGGGTGCTCCCCAGTCCGCAATTAATCTAGCGCACTCCTAGATGGATGACTTCTCTGTGGTGTTAGAAAACACAATCTTCACAAGGGAAGGGGTCCACAGCCGCTAGGGTGGACTGACGATTTTCCCTGAAGATAGGGCTCAGAGAATAATGAAATGGAACGAAATGAACAAATTTACACGAATACATGTGGTTATTTGGCATCACTAAGGCGGACTCGTCGGGGTTCGACTTGCCGCACGTCATTAGTGAGGTGACGGCCTATACACATAGCCGGCTAGGACGGAAATAATATCACCGTACCCTTTACATAAATTACATAAATACACTTGAAATATGATGGGACACAACATGAGTGGTCACAATAAACACACAGATGCGTGAAAGCAAACTTAGATGGCGCGATGCCGCTGGATATGCCTTATAGCAGATCACGTGGTGCAGATGAATTTTCAGTCTTCCTCCGTAAAAACTACAAATCCTGTTCAGATAAATTATTATTGTGAATTGGAAAAATATTCTCTAGCAAACTGCGACATTTGAAGGCTTTTAGCACGCCTGATGGCGGGAAAATCAATCTTGAGATCGACAGTGTGGTCATACATACAAATCATCAATTACGTGAAAATTACATGAAACCCTGAATAAAAAGTACATAGAACCCTGAAATAAATTATTGCACACATGATTTTACACAAATAAATTCTCAAAGCGCATGGATAGCGTGGACATTGACTTGACGGCTATTAACCACATGATTGTGAGTGATGTGGCCGTTAAACAATTAAACATGAAAATTACCCTGAATACAGACATGAAAATAAAACCCATAAAATTGCAAGCAGCAATGATACAGAAATTACAATCAAACGCCTTTAACATAGGCGGATGGCGCTTGATTCAAGTTGCACAGGCCACATGACCTCTTCGACATCTTTCTCCTCTTTCTCCTTGATTAAGTTTAAAAAGCCACAAGGGCACAAATTATTAGGTTAAGCGGAAGCATAATGCTGGGGAATGTATGGCAAAATGAATGCAAAGCAAAGGTTAGCCGGTATACTGACGTGAAACTATTGTAATCTACATCAGTGCAAAAAGTTTGTAGTGCGTACGTGACAGCGTCTTATCTCGCCAGCTCTCCTCTATGGACTGCCCAGAGGCAGGGATCGTGCAGACCTACCATGGCTGCCTATGGGATTCACACAAGCGGAGTTTACAACTGCTGTAAATGCATTGATTACAAATGAACTGTATAATTATTAGTTATTCCTATCAGTATTTTGGTTTCCAACAGTCATAGGTGGGTTTAATAATGATTTAACTGCCTCCACATTATCAGGATCTAATTAAAATAGGTATATAAAACCGACGCAGGCTAACAACCAGCGGCGCTAGAGCCCATGATGACGCTCACCATGCATATCTCACGTGTACATGCACGTGCGCAAAGAGGCTCAAATCTGAACTTTCCTAACGGAATATTATTTTTGCAGTGTAAAAAATGTCTTATTTTATTTTCAGGGTTTGCAATGTCTTAAAATATTTTAAAGTGTTTTTTGGCAATTTTCTCAACAAGAATAACAATTTGTCAGAGTTTAATTTGTCGTTTCCACTAAGAAATATTGCAATTCCTTCTGCACCACATGGTCCGCTACGAACTTTATCCAGCCGCATCTGCGCCATCTAAACTTGTTTTCACGCATGTGAATATTTATTATGAATACTCATCTCGTGCCTTATCATCTTGTAAGGGTATTTATGTTATTTTGTATTTGTGTACGGTGATACTACTCCCATCCTAGCTGGCTATGTATATAGGCCGTCACCACACTACCCACATGCTGAAGGGCGAGCCCTGACAAGTTTGCGCTAGTGATGCCATGTAATCACACGTGTTTATGTATCATCAGTTAGTTCATTGTGTAATTCACCGGGTCGTGTTTTCAGGGAAAAATCGTCAGTCCACCCTAGTGGCTGTCGACTCTCTTCCCTTGTGAAGATTGTGTTTTCATTCACAATGGTGAGATCATTCTTCTAGGCGTGCGCTAGAGTAATTGCGGGCTGGAGATCACCCAAGCGGAGTTAGCTAGACACGACCAGGTTGCATCATTAAATTTCATGGCACATGATTTGTATGCACGGTATGAATAAAACAAGTCTCACAGTGACTCATTCTTTTTTTTGTAGAGACAGTGTCATTGCCAGCTGTGTTTTTCAAGTGTTAAAAATGTTTAGTATTGAAGTTTAGTATTGCAAACGTGTATCGTAAGTACACTCGGGTGAGACGGACACACAGAACCCACAACATCCCTGAGAACCCTGAGTCTCAACAGTGCGGTGATTGGGAAGCACCGCTGGCGCCCATATGATCAGTAAGTAATTGTGTCATAGTTTGTCTCGTGTCTCACCCGACGGCGGCAAAACATTATTGAAACTATTTTATTAATGCACCCTTAAATGTAAACCTCTTTGTGATTTGAAATTATGTCTTATGAAAATGTAATAAGTTCTTGAACTGTTTATTGGGTTCTCATAATGATATTCTGTTTACGTGTAGCTCCTGACATCTTCCACACAGTAGGACGTAAACCTGGCAGGCATCACTTATCTTGATGTGCATTCATTTTTTGCATTTTGTACAGAGAAAACAAAGAATACTTCAGAATTTGCATGCAGCTTAAGGGGACTATGTAGTTGCGTGACCAAGGTCAAGAAGTAAAGGAGCGATATGAGCGACAGTTGCACGCACTGCTAGCGCTTCATCACTGGTATGTGCAAGGCGTGCAGTGTTTCCGTCGTATCGTTGTACTGTGCAAATCAGATCTGTAACATCGGGGTGTTATTACACGCGATGAAGGCCCATAGATCAAATTACGCCCGTATCTTTGTACTTTTGTCTTGCTGCTTAAAGAGGGCACGGGACATAAATTAATGCTATTTAGGTTTATCATATTTTGCACATTTTCTGGAAGTCAATAGAGAAAACAAAGAAAGGGCAACTATACATAATAGTTTTTACTAACTACGAGAACAAATATTTTACCTCAGTGACATTATTCTGGCAAGATATTTCTGACACCGTCAATTTTTATGTTTTCGTGGTGCAAGATATTATTTGAAATTGATACAGTTTTACTGCAAAATACTTGGTTGTTAAGTTGCCAAAATGTATTATCTAGGATTGCCATTTTTACTTTTTTCTATGTTGGCTTTCAAAAACTAGTGAACATCAATTTATGTATTTGGTGTTAATTTATGTCCTACGCCCCCTTGCGGAAATTTCATAGGCAATTTTTAAAAAAGCAATATTTGACCATTTTCACAAATTTTTTCTCTGAGAATACACTTAATATGACAAAAGTAAAAAAAAATTGGGCCATAGATAATTGTTTTTTTATCTTTTCTGACATAAAGTCATATTTCTATAACTTTTATTTACAGAGATACGTGTTTACGCACACACAACAAGGTCACAGAAAACATTTCAGTACATAGGACCCTGAATGTGTGAAAGCTTTTTAGACATTTGGCCATACTCACCCTTAAGTACTATAAAAATTTACTGAAAAAGCCAATATAAGCTGTTCACTGTAAAGTAAGCACTTTTGGAGGACTAGATACTTTTTCCTTGCAGTAATTTTTTTTTCCTTTAACAACCTTTTTAAATAATTATTACCATGTAAGTGAAAAACACAGCGTGTATAGTCCACAGCACTCTGAAGTTAACCTCTAAGGCTACAATAAATACATAAATAAATAAATAAATAACACGCACACACACACACACACACACAGAGAGAAACATAATACAGAAACATAATTTTATCTGAACAGGAGTTTGCGTATTTCGACAAATTACTGTTTTATACACCATAATTTTTTAACTGAGATATATGGTAACAAAGTTAGGAAATTACTGGAATAGCTATCAATGTATCTAAGAAAAATATACACGTCCTTGTTTCATACCGTAAACATACTTTAGAAGAATCTGAAGGTGTGAAGTTGGCTCGAGCAATTTTACGCAACCATAACTGTTGCCTTTCTTCGCTTTTTGGAAAACCAAATACGTGAACAGACCATTCTTTGTAATTTCCATTGCAACTGGTAACACAGCAGAGATGCGACATGTTGTCAATGGAAATAGGTAAAACACTCGCAGATACTAGAACATTACAGTAAACTGAAAAGTCACACCAAGAAGTGGCAGCTGTTTGGCCAGACAAGAGGATGAAACACGTGCAAGCATCTTGCTCTGGCAGGGAGTGACTAGGACCTCTCTCTCTGATGTCACACACAACCCACTGTTTAGAGAGCAGGCCTAAAGTTGACGGGGTGTTGTCCTACCTCACACAGGCCGTCGTTTTCTTGTTGCGTACCTACCAATTAGCAATAACGACATCGCAACTCCTATATTTTATCGTTGTTGGCCAAAAAGTGTATTTTAAATTTATTTTACTTCTAATTTATTTTATTAATTTTTTAAATGATACATTTTTGGGTTTTTTCCATGCTTTAGAGAGTCGCTTCATAAAACGGCTGTACTCGTAAAAATTCTGTATTTGTAATATCAGAGTTCGTACAATCAGTGTTATACTTCAGTTGCATAAACAATTCAGGTTGGAAAATATATCATTTAACCTCATAAGATAACATTTATCACTTTTTAGTCTAGACTGTACTGGCATCCTGTATTTTATAAACTGTTATTTTGTTTTCCTTCTGAAGTGTGTTTAGCCAGTAAATGTATTCTTTTGTTAGTGGTATATAATGAATATTTATTTAGTGGTGGTTTGATTGGTAATGTTGTATGCAACATGATTCACCTTTCTGTTTTAACAGCCAATATCACGGCCCGCTGTTCCGTATGCAAGGAGGCGAGCAGCAATACAAGAACTCGATGAAGGCACTGGAAAGAAACAGAGATTTGACGATGTACCGATGGACTTAACCAGTGGTGCCCCGGTGCCAGAAGAAATGGATTACGGCACTGCAAATGACCCAGGATACACATTCTTTATTAGCCGTGGAAAACAGTCGGCTGCTAACTTACTGGCACAGAACAATGCCAGATTTACAGGGAGGCAGAAGGGACCACTTTTGCCGAATCCATCTAACTTCACATATGTTAACAGCCGTCACAGACGCCAACAGCCAAACATGACTGGCTTACAGTGCACTACTAATCTTTTAAATCTTTCAAATAACATCCAATTCTTAAATCGAGCACACCAAAATCTCAAGCCATTGCTTGCAAGACAGTTACATCAAGGGTGGCATAAACATAATCAGCTTAAGCAACGAGTGTATCAACAGAGGCCCCAGCAACAGAAGCAGCACCATCAGTTTCATCCACAAATGGTGTTTCAAAATCATCTCTTCCAACAGCAGCAGCCACATGTGGTCCCACAGCAGCAACCCACACCACTTCTGCCGCAGCAGCAGCAGCAACCATCACTTCTGTTTCAACAGCATCAACCTTCACATCTACAACGGCAACAACAACAACAGCAGCAGCAGCAGCAGCAGCAGCCACCCCTACCACTTCTGCGGCAGCAGCAACAACAACAACAACAACCACCTCACCGCCTTCAGCAGCAGCAAGCACATCTGGTGCAACAACAGCGGCTCCTTCAACAGCAACAACAGGAATTTCAGTATCACAAATATCAACATTCCAGCAGCATGGATCAACATCAGGGACAGAATGGTTACTACAGAGGTATGTATCAGAAGAGCGGTGATGTACCGCAGAAGGATGCTTCATCATCTCTGAAATGTGGTCCAAAGTTCGCATGCTATAACTGCAGTTCTGAGGCACAGTTCACCTGTTCAGGATGTCGCAGCGTGCTGTACTGTACTCGTCAATGTCAGGTAAGTTGACGCCTCTCTATATTCTCTTCTTATTTCATACACATCAGTTCAGTTGAGTCTTTCTGATGGTTTATAGACTGTCACTGAATGTTCAATGGGAGTCAGTACTTTGTATTATAGGATTACCTGTAAATAAATGGTGGTCCAATAAGCTCACAGTATCAGAGTATTTTTCACCAATGAAGCAAAGTTTGATGTAGTGTACAACACTTTATGGAACTGCAAATGTTAACTTATTTATACATTTTATTGTATGTAGGATATTGTCAGGACCGGATTGGAAGCGAGAGAATTTTAATCCCTGACATGGGTTTCTTTCTCTAAAATAACAAGACTATCTACTATCCAAAAGGGGTAACGTAAGGTACTCAATTCTGCGAAAGGTTTTCTGGGGTAGCTGGAATATCCACTGCAGGATTGTGCATTGTGGCCAATTGTTTCTATCTGAAATGAGATGAGATAAGAAAATAATGTTAAACAACATGGTTAGTTCTCCGACTACATTTTATTTGGAGATCCCAATCAACAACTGTAAACTCTCAACAAGCAACCCAACATGAATGATAATGCCACACAATAAATGGTACTTCATTTCTGTAACTAGTCCAATTACAATGTTTAGAATATTTGACGAGTACCTGGTTATGGCCTACCTTACATTTATGTTTCCAGATGATTAGTTCGGAGCCCTGGGAGGAGTTGTTACAGTCTGTGTCCAAGCGGCCCATTGCACGACCGTTCACACCTACATCCCGATATGCACTGCCCTGTCGCTTGGCATCGCTCCACCGAGTAGACCACTTCCTCGAAACCACACGGGCCTGAGCCCCTACCCAGAAGGATCTGTCCCAAAACAGAAAATTCCAGGCAGGACTCCGACCCACTGGTTGGCAGAGTTGTGCCATTGCACGGTCCGTCAGAGAGAACTACCATGCTGGTAGGCAACTCTCACACAAGGCAAAACTTTGTACGCGACAAATCATCCCTCTCCAGTGCAGCTCGTGTCCCACAAGCTATCCCCAAAAACTGTACTGAAATCTGTGATCACACAATTTTCTAGACTCCCAAACTTTAATTAATAACATATAAAAATAATTCCCGTTGGGGTAGCCCGTGGGGCAGGAAGCTCCATTTTTCTTGCAGCTCCCTAGTATTACTCCTCTTAAGTTTTCCAGCTAAGAGTTATTATTAATAATGATAGTTTTTCCAACAAGAGGTCTTAGCTGCAGTGGACGGCATGACGTCGAACAGGAAGTGCTGTCCCCTGGTAGACACCTGAACTGGATCCATGGTAGGGTCTGCAGTCACTCCCAGGTGTGTCATGAACTGGGCAACCAGGCAGCAGCTGCCGACTTGTCACTTCCTCTCGAGACATGTGGCCACAGAACAGTTTTGCAGCTAGGCCAAAAAAAATCAACACCAGTATAAACATCTAATAATAAGCAAAAGAGTGTTCACTTACGTACTTTTGTTTACATTCTACTTACATTTATAGTTAAATAGCTCAGGAAGGCAATGTATGTTGAAAACATGTGTACAAAAAATTTTACAGACTCTCTTTCATCAAACATTAATAATCTGCTATCTCTAGCATTTTGAGGTGGATCAGATGGTGAATGAATCTTGATGCCAGCCGACTTAACTAAAAACTCACAAATTAATTACTCCAAGCATTAACACACTAAATCTATACCAAACACGACTATCAAACGGTAAATCTCTCCAGTGGTGAGATAAACCAGGGAGGTACCATTTATTAGGTGTGGATCATGAATGCTAGGAAACCAATGTTCTGAATCTGCTCACAGTTCATTGCCTATGCTGCACAGCACAGCTGGCTTTCTGTCGTAGAAAGTCTTCTGCATTAGGGCCTTCCCTTCCCAGGTGATCCTTTGTCTCCTCTTCTTCCATGAGGTGGGAGCACCAGAAGAAGCCCCACAGCACCGCCTTCCAGGTGTCGCTACAGCATTGTCATAAGAATACACCAGGGCCTCCCGCCCCTCTATGGCCGTAACAGCCACAGTGCAGGTGATGAAGAGAAAGCCCCCGCCAAGGCCATCTCCCCTGATATAAAATATGTCTGTCTTCCCGTGGGATATTTGTTATTCAGTTTTTTTTCCTCACTACTTTCACGTCATGACATATTTGCCTTGAGGTTCAGGTTGAAACTTCTCATCTGGACGAGTCACAGTCAGTGACCTTCGAACAGTCTGCAACTGGTGACTTAACATCCACTTGTACTACACATGCATACACCTTATGGCCACTATATGGCCGAGAAAGAAAACCTCTTTTCTCACTTCAATTTTATTTGACCTTTAGGCCTACATAAAAAAATACAAAATGTATTTAGTTCTCAGTTCTTAAAAAAATTGACGTTATCCTGGCCCTATTTTCTGTACCTCACTGTTTTATTTTAAACCTGAAAACTGCAATTCTGCACCAGGAAGAAATTAAAAATGACACTGCAATAAATTTTCTGTGAATACAACATTTTCCCTTTACATTAAAAATGCATACACGTGTTATTTTAGGGCCATCCTTTTTTACCCTACCTGAAAAATTACAGGTGATTACTTCATGAAACTAGTACTCTACATCACCTTGGATACAAATGTGATTGTTGCTCCAGTGATAACTTCCCATGGCTATGCTCCCATTATCATCAGCACTTTGTGAGCATTACCTGTTGCCCCCTAGGTCCGTCCACAGCCGGCACTGACCCCGACATCATCAGCTGTTTGTTGCACTTTTCCTCTTGGGAGGATGAAACCTTCCAACTCGAACATTTACTTGTTTGAAAAAACAAATTTGTCCCTCAACTTATTTTATAAAGGAAATTACAATTTTTAAGAAAAATTAATAGAAACTTTACCAAATTTATTACCTATTTTTTGAAGCAACAGTTCAATGAAAATTAATTGCTGAAATAAAACTTGCTCTTGCAAAAGAATTGAGTCAGTCCTTACATGCTTACATTTTTTTTTTTCATATTAAATAAATTAACAAGGTTTCATTATTATTTTGTATGACTAGGCCTTAGAGTTTTATAGACACCCTCTGCAATACTTGCTTAAACCTCCACGGGTGAGAGTCTAACCAGGCATGTCCACTCTCTCTCTCTCAACACAGTTACATTTCAGCTTAGTGTGCATTCCCTGACCTGCCCCACTGCCATAACATTGTATCCCATCCCTGGGCTAGCACAGCTCAGAAACTGCTGTTGGTGCATTTTGCAGTCGGCCGCCTGATACTGCAGTCCTGTAGTCCGCAAGCTCAGGTCACTTTCTTTCCTCACACGCTGGTATCTTGTCATTACACGTGGGTGACTAGGTTAACCTTATTTGACTAAACTGTGAGGAACCAATATAGCACATTTATTAAACAGTTCTCTAAATGAGTCTGCATCACTTTTCTGCATGTGACCTGATTTCTGTCTACATTGCATCCACTGGTAGGATCGGGGTACTTCTCCTCTCTGCCCCCAAACAACTACCCTACTTACCCAAATAGTAGGTACTCGTATCATGGATAAATCTCCGAGGAAGTCACATTTCCCGAAAGAGAGATTAGACTTTGGATTCAAACTTGCTACTTTTGCAGTTTTATGCTCCTCAGACAAATTTTCTTGGGTTCAGTCTGTTTACATTGCTACAATTCTGCCGGATGTGTCCTGGGTGATGATACAACATATTGGCAGCCCGTCCGTGCTGTGCCACAATCTCTGTATATCACTTTTATTATCCTGTTATTCCAGAACCGTAAAAGTCCTTCCAAACAGCATCACTCTTTCTACCAACTGGGATCTCAAACCCCGCTACACAAAACGTATTCTCGTGGCTTCTGGCATTTCTGGGTTTAGTCTATTACGGAGATATAAAACATCATAGAGGAATGTTTTGAATGGCTGATCATTACTTTTTTCCTTGCTCACAACTGCAACTCTATTTCTTCCTCCTGTGTATGGCAGCTATAAGCTTTTTCTAAAGACAAGATTAGCTCATCAAACATCTAAGCATTCTCTAATGACTGTTCATTGCTATTGAATCAATTCAGAATGGGAACACTTTAAAAATAAAGGAAAATAATCCACTCTCTGTTGTTCAGTCCAGCCATTAACTCGTGCCGCATGCTTCAAGCATGATGCAAAATCAATTACATCTTCGTTAGGTTTCCCCTGATAAAGCTCCATATTTACAAAATAATGTGCACCTTCCATTGTTTTATTTTCCTAGCTATTTTCTGCTGTATCTCACTTAATACCTCGTTGTACGAGTCCAGAATGAAACCTTTTTCCCCTGCAACTGTGGACTTGAGCGGCCTCAAGGTCATGTGAGGACCTAATTAAAATTTTACTAAATACCCGACTCACAAACTACTACCAGATTACTCACATAGCACCAGAGTAAATCCGGACACAAATCCAATGACTATATTCACAATAAATTATGTTTCCAAAACAATGTTTCAAACACCACCTATTAATTTTCTGCAAGTGATAAAACGAGGGTCTTCTATTAGGCACCAGTAAATTATCATGCAACATCCTCTGCTATTCCAGGCACCTCCACCATTTATGTCAGGAACGGGTTGGTAGCGAGGGCAGTATAGGCCCTGACACGGGTTTCTATTTCCAAAATAACAAGATTATCCGCACTGGGAGAGGGCGTCTTGACGGCTTTCGCAATATCTCATACATATGTCTAGAATCGCCTTCCAAGATACTGGCAATCTAAACTGCACTTGAGAATGGTGCACTTGGTTTTATTCATGTGTCTGTAATCACTCACTAGGCTGGGAGCGATCCTGTAGCACTCGTGAATTACTCTGGGTTCGAACCTTTCTCGGGTTACGTAAAATACGTGATGGTTGATGAGTTGTAGTCGTTTAGTTATAATACTGGAAAGCGGTACACGTCAGTTCGCTCGTCCTCCTCTGCAACAAAGGCTTGTCAGGTGAGTCAAAGGTGGAGTAGGGGAATGTAGAACTGTTCTCCCCTCATCTGTAAGTTCTGGGAGGTCCATATATAAAGAAGTAGTGAAAAATATTTTTTTGGAATTCTAGGCAGACTCCTGAAGTTCAAGGTGGTTGGTATCTGTAGTTGCGCTGGCTCTGTGCTGGGACTTGCCTGGAATCGCCGTGCCGTGTGGAACTTCGGTTGTAGCACTGTCTCACTCTGCAAGCTGGCTCTCTCTCTTCCCCCTTGCCCCAACAGGCCGGAGCGATGACCTGCTGATGTGTTCCCTCACTGTGGAGAGAATGTTTGTCAGGAATGACGCAGTTACCGGGAGGCCCACGTCCTACTTCATTATACGTGCCATTACAATCGCAGCTTAAATGCTGTGGTTATTCATTACAATTATATATACAACATTTACCCTGTGGAAAGAAAAAAAGGAATTACATAAAACAACGGCACACGTAAACGACACTGGAAAATAAAAGTATATACAAGCGTTACTCATGGAAGGCGGGGTGGAATACGAACTATCTCTTTGCTTGCTGTGGCGTATTAGTTTGAGAAAATCTATCTCTCTTTCTTTGGCAACTTGTGGGTCTCACAGCAAGCAAAACAGTTTTGTGACGTAATTGAAGGTTCCCAACCTCGGGCCTCCCATCACTCGAGCTGGCTGGCTAGCTAGTGATTCAATATGAGTACACTTAAATTAATGGTTTTAATGCAGACAAATATGAATACGGAGGTCACCTTAAATACAACAAACATAACACTCAAGCAGTAAATAAACTCTGGAAGTGATACATTTGTACCTTGGTTGATTGTGACAAGTTCATGGGAGCTCTGTGGCCCAGAGTTTGTGGTTTGACTCTCTGTCTGTATACAAGGAATATAAAATGCTTTAAAAAAATAACAAAAATTTCATAAGTAAACAGGTACACAGGTGCTCATTATGCACAATAGGTTTATGAAAATTTCATTAAATCTTCGTGGATGCTCTAGTTAAGAGCCTGAGTCCTGATCCCGTGGGACCGTTGGCATACATTACATGACACTGACAGAAAAATTTACAATTATTTTGTAATATTCTGACTAATCTATTCAATAATACTAATACAGTGGAAGCCCAGAATACAGCGGATCTGGTTATACCACAGGGCAATTTATGTCCCCCGGCCTTAATAAATAAATAAGTGGAAGGCGTGTGGTCTGTTGGCGGGTGGTCGTGAGTCAGGGACATTGATGCATGAGGCGGAGGGAGCGGCCACGCGTTCTCCCTCCTTTCAGCACAGAGATTTATTTTACTGATTCTTTACAGCCATCATTGTATGTTTTTCCATATTCAATTTTGTTGGCGTGGTGCGAAGCTTTGACATAAGAATTCCTAGTGGTTCTTTTTTATGTGACCCTATTATACCTGTTCTGCCTTTTGGTTGTAAACGGACAAAAAAAAGATACTGTGGCAACCTTTCTATCTTATCTGGGCGTTGGGTCAGTATAGGGGAATGGCACGGCCATATTTCAAACCGTATATCATACTCCCAAGTGTCCTGCTGTCACGCATTTACTGGCACACAAGTTAACATGAAATGTGTGCGTGTTGTATAGCGTAATACATAATCATTATAATAATGCTGTAGACACTAATTATAATGTATGTATTGCAGCTATAACAGTAGGTCTTCCCATTTTCGGAAAAAAAATCCCCAAATTTGATGCGGGCCTCAAAATTCGTGCTTCTAAGCCACTTACAGGCCTATGATTAATCTCCTACAGCAAACAGTTCTACGTAATCATTATAATTATGATGTAGACACTTTGATTGTAATGTGTATATAGCAGCTGTTCAGTATGTCTTCCCATTTTCGAAAAAAATAATTCCGAAATTTGAGACGTGCCTAAAAATTTGGTTCTCCAAAGTCATTTACAGGCCTATTATTTATCTCCTACAGAATATAGTGCTACGTAATCACTATAATTATGATGTAAACACTTTGATTATAATGTATGTATACCGGCTATACGGTGTATCTTCCCATTTTCGAAAAAAAAATTCAGAGCGAACGATCTATTGTGGACAAGGCTTAATCCAGAAAAGCGGCCTTTCATCGCAAGCCACAAATCATTCACTTTTTTTTTTGTTTTAGTTTTCCTTTTGAAAATGCAAATTAGACGAGCAAGCGACATGTTTCATATTGCGTGAGTCATTGATAGATCCCATCTACAGTGCAAGCGTGCATTCGACCTTTGGATGGGAGGTTCCTTTCTCATTCTTACTTCCTCCCAACCAGGCCCAGCAGGTGGCGTAAAAGTGCAGCGGTCGATGGCGGGGGGGAGGGGGGGCACTCCCTTCTCCAACCCGCAGCGAACACTGCCCTTGGGGGAATATGTACATCTTTTGCCTGGGAAGTGTGGTCTTTTTTAAGTTATTCTTGCTTGAATGCATGTGACCCCCTTCACCGCAGCGCTTTTCTCGTCTTCTGTTTCCCTGACTTTGGTGCTGTAAAGTCCAGTGATGCAGATAAAAAAAATAAAGTTCCGAGAGCAAGGTGCTAAATGTTTCACAAGTTACGCCAGTAAATATCAACACTTGCCCCATATTTGACAGATAGGTGCCACGCCCCATTAGAACACTGGCTTTTTTTTTTTTGCTATAGTAGTCTGCCACTCTCAGAATAGTGCAGAAAGCCATAACGCGGGTATGAGTTATATCCCCCAACAGCCACATTATATCAGGTTTTTACTGTAGTAAAAAAATACTTAGCTAACTATTTAATTTCCCCTTCCATTCAATTTCTGGAGACCATTTCCTAACTGACGCAATTTGGTGGGCATCTATAAGTGTCACTGATCGATTGTGAATGGGCTGTTGGCCACTAACAAATTACTGCATGTTGTGGTGAGAATGTTTTTACATGAAAGAGAAAATATATTGTTTTAACAATGAAAGCAATTTAACAGCTATTTCTTAGTCTATTGTTTTCACATTTTTCTCACAGGTGTCAAATTACAGGGCAACAATATAACTGTTGCTCTATTGAACTGTTTATTACAAGGGCCATTTAACAAGCTTTTATACATCATGTGATACTGGTTTAAATTAGGAGAGCTAAATTACTGCTACTCACTCAATGTTTATCTAATACTGTCTACATGTTTTAAGCTTATGTTCGCCTTGCCATTGGTTCTCACTGGATGTTGGTAACTTAGTGATGGTTACCTGTTTTTACAAGTCTCGATTTATGGAGCACTGCCCTTGTTGGCGGGCTTGTTCATCACTGGACGCCCCTGGGGGGGGGGGGGGGAATCTGGTGGTTGGCAGTGCGAGGGAGAGACGAGGCTAGGTCCTTGACCTCGACTGCACTGGTTCCTACCCATGGGGCAGGACGATTCTGTACATCTGTGCCTTCGATGATTGTGATCCTTGGTAGGACGGGGACAGTGCGAGGGAGCGACAAGACTGGGTCCTTCACCTCGACTGCACGGGTTCCTACTCGTAGGGCAGGACGTTTCTGTACCTGGGAGTCATCTGGCGCTGAGGTATCATCCCCGGCTGCAGTCGTTTGTGAGTCACCAAGCACCGGGACACGATGGGTTGTTGTGGCAGTGCGAGGGAGTGGCGAGGTAGAGCCCTCCACCTCAACTGCTTGGGTTCCTACCCAATGGGCAGGATGTTTCTGGTCATTGAAGGTCTCGAATTCTGGATTGGTGATCAGAGGGTGGGATAACCCTTCAACCTCAGCTGCTCTGGTGGAGTCTCCTGCTTTTGTTCAGAAGATACGGTTGGAGCATTGGTATCTCTGTTACTCGACGTTCTGTTTGCTGGTCGGTACCTCCTTGTGGTTTGTATGGCCAGTCTTATCCTCCCTTCCCTTTTTGGAGAAGGAGGCCAGTCTGGGCCATCTGGATTCACCCATTATATGGTGTAGCCTACTCTCTTAGGTCTGAAGTAGCTTTGCTCCCTATCAATCTCTGGGGTCTGGGCCTCGGACCCGCTGGTGGGCCTTGGCTTGGTTTTGGGAGTGGTGCGTTTGTCATGTCATTGGCTAGTAGTAGTTCGGTGGTATTAATGTCTATTTCTGACATTATTTTTGATTGGCACCACGGAGTGTTTCAAGACTCCCCAAAGTCTGGTTCAAAGATCCTGGCTGGTTCTCAGCTACTCGGGGTTGTTCTGACCTAGTTCTGTGTTACTGGTTAACAGTAATCATCGCTAGGCCCCACGTTGGGTGCCAGAAAATCTCTTATCGAGTGTCGTATTATGGAACTGTGACACAGTCAATGTGGTTTGTTTGTGCTAGGTCAGGTGCGCTCTGATTATGACTGAAGTTATTAATTATTGGTAAGCTTCCAGCTAGAAACTAGCACCGGACAAGTAGGTTGACAGCTGGGTACGTAATCAGCACTAGCGGGTACAACAGTGTGCTGGACTGGAACATTGGCTTGGCTCGGTATACCTGTCTTACCAGGGTGTGCTTGAGTCTTTGGTTCTGATGGTGGCTGGTTGTGGCTGGTTGGCTTCTCTGCTATATGCAGTTGGGTCAGTTATGCACACTTGCTTTGCGGTGGTATATGCCATCTTTTGCTCCTTCCTCTGAGATCTGTGCCTTTTCACAAAAGGCATAGATGTCTCGTTGATACTTAAGTACTTTTTCGATTGGTGTGAACTCGAGATTGAACCCTAGCTAGGTGTACTTTCAGTCGTGGTTGACGGCACGAGTCCGGTGCTCCAATCAGCCCTGCACCTCTGGAGCACAAACCTGGTGCTGTTAACCATATGGGCCGTCTTCCTACCACTACTGGGTGTGGTCGCAACAGGGGTTAGACCTCCAGACTCAGGCAAATACTCCTTTCAGCACCATAAGCACTCCGGTAGCAGTACAACCTGGACTGACTGTCTCACCCCTCTTGGATGAGTACCTAATAGTTGTGGCTCTTCCTTTCTATAAACCGGAGTGTTTAGAACGGGTGGCCGTCGAAAGTTGGTGTGTGTTCTGACGCACAGATTCCTGAAGGGAATCTGCAGTCCTACTCTATGGTTCGTACACTTGTAACACCTGGTCTCGGCTAACATCATACGAAGATATAGTTTATAGTGATTGTAGGTATACCTCTAGAACAGAAACAAGCTCAGATAGGAAAAAGACATATTTATTAGGCATAATAAATACGGTGACACTACTCCCTTATAACCAATCAGAGTATGATACGGAAGTAACCTACGGTAACCAGGTGTAGATGACCTGCTCCTAGACTAATCAAGATGGCAAATGACTTTGACGGCTATGAAAACAACTCAGTTGCAGCTACTCTAATCAAGGGATGTCTAGAAGAGACTTTACAAAAAGGGGGCCACTACTTTTAAGGGCAGTGGGTGTAGTTGTGTCTACCAGCAAGTAGAAGCAGCAGCTGGAATCACCTTTCAAGATACTGGCGATCTAAACTGCACTCGTGAATGGCGTTGCTGGGGTTTTATTCATGTGTCTGTTATCACTCATTAGGCTGGGAGTGTTCCTGAAGGCACTCGTGAATTACTCTGGGTTCGACCCTTCCTCAGGTTACGTAAAATACGTGATGGTAGATGAGTCGTAGTCGGTATGAACTGTGCTGGTAACCAAAAAAGCAATGCCACGACCAGTCTTGTAAAAAGTATTATGAAAACGAGTTTGTCAAACCGAACATCACATACAAAAATCAATTACAAAACTTGTGGAAATTACGGCTAGCACGCTTGTATACTGTGACATCTGTTGAGCAATGGTTGAAATCTGTGCTCTGTAGTGTTAAAAGCTGTAATAGACATTATAGTAAATAAGAGGACATAACTCAACACTATCATGCAGTACATATACGGTAGTGTACCAGACATAGGGAATGGGTGCAGGAATGGCGTCCGTAGTCTTTTCCGATAAATCACGGTTCACCTTAAGTGTTGATAATGGTAATATTTTGATATTGTGCCGCAGATGGTAGCATCAAAATCTGGCACCTTTTCACGCACGTAAGCCGTAAGGTTCCTACTCCCGGAGTTATGGTTTTGCCAACCATTAGTTATGGCTCAAGAGCAAGTCTTGAGTTTGTGCAGCATGCACTGTCAGGTGATCAACATCTTATTGAGGTTATACAGCTCCATTACCTCCATGGAGCTTGATATTTCACCGACAAAATGAGATTATTCTTGAAAATTGTGGCAGTACATAAATACATGTCTATGTATGGAGAGAGCAGCTGCGCTCCATGATAGCGGGTTGTTAGACGACATCCCAGCGAGCCACTATGACCTTGAAATGAGAAGTGAGGCTAGCACCATTACACTATTAATAATTGAGTATTAACACACTCTTAGTGTAGTAACAGGAAATATAAAAAGTTATTCACTTAGCGTATCCAGTAGGTAGAGATATTTATATGTAGTGTTGAAAGTCTGTGCTTGCTTGCAAGTGTGTGGTCAGATCGCAATGAACAGTGCTCCACTCTTCAAGTAGCCCCCCTTCTTAATGGGCCTCTAGATCTGCCACTGCAATATCGTGCATTCAATATGTGTTCAGGGTCTTGTTAGCTCCACCATTGCAACTAATGCCCTCTATATCACATGTTCGGTGATGTAATGCAGATGTTAGTATAATCATTTTCACACCTCCTTGAGGACTACCTATTGATATAAGCTGTTTATGGTAAGCTGAGCACTTGTGAAGGTCCTGCCTTAGATCTACTTGTATGCTCGTGTATTCTTCCGTGTTATGTAAAATTAACACTGCTATGTGTCTCATCACTTTATTCATGCGTCGGTTAAGCAAAACTGTGAAATTATTATAAAAGTAAATATTTTACGATTTTTACACTTAGATGCATTAAAAAGATGGAAAGTGAAAGAAATAATTTAAGTTACCACAAATGATTACCTAAAATTTTTGATTCTACGTTATGACATGAAACTACTTTCCCTCCAATGTTACCATTTTTACGGGGCGCAGGCCACTCAGTGCGTCCATTCAAATATATGCAGGTAAGAGCAGTTTATTTTTGTAAAGGATGATTTCAAAAGTGCTCACTTATCATGAACAACCTTTAATGGGCCATTAGGTTTGTCCATTTTTTAAAGTGTTTAATTTTCTTTGTCCAATGCTAAATAATTAATTTTTGCTTTATAAAAATTACATGTGTAATTTGTATGTACATTATTTCAACATGTTTGTAGTACACTAAGATGTATGCTTTTGTTGTGCTAACAGCCATACATGTGTGTGCCAAATAGCTTTTTTTGTAAAATGTTTGTGGACAGATGTGTGGTGTTGGCTAAACGATCACTAACTGAAACTGCACGAGAGGGTATGACCGCAGCTCTGTGGGGTTGGTTGGTTATATATCTCTTCTCTCACCAGCAGTAACATGTAATGTGGTATCCTTACATTTTTCTCTCAAAATATTCATGGGTATGGCTAACATCACATACGATAGATGTTTCGAATGTCAGTAAATATATTTTTAGTAACAATTATAATGTAAATAGAAATCCCAAACCATAGGTATACAAACACACCCAAAACCTCATAAAAAGTTTGAAATATCACGAGAGTGACTGTTGAATATGATGGTGATGTAGGGAGGTACAACCTCTATGGTACCACACAATCATACAGCCTGAGGATATACAGTGTTAGAGTTGAGTGGAGATATTTGGGAAGCTTGTATCATTGAGGTGTTGAGAGCCAATGAGGGTATAGTGAGGTGAGTGTGGAGCAACACTGGATGCAAGGATGAAAACTCACTGACCAGTGGCATTGTCCAGCATGATTCCCACTTGCGAAGATCCGGGAACCAAACCGTCAGGAATCGAACTCAGTTTGCCTACGTGGGAGGCGAGTATTATTATGCTACACCACCGCGGACCCTGACAAGTGCAGGTGTCGACTAGTAAACTGAAACATTCAAAGTACAAATAATGCAAATGAAACAATTGCACGAGTGTCCATAAGGGAAAACTGATCATTTTCCCACGTGACAGTATCCCAACTTGTGTTTACAATACCTTAGTAACATGTAGGACTTACCCTAGCATTTCCCTGACACGTTGCGTTATCCTGTGATGAGTACATTGATGGTATTCTGGGAAGAAGGTCCCATTCCATCGGTGCAATTTGAATGGGGTTCTGCAGTGTTTATGGAAGCTATGGGTGAGGCTACACATGTATAGGATTGTGCAAATGTGATTTTTTTTCTCTTGAAACAAAAACTAAAAATATGTTATGATCTTTCATGGAACTGAAATGAAAATGAAAAATAATGTCTTTAGAGCACAGCCTTAATCAAAGATTAACAAAGTTCATAACATTTTAGCAAGTTATTTATTATAACAAATTCGTTGCAAAATCAAACAAAAAAAATGTAGGATATGGAGTATTCACCACAGGTCTTGCCTACATAAAAATTTTCTTTTTATGTAGTTATTTCCGTTATTAAATAATGAAAACAAACAAGATGAATTACAGGCAAAGATTTTCTTTGCTGATGCACTAGATGAATATTCATTAAACACCTGAAAATGCATTGAAATTAAATTTTCATTTCATTACATTTTTCGGTAACCAAATTTCTTACTGAAACAAAAATTAAAGTTGTAATTTTTTGTTTTTGTTTTGATATACTGATTATTTGCACAACCCTACACATGCAAGTTTTCAACTTCTTCTACACATGTTCATGGCATTTCATATCTGGTGACATGAGGAGACAGTTCATGTGGCAAGTATATTAACCACGCACAGAATGTTCCACGATGATGTGCCATGATCTGGGCATACATTAACATCCACCAACACAAATAATTCACCATACTGGTTGCAAAATGATTGGATAAAGGACAGAAGGACATCCTCCACATAGATTTTGACAGTTAACCTCCTTCGTATAGATACCAGTCGTGTCCAACACCCATACATGATTCCTGTCCAACAAAACATGACATCACCCCCACCTAATGCTTGGACTTATTGTACATGTTGGTACTTTCCACCATGTTGTTTTCATTGTTAAAATCAGTTGTATATCATCAGGGGTGCAGTGCTACCCATGTTTAATCAGATAACATAATTTAATGCCATTCTTACAAACCCCACCCAAGTCCAGTTGAGCTATTGTGGGATGAACATCACGTTCATGGGTGCTCTCTTGCTGGGGTCTGCCCGCCCCTTGGGACTGGCGATTGCGATAAGCTCTGCTAGCACAGCAGGAATATGGCAGCTAAATTGCTGCAACTGTACGCGTCCCCAGGTGGCGGATAGGGAATCCCCAGGCGCTGGGGTGGGTGGGAATATTCAAATACCAATCCACAGATCAACTGGTTGGTGCAAGTACTGTCGCTGAGGAGTGCTGGGCAACTGGGTAGCTCAGTACAAGATGGCAAAGCGCATTGCGCATGAAATGGCCCAATGGTCAAGCCGGGGGAGGGGGATCTCAAGGTGCCGCAGAGCCAAGGACAGCGAACCTCACTGCTGTATCCTGTGGGCTGTATATTGTGGGTGCATGAGGACTGAAACTGGAATGCATCAGAATTCTGAAGCAATGTCACCTGCCTTCATCCTGGGCCAACGGCCAACCATCATCATTGGTAGAGGATGTCCCGCCAAGCTCTTATTAGAGCTCACCAAAGTCTGACAGATTATTTTGGAAGAGCGAAGATGAAGTAGGTTTCGTGACTGAAATGCTTGTTTTTCTGCCAAACTCAATGAGAAGCAGGCGGCCTGCATGTTACTGCCTACGAAACACTCGGAGCCGCCTCCTGATTGGCTGAAGCTGTCGACCAATCCCATTTCACTTCACCAGCCATCTCATTTCCCAGTTTGATGCACAAATTTCTTAAATTAATACCTCTATGTCCAAATTCTGACCATTAATAAATGCAGTTTAATCTCTGCACGTACTGTTACACAGCTTTTTCCCAGCACTCTACTCTATTGTGCGGGTTTTTCTGTGCCCTTACCATCTCACTCATGCACACTTTGAGATAAGTGTCGTGGTCCCAATTGCAACTATGGCCTCCAGATGTCTTGCTGTGCCATGATTCACGCCTCCTTATCTGGTAGATATTGAGTTACCTGGCCTTATGGGGTCCAGCCCTGAGGCATACTGAAATCCTCGTAGAGAACTCAGTGACTAAGGCATGTAAGTACCTATTAGACTGAGCTGGAGTTCATGCTGACATGGTGAGATATGAGGGCCCTTCATCAGTTAGTCAAACCTCACCTGAGATGCCGAAGGACCTATCTTCGCCCCCCTCCCCTCCTTCCCCCTGACAGTAAAGGCTGTAGGGGCACACTTCGCACTGGCCTGTAGGACCTTAGTGGTTCAGTTGTATAGTATGGAAGTGATTGTGTGCTATTAGGATCAATACACTGATGATAGATCAGTTTGTGTGATTTACAAGCAGTCACAGTGGATCACCTATTATGTGGATATACTGGTCTTGCCATGGTGTTGGCATTCTTGAGAAACCACTCATCCATGTCCCACACACGCTGTTGGTCTCCCTGAACTGTTCTCATGTTTTGGAGACTACCCCCTTGCATTGCATAACTCCAACAAGATGCATTACCACCACCTGTGTATGACGACCTTGAAGCAGTGCCACTACTCAAGAGTCACTTTTCTTTACCTATTGAGGGTGCAAGGAGGGGGAAAACCGATCTTTGGAAGCAATATCTGTTGCCTTGGAATGAAACAACATATGGTATCATCTGTCTGCAGGACGTACTTCTGTTTCTGCCGACATGACTCCATGTCTATTGTAACAATATTCCAAACTTTTTGTAAGGTGTGTAGCTCATTTCAAGTGTTGCTTTTGAATGTATTTAAATAAATTTTCACCCTATTTAGGAAAATTCAGTCAAGCATATGATAATGCAGTGCTGTCTTTTAATTGAATTTTGGTAATCTGAAAACAAATTAAGATTTGTGATAAATCACTTTACTCTGGTTTGTTCAAGGGTCTTTTGCCATATTCTGAGTAATAAGGCAGTTGAGCGCTCAAGGAACAGAGTAGGCATGTAGCACATAAGTCATTTCAGGTTCAGTACACGAGAAATTATGTAATACGCAATGAGATCCTGCTCAGAGCTGTTGTAATGCAAATATAATCTGTAAATAAAAGTTCAGTAAATATATTTACTGGTAGCACAAAGTAAAGTACGGTGTTGCTTGTTGTCTCGATCAATACTTAGAGCTATCAAACAAAGTGCAGTCATTTGTGGAATAGACTTTAGGTAGTTGGCTGTTTACATCACCCAGCAATGAGCAGAGCTTCATTAAACAGTGTTTGGTTTTAAACTTTTCATTATTGTCAGGCTGCAGTGTCTGTAACAAGTTGCATTAAAGCAGTTTTTCACACTCATATTCCCTTTTCTTCTTCTTACTTTTTTAAATCTTACTTATTTCATCTTTGTGTATTTTTCCAGTAGTCAAAAGAGTTAAAAGTGCTTTTTCTGCAAACTTCATGTGCAGAGTTTTCAAGCAGTTGAGCAATATTCAGTACACTTTTATTTTTATTGCATCGTGAAATGATGTCTTTGCGGGAAGTCCTAAAGTGGTGGCTGACCATGAAAAGACAGCATTCCATTTCAGTACCTTGCACTTAGGAGTGACGTCACATGTGATGTACATGCCTGTGTCATCCTTATCACTTCCACGCTTCTAGAACTTGGACATTGAACATGTAAAATAGCCTCTACAGCATCCTAGCTGCGACCATAAAAGTTTGTACTTTGTCATTGAAATTGTCTTCTATTAGACATAACCAGTTTGGTTACAGTAGCAGACTCTATACTGTCTGAACATTTCTACAGATTTCTCTTCCTCCACTGCTTGTTCAGAGTTTACACACTTATTGTCGTGTTTCTCTATTTCATTCTTATCACTCATTATTACAGCACCACATCTTAATATCAACACTAATACTGTTTACGCTACGTCATGACTGCCAACCTTGTCACAGTAATCCACACATGCCAACTATACTCACAACATCTCCCTTCTTACAATTGTACAACTATCCTTCCACAATAACACATTATCCTGAGGGTGAAATGCTTCTTTTTCTTTTGCCTGACAGTCGTGCTGCTGTTTATTTCTTAGCTGCCTGGTGAGGGTGAAGTAGTTTTTGTTTCACTGGTAACTTTGTCTGAGTCCTTCAACACATTAGCAGCTGTGCTGGCGTTAGACCAACTCCTGACAGTGGGGTATTTCTGTGTTCAAGCAACATTACCGGCAGCTCATCTTTTTGGTCAGAATACTTTCTTAGCATGTTCTTGACCACCTGTACCACTCTTTCTGCCTGTCCATTCGATCTAGGGTAGTGAGGGCTGCTCGTTACTATCTCAAAATCCCAATTTTGAGCAAACTGCTTGTACAAATACGAACCAAAAGGCATGTTGTCTGATACTATTACTTTTGGGACACCATGTGTTGCAAACAAGGATTTTATATTCTTGATTACATCACTGGCTTGTTTACTTGGAATGGGAACTACCTCGATCCACTTGGAGAAATAATCAACCATCAACAAGTAGCTTATACCTCCATAATCACAGATGTCCACTCCCACATTCTTAAAAAGCAGTTCTGGAACAGCATGAGGAATGAGGGGTTCTCGTGAACACTGGTTGCAAAGTTTTTGACACAGGACACAACCATTCACAAGTTTCTCAATGTCATTTGACATTTTGGGCCAATATAGCACCTGTCGTGCTCGTGACTTCATCCTTTCAATGCCAAGATGCCCTTCATGCAGCAATTTCAGCATCGCTTCTTGCAAAGTGTGCGGCACAACAACTCAATCATTTAGAAAAAACAATTGTGCCTGTGAGTTCATGACTCGTTTATGTTCAGGCCACCCCACTCTGCAATAGTTCATCACTTCCTTAGGGACAGGGTCTCTGGCCGTCTCACTTCGGAACTGTTCCTTCATGGCTGGAGAAACCTGCAGTGTATCCGCCACACTTACCAGGTGCACCATTTCCTGTGATAGCTCCTCATCTGATGGGTCATACTCAGGTAAGAATGACCGGGATAGCAAATCTGCCAAGTGCATCAATTTTCCCGGAAGATATTCCACCTTTAATGAATACCTCAAGAGGCGAATTCTCATTCATGATAACCTTGGCAAGAAGATATGTCAGGTTTTTCTTGAAAATTGGCATCAACGACATCTGCTCTGTATGCAAGCGGACAGGTCTCATAAATATAATGATGGAATTTTTTGACTGCAAACACTATACTTAACATTTCTTTTTCGACTTGTGCATAGTTCTGCTCCATTGGTGACAAACTGCAAGATGCAAAACTGACAGGCTATCCATTACACATAAAGCAACAGCCAAGTCCATCTTTCGAGGCATCACACTACAGGGAGACCACTTTATCAGGGTCAAAAATTTCCAATACAGGTGCCATGCTGACTAAGGCTTTCACTTTTGACAATACTTCAGAGTGAACTGGCAACCACAGCCACTCACTGGATTTCTTTAAGAGGTCTCTTAATGGAGCTACGGTAATAGCCAAATTTGGTAGAAATTTCCTCAGGTAACTAATAAACCCCAAGACCCGTTGCAGTTCCTCCTTATTGTTGGGTGTTTTGATGGCTTGTACTGACTGTACCTGGTCAGGGTCTGGCCTTACTCCTTCCTTTGAGAACACATGCCCAAAATACTTCACCTCACTCTTCTTGAAATGCATTTTATTCACATTGAATTTCACATTTAAGTCTGTGGCTCTCTCAGCAACCTTTTCATGCTACTGCTCATCTTCTCCCGAGACTAGTAAATTATCAAAATAAACAATGACCCCAGGGATGTCTCCAAAGTTTTCTTCATTTACATGTTGAAAAATTTCAGGAGCACAGGACAATCCAAACGGAAGTCTTAAGAATCTGTATGTGCCAAATGGAGTGCTGAATGTACAAAGGTGGCTTGATTCCTCATCAAGAGGCGACTGATAAATTCCATCTTTTAGATATAACACAGTAAACACAGACTTGTTATTCAGTTTACTGCTCATGTCTTCCAGAGTGGGAATTATGTGAAACTCTCTACAGATGGCGTCATTTATTGCTGTCGGATCTAGACAGTCTCAGAGAACCATCCATTTTTTCCACAATTTTCGAGTTGCTCACCCAGCCAGTAGGTTGATCCACTTCGGCGATTACTCCTTTATGACACCAGTTCTACTAATTCTTTCTGAAGTCTCTCTCTCAGAGCTATTGGTACTTTCTTTGGTGGTTTTGCTACTGGCTTTGCTAACTGATTTGTTTGCAGACGACATTCAGCTTCTATACAGCCTGTCCCTATGAAGATGCCTGGGTACGTTGACCTGAAGCTGTCCTCTGTCAAACCCCATGTCTTACACTATCTACACATCCCCGAGACACAAGACCCAGAGTTGTACACCCAGATAATCTCATAATGGGCACTTTGCAATGTTCATTATCCACAACAACAAATTCCAGGTTACAAGGTTGTGTTTCCAATTTATTTACTGAACACCTTAGATTCGCTACACCTAGTGATTTCACTTTTGTCCCTCCAAAACCTTCAAGTGTCATTTCTTTCGTCTTTGCTTTACTCAACTCGCCCACAGACTGCAAAATTCTTTGTGGAATGATACTACTTCCGAACCTATGTCCAGCTTAAGAGCTATTTGTTTGTCCACCATGGTCATTGCCTGTATCCACTTTCGATGCACCTATTTAACAGTATCTACCCTCACGGTCATTTTACTATTTCGTTCAGATTTTAGTTTGACTAGCACAGATTCCACTGTGTCAACAAAGAACTGTTCTAGGTTATCCTGTACCCTAACCTCCGCAACATTTTGCATGCACCCCACTGAGAAATGATTAATCTTCTTACATTTATGACAAGCTTTCCCATACGCTGGACATTCCTTTTTGTGTATTGTGTATCCTCCTACAGTACTTGTAATGATAAGTACCGCTAGCCATACTGTCTTCCGTTTATTTTTTAACAGTGTACCTCTGAGCACAGTCTGTTTGTTTATTACATCCCGAACTTTCCCCAACCACTGTGTGTCTCTTAACTGGTGTTACCATAACCCTATTTTGAACCAATTCCGCTCGTTGCCTTCCTAGTTCGGCCACCTGACACTGCTCAATGACTTTGGTCAATGTCAAGTCTGGCTCTCCCAACAGACGTTTTTGAAGACCTTTGTCTCGTACGCCTAGAACTATTCTGTCCTGCATGACACTGTCAGCTTGGTCCTTAAACTCACAGCTTTTTATCAACTTTTTCAAATCAGTCGGAAACGATTCGAACGACTCGCCCTCTTCCTGCAGTCTACTATGAAACTTAAACCTTTTGACCACGATGTTCTTTACAGGATCACAATAGTCCGCAAATGTCTTCAACACTTTTTCGTAGTCCTGTCTGTCTTCCGCCGTTAATTGAAATGTATTATACAATTCCACCGCCTCGTCACCTATCAAATTTAACAGCATGGTCACTTTTACCTGAGACGGTTTTAATACAAAACCCATCGCCAGCATGAATATCTCGAAGTTCTGTTTAAATTTTCACACAAGATTTCCATCTAGAATCAATGACCATGGTGGCTTGAACAATTCCATCTTCTATGTTGTCGCTCATATTCACAAACAATTGTAACCTTTAACCTTTGTTTGACTCACTCTTAATTATTAATCCTACCGACTGTGCCATGTTGTATTTCTCTGTACTTCTTTATTTCATTCGTATCACTCATTATTATTGCACCACATTTTAATATCAACACTACTACTGTTTATGCTACATCATGACTGCCAACCTTGTCACAGTAATCCACACATTCAGACTATACTCGCAACACTTATCTCGTGTGAAACACACCCACCACACCTCACTCCCTTTCTGTCTGTGAACAGTGGTGTCGTTATTTTCTAATGCAGTATTGCATTTATGTGCATTTTCTACTGAATTACATTTCATGGTCAAGTTTTTTGTAATTTTGTATATTTAGATGGTATTATATTATGTTGGTGTAATGAAATACTTGAGTTTAAGTGCTGCACTCTGTGACAACAACATGTCTCAGCGACTTAGATAAACTACAAATTTACATTAATAACTGTGTATATATTTTCTTTCTTTTTAAAGTATTATCCACCAGATGCTTGTTGGAATCGATGGTTCCGGAAATAGGTGAGTCAACCATAAAAGATGCATGAGAATGCTCAAATGTAATGTGTACTTTTGTACCATGCACACAGCTTTTAAATATTAAATACTAAATTTTGTATTCAATGTCATTAACATGTTTAACTGTATTATAACAGCACCAAATGCTTTGAAATGTAACATACTGTGCATGTAGACACAAAAATAAAGGTTTAAATGAAAGAGAGCAAATTTTCTTACTGGTCTGACTGTGTATGTGGCCAACCGAAGGGGCCTATGGAGAAATAAAAGTAGCAGTTAGTGTGTCTAGATTAGAAATAGTTTCTTAGGCACAGTAACACGTGAAATGTGTGTTTCTGCATACACTTTACACAGAGAGTTCCTTCATCTGTACTGCAGTATGCCATTTTAGATTATGCCATCACCTTAATTAACACTCACCTTCAGGGAAATGCTGTGTGGGGGTAGCGCTAGAGTGGGGCGGAGGGACTGGCTTTTGAGATGGGCCTGTAGCTGCCCTCGCCCCAAAAGTGCAATGTGGAATGAAATCCTGGGGTGCAGCTAAATTGGATTGCAAGGCGGGGGAAATAGGAGGGCATGGTGAAAACTCTCCGGCCAGCAACATCCATTGTGTACGCATCAAGCGAAAGTCTGGGTGTGATACCATTGCCCTGAAAGCCAAGCCTGTAAGCTTACATAAAACTTGTTTCGTAAGCCAGTAAGCTTGAATTAAGCTAACTAGTCTACGTATCAATTGTGTAGCAAGCGTGATTTGATTAGTTACACGTTCTGCAAGTTTGTCTTGGCAAGCTGCAAATGTAATTCAAGCCATTTGTAAGTATGTGCCGGTGAAGAGGAATTAGTCTTGAATATAATCAGCTTACTCAGCAAGGCATTCAAGTCAAATTGCAAACTTACATGATATCTGGGTGGGAACTGAACCCTGATCATACTGGTGGGAGATAGTTGCAACAGGAGCGAGTGAGGAGCGCCAGGATGAAAGGACTGGGGAAACTGGAGATCCCAGAGAAAACCTGCCGACCAGAGACATTGTCTGGCAAGATTCCCACATGTGAAAATCTGGGAGTGGGCCGGCTGGGATTGAACCTGGTTCAACTTTGTGGGAGGCGAGCAGGCTGACCGCTCAGCAACCGCGGCCCCTGTTGCAACAGGAACATAGCTACCGTGTTCCCTGGTCATGTAGTTACCATTGTTACGAGGTGTTAATTATTACCTTGTTTCAACACAACGCATTGACTGTTGAAGAATTACTGCTGCATTCACTAACTACTACACAACTTCATTTCAAACTTGTTTGAACTAATCACAGTGTGATCTGAAACTAACATTTATTTACAATTTCCCCTTTCCTGGCCATACCTTCAAAATAAGTCTTATAGTGCAAAAATAATTAGGTTTATTTACAACTCTTGAAGGGGGGGGGGAGGGGGGGGTTGTAATGAATTCTCTCTTTAATCTCCTAAGCACAAATTTTGTATCCATATTTCCATCAGTTTGCAAATAAACATGCCAGCACATTCACATCTGACACAGTTGCACCATTCTTTTATGGCACAGGAACACACATATCTATTACACACTATCACTTGTAGCACTGTCTCGCACTAAGAATACAGCTTTCAACTTCTGTAAATATGGTTCTGGTAGTAGTCTTTTTATAAATTATAGAAAGAGTCAAAACTGGTTTAGAACAATTAAATGTTATTTTGATGTAATTTTTAAGAATTCCAACTTGTTTTTTTGTTAGGTGCCCATAACATTTGTTCTAGTGCTGAAAAACGCTGAGGCAAGAAACATTGTAGTTTCTCAAGACAGAGCTTTTTATTTCATTTCAGTAAAAGTTACAATTGGAATAGATTTCTGTAAACTTCCACATACGTACCACTCTGTAGACATAATGATTTCTTAATTAAATCTAACACAGTATAGGAAAACTGTATTTTACACAAGTCATAGCATTAAGATGAAACTATGAGCTGTGTTGATATCACAATATGTTTTACTATGGTCTTGATAGTTGTTGTATATGGTACAAGAGTACACAAACATAGAAAGAGCAGAACTAAGGAAGCCTGTGCCACAGCAGCCGGAGAAGCCAGGCCTGTCAACCTTAGGAACAGTGGGATTTCTACGAGTTCTCTCCGGTCAGAGCAAAATTATTTTAATTTACTCTGCGAGCAAAGTTCTTATGGCAAGAATTTTGTATTCAGCAGTTCTCCTCCTGACACAAAAGGTAAACTTGATATTCTGTGTGATTGGCATTCTGATGAGGGAAAGGTAAGTTATGATAATGTTGTTGGCATTATTGTCCCTCTCACTTTCAGGTAGTTGTGTTGAAGCATGTGATTTGATAGTAAGTGATAATATGTTGACAGAAATGTGTTCAGGATGTTGGCCAAATCATAGAGTTGCTAAAGTTCAGAACACTCAAAAATATTAGCAATAGTTATTAAAAGCATCTTTAAAAGTCTGTAATTTTCACAATTTTTTAATATTTTAAACATGACAAAAATACAGGCGCAGCTTAGCCCACTGAACGCAGTAGCAATGTGTAGCGGTCAATAGACCATTATTTGTCATGTATTGGAACAAAGGAGAACTTGGAAGATAATGTCAAAAACAGATTAAGTTGTTTCGTAATTTATGCTAGGAAAATAAATTCTTGTATACTATTTCTTAGTGCATAATTTGTATGTTTTAATGATTACCTTGAAAGTAAAAAAGAAATTATGTGAGTACAAGTATTGACAAGTTGCTATGCGCACACACATGTAGTTAAATAACAGCCTTCACTTCTGTGTGCTGATGGCCAATTGTAACATATTCTAAATGGACCAGCCTCCTTAGAGAGCAATGACTCTTATTACCTACAGAACCTGCATCAGGCACAATATCTCCTATTCAGTTATATGCTCATTGAAAAGCATAATCCAACTAGGCGTGTGTGTTTCTATCTGCGTGTAACCAGGGAATAGACGTACTTGTAATTTTTTCTATTCACTTTTCCAATTGCAATAATTTTTATCAATTGAGCTGCCTGTTCCTTGCCAAACTTACAAATTGTTACCAAGAGCAGACTTGTTCAAGCAGAACGGCTGGTTTAACTCTCTCTAACATTTCTCAGCATTGATGCGACACCAAGTGGTTTGGAGACTACTAAACTGTAGTAGTAGTCTTAGTGCATAACTTTACACGTGAAACACTTAACTTCTGTGCATTTTACCAAAAACAAAATGTGTTTGTTGCCTTTAAATGTAGTTTCCTGTATTTTCTGAAACGCTTCATAATTTGGCTCACTTTTTCCTGTCTTCGACAATTCCTTTAAATGGTAATGTTTTCTGGTTTTGCCTTGGTTTATTTGTAACCATGGTAAGCTAAGGAAAGGCTAAAAAAAAATTGCTAATGTCTGTTTGTACAATTGTGTAGACACTGTATTTCTATCCTAAATACATATTGTACCAGAAGTGCAAGGAAAACATATCCATCATCAGCAGATATGCATACAATAACAATCTCACCACACATTAAAAACTGATTTTATGTTTAACTAGAAAAATTGAATTCCATGTGTGCAATCTTCAAGATCATTTAATCCATAGCTCACTGCAAGGAATTACACTACATAGTTATGGGGGTGTGATCGTGCATTCCACATTCCTCGAGATGTTTTATTGTGTAATTCCATGTGCTTTATGTTTTGATCGTTCAATATATTTAATTTAAATGTGTGTTCAGACAATGTGATTTTGACAAAGGAGGGGTAGCGGACAAAATGTTTGTGTCAGCAGGGCTTTTTATTCTAGTGACTGCATTTGTGTGGTTCAAGGGCGTGTTTATGCTTCTGTGTGCTCCGCCACAAGTGTGGGGGAGGATGTGCATGTTGCTTGACGACAGCTTTCTCACTTTCTGTCTTCACTTTTATTAATGCTGCCAATAACTTTAGCCAATTAATTGTTTTAAATGTGTAATAATGGTATATTCATATAATTTTTGCAAAGTGTAAATGTTGGCAGTAATCTCTCATCAGTACAGTTTGTGTGTTACAGGCTAAGCACTGGACGCAACATGCAGACGACTGCCAGAGGTTGAAAAAACTGTCTGGAGGTGACAGGTAGTCAACAGTAACTTTTCTTCAACGATGGATGTTAAGTTAACGAGGACAATTAAAAAAAAAATTCTTTTTTTTTCTTCTTGGAAACAACTTACTCAAGTGAGATGATGTGTGTTACAAGTGTGTTGCGATAAATGTGTGGAAGTACTTGCTAGCAGAAATGTTTGATATGAAAAGTGTGACAGCTTAAGTCACAGTATAAAAAATGACAGATTATTTCTTGGTATAAAAAAATGATTAGCTGTTGCGTGTAAAGTGTAAATGTGATTAGGTAACCTGTAAAAAAAATTGTGTTTAGCAAGTGTAAATGCAAACTGTAGTTTTGTAAATTGTAAACATAAACTGTAATTGTGTGTAAAGTGTAAATCTGATTAAGTAACTAGTAACAAAATCTGTAAAAGGTGTGAATTTATGTTGTTGTTCTGTTTCAATGAAGATATTTTATCCAACAAATGTTTTTAATTTTAAATTTTTAGTATTTTCATTTTACAAAGAATTTTTTGTGATGTATGTCCTTCTGGGAATTAGGTACTGTATTTTCCAACTTTATGCTCCTGTATTTTTTTTTTTTTTTTTTTTTTGCTTGTTGCAGGGTCAGACTTTTTTTCATTTAATTTCATTTTTATTGCATTCCGTTGATCCAATACAAGAACAAGCTCAGTGATATAGAACAATATTCATAGTGCAGTAATTGCAGTAAAAGATATCAAAAACTTCATATCTCTTCTAAGACTACAATATATAATTACAAGGTAACGGATAAAAACATTTATGACAAAAAATAATACAGTACAGTAGAACAACCTTACTTCAATGGCCCCTAACTGTTTCCAGGCGATCTCAACAGGTTAGTCGTCTCTATAGATATTTTGTAGAGATTTTGGGCTGATTTTAACCCACCCCAAACCCTTATACATAAAAATTTGCAATTTTTTGCATTAAGTCTGTGTTAATCGTCTCTAGTGCAAAAATGAAATTTTTTTTTTTAATTAAATATAAATTAATTTTAATAGGCAGTTGTCTTTTGAGAAAGACACATGAGAGGCTTATACTTAGCTTTCCCTTGTCACCCAAAATGTTAAAAACATTAAGCGTCACAAGGATTTACTGAGCAGCGTAAGTGCATGTTCAATTGTGTCCAATGTAAAATCAACATGATTTTTCCATGGAGTAATTATTTAACTCAATAGTCAGACATCTTCCAAACAAAATGATATCACAGAAGCGTATCTGGAACCTTCTTTGTCATCAATCAATTACAGAAACCTAACATTTAACACAGCCTACATTTTTCGGCACAAAAATTCAATGTTTGGTGGCCTCTTGCAAAAAATCTGACAATATTTCAACGAAATATTTATTTATATTAATAAACATACATTTTTAAAATATATAATACCACAGAAAGGTACCTGTCATCCCCTTTGTCGCTGAACAATTACAAAAAAACTGTAACGTAGGATCCTGTGTACTTTTTGTGCCATATTTACAAACAAAACAAGACCAAATGTTTGTTTTTTAAAATGCACACAAACACTACTTTCTGAAACCCAGATTACTGAAACTCTGGTTATGGTATAAAATGTGTGTCTGTTACGTCTGACACATCCCAAGAGATGAGCCCAATAAGAGGGTTGGCTATGCGGGTAAGGCGAAGGCTGTAAGGAAGGAAAATGTACATGGCTCTCGTCAAGTGTGATGAACTGGCGGAGCGGTGGAGGTCATGAGAGAAAGACTTGTCTTGTTCTAGTTTCACAGTCCAGAGTTGTATTTGTGAGTCCTGGCCCATTCAGTTCTCACCAAGAGAAATGCAACATGCAGCATTAAAATTAAGTGCAAGAAATTAATTTTTTTGCAGAATTAAAGTTTTAATTGTTCCTCAGAAATGAGGCATTATAGAAAGTTGGTCGCTTTAAATGGGGTTGATATAGAGACGTTCTACTGTATTAAAATAAACAATGATAAACTTTGCATACTTAAAATAATAAATAACAAATACAAAAGAAGCAATATAAATATGAGAAACAGCTCACATACGTCAATTTATCAAAATCTAACATATTACCTTGTAAATATGTCTTGCTGCAACAAAACCTTGTGCCAAAATTATTGAACTGAAATTTTTTTTTCTGCCATACACATTTTGTGCATTCAAAAATTCTTGTTGTGAACAATTTGATGTAAAATATGAATAATGGTCTTGTTACATGTGTTTGAAATGTTTTGTTATCTGTTTGTTACACTTGCATTCTGGCTGTAACTCCGTAGTTTAGTATTTGCTGTGTTGACTAGTACTGGTATGTTAATGTGTAGCATAGCTAGATAGTACATTTGTAGGTCTTATATTGTCTTGTCGTTTGAATGTACTCAGTAACTTTCAGGCTGTGCATAAAAATGTGTGTGTTCAGTGCCTGCCTGTTTGGGTAATGTTGTTGCAGCTCTATAATGGAAAGAGACAATAATTCAATATTGTTAGCTTACGTTATACTATAAGATGCTAATGCTGCTGAGTTGCAGGGTATTTTTTTTTATTTTCGTAAGAGCTGTAGTAAAATTTTGCAATGTTCGGTGCAAAATGCATATTTCACAAATGTTACATTTGTTTACAAAGAATGTAGCTCTTATTTACAAGAAAATTTTGTTCAACATTTTCAAAATTAGTTAAAAATATTAGTGTATTTTACAATCACCTGTGTTCACTTGAGATTTTTTACTGTTATGTTCATCTGGAAATATCCTTATTATATTGTAAAAAGGGTTTTCAATAATGTTTGGGCATACACCTTCAACAAGTGCAAACAGTTTGTAATGTAAATATGTGTAGTATAGTTCTGAACAAAGCCAAGCCTGGCTCATTTTGAGCGATGTAACTGCACCGTACACCAACTGCAGGGAGCATCAACATTCTTAAGGAAATCTGAATTTCAGCATTATATATTTAATAAATACATAACTTTTTATTTAAAGGTTTTAAGTGGTATGAAATTAGTCTTCTTCAATGTTATAAAATATTTTTTTAGATCAAATCATTACAAATTCAGAAAAGTTTCTACAGAAGTTTTTTTTTCCCCCACGTATTTTGAGTTATGTTTATAGATGCACACAATAATGGACTTTGATGCCTCCGTAGAAAAAAAAAATGGTTGAAGTAGTTGCAAATTTATATGTTTATTAGTGGGCACATAGCATAATAACTCCTTTTTTAATGAATGAAATTGTAATTTTTAGTATTAATTACTACAATGAGCTCATTGATTAAAAGATGGTCTTCCTCCACTATGGTGTCTGGCATAGTACCACGTCCTGGCAGGTTTTCGTGTCTCGCAAATCAATAATGTTATGTTGCTAAACCACAAAAGTTGTGCCAAAATGAAAACTGTAACTGGGCTACATGCATTAACACTCTGTTGTTGTTTGGCTCGGATAAAACCCGATGATGCATGACACACCACTTCCGGAAACTGTTGAGGTTCACAGGTATACTCAGCAGGACACTAATGCAACCATACAGTGCATTTAAATATCAAAAGCCTTACCTCATGACACGTAACACCTTCATCAGAAATACATATACATGTGGTACACTTGCGATTATTTTTGTAATATAATCACCATTCTAAAAATGTGTGTATCAAGGAAAAAAAAAACAATTAAAAAAAGTTTAAATGTGAACTGCTTGTCTGTCCACCCGGCAGCATAATAAGGGACCAACCTAACTACCCTCCTACTCCACTTCTGCAGCACTGTGAGTCAGTCTTCTGTAGAGTTTTAGAATTGTAAAAGTTCGTCTCTAACTAAAGGAATCAGATCATTTACACCTTAAGTGACATTCAACTTGCAGTTATTTTAATTGTACATGCTTTCTTTTTTCATCTCATTCATGGTGTTTTTAATACACAAATGCATTTAGTTATGTAGTAGCCACAAGTGTTTTGAGTTCAGACGTGGTTTAGCAGTTAACCTTTAGTACCAAGTAACTCTGCATACATGCACTGTATCTGAGCTGCAACTCACTTTCCGGCTTTAATTAATAATCTAGTTGATAGCAGGATATCTCTCCTTCCATTCCTTCACATATTAATTTGTTGTGAATTTGCCTTTTAATTTAGATGAACTTATTTCGAAGCAGAGTTGCTGACGACAATAACGCAAACAGTTAATGGTACATGGTTCATTATGTAAAAGAAGCTAATTTCTCAAGCAAATAATAATGTTAGTTTTATTACCTCAGCTGAAATTTGACATTTGGAAAATATTGTATGCTTATTTTTACAAAGAAATGTAAGAAGTGAGAAAAATGTGGTATTAAATTCCCCACTATTTTTTTAAACTTGAAATAATTGTTTCCTTTACCTCTAATTTTAAAATGAGTATTGGTTTCCCCTGTTAGCTATAAGTTTACTGCAATGAAACCATACCTGCAGTTACCCTCATCTTCACCGACATTGTGTTTACGGATCAACTGCACTTTTTCATCGCTAACTTCTAAAGATTTTGTTCACCCTTATTCTTCGCCACATTACACTTAAGTGCTAAATACAATGGAACCCTGTTACAACATACAATGGAACCCTGTTACAACATACAATAGAACCCTGTTACAACATACAATAGAACCATGTTACAACATACAATAGAACCCTGTTACAACATACAAAATTAAAAAAGACCATGTTACAACATACAATAGAAACCCTGTTACAACATACAATAGAAACCCTGTTACAACATACAATAGAACCATGTTACAACATACAATAGAACCATGTTACAACATACAATAGAACCCTGTTACAACATACAATAGAACCATGTTACAACATACAATAGAACCCTGTTACAACAATATACAAATAGAACCATGTTACAACATACAATAGAACCTGTTAACATACATACCCTGTAAAACAATAGAACCTGTTACAACATACAATAGAACCATGTTACAACATACAATAGAACCATGTTACAACATACAATAGAACCTGTTACAACATACAATAGAACCCTGTTACAACATACAATAGAACCATGTTACAACATACAATAGAACCCTGTTACAACATACAATAGAACCATGTTACAACATACAATAGAACCCTGTTACAACATACAATAGAACCCTGTTACAACATACAATAGAATCCTGTTACAACATACAATAGAACCCTGTTACAACATACAATAGAACCATGTTACAACATACAATAGAACCCTGTTACAACATACAATAGAACTGTTAACTACATGTCTACAACATACAATAGAACCCTGTTACAACATACAATAGAACCCTGTTACAACATACAATAGAACCATGTTACAACATACAATAGAACCCTGTTACAACATACAATAGAACCATGTTACAAACATACAATAGAAACCCTGTTACAACATACAATAGAACCCTGTTACAACATACAATAGAGTCCTGTTACAACATACAATAGATCCTGTTACAACATACAATAGAACCCTGTTACAACATACAATAGAACCCTGTTACAACATACAATAGAACCATGTTACAACATACAATAGAACCCTGTTACAACATACAATAGAACCATGTTACAACATACAATAGAACCTGTTACAACATACAATAGAACCATGTTACAACATACAATAGAACCCTGTTACAACATACAATAGAACCATGTTACAACATACAATAGAACCATGTTACAACATACAATAGAACCATGTTACAACATACAATAGAACCATGTTACAACATACAATAGAACCATGTTACAACATACAATAGAACCATGTTACAACATACAATAGAATCCTGTTACAACATACGATAGAACCATGTTACAACATACGATAGAACCCTGTTACAACAACTAAATGGAATCCCGTTACAACATACAATGGAACCCTGTTACAACATACAATGGAATCCATGCTACAACATACAATAGAACCTGTTGCAACATACAATAGAACCCTGTTGAACATACATAGAACATTACAATACATAGAACCCATGTTACAACATACAATAGAACCTGTTACAACATACAATAGAACCATGTTACAACATACAATAGAACCATGTTACAAACAATAGAACTGTTACACATACAATAGAACCATGTTACAACATACATAACCATTAAATACAACCTGTTACAACATACAATAGAACCTGTTACAAACATTTACAATAAGAACCCTGTTACAAATACAATAGAACCTGTTACAACATACAATAGAACCATGTTACAACATACAATAGAACCCTGTTACAACATAATACAATAGAACCCATGACTGTTACAAAAACAACTGTATAACAATAGAACCATGTTACAACATACAATAGAACCTGTTACAACATACATAGAACTGTTACAACATACATAGAACCTGTTACAAATACAAAATGTTACAACTACAATAGAAACCATGTTACAACATACAATAGAACCTGTTACAACATACAATAGAACCCTGTTAACAAACATGTACAATAGAAAACCATGTTACAACATACAATAGAACCATGTTACAACATACAATAGAACTGTTACACATACAATGAACCTGTTAAACATACAATAGAACCTGTTACAACATACATAGAACCATGTTACAACATACATAGAACCTGTTACAACATACATAGAACCCTGTTAAACATACAATGAACCTGTTACAACATACAATAGAACCATGTTACAACATACAATAGAACATGTTAAACAATAACCGTACAACTACATGAACCTGTTACAACATACAATAGAACCATGTTACAACATACAATAGAACCATGTTACAACATACAATAGAACCTGTTACAACATACAATAGAACCTGTTACAACAACATGAACCTGTTACAACATACAATAGAGACAACATGTTACAACATACAATAGAACCCTGTTACAACATACATAGAACCGTTACAACATACAATAGAACCATGTTAACATACAACTGTAAACATACAATAACCTGTACAACATCAAGACCTGTTCAATACATAGACATGTACACATAGAACCTGTTAAATACAAACTTACATATAGAACCTGTTAACAAACAATACTAATCAGAACCTGTTACAACATACAATAGAACCATGTTACAACATACAATAGAACCACTGTTCAACATACAATAGAACCATGTTACAACATACAATAGAACCATGTTACAACATACAATAGAACCCTGTTACAACATACATAGAACCATGTTACAACATACGAATAGAACCTGTTACAACATACGATGAACATGTTACAACTACATGGACCCGTTACAACATACAATAGAATCCTGTTACAACATACAATAGAACCCTGTTACAACATACAAGGAACCTGTACAACATACAATGAACCCTGTACAACATACAATAGAACCCATGTTGCAACATACAATAGAACCTGTTCAAATACAATAGAACCATGTTACAACATACAATAGAACCTGTTACAACATACAATAGAACCTGTTACAACATACAATAGAACCTGTTACAACATACAATAGAACCATGTTACAACATACAATAGAACCATGTTACAACATACAATAGAACCCTGTTACAACATACAATAGAACCATGTTACAACATACAATAGAACCCTGTTACAACATACAATAGAACCATGTTACAACATACAATAGAACCCTGTTACAACATTTTTCAAGGGGTCAGTACAGTAAAATGTAATAAGCAGGAAAGTGTTACACCTGCTAGGACACATCAAACTAAACTAAATTCTAAGGTTATAATTTTTGTATATAAATAGCTAGGTAGTCAAATTCTTCATCATCTAAATTATTTGATGCAAAAATACCAGTGACCTGAATTCCAAGGGCTATAGCATCAGCAATTGATGCTCAATGACGCACATTCCGGAGGCTTACTCACTCATCCACTCGTGGTTATCTTGGTAATCTTCAGGACAATCACCTCTAAAATCTGCAATATCTTTTTTAAGTATAAACTGTTTTCTGTATCTGTTGGTAGGCTACTGTATTGTTAACACAGTGGAACCCTGCTTTTACATTTTTCCGCAAATTACACCATTTATTTTTTGGTCCTGTTTTATCTCCATTTGATTCTATGTACATCTTTTCCACTGATTACAACACACAATATTTTCATTTCCCACTATTTACGCTTTTTCTTTACGTTACTGGCAGTGGACAAAATCCACATGACAAGAAGATAAGCAAGTTACACAAAAAAATTTGCGAACTGCTTCAGGAAAGGTTGTTTTCCATGTTTAGTGGTTGAGTTGACAATGAAGATGAAGTCAATTGAGCCAAACGTATCATTCACTTGTTTAGTCAATGATGACTCTGGCATGATTATCACAGAAGAACAGTCAGCTGGAGATATTGTTAAGTTCCCATACCATGGAAAGTCAAGACCAAGAAGATGACGAAGCTTGTGAAGAAGAGGGAGAAGTACGTATGCCCACGGAGCATGAGGCATTAGAAGCTGTATAAACTGTGAGGACCTAATGCTCGGGATGTGAATGAATGTGAGGACAGTATTTTCAATCAGCTGAATGTCCTTATTGAACATGTTAGCAGTTGGCAGCTGAAGCAGATGAAAATCTCAGACTTCTTTTCAAGGTCTAATTAAATGGAAAGTGTGGACTGTTGTAGTGCATTAGTAAATAATCATTCTAAATTTGTATTACCTTGATTCTTATTTTTGTGTGCTTTGTTATGAAAATTCCAAGTTGTGACAGACGTTGAAAGTTCTACGCAAAGTTTGTAAGTATGCCTATATTGGTCAGTTTCGTTCTACATATCTTCAATATTGCTAATTTTACATACTTTTTCTTGCTATGCATAGTCAATTTGCCAATGTACCGTACTGGATTATATTTTGGTAGAACTTCTCATGTTCGGCAGTTTTTATTTTTTATTTTTAAAGATTTTTGTATAATATAAATGGTACATCAATGTTGATTTATTACAACTTCATTCAATTTGAAACACTTTACTGCAGTTCTCTCATTTTACATAATTTTTGCTGGATCCCTTGAATGGTGTAAAAAAGGGGTTCTACTGTACGTCTGAAATTTAATAGAAAAATTACATTTGAGATGCTGCAAGGAATTGAACAAATACTGATGTTATAAGCAAGAAATGAAAAATATGAACATTGTTATGTGCAGGAAATGAAACCATTAAGCCTTATGGAGAAATGGTGGGACCATGAAATAATGGTGTTATATGCAGGAAAATGTTATATGTGGGAATGTTATAACAGGTTCTCTTGTACCTAATCACAATGACTGCTGTATGAAATGTGTACAATAATAATGCAATCATCGTGTAATTTTTCATCACATCTCATCCAAAATCTAGCATATTAGGTGCCTACAGGAAATCAGGTTTCAGCAATTAGCCTGTGCATTCCATTGCAGGCAGTGTAAAGTTTTTTCCTTCTGAAATTCTCCAAACATGCATGGTAATATAACGGGCACTGGTTATTAATTCAACTCATTTTTTAAACTTATGTATTTATCAATACTTCTCCACCAATTTGATATGCTCAGTCTCATCGTTTGAAATATGAATAATTAACTGGCGACCAGTCACATGACATACAAGCACTGCGAGCGTTCATGCAGTTCTGGTTTCATGATATGCCACACCAATCACATTCCAGAGGTACACGTCAGTGAACAACTTTGAACTAAAGTTGCGGGACAATTATGTGAAAATGCAAAGACCCACGGGTTATGTCGAGAAACGAGAATTGTGTTGTTCATAAGCTTAGGCCATTACAGTTTTACTAGCGTTAGTTGCTTGCATTTGGATACTGTACACTGAAATGAATGGCAGTTTCGTAATGTGTTATTGAGAAACACAGAACTTATATTTGATATGGCAGTACAGTTCACAGGTCTGGCTAAAACTCATAACAGTAAAAATTCCAAGTTGACACGTTTTCTCTACGCACATGCTATTTACTAGACAAACTGATAACTATTAAGAAACTGTGAAAGTTTATTTACATGTGTATCTGTATGCTTTGATGTTTGATGTAAATTGTCAGTCTAAATGTGTAAAGTGTTACTGGGAAACGTTCCAGGTATTTTTGATTCCTTTGTATTGGCTGTTGTAGCCATGTAGCAACAAAAGGGTGGATTGCAGAGTTGTGAAAGTGATCTGCTGCCTGATAAGACATAATTTGTTCAGGCCAGAATTTTGTTTGAGTACTGGTAGAAGTCACACACTACTGCAGTAGTAGCACTTTCTTTGGTTAGCAGTGTGTATACGTTAACTCTTCTACTGATAAAATTACACGTGTGTGTTGCCATTCTCATTTATGTAAGGAAAATATTATATGCTTGATTTCACAAATAAATGTCTTAAATTTCACCAGTAATTTTGCTGATAGAGAAGTGAGACAAATTTCAAAAAATAGTTCCTTTAACTTTAATTTTAAAATTCACAAGTTATGACAGAAACTGTGCAGTCCACCCCAGCTAGATTATAAAAATTAACTGTGATCAATGTTAATATATAAAAATATTTTAGTGTTGATATAAAGCTATACGCTTACTATATGCAAAATGGTATTTCTGTAACAGTGTTGATAAGCAAGGTGTTGTTGAGTGTTCCAGAAATGTCAACTTAGCTGTGGTATAATTTTGTATACAGAGCTATTATTGTATACCTGTTGCATGCAAGTTTAAATTATTGTTTAAAATGAACTTATGTTTTCTACTTTTGTATCTAACAATGTCAACAAAACCCTAATAAAAAAATTAATAACTTGTAAAATTAATTAAGTTGAAAATTATTTTGCAAAAAGAAATTCTTCGTTGCTTAAAAAACCAATTGTTTCTTTTATAGTATCATTTCCCTGCAAGATCAAAACTGAGAAACAAACTGTGTAAGTTATTTATTAAGGTTTTACATGTCTACTAGTCAGAGCTCAAGAAAGAAATGTGAAAAAATAACAAAACTCAAAAACAAACTGTGTAAGTTATTTATTTTACTTCTTCAGATTTTACTTGTGTAATGCCGAGATGAGGAATGTACATACAAAAAGGTCCTGCAACTAAATGTATAAAAATTAGCTAAAACAGTTGATACACCAATTGACAATAATACAACAAAGGAAGTATTACAGAAAACAGCCCAAAATATATAATAAAAGAACAGGAGTTGTAGTACTTGTCTGTTTTAGACACACAATTGCCATCAGGTGGCGAGTTGTAGAACACTGCGTATGGTGGTAGGGTACTGTTAGTTGTAAAACCTAGTGGTCGGGTGACGAACTAGGGTTTGGTGTGAAGATTGAAAAATCTCTAGTATAGCTGATGAGTGTAGTTTGTAACTGTAACTATCAGGCCTTGTGGCAGCGTGGATTTTGTTATAAATTGGTGAGCTAATTCCCAGCATCTGTGGCTTGAAGGTGGTAGGGCTCTCACAACTCTGGTACTGTAACAGGAATCCAAATCTTTGTTGTGTGATGCTGTATGTGCTGCAACTGGTTTGTCTTGTAGGTTATTGATGTCACCAGCTATGTCTTGTTTAGTATCTTCATAGCTCAGAACTCAGGAGATATTGGAAATTAGTTCACCAATTTATTAACAATATTGGGACATAGTAAAATGAAATTTTCTTAGTTTCATTTTGTGTTTGTGTTAAATTTTTGTACAAACTAATGATGCATGTCAGACTGTGGACAAAGGAGGCACGTCATGGCCCAAGTGTTTTGGTGGGTGCTAGGGCGACACACCTAGGAATAAGTTTGACTTGTTCACAGCAAAGAACGGGAGCCTGGCCAATGTAAAGGACTGGTCGTGTGGCTTTCCCGGCCTGGCACGTAGTCGGGGATGGCTCACACAATCTTTCGCTTAGGTGGGACTGTTCTCACGGGGATACCTGGGCGACGGGTGGCCTGTGGAGGCTGCTGGACCTGCTGTGGTTCTAGTGGTGATGTGCTGGGGTTGACTCCGGAACCAGGTGGGCAGGTGTTTATCTGCACTGGTTGTCGTCTGGATTGACACGGGAACCCCCTAAACCACAGGTTGGTTATACCAAATTATATTTCTTCGCCTCTCAGAAAGGCTAGTAACATGGGGTGAGTGGCTCCTTCGAGTTTGACGGGTGTTGTGAATAGATCTGGTACAGGTGCTGGTGATACTGGCTTCTTTAGTTGATGGATGGTTTGAGCTTTCCCCAGGGACTGAGGTTACCGAGCTCGGTTGGGATGGGGCTAAGCTCCTGTTGGTATTTACAGATAGTAGCAGCCTTTATAACCATTTTATAAGTACTAATCCAACAGGAGTAGGGCATGAGGAAAGAATCTCTAATACCAGTCCTGCGGAGGTTGAGCATGTGACGTTTGTTCCTGCTTATGTATACTTCCACGTACCACAATCGCCAGGCCAAGACCGCCCCCTTTTCCGGTATCTGACACCAGAAGCGCAGTGGACACTGAGAGTCTGGTTTCACGATGGCTGACCCAGGAAAATACTCTCTCCGGCACCAGAAGTGCGGTGGAAGGAGCACAACCCAGACAAACAGTCCAACCCCAAGAGGATGATTAACTTGTGTCAGAGTGCTACTGTTCTATACACCAGGGTGCATAGAAAGGGTGGCCCTCCAATGTAGGTGTGTGTGTCTACATGAGAGTTCGGTAGTCTGGTTAGAGTATAATTCCCGGTCACCTGCTGTCCCTCGATGAACCTGATGTTTACAGGGTAAAGCTCTACGTCTATGGGAATTATATTCTAAGTGGGATAAACTATGTTTATTTCTGTACGCAAATAAACATGGTGGTTTGTACTACCTCCTATTAACAAGAGTTTAACGAAAGCTTGGCTATGCTTAGACAGGTGAACGTGACGTGTTTCTAAACTAACTGGGTAGGTAGGCAAAGTGGCTATGAAAATAAACTATACGTGGTTGTCCTGAATAGACAGAGAAGTTTTCAAGTGTTTGATGACTCAAACAATGGGTCTTCGGCACCAAAGAGCGCGGTGAAGTTAGAGGACAGACTGCATTTCAAGGTTCGTGCCTTCGTATTGATACTCTTCTGGCTCGCCCTTGATTAGGTGGAGAGGGGTAGTGGCGTTAGATACTCTGGGCGCGTGACATCACCGGCCAGGAGATGTTTCAGGTGCTGCATGTCTTGGCAATCACACTGATTGTACCATCCCTCGGTGCACATAGTACTAGGTGACCTTGAAGCATCTACTTGGTGGCTCGGCCGGTGAACAGTATTATTTTTTCAGGAAGATGTGCATTCATCTTTTACTGTGGGTAAACAGTACAAGTTCTGACGTCGGGTAAAGTGTACTGCCAATCAAACTCCATTGGGTGTGCGGCTGAGTGGTTCACACTGAATGAGTAAAAGTCGATTAAAATAAGTAGAAAAGAATTCACTCGCCAATAATAAACAAAAAAAAAAAGACCCTGAATATTTTTTTTGTTAAATGAAAGGCACAGAACATATAATTTAACTATGAGAAACAAATATATTTTCATAAAACTGTATTTTATGCCTACGAAAGTGACATGCTCTACTGCTGAATTCACTTTCACGTGAACATATTAACTCCCCATTTAATCTCAGCAAAATAAGAATGAAAATGTTTCTTGGATACGTTATTTCCACATCCCATTCAAATTCAGCGGAGTGGTTTGAGCTGTTCTCAATATCGAGGTCTTGAGAGCCAATGAGACTGAAGTAAGGTAAGTATGGATCTGCACAGGAATGCAAGGGCGGAGCAAACGGGAGATCCCAGGAAAGCTCGCCAACCAGACACTTCGTCCGACATGATGCCCACTTTCGAAAATCCAGGAGCGACTCCGCCAATAATCGCCTTCTAGTTCAATTAAATTATCTGTTCCTGACTCTGCTGCCACAAGCGGAGAGAAAGCAGCGATGCACATACCATATGTACAGTGAATTGTACACAAAATGACAGTCATTACACTACAAAGAATATTCAGTCAAAAAGGTCCTGAGTAAATTTAACCATCGCTATATGCACGTATTCTCGTAATTTTAGGAGCTACATAATTTCCTACGAATAATCTAAAATAATAGTAACTAGCATGACATTCCATAAATACACTGTGACAAGCTGACGAGCTGAAGAAATATTTCCTGTTGTATTACTTGGAGTGTTTTACTACTAATGACAATAACGATATTGTATAAATATAAAATTTTACTGAACCAAAAAAAAAAAAAAATTTCACCAGTAAATAAATGCTTTCGTCCAGTGCACTATAATACAACATATGTTTCAATATATCTATCGTATAGGAATTCAAAATGATTGGTATGCTGTTTGGTCTGCTCGAAACGTTCTTCTAATGAGGTTACAGCTGCATAAATGGTGAAGTACGTAGAAGTTCACTTTGACACGTGCCCCTCCTACTACTAATCAACTTTGATTACGACTCATTGCTAAGGTTCCTAGTTCCACTGCTACAGACGTAAGAAATACGTTGAGAGAATTTTACACATGAATTCTCGGCTACCTACTCTATCAGGCAACAGGAACTTGTAAGCGAATTCTCGTCACCTGAAGGTTATACAACCTGGTACGCCCCCTCCTCCCTTCCCGTGCTGAGAGCCTACAAGCTGCCTGGACTTCGGACAAGGCCGAGCTCTACCGACGGGGCACGAAGCAGAAACGTTGACTACTGCTGACCAGAGTTTTTCGACTCCCACGCCGGCAGCCTACAAGCTTTACCAATATAAGTCCGGACGCTGCCGGGCTCAGGCAGTCATTCTTGTTTCTTCTCTCATGACATCCCGAGCATTACCTAGTGCTGGGACTTCCAGAGAACTACCAAGCTTTGAGTACGTCCCCAGTGGCTACTTCACCATCGACGATCAGTCAACCCGACAACCAGCGAACATGCTCACCAACAAGTATTAAATTAACTTTGTCTCCTCTAGACACCTTTACTAGAACAGTTTAGTAGTACATAATATATATTTTACCCTTTTACAACCTAGAACCAGGTCGCCTACACCTGGCCAGCGTACTTTCCTTCAGCACTCTACTGTTTGGTAGGAGGTAGAACACGTCACATGTTTATTGACTCCTCAATAAACATAGTTTGTTTCCTATACTTCAGCTTTTTCTTTCATAGAGAGTCTTACTGTCCACCCTCTAGAACAGTTTACGACATGCATCACTGACAGGAACGGGGACTTTTATATAACCGAATTAGCTTTAACTACGGGTGCCCTTCAGGAGCCCGTCAGTTTTCTCACACACCCATTAGACGGCCATCTGTTGCTTCCCAACTGTCAGAACACTATTAGTGCTGGGGTAACTGTAACTAGAGTCCTACTGCTCCTTCGTGTATGAACGCACATCCAGTGGATGCATTAATGACCCACACATCCCGTCTCTGATCAGCCCGTATAGCGTGGGGGATCAGTGAAGACTATTACCGAGCCTGTGTCAGCAAGCAAAAACTAGACATACACTGTAAGATTGTTCTTCGTTAGGGTGCACCCTGTATATTGTAAGCAGCAACTCTATGTCCTACTAGATGAGGCACTGCAAAAAGCGTAGGGAACAAAATGCAGCGTTCCTTGCCGCCATACAGTTGAGTGCACTACCCCGTCCTACGGAAGAAAGGCAGGTGGAGCAGGACTGCGCCGCCCAACTTAAGACACCAAGACCGCTCCGGTACTTGTAATATATTTATCGCTTTGCGTGCGCATGTATCCATTGTGCCACCCTGTGGTAAGAGAGTTGTTAAACCATACTGAGACAGGGTATGGCTGGGCAAATCCGAACTTCTGGAGCCATGAAGCCTACAATTGGAATCACCGCTTCGGAGTGAATCAAGCTCGCCACTACTGGGTGAAACCCGGATCATCCACAACATCCAAGACGACAGCATAAGTAAGTTGTAACCAACACTCCTCTCCTCACGGCTTGTAACCCGAGCCAATCACTCTGCTTTTGGTATCAGTCTTAACAGGGTACGCGTCAACTTTGACGCATGCCAGTTTTTTGCGCTACTGAGATGCGCACTCTACGGCCAACTTCGCCCCATCTGAACGCGCCAAGCATGGAGCGAATTCAAATTCATTGGCCGCTGAGACTTGGAAATAATACATTGAAATTACGTCAGACTTTAATTTGTTAGCCATGAAATTGAACTTCACGTCTGAATTTATATCCTCCCACATCCAATCAAAAGGAACGTGCCAGAGCAACACGGACAAAGAAATAATATAATTTATTTGAATTATACTATGCTATCCTGCCTGGACAAGCTGTTCCACTCCACCTTCAAGATAACAGCACCCTCGTGACCATCTGACATCACGGCCCGTCTGCCTCAGTTCGGGGTGCATGAAAATGTTATCGCCTCCACCAAGAAATTGAGAGGCGCTCCAGCAGCAGATAAACCAGCCCCTGTGTTGGAAGGCCAACGCTGCACCCCACCCCTGGAGAATCGCTGACACAAGGCGATTTTTGTATAAATAGAAGTACAGCCACATGGTCCAGCAGAGACGCCAGGCTCGCCGGCCACATAGGTTCATGAGTTCTTCTACAGGCTGCGGAAGACTCTCTCCCCTCTCCTCTGCAGCCCGCCCAGGGTTCAACCTCCTTCACTTCAGCAGCCATAGGCAGGGCTCGAACCACTACTTCCAGCCGACAGCTTGCAGATCGCCACCAGCACTCCAGCCACAGCTTGGACAAGGCTTCCTTCAGCTGCCCACCCACGGACAGCTCTCCACGTCTGGTAAATCCCACACCTGTACTTACAGTTACCTCAGCGAACTTATAATGATTATGCTGTAAATATTGTATACTTTAGTTTGATTACTTAGTTAGGAATCTTCGTAGGAAATTTATTATTCCATTTTATAAATTTTTCCCAGCCTGACCTTCGTCTGTTGATTTTAATTCAGTATTTAATATCATTCCTTACATAGCTTATAGTGTGTAATTATTTAGCCGTGTCTCTGCTAACTCACTGTTTTAAACTTAATAAAATATTACATATAAAACTTAACATTTTTGTGTGTCACAGTCATTTTAATTTTGATCAGGTGCCATTTTTTTTATTATTGCTGTATTACTTTAGTGTTGTGTATCCATTTAGTGCGCAGTAATTTAACTACACGTCTTTATCTGGCCGTGTAGTGTGCTGAATCCCTCAGCAGGCAGGGCCTGATATTGGACCTAATTCCTGAGATTCCAGTGCACCCACCACCGATATCAGGCACAAGGTTCAGTAACTTGGGTTGCCCTTGTGATCAGCAGGTCCGCGGAAGTGACTGTAGAATTCACCCTGCCCACGACTGCTTGTATGCAACCCCTGTTGACAACCTTAATTTAATTTATTTATTGCTCAATGCGCAAACAACGTTGTGTTACTGGAAGCCATCAGAGGCGACGTGAGAGATGTGTCTTATTGCAACAAGCTATATTAAACCAGATAATTATTGACACACCTTCTAGTACACTTATCACTTGTGAACCAGTGAATGACACTATTGATTATAATACCATATTACGCCCTGACCACGAGACCCCATTAAAACATTTGTTAGGTTGGTGTGAACCGGACGAAGAATCCGAATTCGAGGACACCCCTGTTCAGCCAACTTTTTTACAGACATCCAACTCAAGTACCGACACACAGAGCCCCTCTAGCCGATCAACCACTGTGAGATTAAATTCTGGCAGGATACTTTGTGTTCGACATCCGAAAACAAAAAGTACTCCCCAACTTCTGTACCATAACATTGGCTTCCGGAAGGACAATCAGGGTTCGAATTTCTCCCAAGGCAGTTCCCCGTACGCAGCCGGAATCATCCGTAGCCAACTTCATCCTCGCTCGCCAACCAACAACGCTGTGGCGGATCAATCCTGTCAATGTAAGACAGAGCGCTCACCCCCCTAATCACTCCTACCTCATAACCGACTCAGCTCATTCCGCCCCCTATCGGGACCGCTGGTGTCCCCGACTATTGACGTCTCTTGTGGTACGGAGAGTAAGGCTGCCCGGAAGGGATAGCCTAATCGTTCAAATTACTCTGAGGTTTGACTCCCCTCCACCTCAGTAGGTCAGCACCCTAACCACTTATCCACAAAGAGGAGCACGCGTCAACTTTGAAGTCAGTTTTTGGTTCTAATATTACTGCTTCATCAGGATTGGAATCATTAAATTGTTTCATCGGCCGTCTTGGTCGGATGCATGGATAATCAGTTTGTAGTTTTGGTTGAGCTCCAATATTTTCCGCAACCATTATTGCATCAACTAGAAAACTGTTGAAGGAGTCATCATTTCTCAAACTCTTCAAATGGTTTGTTACTGTTTCTAAAGCTGTTACAGCAGTAGCCAGCTCCACTGTCTGAAACACCTTGCTCGAGACGTTTCTTTCGTTGAGAATATAATGCCACACTACAAGGCAGTATAGGGACTTAAATTCCATAAACTTCTTTGTCAATGACTCAGCTTCATGTCTTGCCTTCCTGTCAAAGCTGCTGTCATCGAGCATGTCAATGAGAGCCTCGTATAAGTCATTAATATAGTACCTCAATGGGCGGATAGTATCAATTCTAGCTTCCCATCGGGTGTCACTTAAGGGTTTCAATGTCAATGATGTGACGTGCTTCTTAAGGATTGCCTACAATGTGTAGACACAGAATAGAAATACATAAGACCTTTTGAATTGTCAAAAAAGCAACTCCAATGGAAGAGGCCATAGCTGCATCATTGACAACTAAATTAAGTGCATGCGAGGTGCAAGGAATGAAAAAAGCTCTTTAATGTAAACCAAGTACACAATTTTGTACACCAGCATTCGTCCCCATCATATTTGCGCTGTTGTAATATCCTTAGCACCTCTTATTTTCAACAGGAATATTCATACTCACCAACATTGACAAAATACTCTATGTCACGGCAGCGGTAGTCATTTGTTTAAGTGGAACAAACCCTATAAAATATTCTTGTGTCATTGTATTACCTGGTTCAATATTTACAAATCTAACAATGATACTTATTTGCTCGACGTGACTAACGTCTGAGGTACAATCAGCACTGATATAGGCTATTCACGGTAAAGTGGCAACTTTTATATATTATAAACATTGCAACATGACTAATCAACACAGTATATACATTTCACTACTCTGAAAAGTTAACGTCTGAGGCTGCAATAAATTATATTTATTAGTGGTTAAAGTATTTTGAAAGGGTCTTAAAAAGTGCTCACTTTACCATGAATGACCTATACTGTAGTTCTTGACTTGATTTAACATAGACATAATTCTATTTCTTATGGCATTGTAGAGCAAAGACATCAGCTCATTTCGAATATCTTTACTTAAATAGTGAGTCTGCCTAGGCTGTGAGCTCTTAATTATCCTCATCAAATGTTCAGACATGACAGTGTCAAACTTAGCAATAAGCTCTACGAGCTTTAAAAAATTTCCAGTATTGTGGTGGTAAAGCATCTCTTTAGTTCCCCTAAAAGGTAAACATTGTTGTCCTAAGAAATGTACAACAGCAGTCAGGCGCTCTAAAAGCTTGCCAATGGCAAGTTTCAGTATTTATTATGTTCTGGTTTGTCTCATCAATAGTCTTGTGGCTTTTCAATCTATTAGACAACTCGAGCTACTGTTTAAGTGAACTATAATTTTTAGATTTTTCATGCTGACTTAAGTAATAGGATATGTGACCCCAGTCACTGTAACCATTAGTTGAAATTTTACACAAGAGTGCACAAACCAAGTACGATAAGTAATCTCTTCATTACATATTGTACGCTTATAATGGCTAACAGAAAGTTTTTTGCAGTTTGAGTTTAATGGGAAAGGATAGTTGTGACTCAAGCTTTTCAGGAGAGCCTCTTTTTACAAGTTCTTTCCTCAGTGTATCAGTAACAGTTTTGGGCCATTTTCCAGGATCATTACACATTTCAGTTGAAACTGCAATAGATGTAAGATGAAGATAGTGTAGTATATTTAGGTTGTCGATTTCACAGTCACTAAAGGTTTCCTTTAAACCACTACAATTTCCCTTTTCTGTAGTTGATGGTTCCACAGTTTCTACTTCACTACACTTATTGTTAACCTGGAAATAAAAAAAAATTTGAGCAATGCGCCATTATCAGAATGAGTTGCAAGTTTGCGTGCCCCGACAACTTTAGTCTGCGATTGGACATTTTCTAATAATCCCAAGATTAAGATTATCATCACGTATAAATAACTAAACGGATTCCTTAGAATAAACTATAATAGCAATTGAACAATAAACACAGTCATTTGCTTGTAAACTACGGACATAACCTAAACGGAGGCAACGTGATATTGGCAACGCATGGGCGAGTGAGTGGATGCTGATTCACTGAGTGGTATACTGGACACGCTGGTAGTGGTGAGTCATATGCCTTCTCCTTCTTCCTCACGTGAGTGAGGTACGGCAGCCCAACGACTGGCGACCCTAGATAGACCAAGCGCGACTCTAAACTTCCCGCCACTGTATTGAATGCAAGATACGATACACACGGAAATTATGAAGGTACATGTATTTTTGTTTTTATTGTTTATTTTCCCTGTCGATTTCCTGTCATGCTGCCCCCTTTGGCCTGCCGCCCTGTGCACTTGCACGGGTTGCACCCCCTGGTCGTGCCGGCCCTGGAACTCATCGCCCGCTTCTTCATGTGGTAGACCTTAGCACCTTCTGGTATGCCTTTCACCCATACACGCGGTGCAAGGTAGTGAGTTAAGACCAGTGATGTCATAGGTTGCAGTGAGATGCAACTCTCTTCAGATGTCATATCAGACAGAACTATCCCGCTGACATGATCTGGCTCACGGAGGAAGAGGGGAGGGAAATGCTTGACAGCGGCCCAGTGAAGAGAATGCGATGCCATGGAAGTGATTCTCTTCTGAAAGATGACACAAGAAAGTGTATGCCAGTCATGATGGAAACTTACTATAGTTTAACCATGTATTTGGGGTCGGAAATACACATCTACAGTACACTCCAGTTTATTTGTGCTTCGCATAACCGGTTTTCAGTTTACTGTGCGGCTTTATTCAAAGTCTACTGTAACTTCTGTGACATGGCAATACTATAATATGTGTGGTTTAACAAGCAGCGGTGTACTCCTATTGCTGTGATGTTTATCTCTTTAAACAGTCAGCCTGCCACAGGGTCCTGCATGAGTCATTCATTTCCGCCTGTTGAAGTGAGTAGTAGGGTATAGTATGTCTGAGGACACCAGGCTGCAATGCGAGGTAAGAGGTGCCATGGCCACCATGTTGGGTTTTCCCTTTCGTTCCCCAAATAATCACTCATTTTCACACAAAATTGTATGTTTTATCCCAAAAATGACTGAAAATTTCCGTTCTTTCTCTACAATGTTCCAGTTTTTCCCTCAAAAAATGCCATTGTGTTCAGAATGTGTAGTAGCGAACACCGGAAAGGCAAAAACGAGCCAATTTAAAGATCATGGTGGGGGAGGGGGGGCACTTCATACTTCCAGCCCACATCAATAAAATAAAACAATGTTAATAAATTATTTTTATAAAGTTAAATATACTTTTTCATTAAAAAATTAAAAGACATAAGTATTAAGTGTTATGTATCACTGGACTTATCTTTTCAAACGCGTACGATCGTGATGTCCTACCACCATACTGCCTTGTTTTTTCATGCTCTTATCATTCCATGCTCTCACTCTCTCTTTCATTCTCTCATTCTATCTCCTCTCTTGCCTCCCTCATTAAATATATTTCACTCTCTCTTTCTCTTCATCTCTCTCTTGTCTCCCTTTATCCTCTCTTTTGCCTCCCTCATTCAATATCTTACTCTCATTTCATTCCTTTCTCCCTTTATTTTTTTCTTCTCTCTCTCATTCAATCTCTCATCTCTTTTTCTTTCTCTCAATCCATCTCTCTCATTCCATCCCTTTCTCTCCATCTCTCTCTTGTCCTCTTTTGCTTCTCTCTCTTGTCTCCCTCATTCAATATCTTCCTCTCATTCCATTCCTTTCTCCCTTTCTTTTGTTTCTCTCTCTTGTCTCCCTCATTCAATATCTTCCTCTCATTCCATTCCTTTCTCCCTTTCTTTTGTTTCTCTCTCGTGTGTCCCTCATTCAATATCTTCCTCTCATTCCATTCCTTTCTCCCTTTCTTTTGTTTCTCTCTCTTGTCTCCCTCATTCAATATCTTCCTCTCATTCCATTCCTTTCTCCCTTTCTTTTGTTTCTCTCTCGTGTCTCCCTCATTCAATATCTTCCTCTCATTCCATTCCTTTCTCCCTTTCTTTTCTCTCTCTTTCTCTCAATCCATCTCTTTATCTCCATCTCTCTCATTCCATACCTTTCTCCCTCTCTCTCTTGTCCTCTTTCTTCCTCTCTCAATATCTTTCTTCCTATCTTTCTCTCTTTTTTCTCACCTTCGCTTTCTTTCTTTCATCCCTTTCTCTTATTTCATCTCTTCCTCTTCTCTATTACTCTATATCAGCCCATAGGTTTTCTTGGAGTCCTCGCATTTTTTGTTTTGTTTCTCCCTTTCATTCCATCTTGTCTTTCACTCTACATCTCTTTTTCACTTTCTCCCACATTCGTTAGGCCATTTACTCACACTTGTTCAGTTAGTCACATTTGCTCCATTCCACCATCTATCTAGTTTCTTCATCGCCTTCTAGAGGGCGCGAATCGTCATTGCGTATATTTATGTACAAATTTAAGTATGTAATTTTTCCATACATGAGAAGGTATATAAAAATGATTGTAAAGTATATTCCAGGCAGAACTTTGTAAAACATATTCGATTTACAATATTTTATATTTTGCAAAACAATATTTTGTCTTAATAAATTACTTTATTCAATTTGTTTTTACATTTGTCGCCTAGCCTTGTAACCACATATGCATCACCACACCGACAAGCCTGTGAAGCAGACGCATCTACAGCGATCCACCAAGAGTGATGTCAGCAACAGATGTCGCATGGGAAAGAAACAACTGCTTGCGAATGCGAGGCACTGGGCTATCAGCCCTGCCAATCAGACATCCAGGAATCGATGCATAAATAAATAAATAAATAGAAATATTTCAATTTAATTCATTAATTAATTGGGAGAAAAAAAAAAAAAAGGCAGAAATATTTGAAAATTATCATGCTCGGACAGGATTCAAAATCTGAATTTTTGGATTAGAAGTCCGGCACGCTAACCACTAGACTAGCAATCTCATACCAACAAAACTGCTTACAAATTGTATATAAGATTCAAACGTGGAAGCTACATTCCTTTGTACAGTTACAGATATATTGTTAATGTATTTTCTATATTTTAGAACAGTTTTAGTTTATGTAAAGCCACGCGATGTGCTGTATTTTAACATCTCGTGACTTTCAGTCGGAGTCTGAATTCTTTAGCTAGCGTCTAATTATTCTCTTGCATATACTTTTTAAAATAATTATGTAGCAATTCGGGTGGATATAAGCAAGAGTGTATATGTACAGACATTTAGGTAGACACATATATAATTTGCGAACTCTTAAGATGCTGGCAGTCTTGCGAAATTAAATTATGGAAGCACCATTTCTAGCTTCAGGAATGTAAGTTTAAGCCCTATTTAATCATATTATTTTTATAGGATGACACCGTCAGGTTAGACACGAGATGAACAATGACACATATACTTACTGGTAATTGGACACCAGCGGTGCTTCCCAATCACCGCACTATTGAGACTCAGGATTCTCAGGGAAGTTGTGGGTTCTGTGTGTCCGTCTCACTCATGCGTACTTACAAACACGTTGGCAATACTAAACTTTTAACTATACATCACTGGAAATAAACACTTAATAAAACATATATGGCTAGGACACTGTCACTACTGAATAAAAGAATTAAGTTCACTGTAGACTTGTTTTTATTATTATTATGCATACACATCTATGTGCCAATGAAATTATGATTATCTCGGTCATGACTAGCCAATTCCGCTTGGGTGCTCCCCAGCCCGCAATTACTCCAGCGCACGCCTAGATGGATGATCTCACCGAGGTGCGTGAAAGCACAGTCTTCACAAGGGAAGAGGGCCGACAGCCGCTAGGGTGGAATGACGGTTTTTCCCTGAAGACAGGACACAGCGATTACTCTGCATCACTAACGCAAACTCGTTGGGGCTCCCCCCCAGCGCGTGGGTAGTGTGGTGATGGCCTACACACACAGCCGGCTAGGATGGGAATAATTGCACTGTACACTAATTACAAAAATTACATAAACCCTTAAATGATACATGAAACAAGATGGGACACGAGATGAATATTCACAATAAACACACACACACGTGTGAAAACAAGTTTAGATGGTGCATATGCCACTGGATGAAGTTTTGCAATATTTCTGTGTGGAAACGGCAAACTAAATTCAGACAAAAGATTATTCTTGCTGAGAAGATTATTCTCTTTATGACTGCAGTGGTTACAGGCGTGTAACATACCTGATGGCGGTAAAATCAAACATTAACATGACTATGTGGTCAAGTACAAAAAGCATCAATTTGCGTGAAAAACACATTGAACTCTGAATAAAATTGGCATGGCGTCGGTCGGCCATGTGGTTATACGTGATGTTGTCATAAAATATTCAAACATGAAAAATTACCTCAAATACATACATAAAAAAAAAAGCTCTTAAAATTGCATGCATCAATAAAGCAGAAGTGACAATGAAATGCAATAAACATAGGTGGATGACACCGATTCAAATTGCGCAGGTCGTGTGACCTCTCCGACATCTTTCTCCTAGAGTAAAGTGAAAATGACGCAAGGGCGCATGAAATTAATAAAGCGGAAACATAACGCTGGGGAAAAATTACTGGAAAAACGTATGCAAGCAACGGTTAACCAGTAAAATAAATAACTATGGAAACCTATATCAGTGAACAAAAGTTGTAGTGTGTACATGACAGTGTCTTACCTCGCCAGCTCTCCTTGACAGAATGTCCAGAGACAAGCGTCACACGGACCTGCCATGGCCGCCTACGAGGTTCCAATAAGCGGAAGTGCAATGCAGGCCAAGTAAAATATTTTATTATTGAAAATAGATTGGCACAAATTAAATTAAGTATTGTTTTATATTTCTGTAATTTTCTTATGAATTTCAGTATAATTTTAGTGTCTCTTTATGACGGCATTCATGCCGGAATATTAAGTGTTGTTAATCTCAGTGCCTCGGCCACTTTGAATTTATAACCAAACACTTTAAAACATTTAAAGACATATTAAACATTGCAGATACAATAGGACACATTTTACACTGAAACTAACATTTATACGAAAGTTCAACAGGTACTCCAAAAATGACAAGTATATCTACCAAGCCTGTTGTCGCTCCTACAGTAGAAAATTTAATTCCCGCTCACCAACTGATACACCCAGTATGAGTCACTAGCCACTAAATCATCAACACCACATTGACCATACCTATAGCCTTATAGTCCAGCCATCGTCAAGCTAAATCATCACCACTACATGGACCATACCTATAGCCTTATAGTCCAGCCATCGTCAAGCTAAATCATCACCACTACATGGACCATACCTATAGCCTTATAGTCCAGCCATCGTCAAGCTAAATCATCAACACCACATTGACCATACCTATAGCCTTATAGTCCAGCCATCGTCAAGCTAAATCATCAACACCACATGGACCATACCTATAGCCTTATAGTCCAGCCATCGTCAAGCTAAATCATCAACACCACATTGACCATACCTATAGCCTTATAGTCCAGCCATCGTCAAGCTAAATCATCACCACTACATGGACCATACCTATAGCCTTATAGTCCAGCCATCGTCAAGCTAAATCATCAACACCACATTGACCATACCTATAGCCTTATACTCCAGCCATCGTCAAGCTAAATAGTCAACACCACATTGACCATACCTATAGCCTTATAGTCCAGCCATCATCAAGCTAAATCATCAACACCACATGGACCATACCTATAGCCTTATAGTCCAGCCATCGTCAAGCTAAATCACACTGTTTGAAAAAATACACCGTGCACTAATAAATTACAAAAATGAACAGATTACTTTTCATCCACACTACTACAATTAATAGGAAAATAATTAGTGTGTAGCATATTGTAGCTTAGTGGTAGTCTGCTTTACAAAATTCCCCAGCATTATGACACAACATGCATATCAAAATATTACAAATTTAAGGTAAGGGGAAAATTTGTGCAAGGTTATTCTGATATCTTAAATTGTATTAACATATACAGGTCAGCAGTTTAAATAAATTTCAATTACAAATAATTTTTTTCTTGACAAAAGTTGTTTCAAAATATTTATTGATTGGTGTAAAGTACAGCTTTATATCTTTGTAACTCTCATAAAAACTATTTCATAGTTAGAAACATTTATGCTGTAATTTGTAACTAAAGTGAATATCAGTCACAACTAGGTATTCATAAACATATCAAAATATATTGTCACCCTTTTCTGTATAAAAAATTACATATCATAGAAAATAAAACAAACGTTATAAATATACCTCCAAACAACCAATTATTTTTATCAGCTTTTCACAAGCTGATAATTTATGAATAACTATTAACTCATAAACGTCATGAAAAACTTTAATATTAATCTTAAATCATACCCACTTGTAATACCAGTAGTCCAGGAATTTATATATATATATATATATATATATATATATATATATATATTTTTTTTTTTTTTTTACGCTGTGAAGTTCTGAAGAGGAGAGATGATTTATTTTGGTTTTCGGGGTACTGAACACAAAACTGAACAGCGATTAAAATTTCGAAACCAATACAAAATTTCCTACAAAATTGATTCTATTCATTTTTTGTAGGAGGAACCGATGACAAACAAAATGAAGCTTGAAAGTCAGTAATAAAACATCCTATCCTTATTTCACTGAAATAAGAGGAATAGAAGATCTCGGAAATATGTTTCAACAGATTTAGTAATCGGTGACGATTTAGTACCAACTATTTCTCAAGAAAACTTCTTGGCAAACCAAACAAACAAGAAAAGACTAATTAAAATGTTCATGGCCAAATTTGAGTCTGCTCGTCAGCTGCAAACAGGCTAAAGAAGATGTGGACACAGTGATAGTTCAAATTGCAGTAGCTTTGACAGCAGAACATGATTCTGTTGTAGTAGTGGGTGAAGACTATCGGTGCTGATGACAGCCTTGTCTTCCTCCTCAAAACACCATTTCATGAAACCAGGAAAAGGAAACCCTCCCACCAGTTTATATAAGTGTAGCAGTGCCCTGGATGATAGCATGATTGTACAAAATATTCTTTTCATTCATGCTTTCAGTGGCTGTGATACGACTTTGGACAGGGAAAGATGAAATTTATATCAAAGCTTACCAAGAATCCACACTTGGTTGATGTAGTGTAGGTATTCAAAAGACCAGACGCTACTCCTCAGATGGTTGATGCTGCTGGTTGGCTTGTGAAGATACAACCACAAAAGCACACTGAATAAGTGGAGGTACAAATGCTTCATTAAAGCTGCATTAACAACAAAATTGAACATTGCTTCTTTACCTCCCTCCAGAGAAGCTGCAAAGCAACATTCTTACCAATCACAACATCAAATACAGCAGTGGCTAGAGCAATGAAAGAAAAACTCGTGACTGGGGATCACAAAAACAATCTTCAGGACTCGTTCCAATCACCATGCTTCAACCACCGGCAGCATACTCAATTATGAAATTAATTTCTTGCAAATGTAAAAAGGGGTGGCGAGATGCCTGTGGTTAGCGTAAGGCTCCAAATACAGCAGTGGCTAGAGCAATGAAAGAAAAACTCGTGACTGGGGATCACAAAAACAATCTTCAGGACTCGTTCCAATCACCATGCTTCAACCACCGGCACTATACTCAATTATGAAATTAATTTCTTGCAAATGTAAAAAGGGGTGGCGAGATGCCTGTGGTTAGCGTAAGGCTCTCGTTTAATTTGCTCCATACTATGTGTCTGTCAACTGCAGTGGTGTTTGTGACAGTGGTTTCAAACAAGATCAGGATGAGGAGGATGATCTCCTCCATCAGATGGTGGATGAGGACTTGGACCAACCATCAACAACAGTGGAATTCCTCAGCGACCCACAGGAGCCAGACTATCTCCTTCTTACAACTGCTGAAGGAAAACCTGAAATAGAGGAGCTTCCTGTTGAAGAAGTTGAACAACATGAAGAAAAAGAAGAACCTGAGGAACGCAAGGATTATGAGACTTGCACTACTTGAAATTGTCAATGGTTGCAATAATACAAATATATTAGGTAACAATTATTGTACTCAAGCATATATATCCCATTTGTGTTCAGTTTTCCAAGTTTTTAATTAATTGTCTTTTAAACTAATAACCTCCCTCATTTCTCAGCCTTACCTGTTTAACTTACTTCCAAAACAAAAAAGGTAAATTTTATAAAACGGATCAACACAACATATTAAAACATTTCATTTCTTGACCCATTTGTTGTATAGAAAAATTAATAGAATCAATTTTGTAGCTAATTTTGTTCAGTTTTCAAAATTTTAATTACTATTTCCGTAACTCCTGCCAAAAAATAGTTATATAAAAAAAACTGCACAAAATTTGAAAATTTTGTTGGCAAATCTCAGATTCATGTTCAGCACCCCAAAAAACATACAGATAGCAGAAATCATCTCTCCTTGAGAACTTAACAGCTAAAACTCCCAGGTGGCCTGGATTACATGTAAACATTCTCGTGATATTGCATCTACCCTGAATCCAACTGATAAAACCTCTGAACATGAAATTCCTGGCCATAAAGTAAGCAAAGAATTCAAAGTGTTGAAACTGCAACTTGCAGTGACTCAAAGGTTAGAGAATGAAGCAGGAGGAACTCCCTTGTGCTTTTTTACAATGCTCCATAACTTCAGATGAGACTCATCGTAGAAGGGATGTGTATCCTTCTGGACCCGCGAAAGCCAGGCTGCGATTTTCGGACGGCCTTGTGTTGGGTCATAACCAGCTATTTCTGCACAAACAAATTCAAAAGTTTTATCATGCAATTTTTGTATTCTAGTGGGATTATGCTAAACTTTGCAATATTAATATTGTTAAATACACTTAAATGACATCTACACCAAGAATGTAAAACTCAAACCTACAGCTATGCTAACTTACTAAAGAACATGAGCGATCAAAACACGTTTGTTGTAAATATGTTTGGCAAGCATATTTAACAGGGGTGGGCAAAGCTTCGAAAATTCAAATTTGAATCAAATTTTTTTAGATATTCGGCTTCGTATTCAAAATAAAATTTTTTACTTCAAACTTTGAAACAATAAAGTGGTTTTGGAATTATTTATTATTATTGGCCAGAAGCAATCAAAGACTACATGGGTTTAATAAAATCAAAGTTTTTATTTTACTTATGCCACACATATGGCTAGTTAGGGAATCATGAAAACATAACCTCAAATCAACAGAATGCCCACAAATTAGTCCAAACTGCATTTCAGTGTAAAATAATTGTCAGTATCTAATTTTACTCATAACATAGCAAAATGAACTTGTTGCAAAAAAAGTTTTATATAATATTATTAATTACTTAATTATCTTCCCAAACTTCCTTCGGCACCGCAGATTTTAATTGTTGATAGATGTTTATTTCCCTCATGACCAACGGTGATGAATAGGAGCTTAAACTGCAAGTTTTACAAACTTTGCTGTGCAATTAGACCAATTGCGATTCAAATATCAGTACTGTAATTTAAAAAAAATGGAAAATTGTTAATAACTTGACATGTGACAGACCCGGCTGATTGGCTGCCCGTGTCCCTGAATGACTTGTTCGTCGCTAGGCGAGTCACATCTTTAGGAATCTAATCATCTCTTGGGACTGATGCCCGACCTGAGTATAATACTGGCCTCGTAGGCTGCTGGCTTGGTACGAAGTCTGGTTCGCGCAACACAACTCTGTGTGGTGTAGGATTTGGGTGCAGGATTGAGTTCAAGTGAGCAGGACAGTGCGTCTGGCTCGTATGGGGTTTCGCTAGTGTAGGCACCTCTGCCACGGCTGCACTTCACTGGAATGTGGGGTGTGCATTAGAGGTGTTGGGGTTTTCTACGCTCGTGGTGGCACGAGATACTGCGGAGCGTAGGTGGACCCCTCGTCGAACAGGATCTCCTGTACTACTGGATGGTATCCTTCCGCTATACAGTTAGGTGCTTGAACAATGCTGTAGGAGTGACTGGTCGTGCTGGTATGGTGAGTCATCGCAGTAAAGCAGCTTGTTCACTTGGACTCAGTAGCCTGAACCTGCTGGCTGGGAAGGATGGTAACCCCTTGCGGATCTTTAGAGACAGCCCTCGCCTTCTTCTGAACACCACCCCTATGGGTGTAAGGTATCTGGCTCCAGTCTAGGATCAGGCCACTCTGCAAAGTGTTGGTTGCAGGAACAGCATGGTGTTGTCCCAATGGGGTTGGTCTCCCTTCCACCAGAGTGTAACCCCACTCGACACCACTAAGTGTGCGATGAGAGAAGTTCACCCTACCTGGCAAGCCAATCCCACCGGGAGTGTACCTAGTGTCGTGGCTCAACCGTTCCCTCCACCAGGGTGCAAGGAATGGGTGGCATTCCAATAGTGGTGAGGTGAGTGTCCCAGGGTCACTGGTCTCCACAGGCCTGATGAAGTTCCCCTCCTCAGTACCGCTTAGTGTGCCGTGAGGCGGGGGTGATGGCAAGCCACTTTCCAGAGGACGGTATCCTAGTGTCGTGGCTCTACCGTTCACTGTTCGGGGCAGAGAATGGGTGGCCTCCCAAAGATGTTTTGTCCTGTTGTCAGTGAGGACTCGGAAAGAGCAAACCAGGTCTCCTGCTGTCCCCATCAGATCCCACGAGGATGAAGGGTACGAGGTCAGAGTGATACTCGAGAAGTAGGGCAACATCAATGTTTATTTTATCAATAAGGAAAATAAACAAAGAAGGTGGAAGTACTACCGCATATCCACTCGGGCTTGGCGGAAGGTAAACACCCTAGCATAAAACAGGGGAAGGTGCCCTGTACAAAGCAACAAGGAGAAGGCAGTACCGGTGTTTGAGAATGTAGCTTACTTCTCTAGGCTAACTCTACTCTCGGTTGTCGATAAGGGACTGAACGTGTATCAGTGTGCGGAGTTGATGATGCCGCTGGTGCTTCCTTGGTAGATAATGGGAGAGAGAGGATCTTCTGCCATGTGAGGTAGCGGTGAAGTGTTCTGGATTAGTGCAGGCCTCGGCACTGATTGCATGTGCAATGAGAGCCCAGGAGAGGAGTCTGATAACTGATCAAGAACTGAAGCATTGCCTTATATACTCCTCGGCCATCCCTTCCTTCACTGGCACACGGCGCCTGGAGAGGGGGTTAGCAGGTGCAAGCCCAGTGCCTAGATCCTTGGTGCACGCTGCGTAGTGAAGAACTGTGGGATCTAGACATTATATTTGTGGTCCCATCCAGCGGCACACTGCTGTACTCACCACGAGCCTCTCGCATGGTCCTGGTGGCTCATCAGGCTAAAACAAATTCCATTATTGGGACGTCGGTCCCAGCCCGGTAGGTAAAACAATCTTGTAGTCGGTGGTGCTGACGACTCAACTTCGTTGACAACTGCTAGTGACAAGGTTGCACTGACGAGTAGTAGTCGTTTCTTAATAAATATATAAGAGATCACGTGTCAAACTACGCGTCATTTCACACCATTTTGGGTGGCCTCGGATTACCCATATAGCCAACAGTTTTCCGTTGACCGAAACATAGAACATTTTGTAAATGTCATATAAGTGGGTTAAAATCTGACAGACAATGTGACCAACCTATACACTATGTAAACATCAAATGCTCTCATTTGTAAAGTATTGTATCAGCTAATGAATTGCTATGGGATGCATGTTGTTAAGTTGGCGATTTTGATTAGTATCCAGAACTAAAAGTTGAAATTTAAAATTTTAATTATACTTACAGCATTTATGGTTTAAATTACGTTTTTAAAGTAATATTAATTGTTTGTGGCATTTAGTGAATGGACTTAAAAATAGGTTTAGCAATTGACAGAGCATGTTGGCACATACGAACGGTAAACGTTTCCAGCCAATGGCTAGCGATGTTTATGGTTCTAGCCCGCCTGGTGTGCGCCGTTGTGCGTGTGCTTTTTTTATTCATCGTGTTTATACGAGTATCTTGTTGGCGTCGTCAGAATATTTGATCAGTAGTTAATAAGGTTTTTATTTGCTTTCTTTAGGCATAGTTGCACCATTTTCCTTTCGCCACCAGCAATTAAGCGACAAAAATATAAATTACGTATCTAAGTTTAAGTGTGTTGGTTTCAGGAATTGTGCGCAGTATTGATTTTACTGAATGATTCTGCAAATAATGAACTAGTGACGAACAAATGTGATTTTAGTTAAGTAAACTTACAAGGATTACCATAGAAAAACATGTGTTCAAGAGGTTGCGAATTTTACAAATAGTAAGTTTACGCGTTTTGTAAATAATGTATTTGTAAGCTGTTAATTATTTAAATGCAAGTGGCCTCAAAAAGTCACACTTTCAACGCTTTTGTAGTGTGTGAATATTTGTTTATTTGTCTATATTGTAAATTCAACGAGTGAAAGGTTAACTTTGGTCAAAGTGTGTGTATGTGTGTACGAATACGAACAGCGACGTATGTATCCCATTTAGTTTTTTCATCAAAGTTAAAATTTTAGAATTTACAATAATATAAATGATATTTCCATACGAGCCAAATACTCCACTGCTCCATCAAAACAATATACAACTCAAAATGCCAAAGATAAAGATCAAACAAAATTTTAATAAACTTGACACTCCACAACATTAGCTCACGTAATTTAATAGTTGACGCGTGTGCTACTGGGGGTGCCAACCTTAGATAGCAGGGTAAATAACGTTGACTCCTTTTCCAAGCCTAGTTGGTCCTACCTGGGTGGTTAATACTGGGTTGCAATACCCGTGTGACTTGATGGCGTGGTACACGATATTGTGCCGTCTGTGGGTAGGCATACTACGGACTTGTGGGGAGTCAAACCCAGAGTGAGGCGGATGGCCGTGGTTGCCCATCCAGGGAGCTCTGTCCTCACTGTAAGGGTTGCCAATATGCAAGATGCCAGCAATCCCTGGTGAATGGAATGTGGTGATTAATAAGTAATGGAGGTGGGGGTGCGTGATCTGAATGAGGAGACTTTAGAACGGGCAAGTGGGTTGCCACGTAGGAACAAAGTCGAGAGATGGGGGTGCTACGCAGGGTCAGTTATCGGGTTGGGCAGGGAGTCAAACTCATACTACTTTTCCCAATGCTAACTTAATAGAGCAGTATTTGGGAAGTACGGTGCCTTCTGGATGTGACACTCGAATTTGTCTCCCTGATTTGAGTTTGACATTGCTAGTTGTCTTAGCCGTTTGCCTAGCTGGTATGTCATATAAGATAGTACTATCATCGGGGGTACATAATTTGATCTGGTCCTCGAAATCAGCTGTCTGGTACCCTGGCCAATGGGATCCGAGGAGGTGATCAAGCGGGATGGTGATTTCAAGTGACACAAATGAAGACATTGGTCATGGAATGTGATTGGAACACTCTGAATGGGGTTCGACCTCAGTTGTCGAACTTACAGTAGCTTGGATTAATGCACAACACTCTTTGCGTCTGTCTGCTTTGTACGCTTCCTTTTCTACTAAACATCTGTCCATTGAAATCACACACTGTAGCATAATACAAAACCAAAGGAGATATGGGGTGACTAATTACGAAGAACGGAACACTGATAATTAAGTTTGATGTGGTGGATCATTGTAGGGTTTTTGGCCCTGGAGAGTTGAGGCTATTCCAAGAAAATTTACTAAGGGTAATAAGTTAATCTGCCTGATCTAAAGACTTCAATTAATTACGTGAGTTACGCAAATAAGATTTCAGGCGAAGGCAAGCCTGGAAAAAGACAAATTAAAAAAACAAACAGGAGTGCAACTTTTACAGCGACTTATAAAATCTCGCAAAGCTATAGTCACGCAACTTACAGCATGCTACAAATCTGAAGTTACTCAGGACAGGTACTCAATTAACGCACCGGCTCATTACCGCTGAGTCACAGGAATTAGACTGGGGTAAGAGGATACCGGGGTTTTAAGGAGAGGGTTACCTGACGAAGCATAGCTATATCACACGTGGCTGAAGTTGGCTGATCTTCAGTGGAGGTCGTGGAGAGGAGAGTCACTTGCAGACTTTGATGGAGCATTAAGCGTAGTCTTCGGCCGGACTCAAGGATGGTTAGGTTAAAGTAGGAGTTAGAGTGTCCTTTCCCTTCAAGTTCAACACATACTCGCAGTGCTTTGACGATACTGTCAGTTACCTGGAACACACTTGCGCTCATAGCGGACGGGTTTTCCTGCTGCTGCAGCGACTATGTAATCTGCCTGACAGGAGGCAGTGGCCGCGCGACATTGGTAACCAGCGCGGGGGGTAGAGGCGGGGATCACTTTGTCGGTCCGGCACTTGTTCTCTGCGTTCTACCTGCTTATCTTGTTCATAGGCACGTACCTCCCTTGTAAACAATTCCACTTTCTCCCAGCTCGCTCCACGCAACAACAGGCCTAATGTCCGATTTTGACAATGCCACAATGATTTCTAAATTGCAGCGTGCCGGCTGACCTGGGTTCAAAAGCTTGAACAAGCCTAGTTTACGTTGTATAAATTCCTCAATGCCTTCACGTTCACGTTGCTGTTCATGGTACAGTCGCGCTTGTGCCTGTATAGCATCCCCGTCGGTGTTAAATTGACCTAGCACTCTCTCACAGAACTCCTCCCACGTGACTTGGTAGTCCCTTACTAAGTTCCACCATGTGGCAGCGGTTCCCCTTAACCTGTTGGCAGTTACCTCAGTCCAGTCATCCCTACGTACGCTATGCCTAAGCAATTTCTCTTCGCACACTGCAAGGAACGTACCCGGGTCTTCTGAGTCGTGTCCCGCGAAAGTTGACAGTACTACATTGCGATCTGGCCCGGTTAAACCCTGTGGCATGTACGTAACAACTACTGGCGGAATGGGTTTCACCTCTGGTATTGGCGGTGGCGCGATCTCAGCACAGTTCGTCTTACGGGACTCGTCACAGTTTATAACACCGTCGCGGTAAGTGGTAAACACTGCAGGCCCTATGCATCGTAAATGTGAGTCTTTCCTATACTGCTGGCACTGCGCACACTTGGTTCCCGCCCCGTCACATCCGGTGCGAGTGCACAGGCGTTGCTCTGACGGCATAGAGACGTTGTCGGACGTGCATTGACATAAGGGTTACTCCCACATTCTTCCCTCAAACAAGTTAATTTCACTCAATCTCCCTCTTCCACAATACACGCATTGATCGATCGGCATGTCCAAGTTACTTGCGCTCGCGGGTGTCCCGGTTGCAGACGCGGGTGTCTTGAAGACGCTTTGCGGTCAATCAGGCGTGGTGTCCGCCATCTTTTCGTGGTTGACGCGACGCGGATGAACACACTTGGCCCCACTTCAGAACGCCAATTGACGCTGTCGGGTGAGATATGAGACAAACGATGACACACATATTTACTGGTAATTTGAGCGCCAATGGGGCTTCCCAATCACTGCACTATTGAGACTCAGGGTTCACAGGGATGTTGTGGGTTCTTGTGTCCGTCTCACCCATGCGTACTTACAAACACGTTGGCAATACTAAACATTTATCAAAATTACTGAGATAAACAATTGATAAATATATGTGGCTAGGACACTTTCACTACCATACACTAATTACACAATTACATAGACCCTTGAATGATACATGAAATAAGATGGGACACGAGATGAATATTCACAATAAACATACACATGCATGAAAACAAGCTTAGGTGGTGCAGATGTCGCTGGACGTTCGTAGCAGACCACGTGGTGCAGGTGGAATTGCAATATTTCTGCATGGAAACTGCAAACTAAATTCAGATAAAATATTATTCGTGTTGAGCAAGTGATTCTCTTTACGATTAGCGTTGTTACAGGCTTGTAACATGCCTGATAGCGGTGAAATCAAACATTAACGTGACCGCGTGGTCAAGTACAAAAAGCATCAATTTACATGACAAATACATTAAACCCTGAATGAAAAATTCATAGAACCCTGAAATAAATGATTGAACATACAATGTTGTATAAATAAGCTCTTAAAATGCAATGATGGCGTATACATTGGCTTGGCTTCAGTCGGCCACGTGGTTTTACGTGATGTTACCGTAAAATACTCAAACACGAAAATTACCCTCAAATACATACAGAAAAATAAAGATCTTTAAACTGTGTGTAGCAAGTATGCAGAAGTTACACTGAAATGCCATAAACATAGGCAGATGGCGTCTGATTCAAATGCGCGGGTCGCGTGACCTCTCAGACATCTTTCTCCTCCTTCTCCTCGATTAAGTTAAAAATGCCACAAGGGCGTAAAGAATTAGTAAAGCGGAAGCATAATACTCGGGAAAATGACTGGCAAAAACGTACGCAAGCAAAGATTAACCGGTAAACAATTGACTATGGAAACCTAAATCAGTGAACAAAAGTTGTAGTGCATATGTGACAGTGTCTTACCTCGCCAGCTCTCCTCGACAGACTGTCCAGATACAAGTGTTGCACGGACCTATCATGGTCGCCTACGGGGTTCACATAAGCGGAAGTGCTATGCACGCCGAGTGAAATATCTTATATTGAAAATTAAATGGTACAAATTAAATTAGATATTCTTTTACATTTCTATAATTTTGTTATGAATTTCAATATTATTTTAATGTCTCTTCATGATGGCGTTCATGCCCGAATATTAAGCGTTCTTAATCTCGGTGCCGCGGGCACTTGGAATATTCATAATCAAACAATTAAAATTAATACAAACAGTTAAAAATATTTTAAGACATATTAAACACTGTAAAGACAATATAACACATTATACCCTGAAATTAACATTTGTAGGAAAGTTCAAAATTATCAACCTCTTCGCGCACGTGCGGGACACGTGACAAGTGAGCGCAGTCATGGGCTCTAGAGCCGCTGGCTGTTAGCCGGCGTCAGGGTTGTCAGTCTGAAACTCCCTCAGAAAAGGTTCTGTAATTGATGCTGCAGCAGAGAAGAATGTCAGTTTGGGACACAACATCTTATCTTTTAATGCTTCAGAAACAACCCTGAAATTTCTGGATTCCTTAAGAGCAGGGAAGCTTCTTTTAAATTGTGGATTCTTATGTTTTTTACTTCATCTTTTGTCTGCTTCTCAACAGCTTCCACATATACCTGTAAATGTGGCAGTATTTCACGAGCCCTGTCAGCCACTTCCTTGTTTTCTACTCACCTTATATAGCAAAATTTAAGGGGGAATACTGTGCAACCTGTGCACTGCGTGAAATCCGCAATGCACAGAGGCCTTAAGAAACTAGCCAAGAACCATTCTGTATTCTTCATTCCTTCCTTCATTCCTTGAATGCACCATGAACAACATGGAGACCACAGCTGCCAACGTTGATTAGGTCAAAACCTTCATGATCAATTCCTTGTTGCATCAGTTACCAAATCTTTACGTAATCTTCAGTTTACAGAAGATCCATGGAGATCTGAATTGTTTTTCTCAAATGTTCATGTCCTACAGCACACTTCAGACTCTTCAAGAGATCTTGTGGTTGAGTAGATGTTAGAAAAACTGGTGTCAAGTATCTAGATGTCACCTTTTTGAGATCTTCATCCCAGAATATGACATGTATATCCATCTGTTCACGTTAAGCAACCTTATTCAGGGACTCATCAAACCCTACCACTATTTCTGATGCTCTTTTTAGATGGTCTTCCAGATCTATTTCAAAATAGGGAGCTATACCATGGTTAGCAAATAGCCAATTTTCGTGCACTTCAACTCCATTTTTTGAGCAATCTCACAATCAGGGAACCTGAGTTTAATGATAGATACACCTTCGGCTGCACTGCGGAATGATGTATGGCAGCCAATAGTGTGAAGAGCCCACAAAATTTCGGCTCTCGTCACCTGTTATCCCACAAGATATTTGTGAAGAACATTCAGCTTCTGTATCTCTTTGGTGTCTGTAGTTGATGCCTGGCTGCCAACAGATGGCATTAGTTTCCACATTATCCTGCTGAATCTGTACTGGAGACTCTGAAAAGAAGAAATGCTCTAATGCATAACAAAACATGGCTTCGCACATTACTGTGCCTAAAAGTGCCCTCAGGATCAACAATGTTACAATAATACAATACCAATGTCCAATTAGTTTTACCTGATTTAGAATAACATTGTTTTCCATAAATATTTATTTCCTGTTTTGATGATCCTGTGTGTGTCAATTTCCCCGCATAGTTTTGTGTTGTTAAATTACCACATTTAAAACCATTCTAACTCCTGACTTCTACAAGTGAAATTATGACTCAGTTTACATTGTTTCTATTTACGTCACATTATTCAGGAATGTTAATTGACATAAATCAAGGACTTACCGTACTGGGTGTCCAGAAGTTCCTTAGGCTAGATTTACAATAATCCGTCACGTCCGTATGTCCGTAGAATCACATGACCAATAGCCAATATGGGACCTCCAATAATTTCATTGCAGTTCCGTGATTAGCTGTTGGTCACGTGAGGATATTGTATATCAAACCTTAACCATTCCCAAAACACAAGATTTTTAATTCAGCATAGATGACCATTGCCCTTGACTCCGATATTAATGGATGTCTCCATTGTACGTAAACGATCGTCAATAACTCTTAAAATGAATTTGCGCATACCAATTACAGTACGCTGTATTCGTAAAAATGTTTATGGCCTGCTAAAAAGCATTCACACTCAAGCCTAAATTATGTCGCACAGTTTTAACTTTAATCTGTGATAACAAGAGGCTGTATTTATACATCTAGGGTATAATTTATTCTGAATTCAGCTGCTTATTAAAACATGATTTATCATCTGGTTTTCTCGCAAGAAGCAACTGAAACTGAACGCAAAGGTCACTACATTAGTCATGTCGCGCAAAGTTTCAAATTTTCTAGGCAATAACAACATTATGTATTTACATCTCTTTATATCACATTATTCTAAATACGTGTCCTTATTAAAATAAATTAATATAATTTAAATAAATTGCAGTTTACTCAACATCAACAGAAAATGAACCTGCACATTGCTCATTTTGTTTATAGTAATGAGACTTGTTAATAATACTTCTTGGACATCTTTCGTTTTTAAAATGTCTACATTTTATATTTAATTAATATATAATTGAGTTAATGGTAGTTTTTCTACCACAGGCTACTAAATGTGGACTTATTCGGCTTGGTAAAAAGCATGACACTTATTAGTGTTTTAAACATTGAGGCTAGGGGATGGTGAAATACACTTTCATCTGGCCTTGTCATTTTATTCGGAAGACATTTGCAGATTAAATGAAATTCGTAACGTGGGCATCATTCCCATCTCTGACTATACAACACCGACAATGAAGGAGAGAAGTATCGTTACAAGTGACACGGGAGACATGCAATTATTGCAGGGAAGCTACGAACAGTCTAGCAGTCAACAGTCGCGAGGCATTGCAGTCTCGTAGCTATCTAGCTTCCTACTGCGCGGGTGGGCAGCAATTAAAGCCATGCTGTAAACTTCTACCGTTAAATAAAGCTAAGGATATGTTACATCATTAGTTTAAATGTTTATATCAACATATAGGACAATTAACACACACACAGCAAGCAGTAAAAAATACTACAAGTAATTGTTACTTACATTTGCTGCAAGAAGAAATAGTTGTGGTTTGGTTCAAATGTGCAGAAAAGAATGCAGTAACTTGCAAGTTTCTCGAGTTATCAGCAAGCACTTTTGATGCGGTTTGGATTTAGAGTGGCTTAGAAATGCTCCCCTGCCCATTGTATCTATTTTAAAACTTTTAAGATATATTTTGCACAGTGCACTGCCTCTATCTTTAGGGTCTTCTGAAGCCCATGGAAATTCTGATTCGTAACGAGATGAATATCTAGCAGACATGACCACTTCATCACACAGCAAGTTACACACTGAAACACAAGCAAGTGGCGTGACCTAGACATTGAAAGAGGTGATATGAGACATGCCTGCTGACATTCTTCCCCTCGAGAGATATATGTCGCTCGGCGTGGGAAACTACTACGGTGGGCAGGTGGGAACTGGGAGTGGGAAATTACTCCAGCCAGAAAAAATTATGCACAATGTTGACAAATGATCATTCATGTAAAACTACCCCTACCTACCATTACTGTATTCGGCAATGAAACTCGAAACACCCAAAAAGGGGGGAAAAAATTTCCTACAGATGGACAAAATTCCAGACTATTTCCAGGTCATCCATGGGTCCTTTTCAATTCCATACTTTTTCCAGGTTTTCCCGATTTTACCGGTTCGGTGGCCACCCTGCTAACCTCACATCACTTCACTTTTCCAATTTAACCTTGTACTGCTCTTTATTAAAGGAACTTGATAATATGCTGGCATCACAACCACATGGTACCAATTTTAATGACATGCTTCATTTTCTTCATCCAACACATACTTTATCAAGTACTCATGATTTTAACATTGTGTCCATTATTGTTTCTTGTAGCATGGCTACTCTTTGCATAGCCTTTAGTTTGTGGTTATGGTTTAGATTCCGGTCTCTTTTCAACCATCACTCACCACAACCTATTTCTTCACCTTCCTTACCCAAAGGAACACTCATGTTTACTCTACAATCTACTTCTCAAGAGTCTAGAGGATAGATAATTACCTTTTTTTTGAGGTTTTAAGTAGGGTTTTGTGTGATGGCATTTTGGGGGAAATAACTCAGTATAGCATATACGTTAATGATTTAGTTTTCTTGACCATTCTCATGCCATGGTATGCTATAGGAGGTGCAGTGGGAGCCATTTACTGGCATGGCAAGCATTTAGCTTATGTTTTTTTAAATTATATTTTGAGTGTTTGCCTTTGTGGGCAATATTTTTTTTTGTAAAGTCTGTTCCTTTATTTGTCATTGCAATCAATTATCTCCTTTTGGTGCTCAAGCAATTGTTATTCAAATTATGTTTGCCTCATTAAATTTACTATATATAATAAATGGTATTAATGGAAGAAAAGAATTAATATCTGTAAATCTTCAAATTTTATATGCCACTAATTTTTGTTAATCCATTTAAGAAATATTTTCGTTAAACTCGTATTTCTGCTGTTCATTTAATTATAGGTGGCACCACTTTTAAGTAATGTCATTTAAAGTATAATTGAATTTATTTTCAAGGTTATAGAGGGCAGCACTTTTTGTTCACTTTATTTCTGCATTAAGTATGTTGTTATTAATGTTAATATTTGCTGCAGTAAAATTTACTGACTCAATTATTTAGAAACATTATGTTTTGAATAATAATTTTTTTTTGAGAATATCTTTCTCTGAAAGCAAGTATAACCATGGAAATATTGATACTGCTATCAATATGTACCATGTAAAGGAGTGCTGATGCTATGGTCTTTCTTCTACTTCTCGACATATTGAAAATGAGACTTGTTTTTTGGCGACTGCTGATATTATCCTGTAATACTACGTAAAATTTTCTTTCCCGGTGCATTCAGTAAATTAAAAGTGTTAATTTCCTGGCAATGTTTTGATGTAATATTTAGGCCCACTGAATTTTTATTTTGTCCTTAAAACTGTTGTTTAGTACGGTTGCAGTTTGCTGTGGTTTAAACCTGGAGTCAATATACTTTCGGCCATATTCACCTAGTGAATGAGGCAATGTGTCCTTGTTGTTCGTAAAGGTGTGAACCACCTCGAGGAGAAGGCAAAAGAATCACTACCTAAATCAGGCAAGAAGTAAATGGTGTGGGTGTGGATGTTCACCCATTATAGTTCTCAAGCATGACATGAACATTCTTATTCATAATTACAATCATGAATTAAAAACAACACTTTGTAACCATCTCATTAAAACATTATGCTATTCTTAAAATTAATGAATTTGCTTGTTTTTGCGAGATGCTCCTCTATTGTAATAACTTTACCCCACTTTCAATCATTCGTATTGCCATCATGTTAATTAATATGACCTTCCAAGGTTGTTTTGTGATGAAACTATTTTCATAATATAATTTCCCCTTATTCAGTCATTTTTTTAAATATAAAGTTTTCTGCAATGATATCTAAGTTACTTTACTGTTTTTTATGTACGTGATTGATTGCATGGTAGTGATAGATATTGTTTTAAGACTCGGCTTAAGTCGCTTTCAACTTCTTTTCACAAAACACAAGTAAGAGCAACCGAATCTACCCTTTTGTAATCACCATCTTCGATCTTGTAAGTTGTGTGTTGTCAAGGTCCACTGCACGATCCGACATATGTGTATCACCCAAGGTGGTGGATCCGACATGTAACGTGTATCACCCAAGGTGGTGGATCAGAAGTTGTAAAATGCCAAAGTAAAGTAAACAATGCAACACAAAATGGTAAGTATTTAGGAATAAACGAAAACAAAATTCTGACAGTACAACAAAATATTTGGGGGGTTAATCCACAAAAAACCCTTTGTGAATTAAAGCTGAGACTAGGACCAACTGTTGTAAGGATATCTCAAAATAATTATATTTCTTGTGACATTGCTCAGACCACAAAATAATAGATGTAAAAGATTATTCTAGGGGTTGCACATGGGGGAAAAACATGGTTGTGTATTATATAAACCTAATAGGGACAATGTTGAACTGAATATTATTGGGATTGAAAAAAATCCTCCTTTGGTGAAAATAGTAAGAAATTTTTTCTTTAGTATTTTTTTGTTAAGATACTTCCATTTTAATAGGAATCCCCTCCCCCTTACTGCCCCGTTTTTCTTTTTTATTAGCAAACTTAAAGTTTCGGTTGTGTTTTAAGTTGTTTCTTTTTTTAATATATTAATTTTTATTAATTTGTTTGAAAAAGCAGGTTAAAATATTTGAGTATTCGAATGGAACATTTTTTTTTCTTTGATTCAGGCTGTTAGGTTAGAGAGAGAGAGAGAGTGCTGGTAGCTGCAACTTTCTTATTGCGCCACTTAGGATTAGAGTTTTCCAGATAGCCTGGAAGAATTCATGTTTAGATGTTTACAAGGCCAAGACCTCAGCTGACTCGGGCAGGCTTTGTCCTTGAACAAGCAACTGCGAACACAACTAAGAGGAAAGGAGGAAGTACGGTAGTGTGTCTCTCGTAGCACGTGATCGCCAGGTGAAGAGTTGGCGCGAGCTGATTGGCCAAAGCCAAGGATGCACCGCGACAACAAAGAGAGGTGTGGAAGAGAGAAGGAGGGAGAGTGTTTGTTGTGGTGCAGCAGTAGGCAAGGTGGCGAGGAAACAAAGCGTCGGCCTGCAAACGAGGAAGTACGGTAGTGTGTCTCTCGTAGCACGTGATCGCCAGGTGAAGAGTTGGCGCAAGCTGATTGGCCAAAGCCAAGGATGCACCGCGACAACAAAGAGAGGTGTGGAAGAGAGAAGGAGGGAGAGTGTTTGTTGTGGTGCAGCAGTAGGCAAGGTGGCGAGGAAACAAAGCGTCGGCCTGCAAAGGAAGGCTATGAATACTCCAGAAAGATGAGCTAAGTTCCACAAAATTGTTCTTTTGTTTGGTAGGGGAATTCCTTCGGAAAATTCTGGAGGAATGGCTGCGATCAACCTATGAATAGTAGTCAAGATTAGGATATTGACACCGCCTAATAGCCAGTGGTGCTAGAGCCCATGACGGCACCCACCATGCACAAATCACGTGTCCCGCACGTGCGCAAAGAGGCCAATAATTTTGAACTTTCGTATAAATGTTATTTTCATTGTCAAATGTGTTATATTGTCTTTGCAGTGTTGACTATGTCTTAAAATGTTTTAAAGTGTTTGTACTAATTTTAAATTGTTTGGTTATAAAATTCAAAGTGCCCGCGGCACCATGATTAAGAACATTTAATATTCCGGCATGAACGGTATCATAAAGACACACTAAAATAATATTGAAATTCATAAGAAAATTATAGATGTGTAAAACAGTACTTAATTTAATTTGTTCCATTTTATTTTCAATAATTAAATATTTTACTTGGCGTGCATAGCACTTCCGCTTATCTGAACCCCGTAGACGGCCATGGTAAATTCGTAGCGGACTACGTGGTGCAGATGAAATTGCAATATTTCTTTGTGAAAACGGCAAATTAAATTCCAACAAACTAATATTCTGGCAGAGAAAATTATTCTCTTTGCGATTACAGTGGTTACAGGCTTGTAACATGCCTGATGGTGGAAAAATCGAACATTAAAGTGACCGCGTGGCTAAACACAAAAGCATCCATTTACGTACAAATGACATGGAACCCTAACAATATTTAACATAGAACCCTGGATAAAAATATTGCACACATGATATTACATAAATAAGCTCTCAAAATGCAATGATGGCGTAGACATAGACTTGGCATCGGTCAGCTACGTGGTTATACGTGATGTTTCCGTAACATATTCAAACATGAAAAATACCCTCAAATACATATATGAAAACAAAACCTTTAAAATTTCGCATTGCAATTATGCAGAAATTATGATGAAACCGCACTAACATAGGTGGATGGCACCTCAATCAAATTGCGTGGGTCACGTGACCTCTCCAACATCTTTCTACTCCTCCTTCGATTAAGTTAAAATGCCACAAGGGCGAAATAAATTAGTAAAGCGGAAGCATAATGCTGTGGAAATGTCTGGCAAAACGTATGCAAGCAAAGGTTGACCAGTAAACTAACATCACTATTGAAAACTACATCAGTGAACAAAAGTTGTAGTGCGTACGTGACAGTGTCTTACCTCGCCAGCTCTCCTCGATAGACTGTCCAGAGACAAGAGATGCACGGATCTACCATGTATGCCTACGGGGTTCACGTAAGCAGAAGTGCTATGCACGCCAAGTAATATAATTTATTATAGAAAAAAAATGGCACAAATTATATTAAATACTGTTTTAAATTTTTATAATTTTCTTATGAACTTTCATATTATTTAGTGTCTCTTTATGAAGGCATTCATGCCGGAATATTAGTGTTCTTAATCTCGGTGCTACGGGCACTTCGAATTTCATAAAAAAAAAAAAAAATTTTAAATAGCAACAAACACTTGAACTCATTTTAAGACATATTAAACTCTGCAAAGACAAATATAAAACACATTTTACACCGAACTCAACATTTATGTGCAAGTTCAAAATTATTGCCCTTTTTGCGCACGTGTGGTGAGCGCTGTCATGGGCTCTAGCGCCACTGAGTGTTAGTCGGCGTCAAATGACTCCTCCCTTGAACGCCAAGATGGTGCGAACAATGCAAAATTGCTCGGGTGGGTTCTGCCCGGCTCGTTGCCAATTGAAGATAAAGAAATCATGGCCTCGGAGCTCTTCTGTTTCTGCGGCGTTTGCAGGTGGTGGGGGTGTAGGCAAGAACAACATTGTGGGTACGTGATGGAGACTTGTCTCGTCTCTTGCGAGTGCTGTGTTGCGATTTGTTGTCACTTGACGTCATATTTACTGCCCCACTATTCTCTCCAAACCCTTTCAAACTCTCTTGCCCTACTAGGCTCTCCCCTGTGGGAACTGGAAAGTGGTATCAAAATTTGCATTTACACTTTTGTTACAACCAGATTCACTTGTGCCTTGGGGAAACCCCTTAAAACTCAACTCACTGGCACTGGTTGTGTTAACATTTACATGTGCACTTATGTTACCACTTTCCTCGTGTACACTTGGAAACCCCTTAAATTCACTCTGATTTGTTGTGTCGTTACATGCATTAACAGAAAAACTCAGAAATTGTGTTGCAGTACTAATTGTTTCCACCTCGTCACTACTAGGTGTTGAGTGTTCTGTCAGTGCAAAACCCTTACATGACAGTTCATTCCCTTGGCTGGGTGTTCCCATGTTAGTGTTGTTGCCTTCCTTAGTGTACGTGTTGACACTCCCATGTGTACTCACTGGTAAAGTTCTTCTAATTTGCTGTGGTACTGGGCGTAACGTCTCCTTGCCTCTCTTCCCTACAGGCGGTCGGGCTATATGCAGGTCGTCACGGTGCTGTTTCGTAACGTGTCTGGGTCCCAACTTCACTAGATACGTGGAATTTCCCATCTTCTCCACCACTCTCACTAGCCCTTTCCATCTAGGTGCCAGTCGCACACAGTACTTTTCGCCCCGGCCGATAACGGGTACTCTCTTACATACACATACATCCCGGGTACAAGTTCGGGTGGCGGCCTCTTGCTCTCTGGTACTCACACATTACAATAGCTGATCTGGTTCATCCTGGCTTCATGTATTTGCGCCTGGTGTTCGACAATTTGTTCAGGTGGTCTGGGCGGGTTTTCGCAGGGTGCTCCGGGGGCACGGAGTTCATGACCTTGCACCATCTCGGCTGGTGTCTTCCCGGTTGCTGCATTTACTATGTTCCATAGGCAAAACATTACCTCCGGATCAATTCGGCCCACCTAGTGTGATCTTCGCCCAACCAGACATGTAATTGGATTATTACGTCTTGGTTACGTCTCTCGGTTTAGGTTAGCCCTGGGATGGTATGCTGGGGTGGTACGGTGTTCTGTTCCCCACCTGGTACCGTATTCTCTCCACTTACGCCCTACAAGTTCTATACCACTGTCCGTCAACAAATACTCGGGATGTCCCCATCTCGGAAAAAAATCACATTACTTGTGCAACTGTATACACATGGAGGTTACTAACTGTGAATGCCTCTGTCCAACGGGTAAACAAATATGTGGCAACAAAAATAAATCTTTTACCAGTTTTTATACGTGAGTACGGGCCCATGATGTCGATGGCTACTGTTTTGAATGGCTCGGTTGGCAGCTTTGGAGCGTCGCCGTCTGTTCTCCGTGGCTTCCAGGTGTTACACGTGAAGCGGCTCTGCACATGTTTCCTGATGTCTCCCTGAATCCCTGGCCAGTGAAAATATTTCTGCATGTTCCTTCATGTTTGCTCAGATCCCGGGTGTCCGTGCTCCAAACTGTTTTGTGCATACTGTAATACTAGTTCCCGTTTCTTTTTCGGTACATACGTCCTCCATCGTGCACAATTACCAGGTGGTTTGGTTTGTATTTCTCTGTCCACTACCCCCCAGTGTTCTGTGTAGTATGTGGCACAGTGTTGGCGTTGCGCGGCATCTGGGGAATTTTCTTGTGCAGAGTGTACCTCTCTTAACACGTCATGTACATGCAATGAAACAAGTTCACCAGTTGGTGTAGCAACAATGTTTTGTACAACAAGAGTTTGCGCTTCTGCAGCTGGTATTACACAGCAAGGTGGTAGCGCTTCATCCCACTCCGCATCGTCAGTTACCGTTAGATTCGGACAAGGATTTCGGGACAAGGCGTCCGCGAGCTCGTTGGTTTATCCCGCCACGTGATCTACCTTGAAATCATACTCCTGAAGTAACAGCACCCAGCAGGTAAGTTTGCTTTTCCTGTTATGCATTCCCTCCAACCATACAAGGCATCGGTTGTCAGTTTTGAGTGTAAACTGCTTTCCTAGCAAAGTACGGCCGATACTTCCGCAATGCATGTACAATGGCCAAATATTCATGTTCATTAATGTGATATTTACATTCTGCGTCCCCGAACTTTCCACTGTGGTAACTGATGATATGTTTTTCCCCATGTGTTCCCTCCTGATACAACATGGTCCCAATGCCTTCTTGACTAGCATATCCGTTTGTACGACAATGGGTAACTCTGGGTTGAATCTAGACAGCGGATTACAGTTCTGAAATGCAAGTTTAATGTCTTTAACGGCTTGAGATGTCCCAGACAAATTTAGGTTTCTCATCAACAAAGCTGTTAATAATGCAGTGATTACGGAAAAGTTTGGGACAAATTCCCTTAACCAATAATTAACCCCAAGAATTTCCTGTTTACGTGATCTGGGTGTGGGTTTGTTCTGAATGTCCCGTATGTGTTGTTTTGGTTCATGTCTTTTTGCTGTTACATAGTGATCTAGAAACTCCATCCTACTCATACCCAACTTGCACTTTTCCACGTCTCATGTAAGTTTATTACGTTCGAGCCGTTCAAACACAAGGCTCAAGTGGTGCAAATTCTCCGCCCAGCTGTTAGACCAAACAAGTACATCATCCAAATATGCCATCACAAAGTCTCCTATGTATCCATCAAGTACGTTTACCATTAAGTTCTGAAACGTTGCAGGGGCATACTATAAACCAAATGGCACAGCAACAATTTGAAACCTACTTCCGTCTGGGGTAGTAAATGCTGTTTTTTGTCTGGCTTGAGGGTGGATAGGCACTTGCCAATAACCAGATTTTAAATCAAGAGATGTGAATACTGAAGCTGGTCCTAATGTTGACAAAGTTACTTTCATGTTTATGACTGGTGGCGGCATGCTTACTGTTCCTTGTTGAGGAGGCGGAAATCGACACAGAATCACCATTGGCCATCTTTCTTTGGAGCAAGGGTAATACCTGAATTATAGAGACTTTCAATAACATTATCATTGAGCATCTCACATACCTGCTGGTTGATGATGCGTCAAAAGAAATTACCTGGGTCTCGTGGCTTGGAGAACACCAGGTCCTCATGCGTGGTGATGATCGCATGCTCCGTGATGTCAGTACGCTGCAGCTTCCCCTCAGTGTGGAACACACTGGCATAATGGTCCAGCAGATGTTGCAGATGTGTGGCGGGCACCTCGTGCTCAAAGTCAGCAAGCGACACAGCAGTTATTGTTGTTGGTGGTGTTGTTTCCACGGCGTAAACAGTCCATGGGCCACGTGTTTCCACGTGCAGACGATTCAGGTGCGGTTATATCACAACGTGATTGTCAACAAGCCATGGCAGTCCAAAAATCACGTCTTCACACAAGTCTGGCACAATGTAAACATCGCACTAGGTACGCATCTCTCTAATTCCTACAGTTACGTGCATACCACTTTTCGCTTCTTCCTGTTGGTGTGTTACAAGTGACATGGTGGCACTCTAGTTGATATAGATTGTATCAAACCTTCACGCACAAAATTGTGACTAGCGGCAGTGTCAATAGCAGCTGTGACATTTTCCCCTTCAAGTTCTACACATAATCTCAGTGTTTTTACGGTACTGTCAGTCACTTGCAACACTTTTGCGCATGTAACGTGCGGGTTTTCCTGCTACGGCGGCGACTGTGGGATCAGCCTTACAGGTGGTGGCGGTCGCGTGGCATCAATTACAAGCATGGGGGTGTAGGCGGCGGGATTCACTTTGTCGGTCTGGCACTTGTACCCTTCGTTCCGTCTGCCTATCTCATTCATAGGCATGTGCCTCCCGTGTAAACAGTTCTACACTCTTGCGGCTGGCTCCGCTCAACAACGGCCTAATGTCAGGTTTTGACAAGACCACGATTATTTCTAACACTCCGCAAGTTGCCTGTCCCTGGTGAAAGCGCTTATTCAAACCTAACTTGTGCTAGATTAATTCCTAGATTCCCTTGTGTTCTCTCTGCTGCTCGTGATACAGTTGCGCTTGTGCCTGGATAGCATCTCCATCGGTGCTCAATTGACCTAGCAATCTGTCACAGAACTCTTCCCACGTGACTTGATAGTCCCTGACCAAATTACACCATGTGGCAGCGGTTTCCCTTAACCTGTTCGCAGTTACCTCAGTCCAATCATCCCTAAGCACGCGATGCCTACGTAATTTTTCTTCGCACACAGTAAGGAATGTACCCGGTTATTCTGAGTCGTGTCCTGCGAAAGTTGGTAAGAGAACATTTTTGTCAGGTCCTGTCAAACCCTGTGGTGTGTACGTAATGACTGCTGGTGGTGTAGGCTTTACCTCTAGTGTTGTCTGTGGCACAATATCAGCACAGTTCATCGTACGGCACTCAACACAGTTTATGACACCGTCGCAGAACGTTACATATTCATCAGACCCTATGCATTGCAAATTAAGTCCCATTTGCACTGCTGGCACTGTGCCCACTCCATTCCTGCACCGTTACATCCGGTGTGCATGCACAGGCGTGGTTCTAACGGCGTGGATACGGTGTCAGATGTGCAGTGACATAACGGCTGATCCCATGTATTTTCACTGAACAAGTTGACTTCACTCACCCTTCCACAATGCATGCATCAATTGATCGGCATGTCCAAATAGTTTGCGCTTGCGTTTGTGGGTGTCGCAGTTGTCGATGCGGATGTATTGAGTGCTTCCCGCGGTTGATCAGGCGTGGTGCACCCATTTTCTCGCGGTTAACGCGATGAGGAAAAACACACTTGGCTCCACTTGGAAACGCCAATTGAAACTGTCCGGTGAGACATGAGACAAACAATGACACAAATACTTATTGGTAATTTGGGTGCCAGCGGTGCTTCCCAATCACCGCACTATTGAGACTCAGTGTTCTCAGGGATGCTGTGGGTTCTGTGTGTCCGTCTCACCTGTGCGTACTTACAAACATATAGGTAATACTTAACTTTTAACTCTATATATATATATATATATATATATATATATATATATATATATATATATATATATATATATATATATATATATATATATATACACAACAACAACAACATGTGGCTAGGACACTGTCACTACAAATGAAAGAGGTAAGTTCATTGTGAGACTTGTTTTTATTGATACTCTGCGTACAAATCAACGTGCCATGAAATTAATGATACACTCGGTCATGTCTAGCTAACTCCGCTTGGGTGCTCCCCAGCCCGCAATTAATCAAGTGCATGGATGATCTCATTGCGGTGTATGAAAACACAATCTTCACAAGGGAAGAGAGTCAACAGCTGCTAGGGTGGACTGATGGTTTTTCCCTGAATATAGGACAAGGTGAATTACAAATCAAACCCTGATGATACATTAACACGTGTGATTACTCGGAATCACTAATGCACGTGGGTAGTGTGGTGACGGTCTATACACAGAGCCAGCTAGGACGGGAATAATTGCACTGTACACTAATTACAAAATTACATAAACCCTCAAAGATACATGAAACAAGATGGGACACGAGATGAGTATTCACAATAAACACACACATGTGTGAAAACAAGTTTAGATGGCACGGATGCCGCTGGATGAAGTTTGTATCGGACCATGTGGTGCAGGTGAAATTGCAATATTTCTTCATGGAAACAGTAAATTAAATTCAGACAAAAATTATTCTTGTTGAGAAAGATATTTTCTTTACGATTTACGTGATTACAGGCTTGTAACATGCCTGATGGCGGTAAAAATTAAAAACACTACCATGACAGCATGGTCAAGTACAAAAAGCATCAATTTACATCAAATTACACGAACCCTGAACAAAATAGTGCACATACGTTGTTACATAAATAAGCTCTCAAAACACAATGATAGCATATACAAATACTTGGCGTTGGTCAGCCACATGGTTATACGTGATGTTGCTGTAAAAAATTCAAACATGAAAAATACCCATAAATACATACACGAAAACAAAGCCTTTAAAATTGTGCGTATTAATTATGCAGAAATTGTAATGAAACGCCACTAACAGGCAGATGGCTACTGATTCAAGTTGCGCAGGTCGCGTGACCTCTCCGACATCTTTCTACTCCTTCTGTTCTATTTATGCCACAAGGTCGAAATAAATTAGTAAAGGGGAAGCATAATGCTGTGGAAATGTCTAGCGAAACGTACGCAAACAAAGGTTGACCGGTAAACTAATTTGACTATTGAAACCTACATCAGTGAACAAAAGTTGTAGTGCATACTTGACAGTGTATTACCTCGCCAGCTCTCCTCGACATTCTGTCCAGAGACAAGCGTCGCACGGACCTACCATGGCCGCCTATGGGGTTCACGTAAGCGGAAGCGTTAAGCACGCCGAGTAAAATATTTTATTATAGAAAATACAATGGCGCAAATAAAATTAAATACATTTTACATTTATATAGTTTTCTTATGAATTTTCATATTAATTTAGTGTCTCATTATGACGGCGTTCATGCCGGAATATTAGTGTTCTTAACATTGATACTGCGGGCACTTTGAATTTCATAACCAAACAATTTAAAAATAGCAACAAACACTAACACATTTTACGACATATTAAACTCTGCAAAGACAGATACAAAACACATTTTACACTGAAACCAACATTTATGTGAAAGTTCAAAATTATTAGCCTCTTTGCGCACGTGCGGGACATGTGAAACGTGCGTGGTGAACGCCATCATGGGCTCTAGCGGTGCTGGCTGTTAACCAAAGTCAAAGAATTTCAAGTCTGGTTAAAATTTAATAAAAACCATACTCCATATTTCTCAGACTTTTTGATCTATCCAGAATCAATCAATTATTTTTTTTTCTGTCAATGTAACATAAGTAAGAAATATCGCTGGTATTTTTTTTGGCTACTCTTAGCGTGGAAGATAATTTACCATTTTTGTCGAGTGTAACAAATCTTTTGATCAAGACTTTTGTTATGAGATATTCTGACATATAGACTTCAACATTTTCATTTTTTTTAATATTCTTCATAAAGGAAACTGCGTGTTTTTTTTTTCTTTCTTGTTAATCTTCTACATGATCATACTCTTTTTGTGACATATTTTATTTTTTTAATTTTAATAAAATAAATACTCATTTTGTTTTCTAGGACTTGGTAAGTGATATTTTTTTTTTGTAAGACTCTACCTTCACCTAAATTGAATGGTTTTAAGTTAACTTTAAGCTACTATCAAAAAATTTAAAATAAAGTAAATACTATTGAGTCATTATTTTTACATACTGAATCAATAATTGTGTGTGTTCTTTTCATGGAACAGTCTCAGTCCGAACAGTCTCAGTCTCTCTCTCAGTCTCTCTCTCTCTCTCTCTCTCTCTCTCTCCCCCCCCCCCCCCCCCGACAGACTGAAAAAAACATAACTTTCAAAATAAATTGATTTTTAGTAATAACTACCTACTTAGTTATTAATATTTTTTTTTAGGACTTGTTAATGAGAGTGGATTTTGTTAGTGCCATTACCCAGGCCATCTGTCCCGAAGCGCCATGAAAAGGTCCCCTATCCTTTCACTTGTGCCCCTCTGAGCTTTTACCGCCCACCGCCCTATTACCTTCCCTTAGCCCGATAACCTCCACCCCCCTCCCCCTTCTTTATAACTTTATTGAGTATCTCTTTTGTGCAATACTTTGGTACAGAGAGAGGCTGTGAAAAGAATTGAACACGAGATTGTGGGTTTTTATTTATTTTTATTGAACCTAGGGGTGTCCAGGCGACCCCCTCGTTGTTTGTCTTACTTGGTGTTGGTTTTTATTAACAGCCTGGTGGTGGAGGCAGTTGAACATTCAGCATTGTTGTTCTTCAGATTAAATTAAATTATTTCCTTTTAACTTTTCTCCGAGTGATAACTCTTCCCCTCCCTCTCCTTTCAGCTGAATCCCTTTTCCAACATCCTACTTAGTAACAATATGAAGTGTATTAGTCAAGTGCTGAATTTGTTTACTGTTCAGAAGCTGAGGAGAAAACCTGTAAGGCAAAAAAAGAAGAAAAGGAGGGGGGGGGGGGGGGCAGTGATGAAAATAAAGAGAAAAAACATACGTAGCTTGATGAGTAAGAGAAGAGTAATATACATTGTGAGGAAGTTTGTTAGGAAAAAGACGAAAAAGTGTAGAGTGAGAATGAAAGGAAATAGACAGAACAAACACAGTATAGTCTGTGATTTCATATAATTTAGTATGATTTGATTAGTGTTAATTCATATAATGTAATTTTCATAATGTATGATATCTATTTAATTAAAGTTGAGAAAATTGAGAAGGTTGTATTGAAATTGATATGAGTAAAATTTATCAATACAAAGTAATATAATCTAATATTTTGTTTCAATATAGTTTTCTTAGGGCTAGTTGAAGCTATTATGTTAGATCGAGAGAATTGAAAATCAGTTTTTGAATATAATGTATTGTTATCATTATAACGTGATTGAGTGTAACATGGAACATACTTGTCAGGAAATTGTTAAAGAATCATGTATTGAGGGATAAAAATTTCATAATTAACTGTACATATACATTAAACATGCAAAGTTTTGTGAATGATGCTGTGTTTTATAATACACCTCAGACTCACAAAAATATTTATGTCATACATTTCAGATAGCACGCATAAGGACTCGCATAACACAAGCAGGACATGTAAATGCAGCTCAGTTCGCTGTTTAGCCATGTGGCGAACGTGAATCATCACTCGTGACGTATTGACCTCACTGTCATATTTTCTTTCCCAATCATTATACCGCGCACATACATGAAACAAAGCGACAGAATCCTGTAGTTATCAAAGTTTATCTGTTAGTGTGTTCTGTTTCATACTATGAGATAATGCATTATGTAATTTGCTACGTGATTCTGTTACTGTGCGCGGTAATCATTCATGGTAAATATGAAACGGGCAAAATAAGAGCCATCTGACAAAGTTGAAGGAAAACTATTTCTTTAGAAACTAAACTAGAAGTTATTCAGCACTCTGCAAAATATGAAGACAACAGTGCAATTGGCTATGCCCTAGGGCTAAGTGAATCCACAGTGCAAACCATTCTCAAAAATAGAACTGAACTAAAGAAACTATTCGCAACTGATGAATTTTCTTTGACAGAACTGAGAGTGAGAAATCAAACTCCTATCATTATTCACACAGAAAGACTGCTTAGTGAATGGGTGTATGATAAAAATCATGGCTGTGACAAATGTGGTGTTAATTCCGGAGTGATACAAGAAAGAGTAATGGAAATTTTGAATGCTTTAAAACCGAAGTACGTTGACCGTAAAGAAGTTTTCACAGCAAACAAGAAATGGTTTTCGTGTTTCATAGACAAATATAATATGCACTGTGTTAAAAAAAATGGGAGGCAGTTAGTGCTGATTCTGATGCAGCTGCATCATATCCTGGCATTGCGGAGGACATCATTGTTGATGGTGGTGTCAGCCCTCAGCAGGTGTATAATGTTGATGAGACAGGACTATACTGGAAGAAAATGCCTGACAGGACTTATATTTTAAGAGAAGAAAGGGCAGTTCCTGGACTTAAGTCTTACAAGGATAAGCTGACACTATTACTTGGTGCTAATGCAGCAGGAGATAATAAATTAAACCCCTACTTAATTACCATTCTGAAAATCCAAGGGCACTTAAGGGCTGCTCAGAACTATACAACTACCTATCAGACCTGGACAAAAATTTTAAAGTTGTTTTTTTGCTTAACAACTCAACCCATCAACCAGGGTGTCATTGCAAAATTCAAAGTGTATTATTTATGGCACACTTTCCTGCAGGGAATAAAAGAAACAGACAGAGAAGGAAGACAACAATCAATGGAAGGGAAGAGTTCTGGAAGTCGTATTCAAGAACAAATGCAATTGACAACATTTCTGTAAGCTGGTCTGAGATTACAGAGTCTTGTCTTAGCAGTGTTTGGAAGAAGTTATGCCCTTTCTTCAGAGAAGAATTTTGTGGATTTCAGGCAGTAGAAAAACAACTGGAAGAAATAGCGGAGAAAGTAGTAGACACAGTAAGCTCCAGATTAACCGTATTAATCGGGACTGGAGAAAACATGAAAAAGCGAATTTGTATTAAATACCCGGATAATCAAATTTACACAATTTTACTATTAATGGAACAGTGCTATTGGCTCTGAAAATCGTGATAAAACAAAGTACCTATTATACATTTCAAAGCAAACAAAAATCACACACTGTATGTGCAGGATTTAAAGTGCATACTACTTTAACTGATATTTATGTTACACAGAGTACAGTGTAATTCACGGCACATCAAGTATACGCAGCCTGTGCTGTGCATCAGCACTAGATAGATAAGCGGTGTGTAGTTGTGTGTGTGTTGCTTTCTCAATGTGCATCGCTCAGACACTTCCTTAAGACGGCAGAGTTAGTTGAAAGTTTATAATGTAATGCAATAAAGACTATAACGGGACATTAAATGAAGCAATCTGGAATTTAAACAATACAGTAAAATCTCCATTACTAGGAGCTTATTTAAATTTTACAGGCACACACAATACACAAAAATTTAAAAATTAGGAAATGTTAAGTTTTTTGTACACATTTAAACACTTGTTATGAAAAATGAAAGAAAAGTTAAACAGTGGCTTTCTTGAAAATGTCTTCAGTTTTTTTTTGCATGGCACAAGGGAACTGAAGCTCTCCGACCACTCTACGTCATCCAGACAACCCCATCAGCTCTTTAGCGCCATCGCCCAAGTATTCCACACCTTTCACCAGAGCTCCCCCTGCAGACCTTAAAGAAGTCATCAACTCCCCTTGCAGCTTACCCCTAGTAATGGCAACCCCCTTAAACCTTCAGGAAGTGGGCCCCCCTTAAGTCCCTTCATGACACGGCACAGGATAGATAGGGAAAGTTAACAGCTACCTAGTTGAATCTGCCATATCCAGTTTAGAACCAGGTCCCTTCACCTGGATTTACGTAGTTTACACTTTCAGCCAGCTCAAGGTAGTTTAGGAGGTAGTGCAGGCCACCGTGTCTATTCCCTTAAGGAATAAAACATGTCTTCTCACTTACTTTAACTTTCCTTAGTTGACTGAGTGATCCCACGTAAACACCACGCCCGCCAGAGTGGATAAGGAGACCTGATTTTACCGTTTAGTGTAGGATTGCGGGCTTCCCTTCAGGGACTTGTAAGTCAGTACAACACATGGACGGTGGTCACCCGTTCGGTGCACCCAGGTGTACCAAAAGGCACAGCCTCAACCACTAGTAAGACAACATATAAGGTGGCTAGACAGCCCGGCCAGTTTGCATTCCGTCCATCACACTATTGAGATACTGGAAGTGGTGATTGACTGGTTCTGGAAGCCTGACCACCTATAGGCCCACACCAGCAGTTGTCGGATGACTCAGAGAAAACAGATCTGCGTCAGTTCAGCCGAAGTTGCGGCAGAACCCTCTCAGCTAAGGACCGATTGTCGCCTGCTCCCCTCTTGTGAGGCTGGTTGTAGCACCCCTCCATGCCTTACACCAAGGGGCAGGTGGATCTGCAGGAAAGGAAGACTACCTGGGGCTGCACCCCCACCTGATAAGTCACTCTGCCACGATAACCCCCAGGACCGATCTCGCGCCGCCCGCCAGCTGGAGAGGCCTCACCTTCCCTTCTCTATTTTCAGCCCCTACGAAGACACCTGGGACACCACATCCAGTAGTCGCTGCTATTAGCCGAGGGGAGGAAATTCAATTGGGTATTGCTTGTCCTTGGTTTAAGGGGAACAGAGGAGCCAGCCCATCCAGCCAACACAGCACCTGGGGAACATCAGACTCCACCAGCATCAAGTAGCCGCTACCAAGCACCACAGTCCAGCCGCACCACCATAGACACGGTAATAACGTGACCACTAGTCACCACAATGCCCACTGCCTTGCCTTGCCTTGCCTTGCACAGCCGGTAAACGACTTTGTGCCCAGCCGCCAGGCCATCCAGCCAACACAGCACCTGGGGAACATCCGACTCCACCAGCATCAAGTAGCCGCTACCAAGCGCCACAGTCCAGCCGCACCACCATAGACACGGTAATAACGTGACCACTAGTCACCACAATGCCCACTGCCTTGCCTTGCCTTGCCTTGCACAGCCGGTAAACGACTTTGTGCCCAGCCGCCAGGCCATCCAGCCAACACAGCACCTGGGAACATCAGACTCCACCAGCATCAAGTAGCCGCTACCAAGCGCCACAGTCCAGCCGCACCACCATAGACACGGTAATAACGTGACCACTAGTCACCACAATGCCCACTGCCTTGCCTTGCCTTGCCTTGCACAGCCGGTAAACGACTTTGTGCCCAGCCGCCAGCCCATCCAGCCAACACAGCACCTGGGGAACATCAGACTCCACCAGCATCAAGTAGCCGCTACCAAGCGCCACAGTCCAGCCGCACCACCATAGACACGGTAATAACGTGACCACTAGTCACCACAATGCCCACTGCCTTGCCTTGCCTTGCACAGCCGGTAAACGACTTTGTGCCCAGCCGCCAGCCCATCCGTGCAACCTTGTATACTGGTCGGGCCCTAGCCTGTCATAGAGATAGCACACTCTCATAAACCTGTGTGCCTGTCTTGCACACTAGAACTAGTTCTGACTGTGATGTTGCCATAGACAGTTCCCGAGCCCATCAAGCATCAGTTTTATTATTTTTTTATTGTTATTTTATGATTCCTATGTTGCTTGTACAGTAGTGTTCAATTATTTGGTTTCATAATCTGACAAGGAATACTTTTTCCTGACTGTGGTGGTGGTTTTTCCTATTTTTGTGTGTGTTTTTAGTATTTATTGTTCCACTGCATCCACTGATATTGATTTTTGCAATTTTTCCACTTGTTTGGTGTTTATTTCCGTTTTCAAGTTGTCTTTTCTATTGGTTTGCTTTTGTTGCATGTCTTGTTCTGTAATAATCAGTTGTTTGTCCATCTTTTTGTTGTTATAATTACCATACTTCGTGTGTAAAGGCAGCACTTTTTTACAAAAAAAAAAGTCTACAAAAATTGGGTGCGGCTTACATAGGAGACATTGTTATAAAATTTTTTTTTAGAAATTTTTTTCCTAAAACATGTTTATAGATTTGTCAACATACAGTATATTTTAATGTTTTAGCTCTTAAAGAAAGAAAGGTAAAAGAAGGAATTAAAAGTGTAAACAAACACACACACACTCATGCAGTTATTTGTCCACTCATGTTCACAAACAAAATAACATCCAATCCCGTATGTGTAAAATGTAAACACGTTGGAGCTCGGCCATAGATGTCGTACATGAGAAAATAATTTTTCTACTGTACAACATAAAGATATCTTACGTAGTTTGCATACCCGCTGCGGCTCTACAAGTGCACATTGATGAAGCCATTTTATGTAAGACGTTGCGTGGTTTTGCTTTCTCAAGTCATGTTATCTGTGGAATAGTAATCATGCAATGCATATTCATGAACATTGCGACATAACACAAATTTTCTGTCGCTAATTTTTTGTAGGGGAGAAGTTAAGTCGGAATTTATTATGTTTGTATGAAATCGTGACTTCACAATATTTACAGGAATACATAAATTCAGTGCGGCCTATACACACCAAATTATGGTATATACAGTAGAACCCTGTTATAACATTCCTGCATATAACACCATTATTTCATGGTCCCACCATTTCCCCATAAGACTTAATGGTTTCATTTCCTGCACTTAACAATGTTCATGTTTTTAATTTCCTGCTTATAAGACTAGTATTTGTTCAACTCTCTGAAGCATCTCAAATGCAATTTCTCTCTTAAGAAAAATTTCAAACACATTAACAATGCAGTAGCCTACAAACAGATACAGAACAGTTTATACTTGAAATATTAAGGTGATGGCCCTGAAAATTACTAAGATAACAGAGAGTAGATGAGTGAGCAAGCCACCAGAATACACGTCATTGTGTATTAATTGATGATGCTATGGTCCATGGAGTTTGGAGCACCAATATTTTCGCATAAAATTATTCAGATGAAAATTCTGAAGAACTTGACTGGCTATTTATAAACAATAATTATTACATTAGAATTTTGTTTTGCTTGATGTGTGTGTGCTGGTGTAATACTGTACCCTACTTATAACATTTTCCTGCATATAACATTTAATTTTACTGACCCCTTGAAAAATGTTGTAACAGGGTTCTACAGTACATATTTATTTTTTTGACAAAGAAACCACTTCTCCTAATTATCTGTCTTTGGTGTTGTAAAAGGTTTTTTGTTTCTGTCTTGCAGAGTTCTGTGTGTGTGCGTTTATTTTTATTTAGTCTCATGATTGGCAATGGACAAAGTTCAATCACACCATCATGATAAAATGACCTCACCATTGTCACATTAAACTTCATAAAGATTTAGTGTTGCGAAGGAAAAATGTAGTGATGGGCAAGTTTGATATTTACAGCTTTGAGTCGAATTGAGTTGAGTCAAGTTGTATGAAACTCAAGTCGGGTCAAGTCAAGTTTCAAGTTGTATGAAAGTCAAGTCGAGTTCAGTATAACATTTTTGAGTTAAACTCGAGTTTGCACCATAAACGTAAATGTGTACCTATCTACACGGGTATAAAGCCCACCCCTTACCACTTCTTCACGCTCTTCAGTTTACCAAGAAAAAAGTTTGGGACTAGTTTCACCAAAAATAATTGCCTGGATATGTGATTCACAGCGTCACATTTTCCCTCTCATCGAAAAGAGTGAATGACTATGGAAAGAATGGTAATCTCAGCCACGTGATACTGATATTAAAAAAAGGTAACTTTTACAGGGATGGAGGAGAGCAGCTTTCAGGCTGGACCGTCAACAAGCCATTGCCCGGTGAGCTAACAAGCAGTCCACATTTAAAGTTTTTGTTACTTAATAGCTCTTTTTTTAAACACATGTTTTAAAAACAGTAATTAGATGAGAAAAGTAATAAGTTTTCCGTTGTGCATATTTCTGCTGAACGTGTGGCGTGACGAAACAAAGGCTTTTCATGTTTAAATACCATATGTTCTATGGTTGTATGTATTTGTGTCCTGCTGAGAATGGACCTGTCAACTTTTACAAGTTACCAGTCCCATTATCTGATGTCGCCCAGTGTGCTGAAAGAGGAAGTGCTTCGCTGGGCAGTAAAATGGCTCAAGTCACAAAAATAGAGCCCGCCGGATTTGATCACAGCTGAGCATCACAAACATCAACCAAGTGTCAAGGCATGTAGCTGAGTAACTTTAACGGTTTAGCAACGTAAAATGATTGATCCGCGATGCACAAAAGTTGATTGTTAGGTGTTTATATTTGTTTTTTATAACCTAAAAGCACAGTAACTTAACTTGGATGTTAAGCAGCTTGATGTCTGCTGTAAAAAAAACTTGATGAGTCAATATTTGTTGACTTCAATCGACTCGATTTTTCGAGACTCGACTCATCACTAGAAAAATCCTACCTGCTCTTAGTTCTACCAAGTGGTTGTTTTTATTGTATGAAAGACCCCTAGGAATGTTTTCAACAGTCCAAGGAAACTGTAATGGATTGGAAACCCTTCAAAGTAAAGGGATGGATGGATGGATGGGTGGATGGTTAGACGGATAGAGGAATGAGTGAGTGGATAGGTGGATGGGTCGATGGATAGAAGGCTGGGTGGGTGGAAGGATCAATGAGTTGGTGGATGGATGGATGGATGGATGGATGGATGGATGGATGGATGGATAGGTGGGTGGGTGGATGATACATGGATAATTAGGTGGCTAGGTGGACGCAATATAACTGAACTCAGACTCTATTGTCAGCTCGTGCTACCGCATAGCAAGAATTCAGTTAAATGCCAGAACTAACATCAGTAAATTCTTAATCTCATCTCAATAAGTAACACAATCATAATATCCAGGGGGTATAATGGCAAGAAGTTGCTGCTACTACTGAAAAAAGGGAACATATGTGGATTACGCTAAGAGCTAAAAATAATAAATGGTAAATGATTAATGTGTTTATTGAATCCAATTGTTATCTAACATCTCATGTTTTTAATGTATTATCATATCAAAGACATTATCTGAATTAAAATTTGTGTGTGTGTATACATATATATGACACACACACACTCTTTGCCTTTCGATAAAGGGAAGCACTGTTGTGATGACTACTATTGTTGATGTTTTATTAGTGTCTCTTATATTATTGTATGTTGTTGTCTCTTATGTTCAATATACATGATGGAACTGAACCGTACCGACAAACTTCGGCGGTGATTCCTCATCAAAAAATAGGTCCAAAATTCACACATGACTTATACTCTAAGTCTATTACGAAGAGGTGTAACTGCCCTTGAAAGTGTAGTTGAAGCAGAATTTTTTTGCTATCACATTTGTGCAAATAAAAATGTAACTATACCACTCTGTTTGTTGTTTCCTGTGGATTTGTAATCTACAGGGCATGGTGAACAAACATTCTGTCTTGTGCTTTTAAGCTAAATGCCACCATTTTTGAGAAATTAATTCATGCCGATGAAGGTGACGTGGGGTGGAGATGGAGCAATGGTGAAATTACATGGTGGTGAAACTGGTATGTCTCTAACAAAACTCACTGGCAAATGATAACGTCTGCCACATTTCCCAGATATTAATATATTTGTGTCGACTCCACCAGGAATCGAGCCTGATTCGCCATGGTGGGAGGCTAGTAGTATGACCACTGAGCCACCACGGCCCCTAATTGCACATCAGCGATAGTTTGTTGGGGTAGGTATGGATAACACATGAAACACAACTTGTTCCAACATTATATGGTGTCATATAAAACAGCAACATCATTCACCAACAGCAAATGTGAAATCCACAAGAAACAACAAACAGAGTGGTACAGTTACATTTTTATTTGCACAAATGTGCTGCAACCCCCTCACTTTTCATGGGTGAGGGTTGATATTAGAGCCCATATTTTCATGCTTTGTACTTCATCGTTTGATAATGCAGTATTTAGAAACTAAAAACACTTATCATTCATTCTTGCTGTGTTACTAGCAAAAAACATTTGCTTCAAGTACACTTTTAAGGGAGGTTTTTACCCCTTCGGAAAAGACTTATGCTATATGTTGTGTGTATACTGTCGACCTATTTTTTGATGAATCTTCTGCCGAAGTTTATCGGTAAAGTCCAGTTCCACCCTGTATTTGTTTCCTGAAGGGTATATTAATGTTGAATTCCATGTTGTGAGAATCTGTGTCTTTATGAATGGCTAGGTGGATACTGCATTATGAAATTGGGCATAACTTTGCTCTCAAAACCTAACAATCAGTTAAAATACTTTGTAGGACGGTTAGGTGAGGTAATAATTTGCACCGTAACCGTGTCTCCAAAATATTTAGTCTGCACAATAAACTGTGTAGAAAAATACATAAATACATCACATAGGGGACTTATCCACTTGAAGATAACATTATCAGTAAGTTTACGTTCCACAAAACACACATGAAAAAAAAAAGTGAAGTGTCTTACTTGACTGTTCAATCTCACAGGCTCCCAGAAGGTCAGCAATACTGATACGGTTGCCCACCAGGTACTGATTTCCATCCAACAACCACTTATTCTCTATAGTATCCAGAGTCTTCTCCATTTGCTTCAGTACTTCTGCCACCTTCTTTGGAGAAGCAGTTTGCCCCATTACCAATGGTGTAAAGAACTAAATAAACCACATGTTACACATTATAATACACTTCTCATCATTTCACACATATGATACTTCAACCAACATTCCAATAAATATTTTAAATGTGGAGAGAAGGCTTGCATTGAATAAATGATAATAAATACTAGAGTGGGGTAGATAAGTACAAATGGAGCATAATTCATCAAGGAATCAATAACAGTCATAGACCCATAGTTAACCCACTAATGACAGTGGCGATGTACAGGGACGGGTAGACAATCACAATAACTACGTTACAGGCAATGCAATGAAATTACACTTGATTTACACATTTGGGCTGAAGGCATGGGGACAGAGCGTCTGTTCAAACTTTCCACCACAGTCTGCCACTCAGATGGTGCAGCGCTAAAGCACAATGCGATCATCATGTGCAAAGGTATATGGCGTAATACCCTTATCCCTCATGTCAAGTGGTGTGACATACACTATCCATCTGATGTGGCCTCACAGCCAGAAGTCAGATGGTATTATGCCAGGTGAGCATGGTGCCCATGATACTGGGCCTCTCCGACCTATCCACCAGTTCGGGAAGTGCATGTCGAGGTGCGGCGAACTGCAATGGCGAAATGAGGCGCAGCCCCATTCTACTGAAATCACATTGCCTCACGAGCATCTGCCGTAACTTCCTCCAAGTATTCCGGTAACACGTCCTGCAGGAACTGTATGTAGATACGTAGCACCTCTGAGACTGCGAACGTGTGGTACTGAGCGGTGTTATCAGGTACGCAGACCTGCCCACAGGCTGGTTACAATGCCACGTACACAAGGTTGCATACCCACCCCTGCACATTGAAAACTGCCATTAGCAGGTAAACAATGGATGTTAAGCTATTGGTTCCTTGATGAATATGCTACACTTTTAGTTATCTACCCCACTCTAGTGTTTATTATCATTTGTTCGTTAACACCTGCTACAATCTACAATAGGACACTACTCAGTAACCACTAAACCATCCACCTTGCATCCGAATGAATGTAATAAACATGGCGTAAGGAACATCCTACATAATAGACCTTCTTGCCAGACCTTTTGGTTTGTAATGTCAACATCTGTACCACCTGAAATATTTTGTACCAATTGTGATGAGACACTACATCATACACTCCTGTCAAAGAACACAAATCTGGTATAAAAAAATGTGTGCGCGTGCGCTCTCTCCCCCCCCCCCTCTCTCTCTCTCTCTCTCTCTCTCGTTTATTGTTCTGTGCATTCCACATTCAAAGGTCAGAGGTGACAATGGTTGTGATCAACATGCCTAAGTCACCTTGAAGCACTCTCACACTTCTACATCTTTGATATACAAACAAAATCCTGGTAGGCAGCAACCTTAAATGCAGGAATAATACACGACAGTTACAATATTATGTTTTAAACATGACGTTTAAGTATAATTTTTCAACCAATTACGATGCTAGCGCTCGCCATGCTAGTTGTCGTTGTCGACTCCAACTCTATGCGGTGGAATCCTCTATGCTCGGCTCGGATCCCTTCCCTTTCCCTCTCCCCTCCCATTGATTTCCCATCCTCTTTTTTTTTATCAGGACAGGTTATTTAAGTTGTTGTACAGCTCACATATCTTCTATTCTATACCCTGTCGTTGCCTGAACGTGTTCCTGAAGATCTGCTACAACTAATTAGTTTGCCAATTTGTCTCCACTGGACATATTGCCATGATGAGGTATTTTGTTTCATCGCCTGAGTCGCTGAGCGAATGAGCTATTCAAAACGGTAAGTTGTGGACCCCGAGTTTGCATGTTAGCTAGACTTTTAAATTTTTTAATGTATTGTGTGCCGTAGATGTGTCTTGGGTATGCAGTAGTGTTAGTGTCTTGTGTGCCGTAGATATGTCTTGGGTATGCAGTGGGGTTAGTGTCTTGTGTGCCGTAGATGTGTCTTGGGTATGCAGTAGGGTTAGTGCCCCCCCCCCCCCCCCCCAAATTGTGAATTGTGGTCTGTCACCAGTCTATATTTGGTTTCGGCTTTAACTAAAACCTAACATCTTATGTTTAGTCTTGTTTGCTGCCCAAAAATAAATTCATTTTTAAAATGCTTCAAGTCCACAACTCTTGCATTGGGCGTATTAAATCTATTTTAATTATGCTCGTTCGTAGATATTTTATACAGTAGGAGCTCTGATAGGTCATTTAACTACCTCCTCCGAAACTTTAATTTTATAAAGTATTTTTTAATGAATATTTTAACGTGTTGGTTTTATGAAAAGGAGGTTTTACTACGCTCATAAAGTTGCCCTCCATTTTTAATTGCTCTTATGTCAGTCTAGTCACATACATTACTTTAATTGTATTGTACGAGAGGGTGTGTAGGGATTTGGGGGCTACATTTATAGATAGTAGGAAATGGATAGGCTGGTAAAGTGTAGGGAGGGACCAGGTTCACCTGACAGAGAGAGACAGGTAGAGAAGTAGCTGGCTGCATGGAGAGGGTCAGGACAGAGCAGCAGTTGTTGAAACAGCAATCAGTTAGAAGCAAGGAAACGGAAGGGGAGAGAAATGGAGAGGATAGCATTGATGAGGCCGCAGGGGTGGAGATAGGAGGTAAGCAATGTAGGATGGTAAAGCGGAGTACTAGTATAAAGATAATGGTGGTGAACTGTAGGAGTGTGTACAACAAGCTGGAGGGCTTCTGGGGAAAGGTTGAAGGATATGAGGCGGATATAGTGGTAGCTGTGGAGACTTGGTTGACTGAGCAAGTACTGGACATTGAGTGTAGGCAGAATAAGTTCACCATCTTCAGAAGAGACAGGGATACGAGAGGAGGAGGAATAATGGTGTGCGTAAGGAAAGGGCTAAACGGGGCGGTAGAATGGGTTAGTGAGGATGTCGAGGTAATGGAAATTAAATTGAGTGGTAGTAGTAATAGGAGTATTACTTTGCTGGCAGCGTATAGACCACCAGGACAGGGATGGCAGGCAATTGAGATGATCAAGGAGAGGGTCGATAGACTAAAGGACAGGCAATGGGTTGTTGTAGCAGGGGATTTGAATATGCCAGGGGTGAAATGGGTAGAGGGTGCAGAAGGAATGGGTAGCATAATGCAGAGAATGGCAGCACAGTTAGTCAACAGAGGATTAGTCCAGATAGTAGAAACACCTACGAGATGGAATGAGGATTGTGTTGGGTCAATGCTGGATGTGGTGTTGGTCAGACCTAGGAATGCTGTAGTTGGTGCAATAGTATTGGATGACAGAAGCGACCATCATGTCCCGGTTGTGGAAATTGGGATTGGCAGAATGAGGGAAGTGCAAATGGCAGAAAGGTGGTGTGGCAGTATGGGAGAGGAGACAAGAAGGGAGCAGAAATATTCCTGAGAGACAAGTTTAAAAAATGGTCTATGGAGGGGGGCGTAGAGGGGTTGTGGAGGGAGTTTAGAGGATTAATGGAGGTTATGTTGGAGAAATTTGTGCCAATGAAAAGGTTACAGACTGGAGGAGATCCACCATATTATGGATAGGAGATTTTGAAAATGAAGAAGTGCAGAAAATTACATGCCAAGTGGAGAAATGAAGGGATGATACACTCTAAAGAAATGATTAAACAAATGGGTAGGGAGCTTGAAAGGAAGATCAAACAAGCAAAGAATGTATTTCTGGGGAACATGGTGGAAGAAGGAAAAGGCAAGGAATGGGGGAAATTGTTGAGGTATGTTAGGCGGTTAAGGGGAGGAGAGGAAGGGATCCCTCTGCTAACAGGAAGGGATGGTAGGCATGCGACAAATGACCAAGAAAAATAGGAGATGCTGCAAGGACAGTACTTGTCAGTGTTTGAGGCAAAGGAGGGTTGGAATAAGGGGCCAAAGAGGGTTCGGGGGGTGTTTAGTGAGTTTAAGATGAGGGAGTGGGAGATAGAAAAGGTAATTAGGGGTTTGGAGAGCAGTAAGGCAGGGGGACCAGATGGGATAGGAAATGCAGCACTAAAGTTTGGTGGTAAGGAGTTGGCGAAATAATTAAAAGTGCTGTTTAAAAAGTCCTTAGGAGAGGGTAAGTTACCACAAGATTGGAAGGATGCTATGGTGGTACCTATATACAGCAGGGAGAGGATAGGGGGAGGCCTGGCAGCTACAGACCGGTGAGTCTCACATCAAGTACATGAAAAGTAATGGAGAGGCTGGTGGTCCAGTATGTGGTGAGGGTTATGAACAATAGGAATTGGTTGGAGGAGTCCCAGCATGGTTTCAGGAAGGGATACTCATGTAAGACATAGCTGGCTGCGTTATTAGAGGATCTGGTGCAGGTAGTTGATGAGGGGAAGCAGGTGGATGGCTGCTTCATAGATTTTGAGAAGGCATTTGATAAGGTGCCCCATGGGACATTGGTGAGGAAAGTGGAGGCGCCGATACCAGACAGGAGAGTAGTGGAATGGATAGGGGACTTTCTCAGGGGGCGAAGGCAGAGGGTGAAAGTGGGGGAGGCAATATCGGAGGAAGAGGAGGTTACGTCAGGGGTACCACAGGGAAGTGTGCTGGGTCCTTTGTTATTTACCATAATGGTAAATGACATGAGTTTGGGGATTAGGGGAAAAATCAGATTGTTTGCAAACTATTATGTTGTATATGCTGAGGTGGGAGAGGGGGGCAGAAATTTGCAGGCGGACATTGATAAGATATGGTTGTGGACCAGGAAAAATAAAATTAAGATAAATGTAAGAAAAACTAAGGTAGTGAGGTTCACCAGGAAGAAGATGATAAGCAGGGACATGTACAGATGGGAGGGACAAGAGATAGAAGAAGCAGCAGAATATAAGTATCTAGGGATTGTACTGCAGGGACCCGTACGTGGAGGTGCGAGAACTGGATAAGGTGCAGAGAAAGGTAGCAAGATGGGTGAAGGGTAGGTGGAGAAGGCAGGGGCAGGATGATGAGGAAGAAGGGAACTATAGGCCATCAGTGATGATGAGAGAAATGGGGTGGAGCTCATTGAAGGACAGGAGGAAAGTTGAATGGTTAGTCAGGACGTACAGGGTGGAGAATGAAGAGGGAGGATGGGGAGGGCTACACTGCAAGCTAAATAAGGGGGTGTTTAGAGGAAGAGGAAACAACAGTGAGAAGCTTCAGAGGGTGTGGAGGAGAACGGAGCGGGGTAGGCAGTCCATGCTTGTGAGGTCTGTGAGGGAGGAATTGGTATCTGTGAGATAGTGAGAGGGGTTGGAAAGTTCAGGAAGGGAGTGGGAGAGGAGTTTATCGGGTAAGGGAGAGGTGAGAGTACTCGCCACTGGGCAGTAGCCTAATTGCAAGTGTATGTATATGATGATACACATTACCTTAGCAGTAAGGCCACTCAATTCAGTGCTAAGCTTGCACATAAGTACCAAGTACCAGACACAGTTTCAAGTGCTGTGTTTCCTTACACCCATAAGTGGTCCTCGAGGACATGGTTACTGCAGGTGTAGTAATTAACTATCACGTCACTCAGTTAAAATTGTGCACCACCACTAATTTTGGTGGATGTTTTTTTATCATCACTGAAGGATGTTTGTTGGTCAGGTGGAAGAGTGTTTAATGAATAAGGTGTTACATGCAAGGTGTATTGTAAAAAAAGTTATTCTGTATTATATCATTGTGTCTTGTATTTTGTCTATGCGAGTTTTGGGATGCTCCATCGGTATCTGTGAGAGGGGTTGGTAAATTCAGGAAGGGAGTGGAAAAGGAGTTGGTTGGGTGAAGGAGAGTTGAGTGAGCTCGCCACTGGGCGGTAGCCTAATTGCGAGTGTATGTATACATAAAGCATGTTTTTTTTTTTGTATTCTACAAATAATAATTGTTTTAAATTAATATTTAATAAACAGAGCAATTTATTACATTCATGTAAGGTTTGAATCTTTGGGTGGATCTGAAAAGAAAGCTATAATAATTGTCAACACTACTTATTGTTGCCAAGTTGCTATGTTCTCAATCAAGGTGCTGCTTTGTTTTTCATGTATATTTTATTGGTAAATTATATGCAACACAACTGAATTCTGTATGTACATTATTTGTGTTTCAGCATAAATATGTGCAAATCTGGTATAATGTTTTCTCATATCTGCATGTTGTGTTTGTTGCATGAAATGGCAAAGGTTGGGTTTATATACGCACTGAAAAAGGATGAATTTTCGAAAATTTTATACGGGATATGGACTTTGAAGTGGATGAAGCGATGACGATAGCTGAGCCATGCCGAGCTGCGGTGGGCTGTTGGCATCAACAAGGTCCAGTGGCGTAACCCTCTGAGAAAGTGATCCCAGCGTGTGTCATCAATGGTCCACCTAATGTAGACAAGTTTTTCATGGTAGCCTTACAGAACCTATCTCCCTTGACATCCCTACAACTGCTTAGTATTCTATATTTCTTTTTTGCAGCGAGTAAAATAGCTATTCTATGTTTGAGTTCTGAGGATAGTCTCCTAAAAGCCATAGCAATTAAATGTGATGGGTTTATATTACACTTACTTCCTGAAGAAAATGTGTCATTGGAAAGAGGCACCTATGTGGGCTTTAAACGCAGAGTGAACGAGGCTTAGTTCACTCTGCATGTTAAGCATTAATGTGAACATGATTTTATCTACAGGTACCAAAGACCGAGCGAACCTATGTATGAATTTGTTGATTCCATTTGTGCATTTACTGATGCCTTATGCTTAAAAATGAGTGAATCCAAACTGGTTAGTGTTAATTTGGCCCCACACGTGCACGCTCAATGGACACTCGTTTCTTTTCTATGTCATTTTCGTGAGCTATGTGAGTTAGCCGTGGAAGTACAAGGCCGCCTTGTTGCCTCTAGCAAGTATCATGCATGTTTACCACCTGCCATACGAACCGTCTGCAACTACAACTCTGCGCCGTCCAGCCACATTTTCAATATACAAGATATCGAACAACACGTCTCTTCCGTGCAACGTAGTATTTGTGCTGTTCAAAGACATGGGGCAAAGAATTGTCAATACAGCAGGCGTATAATTACAAAGAAAATGTTTTCGGTGTACCTGCATATAGGACTTGTCCTAAGGCGGGAAACAAAAATTGACAGGAAATAGATGTGGGGTTTTCCTGTCGGCCAAAAGATAAAGTTCCGCACACTATTAGGAAGGGTACAGTGTTGGGGTGTTTCTCAAAATGTGCGAAGTTGGTTTGACTGTAAATCTTGATAAAGTCACTTTGGTTTCGAACAAGGTGAAATTCTTGGGATATCTGTCTGCGAGGGTCAACTAATGATTGATCCTGATTATGTGGCTCCTATATTAAATTCTCCTAAAACCTTGAAGGGAATGCAAACATTTTTAGGATTACTGGATTATTACTCCCGCTTTATAGAGCATGTTTCAGAATTGACAGCACTCTTGAACACGTTAAAAAAAGTGAGTTGAATTTTAGTGAGGTTAGGAGCAGGATGAGTCCTAGGAAGGGCTGCAAGGATAGGTCCACTACAGAGACATCCATAAAGTGCAGGGTGAATGGATATTGCGGGGTATCCTGTAGCAAGCGTACCTTAAGCGATGCAAAATGGGGTGTGGTGTCCCAGCAATGCATGATGGAGACTAACGTAAACAGGTAAATTCCTGAGCAGCAGGTGCTAGGAATGAAGACTGCTTTAAGGAAAGCTTAAAAGGCACAGGCTGGCCAGTGTTTGAGCAACGGGTGCTACACAACTGAAGACTTGTCTCAATCTGGTTGGGTCTGAGCGACTAGCGCTAGAAACAAAGACTGGTGAAGAGACGTGGACTGTCTCTCCTTTTATAATAATTCAGGCCGCTGCCCGACGCTGATTAGTTTATGCCACTAAGGCGAGGGGATGGTTGCAGAGCTGGGGGTAGCAAATGCATGGCTTGCCTCTGTGACATCACTGGCCGGCTGGCTGGAAGGGGATATGCGAAACCAAAGACAAACATTAATTACTACTACAGTTTTCTAACAGGGAGTAAAATAACTTGTCTTTAAGCAACGTTACGGTGGGCCGGTGAATAAAATACTCTGAGAGGCAGACAGTACAATCTCACATTATATCGGGACAAATGAAAATGCAAACTTCCGTCTCCTGGTTAGACTGAAATAAGGATGGAGCAGGAGTCGTCAAATCTCCATTGTTGAAAAAGATGTAATGCGTCAGTGTATTGTTTCTCTGCTCAATATAGCCATTCTTGATCCTAGTCTCAGAGTTGCTTATTTGTATGTTAGTACCTACAGGACCTGGCACACTGTAGGAAACACGTGCTCAAGTGCAGTGACTGTGTAAATTCTGAACTTAACATACTTCTACTTAAACATGAGCTTGTGAGAGGACCGCCATGTGGCTGTCGACCTGCTCCTGCCCTGAGAATTAGAGCCCATGTGCTCACCTGTGAATACATGAGCTGGCGCCCTACGAATATTCTTAATAACTTTTCTGAATTTTGCAATCATGAACCAGAGTTTCTCTCAAATCAGGCGTACTCCGCCCCTCGCTAGCAAACCAGACCATGTTAACACCCACACATCATCTTGTTGCCAATCTGTGTAAAAGCAAATTAATTTTCACAATCGCCACTCCCATGACAATCCAATATTTGTAGATTTAATTTGGTGGTCCCTCTTTTATGATATTGCTCATTCTGCTATTCGTCCAGCAAGTGAAAGAACAAATAACTACTTTCTACAGCAGAAATAGCAGTTGGAAAAAAAAAAAAAAACTTTCACCTACACAAACTAACAGAAAAATAGTGTTCAACCAACAGAACAGCATACCAACCGCACACACCTAGCAGCTATTTCCTGCAAAATTATTTTTTAACTAGATTTTTAAATAGGGTAAAATTAATTTTTGCCGGTTCCTTGAAAAATGGGTAGAAGTTCCACTGTACAATGCAGCAGTGATATACAAACTTACATAAAAATGTGTGTATAGAAACTTTTTACTATTTATATAGTTACCTTGCTCTGCTTATTTGCAAATTTAGTGGCGTCTTATTGAAAATAATATTTAAAACCTCATAAGATCTACACCTAAATCAGAATTTTGTGCAAAAAATAAGGAACTGAAAGCAACCACAAAAATAACTTATAATGTTGTAATATTGGAAATAACTTAGTATTTCAAAAGTCACCAACATAAATTGATGTGAACAGCCACAAACCTTGGGCCACACGTACATGAATACATGTAGCCTTGTGTTCAGGTGTTGCCACTCCAAGTACTCGTCAACACACGCTTGCTTCTTGCTGTCTTTGGAGTACCAGTGGTCTGGCACATCCTTCTCACGAGACAGGTATCGCAGAATGGCAATGCTGCAGACAAAACCAGCTCTTGTAGTAATCACTTCTGTGAACCACATTTATTACTGGTTAAGTGCCTCATAAAGACATTTACGAAAAGTAACCTAACAGAGTTTTAACTGGGTTTACTCAATCACTAGGGATTAATTACCAGGATGTTATACAATGCTCAAAAGCAATTCAGGGTTTTGAGGTGGTGGGTACTCAAAATAAGTCTGGACATTTAGTACATTTATTAAATGATGCACTATATCATGACAATGAAAAAGAGTTTTTGTTCAATTATGTTCAAAGAGACTTGCAACTCAAAAAATGACATTATCAAAAAGTGCTACACAAATACAGTGCCTCTAGATTCAGCATCTTGTTAGCATAAAATAATCTTTCGTCCATCTAAGAAACAAACAATATTTGCTTTCATGCTCTCTCAACCAAATATTTGTTTTCATTGCATTGTTTATATATTTTAGTGCCTTTTCCCCATTATCATCTGCTGTCAATACATCCCTATGCCTACCTACCTATAGTCCATTCCCGATTGGAAGCGACTTATGAAAATCAACCTTTGAAAAAACATCTAGGCAAAACATGTCAACATGTTTTTTCAATAACCTGTATTCCACAAATATACAACACTATGGTTAACTTTAGAGTACTGTATTATTGAATAAATGAAACTTTACCTTAATATATTCTATAACTTGTAATATTTATTTCTTTTTAAATACGAATTAACAACAGCGAGAGCAGTGGCATGTTGGCAACAGCCGGTAAGAAATAGCTCACAGTTAAAATATTATTTTAACCTAGTTTTTTAGTATACTATTTGTAAATTTAATGGTGCCTATTTAAATATTTAGGTAGCCCCGATGGCAAGATATCTCATTTTTACAGTTTAAAATAAAGGCAGAAAATATTGTGAGTAGGCCGTAATGGTACGGTATTGTTTTATCAAACGAGAGCAACTTTGAAGCAACTGTCTGCTGAGCGAGGCCGATAAATTTTCAGTTCAGACCGATAAATTTCAATAAACCTAATAAACAGTAAGTAGCAATACATAGAAATATGAGCGGAATAAAAGTTATCGTAGGCTTATTTGTGTGCATGTTCACCGCTATATTTTAAGTTTCTATAACAAAAAATAAGTGACATGAGTTGCGTGCTTGATTTTAATGTCGCTTTTTCGTTGGACTGTCTATTACTTCATTATTCAAACTGACGCTGTACTTTTAAAGAAATAACCCAATACACATCAATAACAAAAAGTTAAATACTACAGTTCATTACCCTGCAGTTGTAACAGTGTTTAACACAGTCGCGGAAAAATATTAATGTGTATTACGTGTAATGTGCTATGTCGTGGAAAACAAATATGTTAATGTAACGTAACCATAAGAACTATCGTTAATTCAGGCATTTTTAAAACATAAAAAAATCTGACCTAAGTAATGTTATAGGCCTAAATTGTGAATATTCGTACAAAATGGTTTTTGAAATAGACCTAAGGCAGAATTCTTTGAAAAGCTGTAAATAGTAAACAACACATTTGACAGTTATAAAAGAAGTCACATTTCAATGTTTATTTTTAGGTGTGGCGAAAGTATACGAACACATGTACTCACACACAATGGAATGTAAACATTGATTCTGACAGATGCTACATGGCAGTCACATGGCAATGTTTGTTTACATTTGGCGGAAGGATACGAAATGGGCCTGCAAGTAGATATTTAGCAGGGTTCCGAGAAAGTTGCTTCCAATGGGGGATGGAATAAGATAGATGGCAAATGACACAAGCGACTTGGAACCCTCCAACACAAAACACATTTATTATATCAATAATTACATTAAATAGAATGATGCAAGTTACATTAATTTGAACACTACAAGACATTTGCTCCTTTTCTCTTACACAAGAATCACATTCTCAAATGAATAGATTACAAGCTAAACGAGACCTGCCTATCCTTGCCAGAATACTAGAATTTAATATGTGGTTAATTAATTGATGGAGTCCCGAGAGATGGCCTTACGTTCAACTACCAAGCCGATTATGCTCACCCTGATGATAATTCAGATGGCTATGGGCCCCCTCAAGACCTGGACAGCTGTGATGTCTTAAGTCTTCAGCATCGCTGGGACCTCGGCATCGTCGGCTCTGATGAGAGACACTGACACTTCTTGAACTGCTGGACCCGTCTTGGGGGGGGGGATTGCGGATTCCTTATACACCCATCAGTAGAATGGGTCAATCTTCTTGTTTAATAAATAGGGTGGGTGGCCCAACTATGGCCGCTGAACTATGCTGTAATTTACATTATAGTGTGTGGCCCAACTCTGCCTGCTACGCTACCCCCTTGGTCGAAGAGGCAGCCATCCCGTCTGCTGTAGTGGACGTTGGTCATAAAGGCGTATACTACTAGAGCCATCCGGGAGAGGTCTGAGGTGCTAGGAAGGCAGAGGAGCTCATTATCAGGAAGTCGAGCGTAGACGAAGGGTGGCATACGCGAGTTTAATAAGGGCAGTGTCGAGAACACAAGACTAAAAATTTCAGACACTGCTGTACAATGTGAAATTAAAATGAATTTTAAAAATAAAATATACGAATTATCATAAGATCTCAATATTGGCAAGGAAGGAGTAACTAAAATTAAAATACGTTTACATATTATAAATGATACTAACAGTTTTAAGATGGCTAATAATATAGGTTATGTTGAGAGCAATACTTAATTAAGGTCGACCATAAAACTAATACCTTTGCGCATTGTGTAGTGAGACCACAGGAGAGGAAGGAGTATGTCCAGCACCACATTTAATTGTTAAATTATAAAAACCCCAAATATTGGGCGGTGGACATGGATAAGGGGGATGTTTGAAGAGTGTGCGTGTGTGGTACTGAATTCCTTCTACAACGAGCTAGGCGGAAATTTCGTTTTCTGCTAAGAAAAATTATATTTTGAAAATTGATATGCCTGATGGTTTAAAACATATGAACTTGAATTCAAATAACTATGCATGAAAGCAATGGGTGCATAATTCCTTCCCTTAATTTTATATATATATCCAGTGAACAAAAATTTTTATACATTTTCTAAAGTGTAAAGGTTACATAAAATCATCGTTATTAACGTTATATGAAATAACAAGAATTGGTGACTGTGATGTAAGGCATGGCGATTGCCATATGGTAGGTTACGTTAATTTGTAAGATGATAAAAACCTATGGTACAAGTAAGTACAGATATTTTTTACATAACACAACTACTCTAGTGGTCGGATAATAAAAGACTAAAGATATTAACAATAATTAAAACTTGTGTGCGTTTTATACAACATTTCTACATAGGAATTAAATGTCTCGATAGTGTGATTACAATTACACATTGTTAATGTCTATATAGCTTACACACTATGCCAATTAAGCATTTAATAATCTTCTATGCTTGAGTAATGTTTATCATGCATAGCACAATTGTTCGTAAAAAAAAATATTTCTCAATGTGTCCACTGTCCTCACTATTTGATTTCACATAGTTGTTTATGTATGTTAGTTTCGTAGCACTAGTATTTTTGTTCAATTGTATACTGTTTATATCATAATATGTGAGGATTTACACTGTTACTTTTCTTATAATACACATTTTGGTATTTACTATTTCACAGATATTATAAGAAAAATTACCTTACATACAAAATTTAACATCTCAAATGAGAGTGAAAACATTGAATACAGTGTGTACAATTAATACTATAAAATGGGTCTTAGTGCCCACAAAATATAATTATAAAAGTAAAAAAATTGGTTGACATTTAATCATTTACATTGTATCGGACGCAGTCACTTCAAAGCATATTTGGGCTGTTATTTTATATCGGAAATGCATATTAGCATTTTGTTTAGCTTTTCCTATTAAGAGCCAATCTACTAGTCCTGACCTCAGAACCTGAAAGCTACGACCTTGCGTATCTAATTTAAATTCTTATGAAAAAGAAAGTCTTATGTTATACCATGGCTTTTATAGTGAAACATATACCTAGTCCATTCACGCTTTCGTCGGCCTTTTGGAATAGAACCTTTGAACAATCACCCTAGGCGTAATATGTCAACCTGTTTTTTCCAATAACTTGTATTCCATAAATATTTAACACTGTGATTAACTTTAGAGTACTGTATTATTGAATAAATGAAACTTTACCTTAATCTCATATAACTTGTAATATTTATTTGGTATTAAATATGAATTAACAACACCGAGAGCAGTGATGTGTTGGCAATGGCCGGTAAGAAATAGTTCGCAGTTACAATATCTTTTAACCTTGTTTTTATGTATACTATTTGTAACTTAAACGTTGCCAATTGATATATTTGTATTGTTAGGTAGCACTGACGGAAACACATTTAATTGCTGCAGCTAAAAATATCCGCACAAATTCCCAAGCGTAGGCTGGTGTTTTTTCCCCCATCCGGAATAAAGGCTCAATGCGTGAAGCAGAGCGTGTCGCTATCCCTGATTCTCTCTCTCTCTCTCTCTCTCTCTCTCTCTCTCTCTCTCTCTCTCTCTCTCTCTCTCCTCTCAGATTGTACCACCTGTGTATCAGGAAATGTATACATTTTGTTATTTCTAATTTCAGCACATTTCATACTAATTACAGCAACAATAATGATGTTTGAGATTGTAATTTACAACTGAAATGAGACATTATTGTTTAAATTCATATTATATGATATTCAGAAGCAACGACATATTTTAGATGCGATGACGCGCGACACAAATCCAGCAGGTTGGCAGACGGTGTGTGAAAGGAGAATCTAGAATTTGATCAGTATTCATAATATCGCAGCGACGGGCGATTATAACCAGTGCATTACGACTGGCAGTGGTGTGGCGACATGTCAATGATACTGCATGTTTCTGAATGAAGCATCAAGTTCGTGCTCGTGTTTTTGAAACATCCTAGGGAAGTTACAATGTTGTGATAAATATGTTTCCACGGCATGGCGGGTTAATTAATATACTGTAACGAGTGTTATGATCGCTGCGTGTGCAAGGGCGTACCCACCATTTCTGTCTATGGTGGCTAAGTTTTAATCATTACACAGGCCTGTGGATTTCAAATATGTGCAAAGTTTATAGGTTAACCATGAATTGAGGTTATGATGAAGTTTAATTATTTATATTCACGTCTGTTTATCACAACGTTGTACCTTTGCGCTAGGAGTTTTGAAACACAGTTGTGTAACGAGCTTACGTTTCTGTGTTTTGCATGTCTGCCACAATCTCAAAAAAAATACTAAGCCCAACCAGACAAATTTAAATAAATAATAAAATAAACCTACAAAGCAGTAAGTACCAATGCATGTAAATATAAGTGGAATAAATGTTACAGTAGGTCTATGTGTTTGCATGTTCACCACTATATTTTACATTTGTCGATGCTCCGTACAATAAATAAGTGACATGAGTTGCGTGCTTGAATTTACTGTGTCGTTTTGTTGGAATTGTTGTCCCTTCATTTTAATTTTCTTTCGAAACAAATATTAATAACATGTTAAATACTACTGTTGTTTCCACCACAGTCGTAACAAACACAGTCATGGCTAAATATTACTGTGTATTATGTGTAACGTGCTATATCATGTGTAACAAATAGTTACAAAGCTGACCTAAATATTGTTATAGGCCTAAATTTTGAACATTCGTAGGAAATATGACAGCATTCTTTGAACAGCTGTAAACAGCAACCAACACATTTAACAGTTATAAAAGTAGAAGTCACATGGCAGTGTTTATGTTTACGTGTAGTGGAAGGATACGCAATCAGTAACCAGAAGTAGAAATTTGGCAGGGCTTCAGAAAAGGCCGAAGTTATCGGGAATCAACTATATGCACTATACTTACTTAAGGCCGTAATGAAGGCCTGCTTACCATATATTATTCTATGAGTAAACCTCTGTGGTCTAGGAAGCTAGACACTAAATTCATCGCTTGGATCCTTACCAAAAGGATCGATAACTTAAGTAGTTTTATATATAATGCACTAACAGCAATTACAAGTATAGTGATTACTGTCTAGGTGGCATAATCAAAATAGACTGGTTCAAGTAGTGAAAATAACTTGGGATGATCCATGTTAAGGTAGGTTAGTGGCACATCAACATTGGTCAACACTGGCTATGCTGTATGATTCATCTGCCAATGAGTATCAAACACAGTGGTGGTGATGTAAAAATGAATCCCTGCTGTCAATGATAGTTGCTCCAAATGGAAATTTTGCTGTTTTAACCAGTGCATACGTAATACAGTTTGTTGCAGGGATTGTAGGAGCACAAATATGTGGCTTCAACAACAGTTTGGTGTGGGGTGACAACCTGGCACCCACATGGTACATACAACTCAATGCTTCCAATTTTGTTGTTTGTGACGTTAATGTTCATGGAAGCATTTATACATTTAAGGTATGTTCCTTCTGGGGGATTATGTAGGACGTACTGGTGAGGGAGAATGGAATGGATAGTGAACAATGTGTCTGAGGTACAATGATACTTACAAGTTGAAAACAGCTTTGTGGATTTTAAAAGTAAAATAGCCTATTTAACACATAGGTAGTCATCACCGGTGAGTGATTCCTTTGGAATGCGTACTAACCCTGTTGACAATTCATATAAGGGGGAAATGACTGATTGTATCCGTACCCGGATCAATTGCAATTGTGGCATGTGGAATGTGAATGGTGCATGATTGGTTTTGAAAATGATATGGTACTGGGATGATGTTGAAAATTTGCCATTGGGAGTTGATATGTGAGATTGGTATCTGCATTTTAATTACCATTTGAGTGGTTGAAAATGAGCACTCCGTAAATTCTTGTGTGTAGTAATTGATTATATCTTTACTAGGAATACTTAATGTTTAGTTGAGTTTATTTAATTTGAGGCAGAATTTCTCTAAGTCATTACCAAGCTGTGTTTTGTTGACAGCATTCAGTGACAGTTTGTTCAATTGATATGATAGAATATAGCTTCTTATGAAGTCTCTGAAAACTAAATTATTTAACAAGTGAAGTAGACTGGTGACTAATAGATTCATTTGTACTTCTACATTATTAATTTTGCTGAGTGTGACATGCTCATTATTTAATACTTGTGAAATTTTGTTGATTGTGTTGGCAAGTGCGTTGACCTTTGTTTCTACCTGGTGTTTCAATTTGGTTATAACCTGAAACGTAACATCGATAGCGGTATTCGTGGTCATGATGTTTTTTTGGCAAGTGATTGAACCTGGTTGTCAAGTAATTGATCATTGTTCAATAGTGCATAAATAAAGTGGCAGTTCAATATAAGTATCATGCTCACGACAATTGGGAGTATTTCTGTTATAATTTTGAAGCCACTACGTGCAACAGGCATAAAAATATAGTTATAACACTAAATAGTCAGCAATAGGAGGTAGAACACAGTTTTGTGCTCGTACATAGACAAAATCCAACTAAAATACTCCACAGCACAATTTTCAGGTACGCTTTGTGGTGTGGCCATGTGAAATACTAGATAACATTGCAGAGTATTGTGCAGACAAGTTGCCAGCTGCTATATTGCACTAAGACCATTATCTATGTAGCTACTCATTTCATTGCTCACGTACGGACATATCTGGCAGAAACAAGCTCATAAAATCCACTGTGGGCATGGAGACTTCCTGTCAACATAAGGGCGGAACGGAAGTAGGGGACTTCCATTGTAAGGCTCATGAAAGTGTTTTTCACAGCCCTAGACACAGAGCCACAGCTGTCAAATTAGGCCCCTTATTAATATAGAGAATATTGACTTAGAAAATGTGTTAAGCAAAAAGCATTATAAGTAAGTTCAAGAAGATTAATTAGTAGCTTAAGGAGTAAAATGTGGCCACAACAGATTTATGAATTAAGTAAAATGTTTAGGATACTATAAGAATTATTAAAATTGAGGATTAGTGTCGGACTGAAGACGTTAACATTTTATTGTGGGGCGCAAATATAGTCGGTAAAATAAGATGATAAGGTTAAAAATGTATGAACTTGGAATATAAGAAAAACCAAGGGGCCCCACAGACAATTGCAAAACTTCATATAATGGCTAAATATGTTGAAGTTGGTAATATGTAATCTGTAAACACAAACTTTTGTGCTATATATATTTTTGTTATGTTGACCTGATGTTGTTGCCGCGTTTTTGTGTGTGTATATCATCTAACCATGATATGGAGTGTTAAATAAAGTTTTAACATGGTATTGTGCTTAATAATTAGAACAGGTTATGGGCCCCGAATGTAGCCACATGCACATAATTATTTAAGCATGGAGAATGCACGAGATTTGCATACTCATTGATGACTGGCTGTAATTGAGGGCGTCTACATCCTTTATCGCCATGAGCTCTGCCAAAGCGGCGATTACTTTCGCTACCATGGCAAACTCCAGATCTCTACCTCAAATTGAGAAGTTGGGAGGTACGAGTAATTACAATAACTGGAAATTTTTGATGGAGCTCTATCTAGTGCACGAAGATTTGTGGGATTGTGTCTTCGTCAAAAACTTCTAGGGAAGCATGGGATAGCCTCAAAAGTGCTTACTAAAATAAGGGACTTACAAGGAGGTTAGGTCTGTTGCGGAAGTTGTTCAGAGTGAAACTGGAGGAACACGGGACCATGTAAGAATATGTATCTCAGGTCATGTCACTTGCACAGCAACTAGCAGACATAAGTGCACCGACTGGCGACGAATTTGTGGGAGTCATCATGCTCAGTGGCTTACCCTCTGAATATGATCCTGCCATGGTGATGGCAATGGAAAGCTCAGGGACCACTAAAACATGTGACTTTGTAAAGGAGGGGCTCATTCAGGGAGACATTAAACGTACACTTGTAGATCAGAGACATTCAGGTGATTCAGCCTTTGTTGCCAACAAAAGGTATGAGTCGTCCTCAAAACCAGTGAGCGGTATGAACTTTAAGAAAACCTCAGCTCGGGCAGCGGAGTATTCAGGTGTTTTAATTGCAACGAGTCAGGCCACAAGGCATGTGACTGTCTCAAGACGCAAGGAAGGAGTAAATCATGAGATGGTGACTGGTCGCTACTGACAGCATTATCTGCAAATGGAAGTGATTGGTACGTGGATTCAGACGCCACCAACCATATGACGAACCACAAATATTGCTTACAGGATTACCAGGTTTCAGAACAGCAAGAAGTAACGTGTGCTAATGGTGAGAAATTGTGTGCGATTGGTACAGGGAACGTAAAAGTTCAGGTAGATGTCAAGGAGAATGTGAGAACCATCCAAGGTGTTACTTACGTGCCCAATATATCAACAAACTTATTGTCAGTCAGTGCAATCGTGAAGAAAGGCATGGTAGCGGTGTTCACTGCTGAGAGCTGTCAGATTTATAAACACACTGATTGCAGCGCATTGAAGGTGAAGTGCGACTGACTTGGGGGGCATCTATAAACTAAATGTGGTACCAATCAAAGCTAATATTTCCGTGAAGGGTAACACACAGATATTGTGGCATAGGACATAGGAGATTAGGGCACTTGAGTTGGAATAACATGAAGTAACTGCAAGATGGCATGTCATTAGGTATAGACTTTGCGAGTGAAGATGAGAAGCCCTGTATCGCTTGTCTTGAAGGGAAGAACTCAAGAAAACCTTTCGACACAAAAGGATCCAAGAAAGCAGCACACAAACTAGAACTTATTCACACAGATTTGTGCGGGCCGAGAAAAGAGAGTCTATAAATGGAGCACGGTATTTGCTGACATTTGTCGACAAAACCACCCAGACGACTTTTAGTTACTTCATTAAGTCAAAGAATGAAGTGACAAGCAAGTTCTGCGAATTCAAGGCCAGGGTAGAAAATGAAACCGGAAAAAAAAATCAAAATACTTTGGCCTGACAATAGAAAGGTATATGTCAAACAAATGACGCAAAGAATACTTGGAGTGGCTGGAATAAAGCATCAGTTAACAGTCGAGTACACCCCACAGCAAAACGAAGTGACGGAGAGAGTGAATCGGACCATTGTTGAGAAAGCTCGCACAATATTGCAAGATGCCAGACTGGATAAATATTATTGGGCTGAGGCCATTAACACAGCCATTTATCTAAAGAACAGATCATAGGCAAAAGCCTTAAAGGACACGACACCTGAAGAAGCTTAGTCGGGACAAAAGGTGGATCTGAGCAAGTTGTGTGTGTTTGGATGTCCCGCCTTTATGCATGTACCCAAACAGCAGCGAAAGAAACGGGATGCCAGGAACAAAAGTATGATATTCGTGGGATACTGTGAAGATACAAAAGGGTACAGACTCACTGACCCCAAGAGTCCTAAAAGAATACATAGGTCCCGCGATGTTGTGTTCATGGAAGGGGAATCTCGATGTCTAGACGTGATTGATGAAATGGAAGTGTCCACTGTGAAATTCGCACAACCAGACTGAAATGCAACATAGAAGACTGTCACCAGACTTTCTTGGCTCTACACTGCCACCTCTGTCCAGGAACAATGAGCCTAACATCGAAGACACCATATCAGTGCAACAGTCGGCAGAACAGGGATGTAATAATCAACAAGAAGTTTCGAAGTGCCCACCGCAAAGTGAAGAAGGAAGGTTCCCAAGAAGGGAATGATGTCCAAGGAAGTTCACTGACGTGGTGACATACCAAATTGTGTGCGACAGTGATGAACTAAGGTCTGTCGCAGATGCACTCTCAAGTGGAAATAAATATAAGTGGCAACCCACAATGCAAGAAGAGTATAATTCACTTGTCAAAAATGAATCATGGATCCTTACTGATGCACCTGAGAACAAAAAGGTGGTAAAGAGCATGTGGGTATTCAAGGTGAAGAGGGGTGAAGATGGCAGTGTCACTCGATACAAAGCTCGGCTGGTCGCAAAGGGATTATTCACCCAGGAAGATGGGATTGATTATGGAGAAACCTTCTCCACTGTGGTAAGGAACTCGACTGCTGGCACTCGCAGCTGAATGGGAATGGGACATAGACCACCTGGACGTATAATAATCAATACTCTAACACAGCATTTGGGTTGGCAGAAAGCACAGCTGCCTTGTGCTGTTGAGCCAGCAAACTCTACTATGAACACTTCTGTGAGTAATCCTTTGCAATGGTTCCTAACGTGTGCTCTATTCCCACAACTGTAAATAAATTGTGTTTTACTAATGTTGGCACAGTTTATTGTTCGTCATAGTTATTTATGGCAACTTGAATTTACTACCGAATGTGTTTGGTCAAACGGTAGCATGTCCGACTCACATTTGGGAGGTTATAGTTTGATCCTGGCCAACTGCACTGCGGTAGTTTCCCACCTCCACACCAGGTGAACGGCGAACGCTCGTTCAGTTCCTGCCCAGTTCCCTACCCTGTGCTGGCCTGCAAAAAGGTTTACATCTGTTGGTGTGCACATAATAAATAATAATAAATATTAATAACATACATTATATAAAAATTTAAGCTTGTATAATTTACCTTTCATAAAAGTCTATCCGCTCATTTGAAGAGCACCACACAGCATGCCCACAGTTGTACATACAATTCATGTAGCTATTTACCATGTCCACAGCATAAGAAAGACCAGGTAGCACATTTAGACATGGATAGATATAAATATGTTTTGAAAATTTTGAGCAAGTTTTATTGGTGTATCTGGCTAAATATAATGTTTGCTGTACCATGAGGCTTGTTGTCTGTATCTGGCTAAATATAATGTTTGCTGTACTATGAGGCTTGTTGTCTGTATCTGGCTAAATATAATGTTTGCTGTACTATGAGGCTTGTTGTCTGTATCTCTCCAAATGCAAATAACATTAATTTCAGCAGTATATCTCATTTCAATCAGTTGGTTTTGACATTTTTACACCAGGGCACAACATAATCATTGATATTGAATTTGTTGTTTCTTCCTTATGGTAAATACTGTTGCCTAAGATGCTCAGTTCCTGCTAACTAAAGTCTTATTACCTTGCTTACACCTATATTCTTACAAGTTCTTGGGTAAACTTAACAAAAACATTCTCAACTTTATTTTTATTGGGTGGTTAATGTACACATAGCATGGGCCTGAGATGTTGATGCATAGGCATTCTCACGTTAGATGACAGGAAGTACAGTACCACAGGAGCAATACAAATTGTGTGAAGGTGTAGACTGTGGATGGCCTGTGATATGGTGCCACAGCCACCATTTTAATGGCAGGATTCATACTGCACTAGTCAGGCATGCCAGACTATGGAATAGTAAAGTACTAGAGCAGAGATCCTCAATGTGTCATGTTATGTTCGCAGTGTCCAAACTACCAGCATCCGTATAAAGTCTCTTGTGGTCACTTTGTCCTTGATATTCACATGGTGCGTCTTGAGGCTCATCTAGAATCCCGTATATTTTAGGATACTACAATATTCCACCTAAAATCATACTGAATCACCAACCACAGGTATTTATACTCTGAAGCTTCTCCTATCTACTGCCCTTGCCATTTATAAGTGCCTTCATATATTACCCTCTTCGTAGTGAACTTTATGATTTTTGTTTTTGATACCTTAATCTTCATTATATTCCTTTCTGTTCACTTCCTTATAATTACTCTCCCCGCCCACCCACTGCATACAGCAAACAGCCTCCTTTGCATTCCACCATTATCCCCAGATCATTAACCATACATAATGGTGAACAACAAGGAACCCAGCACAATACCCTGTGGAACCTCTGACGTAACCCCACCTTCCTCCCACAAGAACTCCCCCTCTTTCAGTAAGGTTATTCTGATCTAGCAAACATTGTACATAGAGCACTGTGAATAATGTATGCTATGGTATACTAGTAATTAAGGTATAACCCTGAGAAGAGCAGGGTTTGTGATGGGACTGAAGCAAAATGGTATGTAATCATCCTTGTGAACTTGAAACTTCATCACACTAATGTTCCGGGGAATCAAAATGCACGGTGCCGTTTATTTCTGGATCTTATGGTACACTGTCATAATAGCAAATGCGTGGTTACTCTGAACACATGAGGCTCATATACTGCTATATATGCTTCTTCCACTGTGGCTCATATATGCTTCTTCCACTGTGTGCAAATCTGGTTTACTCTGATGTATTGCAGCATTGGACCTATCTCATTAAGTTGTCAACTGCACAGCTCTTTGTCTGAACTAGTCATTTGTTACTCCAAGTATCATTTCACAGAGAAACTTCTCGACTCATCTTTTGGCACAATAACTGACAGAAACATCCACACACACACACACACACACTTTACGGTTGAATGTACGTAATTTACTTAGTTGTCATTGTGGTTGTATTTAGAGTTTAATTTCTCAATTATCACCTAAAGTAATGTAAAGGTTTCATGAAACTTTTCTTGAATTAGTATTTTCACATATATTGTTAGTAGAGGGAAGTGCAAGTTTTTGAGACAGCACTTTTTGTTGTTTATGGTAATCACAGGTTGAGCATTAAACAACTGACCTGCCCAAGAGAATAGGGTGTGCCTCACTCTTTATTAACACTCTCTACTTTTTTATACACTGGTATCTCAAGAAGGTTGCCCACTTTATCAATGTGTTGTTGTATACTTCATGCTGTATGATTTGGTAGACGTAACTGTGCAGTAACAGCAAAGGTCTTGGTTACACTTCAAGTACATTTTACTTGTGGTAGGTACATCATTAGTTCAATTATTTCTGGTTTTTATGATCTTATAAATCTTTTGGGTGCATATACTAAAAAGCTGCTTTTATGTTCACCCAGCTGTATATTCTTTCATCATGTATTTATAGTTGAAAAATTATAGATGTAAACATAGACAACATTAATACCTTGTTTCTACAGAAACCAAGATGGCCACATTTTACATCCTCAGCATCACAAGGTATATGAATTTTGTATGCTACCTTGATTTTGAAGAAGATGAAAAATGCTGATACACATCAGTTTCCTATGAAAAACTGCAGATGGGCCTTCATAAATAACAAGCAAGCATGTCCACTGTATTACTAGGAAAATTTTTCTTCCCCTCACACACACACACACACACACACCTTCACTGTCTATACAGACCTGTTATGTGCTGAGCGGAATCACGGATTCCTTGAATACAGTACTCCTAAAACTATAGACAATGCACTGCAAGTAACATTGCCTGAATTTTGGTGATTTATATGTATTTAGTTTCATGTACTAAATCATAGAAATATTGCTATTGGTTATTGTAAAGTTCAAATTTTTAGATAACTAGTAATATTTGACCTAACTGTTTATATAATATATAAAGCCAATAGAGAAATATTTGCAATTTTCAGCACATATAAATAATCAAAATGTTTGTGAAAATTCATTTTTAATGTTAAATACATATACTAATACAAGATACTTTCAGCAAAGTTGACATTGAATGTTCCTTGAAAAGTAAAACATACATATTTGATTTGTATATTGTACTCATTTTCTTTTCAATAACTTGCTTCAAACAAAATTATCTTAAATAAAGTTATTTGTATTGCAGAGAAGCTTTGATTTAATTGACTATATAAGCGAATGCCCAACCAATTATTTTAATTGTTTGGTTTCACATAGGGAAATATGTACGGTCTCGATATATTGTAAAAGTAAACATAAAATCCAGAATTTCCATATATTATTTGCTTTAGAACAGTGAAGAATTTATCTTAGAAATGCATCACATATAAAACTTGGTACGTAGTAATACAGCAGTTAATTTTTTCTGTTAAGACTTTTGACCTGAGTGATAGCTACCAGGCCTTCCCAGGCCTTCTTGTCCCACCCAGTGTCTGGGGAAGGTGTCATGAAAGTGGACAGGGGGCGTCATCATGTAAGAACCACATCTGTCGTTGCACAGTAATTGGCACATCTTCCATCAAAACAGACAGCATGTCTTCCAGATATCACAGGTAAATGTTACCATTCAGGTGAGGTGGGAAAATGCATGGCCAAATTACGTAATTACTGACAAGTCCAACCCAAATGTTCACTGCAAATTTGTGTTCATATGATGCAACATGTGTTTCATGTAGGTTGTAATCACTCCACACATGACTAAACATTCGGACTCTACTTCACCACACCACAACAAGATCTTATTAAAGTGTGGATTGTCGCTAAAAGATACTCACAATATAGCATGCAAAGTGGAAAGCCCACTGGGTCCAGTGCCTGCACTTTCTACATGTGGTATGGCTGCAACTGTTGCTCATGAAGCACTTCCCAAACTGTTGAATTACTGATACCCAAGTTGTGCTGCCACCGGGTGGAGAACTTCTTCCTCAAAACTGCATGTTCTAACACATCTCCTCACTCCACCATTACAATTATTTGGTTGAAGATGTCCTGTATCACAAAGGCGTTGAAAGACCTGTACAAATGTTATCCTATTCGACTGCTGCCTGTGAGGATAATGCTCCTCGTAATTTCAAAACACTCCTACTGCAACTCTGAGCGCTTCCTCATAGACGTACACAATGAATCTACAATTGTGTACACCACTATAACCTCACTTGCACAAACACTATTCAATTCATCACTCATGACAATTGGAGACTGTCGTCTGCTGTCCAACTGCAAGCCGGCTCGTTTTTGCTCCACTCCGCACCTGTGTAGTCCACTTAGCCCGCACATAAGTAGCCCACACAACGTGCCACATTCAAACAGAGCATGCATTATCTCAGCATGCCCTACCACCCCTTTAAATTATGCCCAACAATTTCCGAACACCCAGTACATCTAACCTTGAAACTTATGAGTGTGATACCATCATCTATTCACTAATTAATAAAATTAATTTCTCAGCCTCAGCTTTAGATATGTGTTTTAATTTAAAGGGTTTAGGTAATCTGGTAGCTCACATGCCATTCTGGCTCGGACCACTTTGCAGTGGTCAAATGGCTATTCAAAGCTTCTAGATAGCATTGGTTTGCAAGACACTTTGTATCTCATAAATACCACAAGATTACCTTTTTTTTACTTGTCACAAATGTTGCATAGGCAGTGCTTTGCACCCTTTGGAAGCTAGTATGCATGTTTAAAATACAATTAACAGAACCCTGATGAAAGAACGGAGGGCCCATTTCTAGAGATATGTTTTTCATTCCTAGTTACGCAGATACTTTCATGTTACATATTTTTTTATAACAAGGCTATCAATAATTTAAGAAATTTTTAAGGCCTTGAAAACTACCACTTAAAAGTCATGGACTGGTTGCAGATTTTTATGGCTGTTGCTGTTACACACAAAACTTCTGGGCTTAAACCACATCAAATGATTTCCTCTCAATGTTTCAGCAGCCACTGCAGCTGCCATCTTCAGACAGAAGTGCCTGAACAACATACGGCTCAAGCCCACAAGGTTTGTGTGTAACTTTCACGGACTCTACGAACACTGATGTAATATATACTTTTACTGGAGAAACATTTAAATTACTCTGATGTTCACTGAAAACAAATGTAGTCATAACGTAATCATACCACTGCAGACATTCACCATTAATAAAGCAGCATTGCAAAAAATTCTATGACATGTAATTGTTGGCGGATCATATGACATGTGATGTGCCATCCTCAATCCTTGTAATAAATTACAACACACACATTTGTGGAAGCTGAAGGTGCAGCCTGCCCATGCATGCTTGTCACTGCAACTTCTAAAATTTCCTGAATACAACTGACCTCAAAGTGTTTCACTTTGGCGAACCTAGATGTTAATGTGTACATGTTGACTTCAAGCATTAAAACTAGAGAAAAGCTACGGGTTAGAATATTTGTTTAACAATTATAATTTGGCAACCCCAATTTAATTTATGCAGGAAAATGATTTTACGAACCAAATTTTCTGATGTTTAAAATATTTTATCAATTAAACATCATCCACAAACTTGTTTAATATCATATAGTTACTAAAATATTTAAATATATATATATATATATATATATATTACATAACTCCTTGCTTTAGGAGCACATACCTGTCTCCGTAATCACTTCATATTGTGAGTTATATCATTTTTTCTGTCTCATTTTTGATCAGGAATCTCTTCAAAAGGTTTGTAACATACATTCAGAGAAGGACACATTGTGGTAGTGAGTTGACTGCATAGTTTTACATATATTAATATTATTAATATATGTAAAATTATGCTATAGGCTGTTCACGGTAAAGTGAGCACTTTTTAAGGCCCTCCCAAAAAGGTTTTAACCACTAATAAATATATCTTATTGCAGCCTCAGGCATTAAGTTTTGAGGGTGGTGAAACGTATACACTGTGTTTATTAGCCACATTGCAATGTTTGTATTAAAAAGCAGCAGGAACATGGAAATTATATGAAAGGAAAAATTTAGAAAGGCCTTAAAAAGTGCTCACTTTACCGTGAACAGCCTATATCAACTCAGCACCACAAGAAGGCTTAAGGTTATATTTATCCTTGATTCCAAAAGGCACAATATACGCACACATCTTACATTCAATACAACAGTCCTTCACGCTCAGGATGGAAACATATACACAGTACAACAGGTTGGTGATGGGTCAAGGAATCAATGTACACACTAAAACATACCCGAAAAAAAAATTTCACCATTAATTACACCTGTGTTTTGTTGAACTAGTGTTTCTTCTTAAGTAATTATATAGAGCAAAAATTTAAACTACTAAACTATATTTTTTTAATTTGGCAGGTTGATCCCTTTATTATTAATACCATCAAACTTGAAAGTAATAACCAGATTTTGTATAACCTCTTAGGTAATTGTTCCACATTGCATATCATAATGGGACATTCAGACATTCAGTGTGTACTATAAAGTATCCATCCCTATTGTTTACTTTGCAGTCTAGTGCAGTTTCGCGTATCCGGCCAAGTTCCGTTTAGTGTATCCAAATTCGGCAACAACTGTTCCGCATTGCGTATCCAAGCATTTTTTTGCGCAAATTTTCTCTCGCGAATTGCAAGATGACGTGTGTGGGATGTAAAATCGCAATGTTGAATGCCACGCAAGTTATTCATTCCTCACCAGACATAAACACGTTTCTCATCGAGCAAGACATTCTCAAATTGACAATGCGGTGCGAAAAATGCGGGGAAGGTGAAGTGAAATTGGTGGAAAACAGGGGCTTGTTTTATTGGTGCCAACGGCGAATGGAAGATGGTACCAAATGCAACTTTAAAGTGTCGGCGAGACACGGCAGTTTCGTGGGGGATTCAAACTTGTCTCCGGGCAAGATAGTCGAGTTGTGTTTACTCTGGTGGCTGATCAAATACCCTCGACAGCAGACTATAGTGAACGATCCTTCCTGCTCGGGAATGACGGTCGTCGCCTGGTCGAGTTTCTGCCCCCAAGTGTACATAGACTGAGTGTTGATGTACAGGAAACGCATCAGCAAGCTGGGCAAAGTGGTTGAGATCAACTAGTCAAAATTGGGCAAATGCAAGAACCGCAAAGGACGTAAAGTTCACGGCCAGTGGGTTTTCGGGGGAGTGCAGCAGGACAATCCGACAAAATTCTTCCTGATGCCGGTGAAAAAGAGGACAGCGGCGGCCCTGACCAAAATCATTCGCGAGTGGATCGCTCCGGGCACGACGATAATTTCAGACTGCTGGTGCAGTTACAGCAACTTGGACATTCATGGCTACCGTCACATGCAGGTGAATTACAGGAGCGAATTCCTGTGCAGCGAAAAGAGCGGAATGGTAAACACTCAAAACACTGTAAAGATGAAAAAAGGCGAGATGTTGAGGGTGCACACTCAAAACATTGAGCGAAGTTGGTGTTCTGTGCGATACAGCATTCCCTGCTTCGGGCGATGGAATAAATCTTGGGTCTGCTACCTGGTGGAATACGTCTGGTATGGAGAACAACTGCATGCTTTGTTGATTCATTCGACAGGTATCTGTTTGTTATGGTTGTTTTTAATTTACAGGCACAAGTGAGATTGAGTTGCAGTTGCAGTTTAAAAATGTTTGAATGGCACGTTATGTGTTTTAATTTACAGGTGCGAATGACACAGTGTAGCTGTTTGTTTCAGTTAAAAAACAATGTTTAATTGACATTTTGTTTGTTTTGGTTAAAAAAAGTTTGAATGACTTGCTATTTGTTTTGGTTTAAAAAAAAGTTTGACTGACATGCTGTTTGTGTAAACATTCACTCACAGTCTCTTGCATCTGTTGTATCCGCAAAACTTGGATCTGCCAGTTTCAATTATTGAGGTAAATTGATTTTTAAAAAATTAAATTCATTCACAATTCCGAAAAGGCATAGCGCGGTCGTGTCTGTCATGACTGCTTCGGCCGGCGGCAGATGCAATTGCATACGCTGTTGCTTTTGCAGACTTTAGACCTGCCAGTTTTGAGTGTTCAGGTAATTTATTTAAAAAAAAGTGACTGCGTAAATATGAAACATTAACATCTATATGGTTAAATATATAAAAAGTTGAATTTTTAACTGTTTTACCATACCCTTTTAGTGATTGCGTACATGTGAATCTTTATATAATAAATGGTTAAAATTATTTTAAAAATGTTAATAATTAATAAATATTCTCTTTAAAATAAATTTAACAAAATTATGCATAGTAAATCGCGTTTATTTAAACAGATGAGAAAAAGGCTAAAAAAATAATTTTTTGGATACGCAATAGGAAACTTTTAGCTATAGTTTACTTTGGAACCTGGATACACCACGGGAAATAAATGAGGTCTTTTACCCTATATTCCGTTTTCGGTTTGGATACGCTAGAGGAAATAATTGGGTGTAGGTCGAAATTTCTCCCCAGACTCGGCTGGATGCGCAATTCGAAACAAGTGGGGTGTGGCACCAATTTCCCCCCTTCCTGCTTGGATACGCAATGTTGTCCTTTTCGGTCCTGCACGTTTTGTCACCTGGATATGCAAAGGGAAACTTGGTAAAAATCAGCATTTTCAAGGTGCGCTGGATATGCAGGGGAAACTGTATTTTATTTGGGCTTTTTCCGGGTTGTGGTTGGTTACATAATTGGCGGTTTTTTGCCTTAACTTTTTTTACCATTGGATACATAATAGAATGATTTTTGAGCGATTTAGATACGCAATACGGAACAATCACCAACCTTTCATTAAGTTTTTATGACTAGGTTATCTGCCAGTATTATGCCACCAACATTCCCAGACACTATCAATCACAGGCTTGCCACACAGCAATTGTTAGAAATGCTCATGAACCAGTAGATACACAAACAGATAAAGTAATTTCTATCACTATCCACCGACCTTTAAATTCAGCAATTACAAACCTAAAATTCCTTTTTTACTGATTCCTGCAAAATAGCATCTTATGAAAAATGTAGCATGCCAATGATAATTTTATGTTGGCTGTAGGTACCTTTCAGTAAGTGTAAAATCACCATCCCTAATGACTGGTAGTTTGCGGAAGCGATTCACCTGGCCAAATGTTTTGGAATATTGTTCACCTGAAGATAAAGAAAATACATAATTAGAATTTTATTTCTGAGAACAGGCTACTAGAACTGTTTAGACACCACTCACACAGAAATGATCAACTATATAAAAATTAACAAATGAATGGTCATCTCAACTAAAACACCACTATTACAGGTACTTAGCACTCTAAGACGCCTTACAATTAGTCAGTTGCACGCTCATAAATGGTAGGTATTTCACCTTCAAGTTCATACTTTGATTTTAGTACATTAACAACACTTTTGTTACAACATTCTTTGTGATATTTTAAGTCTTTTGCTTGAGCAACTCCAGTATCTATACAGTTACTTAGACATACTTCAAATAATAAAACGTAAAACAATTGAATAAATAACTTCAGATGCTTGCCAATTTTGTTCAGTCCTATGCAATTCAGTTTTTATCCCCGGTTCTTTATTGCAGAAGAAACAGTTGGTATTTTCATAAGTTGGAGTTTTAGATATGAAAGTGTTTCTTTGTAGCAGACAATGTCACTTAGCATTTCATTCTTGCAGTTTAGTTACACACATGTTTACAAGCAGACTACTCTAGTATAAACATGTGCAGGATCTAAACACTCTACTCTTTTCCTCAGGCAATGTAATCATTTATCAAAGCTCAACAGATTAACAAGAGGTGAATTGATATTAATTTGGCACAAAGCACATATAATGCTGGTAACATATCACAAAATAAACTTGTATTAAAGAAACTGAATAACAACAGAGAAAATGATTTGGTAATGCTAAACAACTGAGGTCTTTAACATGGGTGTGATGACCACATATTTCTCCCCTGTAGCTCACAACCCTACAACATATTGCACAGTTAAGTTCCATTAGTTTCAGTGCACTGGAGGAAAATGGGCTCCAGTGTCACTGAAGGAAACACTGCAGATACGCCTAAGCTAAACTTGGCTACACTGCATGTTCAATTAAGATGCTGGCTCTCGAACCCTTGAAATGGAACCACCTGTTATCAGAACATTGGCACAAACTGGTTACGCCTAGAGTCTTTAATGCCACTAGAAGAAGGGGGGGGGGGGGGGGGGGGTAAGGCAAGGATGGAGCAGTGCCAGAATGAAAGGGCGAGGGAAATGGAAGATTACTGAGAAAGCCAGCTGACCAGCAGCATCATTAGGCATGATTACAACATGCGAAAATCCGGAAGAAGACCCGCCAGGAATCAAACCCAGTTCACCGAGGTGGGAGGCAAGCAGTCTGACCACTACTACTATAGGAGTAATAATATTCATAGCACACCATTTTACACTTAATTTGAGAATGCTATGAAATATGTACGGTTTACTACAATTGAGCCCTCTAACCCAAATCATCACACTTGGAAAATGTACCACAAAATGGAGGCTATTTAGAATATCATCACATACAAACACTCATCTCAGATATTAGAGAAAATAAACTTTGGCAAAATGCTTGTCAAAGATACTGATACATTACTTTTTAATAACAGCCTAAAACTTCTTTTGTGACCTTTGACACATTTCTACAAGGTTTTATGATCACTCAGAATTTTATCAATGACAACAATTGATCAAATTTAATCTCATATTTTATGTACTTATGCAGCTGATAAAAACAAGAATTCTGATAATGCTGATCCCAGTTTCTGTTTTAAGTAAGCAGTTTCTTCTGTAATGCAAACACAAACTCCTTGAAGGATAAATTATAGATTTTACAGGATTTTATAGTTCATTAAGAGATGAAACTGTATTGTACTGTATACAGAGTTTGTTACTAGCTAGCACTTTGTTTTTTAGATCCTCCAAAATGCATTTAACACATACAGAGAATAACCCTTAACTGCCAGGATGGTGCAATGTAGTGTCATCATATACATATTGGTTGCATAAAACAACAATTCAACATTTTACCCTCAGTACAAATGGCACAATGAAAATAATTATAACAAACCAGATTAACTTTTATCTCAAGTTGAACACTATTCCACAAAATGCAATCATGATACCTATACTGCATGCAAACCCTTATCAAATGTCCACAGCTCATAGAAACTGCAATCAATAAAAAAAAATACACAAAATATTTATTAAACTATAAGTGTCTTAAGAAAATAAAGATAAAACATTGTAAAGTTAATCCATCTCATGTGTGCCCTCACTTATCGTGTGACATCTTAATATATTTGTATTTTTTGTTGATGAATTAATTTTATAGCAGTTTGAAAAAACTAATTATTATTATTATTTTCATTATCATTATTATTTTATATTAACTCATTTAAAAATTGTGGTCACTTTGTTTCGTGCCGTACCATTTTTTTTTACATTTGTAGAGGTTTGCAACAAAATCCATATTACAGTTATTGTTTGTAACAGAACTCTGAAATAAACACTGCTATTTAAGCACACTTTACACAATATTTTTTCCATGGAAACATAAATTTGTTAACTTACTTTTTATGCCTGAAACTTCATTCCATACTTGAACCTTACAAAGTCACAAAATATTAAAGTTTTGAAAAGTAATTTCTTGGCAAAAGTCAAAACAACAGGCTTCCAATTTTTCAAAAACACTATGCCAGAGTAGTTTATGTACAAAAATTAATTGTGCCCAGATATTTGCGTAATCATTTTTACATAACTAATAAATATGTGATTTTTAAAATTTAATGCAAGATTTAGTCTTATAAATATTATTGGTGTAGGAGTTTAAAGAAAAACATACTGAATTTTGTACACAGTAAATGTTATGTTTGATCATCTGCTCGAAGCAGAATTATGCCTGGCAAAAACTTCAGAAAACATTTTTAAAACGTGTGCACTTCATAAGACACCAGTGTTTCAAATGCGTAACTTGTTTTCTAAGATTCCCAGAATACTGCACCCTACTGTTGTGCAGCGCCCAGAGAGTGAAATGTGATCTTGGGCATCCCAGCAGGTTGCAACAAGCAAGTGTCAGCGAGGAATGAATGTTAAAGGGCATGGAAAGCAAAGACAATCTATTTTTTAGGATGTCAAAGGAGGTACCTGCCAGGCATGCTGCAGTATTGCTGACAGTGAGTAAAATGAATGTCTGTTTAAAGAGTACTCACTCAGCAGCACTCGGAATCCCCTAACAATTCCACTACCACAGTTGGAATAAGAACCAGTAATAGAAGAGATCAGTCAAGAACCGTTAAAAACTGAGATCCACAAATTAATAAAAGGAAGACTGTATCAAGCATCTGGGACTCGAAAGAAACACCAGAAATTGTCAAAATTACATAGATTTAATATAAATGATTTGGTGTTGAAGAGAACACATTCTATAAGTTGTTTTTGGGAAAACGATACCAAAAAGTTTTTCTTACGTATGATGGCCCATACTGTGTAATTTCTATAATCAGATAAAATTTCTACGAGTTAGCAGATATGAATCGAACCTCAGTAGGACAATTCAACAATATGCAATTCCGAGCATATTGTCAACCTTTGATTGCATATTTGTTATGAATTTCTCCACAATCAGCTTTGGAAGTAAAGATGAATATTCTGTGATGTGTATGTAATAACATATTCTATAAAGATGATTGTATGAATGTAATTCAACGATGAAGCTTTTATTAAACGAATCAACTGCAAATCTATATACTGTATGCTTATTCAAGTGTATATATTATGTATTTGAGGGTTGTATCTGTATTATTGTTGCTATTTGTGACGAGTTATTGATTCAAGTGGCTATATATTGTATGTTGTCGTCAATATGTGTAGCCACGCGAACCAATTCCAGCCAATAAGAACATGCCACATTGCACCGAGGGTCCTAGTTCCCAGAATATTCTTGCGCGTCCTCTATAAACTCATCAGCTTCTCCAGAAAGGGCGGGAGGAATGAGCGTAATGCCAGCCAGATCACCACTGTCAATCATTCCCCGGCTGCTGGAGGAGGGGGGGGGGGACGAGCCAGCAAGCAGGCCTGCCTGGGGGAGGGAAGGGCGAGGTGGGTCACCCCTAACAGAGCCAGACCACGTATTACGGGAGCTCGTGATACGTGCGAGCTACAGCACGTAACACAGCTCCCTCCTTTACCCTGTTCATCGTGAACAGACTCTCCAATATCTGGACGTTTGTAGTGGGCCAATCGGTCAATGTGTACAACTTGTAGTCTCCTTCTTTCAAGGAGTCCTGGCGTCAGATCTGGAAGGAAGTATCACTCACTTCCTTCAAAATATGACAAGGACCTTCCCACTTTCCTTGGCACTGAGATGCGTTACCACGAAGCCACACTAGCCGTCCTTCCTTGAATGCATCACCCGCAACTCTCAGACCACATCAAGTGTTCCTCTTGATGCCACTAGACACTGGAATATGCTCATCTCCTGCCACTTGGCTGTCTTCCTTCTCCCAAAGACGTATATGTGTGGCTTTGTCTGTAAACGGACTTCTCTCGTTTCCTCGCCTGTCGGGTGACTTCTTACGTGGTCCGACTCCAGTATCCTTGTTCTTCTTACCACAAGAAGTTATATTCCTTCATTCCCTCAGATAGGATGTTGCCAGTAGTTCCTATGGGACTGTGATTTGGATAGGCATTACTGTGGCTGTCAGTTCCGGTTGTTTGTGCAGTTGTCCTTCGGCCGGTTTCTTGAAGACTAGCCTTGGGTAGTGCCCCTGGACAACAGGCTCGTAAGTGTCCCACCTTTCCACAGTTCCAGTATTCTTTGCACCTCCGTCGACGAGGGACAAGTGTTGCAGACTCTACGTAATTCAAAAGTTCCCCTCCGCCATCTCCAGTCTTCTTAACAAGTCCTGTGTTGTACTCAAGTCTCGCTGCCAGGTCCTGCAGTTCCTTTGTGGGCACTGGATTCTCAAGTGTCCTGTCTGGCCACACTCCTAAAAATCCCGAAGCTTAGGTGGACAAAAACTGGGTTTCATAGCACAGACATGGGCAGCAATGTCTTTCATTGTGGTCTCCAACTTTCTCAAGATGTCCAGGATTTATCTCCATCGCCATCACTGCACGCGGTAGCTGCTTGTATTGCATGCTGGAACGTCGGCTCCTGCTTCACTGATTCCACCTCCAATGTATGCTATATGTCGATGTCAGGCGTACAGCTCGGAGCACATCTACATTGGTATTGTGATGACGTCATGTGCTTCCTTGGGGCACCCCTCCAGAGACAGGTGGGAGAGCCGTGGATGTCCTGCCACATCTCCTACAGTGACTCCACTGGTCGCTGGATGCTGCTTTGAAGTTGAGCACAGTGGACATGTCGCAGATATCAGTTGCCAAATCACAACTCCTAAGCCAACATCAATGAGTATTCCAGTCGATGTCATTCTGGGAAGGACTGCAGTATGCTCAGCGCAGGTCCCCTCAGTACCGCCACCAAGTAGTATGCCCACTGCTTGTCAGTCCAGCCATTCAGGGCGGCAATGATCTCGAACTGGTGCCGGTATTCGCGCCAAAGTGTCTGTCCATCGCAGAGAGCAGGCTTTGTTGTCATGCTTTTACTCACCTCTAGCTGAGGTGTACCCACACTGCAGAACTGCTGTGCCTCCCCTGCGATGGGTTCATTGGTGGCAACCCCTATCTTCTCCTCGTTTCCCACATTCGTCGGCTCGGTGGGGGTTGATCTCAGCTCCTCCTCTGTCGCTGCAGGAACTCCTGCCATTCCTTCTTGAGTGAGCTCACCTTCTGGTCCACCTTACTCTCAACACTCTTCATTTCTCATTCACATTTTCAATTCTTTTGTTTACACAGTTTATTTTCATATTTCCTAATTCGCTAATACCCTCTATCATCTGGTTCACATTTTCGATCACACTGTCTATTTTCTTATCTAAATTTTCACTCTGAAATCTAACATCTTGTATTCTCTTATTTACATTTTCATTTACACTACTTACAAATTCCCTAACATGACTAATTTGGCTATTTACACTATCTACTTGGTCAATTATAAAATTGAACAATGAGAAGAGTTTTTCTATGTCTGCCAACATTTTCCTAGGCCTATTTCTACAACTATAATAACAACATTGTCATACTTTAATACTATCACAATTTTTTTGCTTAAATAAAATGCCTCCATTCCACTTGATACCAGTGTTACAATTTTCTCTCAAAGTCAGTGGGCTAAACCAAGTTCATTCAGGGATGGAGGTCTTCATTAAATAAAAGAATTAAATATAATTTCTTAATTTTATTTACAATAACCACAAACAAAATTCTTCTGACTCAACATCTCACAATAAATTGATATCACTTACTGTTTACAATTAATGACTTCAATCAATACAATTTACAATTATCTCAAAGAAATTAATATAATTAAATAGCTAAAAAATCAGTCCCACCAGACAGTGTATCAAACCCGATTCAATTATTTTACAAATTATATATCCATACTTGATAGTTCCAATATTTGCAATAATGTCCATATCACATGTTATTCAGTCCCACCTCAGTTTAGTCCAGGTACCACCAGTCCGCAATGTTGTACAGTTCTCAGAGCCCCCTCTCGCACAGTAGCCTTCACTCGTCGGGTTTCATGCCTCTGGTCCATTCACAACACAAGCACCTCATCCGCCCTCACCCTGCAATATCCCGCCATCATCCATCCTCTACACGTTTCTCAATTACTGCACTCAGCCAATTGACTTCCACAAAAAGAATACCAACGGTCCAACAGTGGCTTGGTATTTATGGGGTCGTAGGCCATCAGAAATATATCTAAATGCCGCGTTGCATCAAGGGTCCTAGTTCCCAGAATATTCTTACGCATCCTCTAAACTCATTAGCTTCTCCAGCAGGGGGAGGAGGAGGGGATGTGATTCCAGCCAGGTCGCCGCTGTCAATCATTCCCCAGCTGCCTGGGAGGTGTGGGGGGGGGGGGGAGCCAGCGAGTGGGTCTACATGGGGGGAGGGCAAAGTTGAGGTGGGTCACCCACTACAAAGCTGGACCATGCATAATGGGAGCTTGCAGCCGGTGCGAGCTACAGCGCGTAACAATATTATCTGTTCATGGTGATGTGTGATTTTAGGGAAAGTATACTCAAACTTGTTCATATATTGTTGTATATTGAATGTTTTATCAATAATTGTAATTATGAACCTTTAATTCAGTGAAGGGAGTATGTTATCTTCGTATGTTTCAAAGTATCTTGGATGATTGCAATTGTTGCCCCCTATCATTGAATTTTCTACCTGTAAAGTATTTACAATACTGGTTGGAAATAATTATCATAGTGATGACTATTTAATAATTTAATAGGACTGGGTAAGAAGAGCATTGTTGAATGCTGTATGTTTTATAACTTCCATTTATGTTTTCCAATGTACATGTTAGTGATATGAAGCTGGTGCTTCATGAATTTTCTTGTAGGTACATCTATTGAAAACGGTTGATGATTATCAAAGTAACTTATTACCAAGTTATAGGGATTTTGCATATATTATAATAAATTAAAGTGGAACTTAGGGAATTAATTCACCTACTTTATTAATGTATCTGAGCAATTAAATCTGTAAAACTTACAAATAGTTTACGATGAATTCTCAGGACTACAAGTGATTCATATGAACATTGAAGTGCATAAACTTTAAGGCATGTAAACTTTCAGTGCTATACGGTTAACGCCTGACTTTGGCATGTATAAACTTTGTTGCTATAAAAAGTAAATGCCATATTATGTCCACAATTAACTGTATGGTATGTTCTACAATCAAAAGGATTGATGATTGTTAATGATGAGTGTTGGTTGTTTAATGACACCCTGTTTGCTGTCCACATTTGCATAAACTGAACTACAAGTGCATTTGACGAATTATTACAGTGTACACACATTTTTAGTGAACGTCGATAAATTGGAATGGAACCTTACATTGTGAACGTAATTTCATATAACTGTATATTTTGTGGAAATTTCAACGTAGCATCAACATGGATGGAGATCACGGCATCCACATTTCTTACAGCGTTGTTCAACGGTTGCTTAGTTTGGTGGCAAGATGTACCAATCTTGCGAGCAGCAAATTGTGGGAATTACTTGACGTCATCCCACGACTTCACCAGAGTGAAATTCTTGAACACTTATTAAAACAATTGTATATAGGGTATTGATATATTTCTGAACTGAAAGGAGCACATATTTGTTTTATTATATTAAGAGTAAGTTATAGTTTTAAATTACACACATTGTGTTAAGTTATTGTTTTGTTTGTTATTATCATAACCACGTGTGATTGTATACATTATGTAATTCTAATGCGGTGCCAATTTCAGTTACCATTAAAATTAGTACAATAATGAGGGGACCTTCTGTAATAGTCAAATTTGGTTCTGTTTTGATTCTAACCTTTGTTTACATATAATTTCACCCTAGTTTGAGTAGCTCTTGTGATTATATTATATTCAAATAATTTAATTTGCAATCATTGTAGTTTAGTTATTTTTTTAACTATCAAAATGTTTAAAAATGTATTACATTGTTTTTTTTTTTTTTTTTCATGCAGTACAGTGTTCTCCTTGTACCTCCCCAAGAGGGAAGGTTTGTGACAGCGGCCATGTGGCGTGCAGGGAGAGTTGTCGCCTTGATGTTGCTGCTGTGACATGTCGCAGTCGTGACAAGCTCAGGAGAAGCTGTTTAACTCAGCCAGGCATATTAGCAAACATGTTGAGTTATGAGCTAGGTTGTAGTCGACACAAGCTAGCACCTGTTGGTTTTTGTGCCGGTGTTCCATGCAGTTGCCAGTCGTGTGCTATTTACGTTTTCTAAATTATCAGTGAGCTAAATGTTGGTCATAATGCTCGACCTTGCAACATTTACAACAAGAAATATTTGCGTCATGGGACGGAGTGCTGTAGTCAAACTGAACCACGTGCCCTAAGTTGTTGCTATGTGGGAAGTGCCTGTGCTTCGGGTCGTAGAGGTTTGTCACAACTGCGTCTCTTCGCAAACATTAAAAGAAAAATGTTTGGGAAATGGAGTCTAGGTGATATTCACCTGCTAGTCAGCCAGCCCAGCTGATGTGCTGCATTGTGGGACAGCGTAACTACTTTGTAAGGGTATTTGTGGTCAACTGCTTCCTGTCTCCAGGCAACCGTCTTATGAAACATTTCGCCAGCAGCCCTTTACCAGTTGGGAAGAATTAAATTTCACGAGGTTGCATGATTACCTTTGTGTGAAATACCTGTCAGCACGTTAGAAATGTCATGATTACCTTTGTGTGAAATACCTGTCAGCATGTTAGAAATTTCATGATTACCTTTGTGTGAAATACCTGTCAGCACATTAAAAATGTGATGATTACTTTTGTGTGAAATATCTGCCAGCATGTTAGCAATGTATCTATAAATAATCTGCAGTATTAATTTTATTATTTTGCCGTACGCATGTATGTAGGAATGTATCTAAATATTTTAGAATCCAATATTATGGTTGCACAGTCAATAATTGGTCAAATAGGAGCTAAAAATAAATAAACTGAATTACTGGTGTATATCTGGCACCCATAAACTTGAACTGAGCATCACTGGAACAATTACTGTTATTCCAGATACAGTAGAGTCCCGCTAATCCGAAATTGGCTAATACAAACACATGTTGGAAAAAATTACATTTACAAAAACTCGAGTTTTTTTGTTCAATACATCATTTTTGTTGGTTTTATTGGTAAAGAAACTGCAATATAAAACAAACAATATAAATTGTAACCATCAACTTTATTTTAAATCCTATACAAAATACAGTAGGAACAGTACATACACAAAAAAATACACCTGTAAAAATGAGAGCGTGTACAAGGCTACTGGAAGTTATTAAATACATTACAGTATTGAAGAAAAAATATGTAGAAACATAATTTGTTCAACTGAAAAAGTGTGTAAGTTTCTTTTGGCGAAGTGAAGAGACTCTACTAGACAATGCCTTATTGCACCACTTCCTCATGAACATAATGTCTGCAGACGTAGCGCTGTCCTGTTGTTCAACATAACGAAGGTGAGGTCAAGGGCTGCTGTGGCATCTGCATGTAACATAAGCTGCTCCGTATCACCCTCGGGCTCGTCATCACTTCCCACTTCAGGCGGTTCTGCTTCATGATTAACAGACGCGACAATGTATTTGTCAGTCAGATTTTGGTGACTAGCACCATCTGCTGCCATCCACTCCTTGATGTTGGCGTCGACTGCATCCTCGCATCTGGGAATCCCCTTTAAAAGTTCTGGGAGTTCTGCTTCCGGACATTCAAAGAATTTGAGGGAAGGCCAGATTTTTTCCCATGACTTTAAGGTTTGCTTGGTCACAGCCTCCCATGACTCAGCAGCCCAGTAAACAACATCCTTAATGTTAACTTTTTAATTTTTTGTAACAAGGTCACTGAACTTTTATCTTCTTCAATCAGGGTTTGTAGAAACATATTTCTGTATGTGACCTTGCAACACATCCTGGTCCAGTGGCTGTAGCAAGGGCGTTACATTGGAAGTTGCTCCATGTCCGGAGGAGACGCAGCATTGTCAATTAGAAGAATAGTACAAGGTGGAAAGTCAGTTTTTTTGCTGAACCGTTTAACCGCAGATACAAACCATCCACACTTTTTTGGTTCCTTTAATACACAGGAAGAGACTTCATGTTGAGATTTTTAAATGCTCGAGACTTTGCAGATTTTCCGATGATCATTACAGGTAGCTTGTGATTATCTGTAGCATTACTGCAAGCCATTAAAATGGCACACTCCTTGCTCATTTTGAAGCCCGGAGTTTGGGATTCTTGTTTGGACGCTAAACTTTTTGTACGCAGTGCCTCGAAGTTCAAGCCAGTTTCATCGGCATTATAAACTTGTTGGGGAGAATATCCCTCAGATACTAGATCAGTAAACTCACCAAGGTAGGATCCTAACTTATCACTAAGTGTACATGTTGTTATGATTACGTTTGCTGGCCATTTCACTACCCACTGAACCAACACTAGGCCTACAAAAACACCTGATCCACTTGACAGAACTGTGCAGATACTAACTGCCACAAAAACAGCAGGCAACTGATTCTCCCGCCCCCCTTCTCGGGAGTAAAGGCAGTAAACAATAACGCAGGCGCCGGTAAAGATGATTCACTGGTGAAGTGTCGTGACCTCCAGTGCCCTCGAGCGCTTCCTCAAGTACAGTACAATTGTTTCCTATTACAATAGACATTATTTGCCTATTTACATTAAAATTATTAAACAAAGTTACATTATTTTGGTTAGTCCGAAAATTTGCTAATCCGAACAGGGTCCGGTCCCAATTAGTTCGGATTAGTGAGAAACTACTGTAGTTTACACAAAGTAGTTAATTCCTTTTTTTTTTTTTTTTTCAAATCAAGCAGGATATTATATACTCTCAAAGACTCACTCTTTGTAATATCAATGGTATGAAATGTAGTGTTTTAAAATACTGTATTTAGTAAATGAATGAATAAGCTTATAACATTTTTATATTTCTGTGTGATTTGACTATGTATTAGAATGCAGATTGGTTATGTCTAACAATATTTTTATACTTAAGAGTGTGAACTGAACGCCTGGTCGGCAGATGATTATAAAAACCTAGTAGTACTTTATGGACGGTACTGCGTAAATGCTCAAACTATTGCAATGTTCAAAGCAAACGCTGTACATGTAAGATAAAGATAAAGTAAATATATTTCCAGTGGTTACTTATGAATTATATGGAGGCCTTATATAACACGATATAACTTTTGCAATTTCTGATTATAAATAAATAAAGGAAGCATCCATTTATGGCAACACAACATCTCTGCCATCCAGAAAGATGTGTTTCATGGTGAACAACAAGGAGCACAGCACACTTCCCTATGCGACCACCTCCCTCCGACAAGGACTCACCCTCTGCCCCTCCCCCTCAGGTAGTCCCCTATCTAATCCAATACCCAGTATCATCCAGTAGTTCATCAACCTTTTATATCAAAATCCAGTGGGGCACTTCTCGAGATCTAAGAAACCTGCTTCCCCTCATCTACTGCCTGCAACAAATCCTCCACCAGTCCAGCCAGTTGTGTCTCACATAAGTAACCTGCCCTAAAACCATGTTGGTACTCCTGCAGCCAGTTCTTTTCACTCATAACCTCTAACATATACTGTACTACAAGTCACTCCATCAACTTTCTTGTACTCAATGCAAGACTCACAGGTCTGTAACTGTGAGAATTTTTCCTTTCTTCCCCTTGAATGTATAACGGAACCACTAATGCCTGCTGCCTGCTTCCAACCCTGTGGTAAATTGCCTTCCTCTAAAGATCTTCTAAACAACACTTCAAGATATCTACACAGCTGTCTCTCACCAAATTTTAGGGCTCCACTCCCTATACCATCTGTACCCACACCGCACTACCCTTCCGTTTCCCTGAAATCTTACTATATCCTTCTCCCTTATCCTGAACTTTCTGTACATCCTACTTTGCATCTCACCTTACCATTGTCAAACATCTTGCTCCTCAAACACTGACAAGTACTGGGTTTGCAGCAACTCAAGTTTTTTCCTTATCAGTTGTTGGACTCAAACCCTCCTTACTATTCAACACTGGGTTACCTACCACCCTTCTTTTAAACTTCCTAATACACACATATAATTGTATTTAGTCTATCATGCTGCCAAGTATTCATTCTTTGCCTACTTAATACCTTCCTAGTTCCCTCCTCATACATTTCGTACAATCCTTAGTACTATCCAACCTGGTGTTTTTACACCATGCGTGCATTTGTCTACGCTTTCTCTTCGTCCTTTTTATCACCCATCCATAATACTGAGGATCATCCCCAGGTTTTATAATAATTTTATTTAGGACAAATTTATTCAACATTCTCTCAATTCATTGTAAGCCATCTACACTTCTTACCTTAGCCTATCCTCACAACATTTTCTACCCCCTCCTTGTTTCTCGTCCTATACTGCCATATTACTCTAACCCTAGCATCCTCCAACATCAGCCTGCCAATCCTAATTTCCACCAATGGAATATTATGATCACTGATGCCATTTATGACTATTGAATCAATTATGGCATCCTTGGGTCTACCCCACACCACATCCAGCACTGCCCCATAACAACCTCCATCACTTATTGTGGGTATTTGTACTGCCTGAACCAATCCTCGGTTCATAATTGTTATGCCATCCTCTGCATCTTGTTGCCATCCCCCCAGCTCCCTCTAATCGCTCCACAGTGGCATTTTCAGGTCCTCCGCAACTAGTGTTCACTTCCTGTACCTCAGTTTATCAATCCTTTTGTTGACTCTCTCTATCGCCTGCCACCCCTGATCAAGCGACTTGTACACTGCTAACAATCTGATGTTTTCATCCCTACCCCTTATCAAAATTTCCATCATCTCAGCTACGTCACTAACCAATTCCACAGACCTCTCCAAGCCCTCTCTTAAGAACACCATTATTCTTCCTTCTTTCCCGTACCTTCTGTTCATTTACATTGTCTGCATTCACTATCTAACATTTCCTCACTAAACCATGTCTCTACTGTTAAGATTATATGTGCCCAATATCCTTTGACCGTTCCCCACAAGCTATCCAACTTGTATAAGCTTCTACAGCTAACCACCATTAACTTAATGCAATCCTCACAACGGTTTCTTTAGCGCACGTTTGAGTGCCCCATTCTTCTCCTAACTCTGCTTCAGTGGTCAAAATTTCCCCTAACCATTTGACTTATAAGCACCTTTCCACCCTCTTGCCTATTTGCTTTCGTTGTTATTCCTGTACTCATTGAACAATCCTACCTCTCTTCAAACAGCCAGCTATGTCCCTGCCTAGTATCCTCATTCCCTTGTCTGTCTAATGCACACAGTCCCTCCCTTGCTGCACATTCACTGCATATCCTCTCATGTAACTCACTGCCTGCAACTGCCCTACATACTCCACTAACAACCACCCTTCCCTTGGGGAACATCAACTTTACTTGTTTCAGCAACCCTCTTTAAGTCCTGTTCCACTTCACTTACTTTCTTATTCTGCTACCACCATAACTGCCTCACTTCCCCCTAAACCTAACACCCTCGTGTAGTAGATTCCAGCACCGATGGATACCCTCATCATGGCACAAGGATCATACATGTGGAAGGGTGGATACAGATATAAAGATTCCTGTTGTAGTAGTGTTTTCAGAACTTAAGTTAAAGACGTGCTCCGGTCTTTACAAAAAACTGATTTGTAGAAATATATTATTTTATCAATAAAATGGTTTGTTGGTTGTCATAAATATTTTAATAATTAATTTAAATATCAAAGGATCTTAAGTATTCAATATCTTTCACAACCAAGACCTTCTCTTTTCAAATTAAGTTACTTTAAAACAAAACATGCTATTTTCAGCAAGACAGCGAGTGAAATCACCTTCGGGGACACGTTTGCAAGTATAAGCCATAAGAGCACATAAACTTTTCTTAATTTTGTAGGGTTTTATTGTCCCAAAAAAAACCTAATCATGTTAACTAGTTGCCAATGTTAAGAAAAATGTAGTTCAACCAGTCTATGAACAGTTCATGTTAATGAGAGCTGTAAGCTCGGAGCATGTGGCATTTGAACAAAATGGTTAGATTTTACTTGATACTGGAGAGAATCTAAATTTCGTCTGCTGCGTAGGCCAAGAAGCAGCACTCAAGAAGCAACTGAGAAAGGCTGTGAAGAAATCATCCCAGGAGGGATGTTGGCCACGATCTACTGCATCGTAGAACGAAACTCCAACACGTGAAAAGAAAACAAATGTGGCTTGGCACACACAAAATGCAAAAAAAAGAAAAATCACTAATAGTTTAACTTACCCTTATGGGTGGGTGAAATTACCAATTACATGGAAAGAAGAGAGAACACAAGTTGTATGGTTAAGTTCAACAAGGAGACAATAACCTTGTGAGCAGGAATATATATGATATTGATCGTGCTCAGAATTCCAGTCTGGTGTGACTAATCAATATGTAATGCAATATTTAGAAAGCAAGATAACTAACCATTATTTCATTAGGTTACTTTAAATTATATTTGCATCTTGCAAATACTAAATACTCATTAAATTATTAAGTAGAATTTAATTTTGGACACAACATAGACATATATCATATAGTGAAATTATTTAAATTAACATCAAATAATTTACCTCTTCAAGTTAACAAGACTAGGGCAACAGTAAAATAATTTTAATAGATTCTCAATGTTTTACATTTGGAATAGCATAATCAATATAACTGGAGCACGTTTTAACTAAACCAATCATTTTTGGTGAAGAAGTAGTTAATGAAGAACTTATTAAATTAATAGTAACCACAAAAAAATTAAAGCTGTGCCAATAAAACTGGCACAACTTTTACCTTTTTCATTAATCTCCTTTAGTTTTGCACCTCCAAACACTCTCAATAATAGAACTGCCTATGAACATTATCTCTGGTTCCTTACCTATCTCCTTTCCTGTTCCCCCACTCTCCCTCCTTCAATACATCCCATCTGCTCTTATATACCCACCTCCCGTTGCTCCCTCCTTGTGGCCACATTATCCCTTGTCTGCACCATCTGTTCCCTTACCACCTTGTGCTGAGACACTTGCCCTGCTTGCTGCCTTCCACTGACTTCCTCCCCCACTATCTTCCCATTCAATTTGTCTTCTCCTTAACCTATTTCTTGACTTCTACACTTCAACCTCTCTTCTGTCTTCCCTTTCCCAGCCTCACCTGTACTTTGATTTAGAGTGTACCCAGCGCTCATTCAGCCTCTGATGGTTCTGTCTCTAATTTCTCCAACCTCCCAGCTAAGTTATTCATGTCCACCTAATTATTAACCACTTCCTCATTCCTATCAATCTTACATTTCAACTCACTCTCTTTCCTGTCCATTAACTCCACTATGTCTCCTCTCTAACTCTTGTTTTCTTTTCTTCATTCCAATTTGTTCCTTCAACAATCTTTCCCCTCAACAACTCCCACAACCAATCATTCCTCACCTTTCCAAACTGTATTCTTTTCTCAGCTTGCCTGCCCTGCGCCACAGTTATAGTTCCCTCATTCCCACCTCACTGCACATGCATTCCAGCCCCCATGAGCCAGTTCACCCTCTGCCGTTCCTATACAATTTGTGTGAAAACAGTTATCACACAGATCACATGTTAAAATCAGAAAATATTGTCACTCAAGACAAAGTATGCACAGCTGCCGGAATCCGTACCACCACTCAGCTTAATAATTTCTTTGTGTATTTTACCAAATTCATAATAAAAAACTTTTTCTAATTTTTTAAAATAAAAAAAAAACAAATATTGAACATGTTATATTTATGTTTAGATTATTTTAAACATTAACTATGTTACACCAGTTATACTAAACGCCCAGTAACAGAACAACATTTTTTGGGTACATTCCATACCTATCTAGCAACACAATACAGCCAATCACTCACAGAATATTTTGTATCATGTTGCTTTCCCAATGCACACAGATGGTGGAAAATGTAGTGTACTACACACACAGAGGAGATAAAAGGAAAAATAATCCCAAGCATTTTGTGATTTATAAGAAAAGCATACTACAATTTAAAAAATTCAAATATTACACAATTCAATGAGGCATGTTCTATTTTAGGCCTTCTCAGTTTTGCATTAGAAGAAATTCTACCATATATATCTGTTTTTATAATTTTTACTTCAATTGTGGTTATTCTGCAGTACATCGCCTTCATAACTCATTAACTGGCATTTTAAAAGACACCCTTTTTTTTTGTTTACCTTCACCATTAAATTAATTTACATGAAGCTCATTTCATGACAAAACATTTTGAGCTGGCAAGAGAAATGAAATTGGTACATAATTTCTCCAACGTTCTCATAAAAATAACGTATAAAATTCAGTAGTCCTGCCATTCAGAATTGATATCAAGATCTCACTTGTTGGAAAACAAAAGGTTACTTTCTAGAGGTTTTGTTAGGCCTAACATATTTTATGTCGTTACACGATGTTTCGACAAGCTACAAGGCAGTGAAATGTTCCATTTCTACTTGATGCTTCATTTGTTAGGCCATGCCTGTGAACTTAAAATTCAAATAAAGAAAGGCTTCTAAAAATATGTTCTACAGCCAGACATTTTCACATAAGTCCTAGATATATGAAAACAGATTGTTGCAAAAACATTTATACTGTAAATTGAACATCAGATGAAAATCAATACAAATTAGGCTTACAATTATCTTTTATTCATAATTCACTTTCTAATTAATTTCTGTATGAAAAATTATAATAGTTCAACTTATTCTTACCTGCACCCAAGTTAATTTCTATGGGTTCAAATAGAATGTTGTTTACTTTCAGAAATATCATAACTGCACGACATGGCTGCGACAGAAAATCATAGTAAAACTTCAATACCATTTCCTGCAAAAAAAAAAAAGTGAATTTATTTACCAGTACTATATGGTAAATTCATAAATAGCACAAAACATTACGACATTCCTGCACTGAAAGTTTCCTGGGCCAAAACACTTCATTTAGACAACTTCCATCATATACTCCACTGTCACATACGTGATGTTTACCATTTCTGTCTATTAAGGCAGATTTCCACCTGACATTTTGGTGCACCAAACCTTCTATTTCAGAAGCTGTATTGGACTTTCCCACACGACATATCCTAAATAACAGCTTCCCAAGCGTTACTGAACTGCCACAGTTTCGCTACATCTGGTAACTGTCGAGGCGAAATGCTAGATTATTTCTTGCAAATGATTACAAAGGCGACAATATCAACATCAATCAATAAATAACAACCTCAGACAATGCACGAGGGAATGCTCTGTCGTTTCAAAAACCATCACACAAAACTGTATTTTCATAGTATGGCAAAAATTCATAAATCCAAGATGGTGGGTGGGAATCTTGCTTGAAACAATTATGATACTTACATGACATATTTAGGAAAGAACCAAGAATGTCATACATAGAGTGAATTTTCTAAGGTTTGATTCAAAAAGTGTGAAGAAACCATGAATGCACTTCTTGTCATCCGAGTAATACAACAGAGGGACGGAGTAAGACGGCCACTCCCATATTCAAGACAGCTGAAAACTCTCTACATTTACACCTCACAGTTCTGTGTTTTTAATTGTGACCAAGCACAAGGCATTTTTAGATTTACGTAGTGGATCATGCTCTGATCAGAAAAGTGATGCGATTACATCTCCAACACTTCTTTACATGGTTACAGGGATAGCATTGCACACTAGATAGGGGGTGCTTTTCACGAACCTGTTTCCTGCATTTTATTCACACATTGTAGTACTACTCATATTCAGCTTTCATTAAAGTATTAAGTTAATGATGTTCACTATTACCGTTCATGTTCATTTATTGTACCTGAAAGGCTTTAATAATGTTTGGTAACGGTGGCTGCTGCTGGCTATCTAACATTGTGCTCAGTTTTTACAGCCGAGATGTTGAGTTTTGTATTTGTTGCGCATGATAGGGAGGTCAGGGAATAATATAGCATGCACCCGGAGACTGATGCCACGTCGCCAAGTTTTATCTCATTTTGGTAATGCAGTGCAGTTGGTTCCGCTGTGTGATAACAGCTCATACTGTCATTCTAATTATGTTTCCAGAAGTAGCAGTGATTGTGCCAGAATGTGACTGTAAGTTACACGCTCTTGTTTATGTCAAATTGGTTATTAAAATAAAATACTTCTAACTTGTGCCCATAGCTTAATTGTTTCTCATTTTGGTAATATGAACAGTAAAAAAAAATATGCATTTATGTTCTATGGTAAACGTTTAAAATTTCTTTAGATGAACTATTGCAGATAACATGTACAAAGTTCCTTGAATATTTTTCTATAAATTACAGTAACATCGGAGGCACATATTTTCTCAATCTGGTAATAATAACAGTATCGCATTACCAAAATGGGAAAGCAATTATATAAATACAAATAATACTGTGAAACTGCTGACAACTACTTCACTCAAATAAATAGTTGTTACTTTGCCAATGAACATGAAATGGGTATATTATGTGGATTAAGCTTATAAGTTGTAAATTGCAATACATTCATTTGGTGCAGGGCAGGCCTGCATGTTTGTAATACAAAATAAACAAGATTGAAATGGACTCCCTGACCTGACCTAACCCAGGCAGTGTTATCCAACTCCTGTTTTGAAAATTTTCTGCATGCAACTACTAATTGTGCTAAAATACTGCCAAAAAGATATTTGTTTCATATGCACACAAAATGTAACAAAAATAATTGATGTCAGGAAGACATGTTCAAGTGCAGTTAACTTACAAGTTAAGGAAGCGCAGAACCATAACAGCATGTCTATAACTTCATGTTAACAGAATTAGTTTATCCTTATCATGACTCTGGGAAACAAAATATTGCGAACACCTAACTAATGTTTCCAAAGTTAGGTAGCTGCACGGCATGTACACATGCAAAACCAGCTAGTTTGTGAAATATTTCAAGTGCAAAAACACATCTATTACATATTGCCAATTATATACCAGGAAAGTGACACTATTACAGTACATGTCATGGATAAGGCAGGAAATATCAGCTTTAAGTGGGAGAAGAAATGGCAGGTTTTTACCAGCAGAGGGGATACGTCACATTAAAGCCCCTGTTTCAGTTTCATGTAAGGTACACTTCAGCATTCAGGAGTCGAGTATATTGAAACCTTAACAGAAAACTTGTAAGTATAACAAAACAAACATTTTATTTTCTAACATACCAGTGAGCATTGAACATGAATACTTATCATATCCCTTCTTCTTCAGGAACAATGATCGCTGCTGACAGAGTTCTATTTTGTGACAATGTTACTACATCCCACTTGTGTGATTAATTATAATTAGTTTGATGTGAAATAAAGGTCTACATTTTCACATACACTTTGTTTCTTCACGTTGAGATACTAACTTAACTTCCAGTCGGCTAATGCTTGTTCTTATTATTGTAATTCAGGTTATGCCTATTCTGGTGTGAAGCTATTAAATATATAATTTCACACATCCTACCAGTTCAAATATATGCTTACAATGCGTAAATTACAGAAAGACCCACAGTTTACTCACAAAGCCATTTTGACTACAGTGAACTCAACATGTACTTACTTTTATTAACAAATTGTTGTAATCTTGTTGCCAGTCAAATACATTAAGGTATATGAAACAAATTAAAACTGTATGCATGGGTACAATGATAACAATTAACTATCCTATTAGTATAGCATGATATAAAACATATAATCCACCAAGATATCAGCTCTACTATAGTTGTACAAGAAACAAAAGATCCTAATCAGTTTTCCTTCTGTGCAGTGGCAGCCTTCACCTACCTCGCCACAGCTGAAGGGGTGGAAAACCGCTTCTCGACGCTCGAGCCCGTATTACATGAGCAAAAGTGGAACGTGCAAATATTAGTTTACGATGCGTTCATCCACAAACACCTACATTTTGAAACATGATAATTTTTCAAACATAGTCAGCAATCTTAAACTATTTTTCCCATACTTATAGCAATAATAGAAGAACAAAAAAGTGACAAAAGTAAATGTCTTGATTCGCTGTTTGTGCCACATATCGGCATAGAAACATCCTTCAGAGCATAAAAATGAATAGACACCTGCAAGTTTATATAACTATCCAGTGATTTGTTGAGCGTGAGCCCAGTCTATGGAAAAGCTAACAAAACCAAAAACATCAGGTTGGTACTCTAGGGCTTACAAACCTATTAAAATAGAAAAACCCTGAGGCAAAACATAACATTTTAAACAAACAGATTTGCGCCGCTCATAAAATTTTTTCCGCAACAAATAATAGACAAATATAAACATACACTGTAAAACTTGGAACGTTTTCCTTAACATGTAAAACTTGTGTATTTTTCTCCGCACAGCACTACATAGTCAACTTCAATGAATTTCTTGTACCGTTTCCTTACATTTAGATATTGAAAAGTCAGACCGGTTTTGCTGTTAACCCTCTGCCAAATCTGTTTGACCGTTGATTCTGAATTTTCATTTGCAGCACTAGTTGCGTTAATGAAATACATAAATTTAAACAACTGTATACAATCTTCCGGGCTTGTCTCTGCAATAAGGGTATAGAAAGAATATGTATATATACAGTAAGGGTTCATCTTTGAAAGAGGTTTCTTTTTACCACAGCAACCCGGTTTCTATGCCTACGACTTTTAAAAAGGCCTTAGCGACCGAACTTTCATTTCAAGTGTATTAAATTTCTTTAATTAGGTGGGACACAATATATTACATACATACATACATACATACATACATACATACACTTGCAATTAGGCTACCGCCCAGTGGCGAGCTCTCTCAACTCTCCTTCACCCAACCAACTCCTTTTCCACTCCCTTCCTGAATTTACCAACCCCTCTCACAGATACCAATTCCTCCCCTCCCTCAACACATTCCACTATCTCACACACCTCACAAGCATGGACTGCCTACCCCGCTCCGTTCTCCTCCACACCCTCTGAAGCTTCTCACTATTGTTTCCTCTTCCTCTAAACACACCCTTACTTAGCTTGCAGTGTAGCCCTCCCCATCCTCCCTCTTCATTCACCACTCTGTACATCCTGACTAACCATTCAACTTTCCTCCTGTCCTTCAATGAGCTCCACCCCATTTCTCTCATCATCACTGAGTTCCCTTCTTCCTCATCATCCTGCCCCTGCCTTCTCCACCTACCCTTCACCAATCTTGCTACCTTTCTCTGCACCTTTTCCAGTTCTCGCACCTCCACCTCAACATACGGATCCCATACTGCTGCAGCATATTCTAACATTGGCCGTACCATTGTGCCATACGCCTTCTCCTTCACCTCACAGCTGACTCCATTCAGCACCCTTCCCAGCATACCCAGAACCCTTCTTCCCTTTGCAACCACCCTCTCTACCTGTTTTTTCCACCTGAGGTCTCCCTGCAGTACAATCCCTAGATACTTATATTCTGCTGCTTCTTCTTCTATCTCTTGTCCCTCCCGTCTGTACATGTCCCTGCTTATCATCTTCTTCCTTGTGAACTTCACTACCTTAGTTCTTCTTACATTTATTTTCATTTTATTTTTTCTGGTCCACAACCATATCTTATCAATGTCCGCCTGTAAATTTCCGCCCACCTCAGGATATACAACAAAATCGTCTGCAAACTATCTGATTTTTCCCATAATCCCCAAACTCATGTAATTTACCATTAAGGTAAATAACAAAGGACCCAGCACGCTTCCCTGTGGTACCCCTGATGTAACCTGCTCTTCCTCCGATATTGCCTCCCCCACTTTCACCCTCTGCCTTCGCCCCCTGAGAAAGTCCCCTATCCATTCCACTACTCTCCTGTCTGGTATCAGCGCCACCACTTTCCTCACCAATGTCCCATGGGGCACCTTATCAAATGCCTTCTCAAAATCTATGAAGCAGCCATCCACCTGCTTCCCCTCATCAACTACCTGCACCAGATCCTCTAATAACCCAGCCAGCTGTGTCTTACATGAGTATCCCTTCCTGAAACCATGCTGGGACTCCTCCAACCAATTCCTATTGTTCATAACCCTCACCACATACTGCACCACCAGCCTCTCCATTACTTTTCCTGTACTTGATGTGAGACTCATCGGTCTGTAGCTGCCAGGCCTCCCCCTATCCTCTCCCTGCTTACGTATAGGTACCACCAGAGCATCCTTCCAATCTTGTGGTAACTTACCCTCTCCTAAGGATTTTTTAAACAGCACTTCTAAATATTTCGCCAACTCCTTGCCACCAAACTTTAGTGCTGCGTTTCCTATCCCATCTGCCTTACTGCTCTCCAAACCCCTTATTACCTTTTCTATCTCCCACTCCCTCATCTTAAACTCACTAAACACCCCCCGAACCCTCTTTGGCCCCTTATTCCAACCCTCCTTTGCTTCAAACACTGACAAGTACTGTCCTTGCAGCATCTCCGATTTTTCTTGGTCATTTGTCACATGCCTACCATCCGTTCCTGTTAGTAGAGGGATCCCTTCCTCTCCTCCCCATAACCGCCTAACATACCTCAACAATTTCCCCCATTCCTTGCCTTTTCCTTCTTCCACCATGTTCCCCAGAAATACATTCTTTGCCTGTTTGATCTTCCTTTCAAGCTCCCTACCCATTTGTTTCATCATTTCTTTAGATCTTATCATCCCTTCATTTCTCCACTTGGCATGTAATTTTCTGCACTTCTTCTTCATTTTCAAAATCTCCTGTCCATAATATGGGGGATCTCCCCCAGTAGGTAACCTTTTCATTGGCACACATTTCTCCGACACAACCTCCATTAATCTTCTAAACTCCCTCCACAACCCCTCTACACCCTCCTCCATAGACCATTTTTTAAACCTGTCTCTCAGGAAGACAGGTTTAAAAAATGCCCCTTTCTTGTCTCCTCTCCCATACTGCCACACCAACCTTTCTGCCATTTGCACTTCCCTCATCCTGCCAATCCCAATTTCCATAACCGGGACATGATGGTCGCTTATATTATCCAATACTATTGCACCAACTACAGCATTCCTAGGTCTGACCAACACCACATCCAGCACTGACCCAACACCCTCCTCATTCCATCTCGTAGGTGTTTCTACTAACTGGACTAATCCTCTGTTGACTAACTGTGCTGCCATTCTCTGCATTATGCTACCCATTCCTTCTGCACCCTCTACCCATTTCACCCCTGGCATATTCAAATCCCCTGCTACAGCAACCCACTGCCTGTCCTTTAGTCTATCTACCCTCTCCTTGATCATCTCAATTGCCTGCCATCCCTGTCCTGGTGGTCTATACGCTGCCAGCAAAGTAATACTCCTATTACTACTACCACTCAATTTAATTTCCATTACCTCGACATCCTCACTAACCCATTCTACCGCCCCTTTTAGAACTTCCCTACACACATCATTATTCCTCCTCCTCTCCCATCCCTGTCTCTTCTGAAGATGGTGAACTTATCCTGCCTACATCCAATGTCCAGTACTTCCTCAGTCAACCAAGTCTCCACAGCTACCACTATATCCGCCCCATATCCTTCAACCTTTCCCCAGAAGCCCTCCAGCTTGTTGTACACACTCCTACAGTTCACCACCATTATCTTTATACTAGTACTCTGCTTTACCATCCTACATTGCTTACCTCCTATCTCAACCCCTGCGGCCTCATCAATGCTATCCTCTCCATTTCTCTCTACTTCCGTTTCCTTGCTTCTAACTGATTGCTGTTTCAACAACTGCTGCTCTGCCCTGACCCTCTCCATGCAGCCAGCTACTTCTCTACCTGTCTCTCTCTATCAGGTGAACTGGTCCCGCCTTACACTTTCCCAGCCTACCCATTTCCTACTATCTATAAATGTAGCCCCCAAATCCGTACACACCCTCTCATATACCTCACTCACAGCCACTGTCTTCCTATAGGATACTCCTTTCCTAACCAGCATGCCACTGACTACTGCCCTAGCTCCAGGGAACTTCTCCCGCACTTTTCTCAGCAATCCCCTGAGGTCCCACTCTACCTCCTGCCCCACCTCCCTATGCGCCAGGTCATTTCCCCCTACTTGAATGAGAACGACCTTTGCCACCCTGCTACCTTTCATACCACTAACCCTTTCCTCCAAATCCCTGGTATTTGCCCCCTCAAAAGCTGCTTTATATGTAATTTCCTTCTTGATATTCCTCAGCTCCACCCCCTTTACAATAGAGCTGCCTAGAAAAACTACCTCTGGCTCCCTTCCTACAACCTGTTCCTGCATTGTGGCTCTTCCACCCACCTGCCTACCCTTGTCTCCGGCCTCCTGCAGCACCCTTGTTTCCCTCCCTTTGGCCAGCCCTCCTCTCTCCCCTATGGCCCTGAACTGTCCACTTTCTCCTGCTTGCTGGTCTTTGCTAATCGCACACTTGCAAGCCTCAGCATACTGCTTCCTACCTTCTACCACTGCCTGTTCCCTGCTTTCTGATTCCCGTTCCTCGATTCCTGATTGCTTCCTGCCTACTACTATCACCTTATCCCTTACTACTATTTCTTGCTCCTCTAACCTTATTTGCTGTCTTATGTCTCCTACTGCCTTATCCCTTTCTACTGCCTCCAACTCATCTATCCTCCTCCTTAATCTTACCACCTCTATCTCTGCCTCCCTCCTCCTCCTGCAGTTCCTTCTGCAGCCCTACTTGCATTCTGCCTAACTCTTCCTCTCTACTCAGCTTTTCCTCCCGTGGTCTGGCTTTCATTTTCCTTAGCACCCCCTTTACATCTTCCAACTCCTCCTCTAACTTATCCACACTCATTTCTACTCTACTCTTACCCATCTCATTCCTGACCTTTTCCTCCATCCTCTCAATCCTATGCATCATTTCCCTCTCTTTCCTGCTCATCAAATCTACCATCTCTCCTTTCCACCTCTCCTCCTTAGCCACTTCCATCCTTGTCACTGACACACCCTCTACAAAGCTTCCCCTCAGCATATCTCAAATACAGTTTCCACCTTCTCCACTTATTTGCGTTTCCTTCTCTACCCTCAATTTGTTCCCTACCACTGCCACTAAACACTTTCCCTCAGCACATTCCTCACACTTCCACTCATGTTCCTGTAGTGATCCCAGTTCCTCCTCCCTGATCCCTATACAGCCAACATGGTACCAGCCTCCATACTACACACCACTATCTAACCTTCTCCACACCTTACCACAGCCCCTACACTTACACCTCCCTACCATTGTTTTTACCCTCTCTTTTTTAAAAATAATTTAACTAACTTAAAACTAAAACTACTCTCCCTTATAACATACACCAAATACCCACGTATACACACACATTCTTAACTAGCCTAACTTATACCATACACCCTTTACCCTCGTACAATAACAAAGGCCTCTGCCTCGTGCACACAATCTGACACTACTCCCTCCTTATAAAACTATTTACCACATAAAACACTAATCTTAACTGTAATTATACCTCAAACTACTACGCCACCTATATTTAAACCTATTGCTAGGACTAATCACAAGCCAAAACAACCTTAAATACGGAACAACACTACCTGTAGTCCGTCTGTGGCGGCCATCTTGCCACAATTTTAACTCTCATTAAGTGAATATTAGCAGCAAATTAAATGTTTATAAAGGGATTCCTATAACATATGAACTGCAAGATAGATATTTTGTAAAATACAATTCTCAATTTGTTCTATACCAGACAGATGAAAAGGAAATTCATAAATCAATACTTAGGTTAAAAAATAAAAAATCACAAGATATTCAAGGACTGTCTAATAGCTTGCTTAAATCTTGTTGTAACTACACACTGCAGCCTCTCAAGATGATAATTAACCAGTCTTTTAATCAAGGTATTTTTCCTGATAGATTAAAAGTAGCAAAAATATTACCAATATATAAAAAGGTGATAAACATAAAATAGAAAACTACAGGCCAATTAGTTTACTACCAGTATTCTGAAAAGTTATTGAAAATATTCTACATAATAGATTATCTCGGTTTCTAGTAATTAATAAATTAATATGCAAACAACAAAGTGGTTTTCAAAAAAACAACTCTACAATGACTGCAATTTTTCAATTAACAAAAGCTATTTCAGAAGCACTCCATAAAGGGGATCATGCCTATGGCATATTTTGTGACCTGTCTAAGGCCTTTGAACTTGTTAATCATAGCATATTACTTCAAAAACTTAGCAACTTAGGTATCAATGAATTGGCTTTAAATCTACTAAAATCCTATCTATGTAATAGAACACAGATTGTTGAAATAAGTAGTGAAAATATAAAAGTAACACCAGAATAGGAAACAATTAAAACTGGAGCACCACAGGGAAGTATTCTGTGGCCTTTGCTTTTTCTTGTTTATATTAATGACTTGCCGAAACATATAAAATATGGAAATCTCACATTGTTCGTGGATGACACCCGTATTTTTGTTAATGACAGTAATCCAGAAATACTTACTCTTGTCTCTGAAAAGACCTTAACGATACTGGAAAAATGGTTTCAAACTAATAAATTGGTAATGAACGTGGATAAATCTCAGTTTATCCAATTTAGCAAAAACGCAGACAAAGAACAAATTCTATTCACACACTATAAAGGAAACAGAAGTAGTAAAATTCTTGGGTCTATATATAGATAAAAGATTGACATGGACAGAGCAAATAACTAAACTGGAAAATAAAATATCATCAATTTGTTATTTGTTAAGAGCATTGAAAAATTTAACAGACTTCAAAACCTTAAAGATGGCATATTATATTATACCAATGCTTTCTTTCAATCAGTGATGGTTTACGGGGTCGAATTCTGGGGAAACACTGTGAATGCTAGTAAGGTATTTCGGTTGCAAAAAAAAATGCTACACATTAAAACTGGAGTGAATTACAGAACTTCTCGTAGGACCCTCTTCAAAGGGCATCAAATTAAAATACTTTATACTGAATACACCATACATGTACTCAAATTTGTAAATCAAAACTTAGAATACTATTTTAGAAATGAAGCTACTCACAGACATTGTACAAGAAATGCACATAAACTAAGGGTTATAGCATACAAATTCACTGTTTGGAAAAACACATTTACTATTCAGGTCTAAGGATTTACAATCAACTACCAAAACATACATCCTCTGAAAAAGATATACGCAAACTCGACACATTTACTAACATGTTCAAAAACCAATATTTTTATATACAAGAAATAGAAAATGGATTCAAAGGTTTCATTAAGCATACAGTTTAAGTTATTAAAGGCTGTTCATGGTAAAGTGAGCACTTTTTAAGGCCCTGCATTATTTTTCCTTTCATCCCATTTCCATGTTCCTGCTGCTTTTTAATATAAACATTGCTTTGTGACAAATAAACACAGTGTATACATTTCACCACCCTCAAAATTTAATGCCTGATTCTACAATATGATATATTTAGTAGTGGTTAAAGCCTGTTGGAAGGGCCTTAAAAAGTTCTCGCTTTAACGTGAACAGCCTATACCAAGTTATAAGTTTATCTCCTGTGTTTATACAGCTGATATTCACTTAATGTTCTGTAGCACGTTTAGTATTGTGTAATAGAGCTACTTTAACATTTTTATAAGTTTCAAATAATTTATAATATGTTATTTATATTATATAAATTGTCAAGGTCTGTTATCACAAGTTATTTGTCTCATTTCTTGTACAAGCTTATGTTTATTGTCTTACTACTTGATTTGCTTATTGCATAAGCTTACAATGTCTACATGTCTTTGTATAAGCTTATTTACTGTGTGTGTTGTACAATTTGACGAGCCCTATATTCAGCGGGCATTTGCTCTTTTATTTAATCTACTGGATGATAAAATAAAAAAATATATAAAAAAAAATAAAGTTCATGTGCAGGGTAGGCGGGCTCCTTAATGCTCAAAACTAACTTCCATAAACACAAAATTAACTTGTTAATAATGAGTCGAAATAACAATTTTATACAAGAAATATCTCCGATCGTAACCGAAAATACGTTTGTGTGGAAATGTTCACACTTCATATAAAATTTGTGTTTACTTTTAATCAGAAAAGTTCCGATTATAACTACCAATTATAAAACAATTATCAAAAACCTACCAAAAATAAATAAATTTAATGTGTTTCTTACCGCTTTGATTCGCCAAAAGCCCTCAACAAGAAAAGGGTAAATACACTCGAATCAACAATAACCAAAACATAAAATTCAAGCTCAAGGGTCAAGTTCTTGGTGCGGTCAAACAGCAAAAACCCAGAACATTTATGGGTGATTACTCGATCATTTCCATTACGATTCGATTAGTGTCAAATAGATTATTATGGATCAGTTAATCGATTATTTTTTCCAAAGTACAATACGGAAGTGAAGATAGCTTTAAATTTTGGTTTCCAGTTTTGTGGTCAACATATAGTGATGCAAAAAGTAACTTTTACCCACTGACCCCGCACCTAAAGTAAGTTCATGCATAACTTTAAGTGTTTATTTTGCACAATTTGTAAAAGGTTCAAAATAGACAGGTGCTGATTTATTTATTTATTTCGAATTTATTTATACTAGCGAAGTTAAGGCTTCAATGACTTCCCTTACACTTAACCAGGAATAAGACAGAGTACACGGGGGTAAACGTAAATACCAAAAAAAAAACAATACTTACATTTACAAGAGGTGAAACAGAAATATCATAGCTCAAATCGTATTACATATGAAAATGATCAATGGTTTCATATTATGTACATATCTTGAGCAGAACTAGAGACAAGGCAATGTTTAAAGAAATTAAAATTAAAATAGCCCAATAATACCATACATAGATATTGCAGGTGGCTGTTTATCAAGGAATTATTAATAATACTCTTATTTTAACTGGAATTCCCCTCAATCTCCATAGGATCACTACAACTCAGCACTTTGGCAATGAATGATGTGTGCACATCCCCAGCCTAAGACCATTTGTCCCGCCATACCCTGTAGAGCCACCACAGCGGAGCTGCGCAATCTACTTTGAGTGTGCGCCCGGTCACCGGTGTGTCGAGAGGCAGTGCAAGAGAAGATCATGCCGGTGCAAGTGCAGTCAGTGGTTGCCTTACCAACACATGAATCCGCGGAGGAAATAAGTAAGCCTGTGTATTGAACTGGAACATTTCGGGCCTTATTATTGTATGTTGTTGTGTTTGCAAGGTAACGCATAATTGTTTATTTTCATATTCCGCTGAAAGTTTTGTCCACCCCATTTCAACAGTGTTATGTAGTAGAAATATTTGTATTTGTTTTAATATGTCTATTGACTTTATTTAATTAACACAAGGATCAATAATGCAAGTTATCTCATAAAGTAGTCCCATTTCAGCCCCAGGGCAAGCTGCGGCAAGTCCCCAGGTCAGGCGGGAGAGTGAGTCAGCTAGCAGCAAGTCACTGTAGGTTTTGGCGTTTCCCATGCACGCCGGGTGACCATCAACTTTTTGCAACCGGACATGTAATTACAATAGACTTCATTTGGAACATTTTTCTATCTCGTCGGCCGGTAAGCCACCACCACTCCCCGGTGGATTTGCATCGCTCCGGGGAGCTTAATGTGCACGTAAATGTTTTAATTGTCATAAGACGCATTTTCTGCTTCACCACAACTGCCAGTTGAAATAGTCGAGTGTGTTTAGTGTAAAGTTCCCACAGAGAAGGGGAGTAATTGCAAACATAATAAATAATTGGGTTTTCGAGTCAATTATTTATTCACGGCCGCATAAGCATTTAAGGGGATAAGCCCTAATAATCCCTCTCAATCACACATAAGTTCTCATTTTCAGTGCAACCAGTTTCGTTCCGATTTGTATGGGCATGTGGGAGGCCCTGACAGCCCACGTACACAAGTGTAATGAGTAGGAAGTTTTCCCACCAACATCAACAATGGTGTAAAGCCGGCCGATTGCCTATTGTTTTGGAAACCATCTTCATCTGAAGCAATAATCTACAGGTGGATGACAACAACTCAGCAGCCATGGCGAGGAGTTTGGTTTTGGGTCGACAGCCAACAACCCTGAGGTTAAGAGGAGCAGCATCATTTTTTATGTTGTCTGATGCCGTCTGGCGCCCTGGGTACATTTATTCCTTTCTTTCAACATCACCGGCCCATAAAATCCCATTTAACCCTTTACCAGCATCTGTCCTCTGACTCAATGCCCTTGCTGTCGCCCTCCTCACTCCTGCTATCTTAAAGTAAAGTCAGCTGCTTCTGTGCACTACCTGGCTGAACAACCCTGCAGATACACTTGCAAGAATACTCCACCCTTGCTTACTTTGTGCATTCACTTGCTCCACTTTTACTCGCACCTGTACATGTCAACTTTGCTTATCATGATCCTCTTGCATGTGTTCCTCTTGCACTTGCACTCATTGCACTTGCTCTCCTTGCACATGTTCTGGAGGCCTTTCAGTTTCTCTGAGAGGTGCTTCTACGCCGGGTGACTCCTGTGTCCTCTCCACTGCCACACTTGCATCTCCTCTAGGTGCGGATGCACACTCCTTCCCCCCTGCTCATCTTGGAGCTCACCAGCGCTGTTCTCACTCAGCGGCACCTATGGTGGTGCTTCCTCCTTGGTGAGCACAGACGGGTCCCCTGTGGGATCCCCACCCCCTGAAGTGCTGCCACTTCTCGCATCTCCTCTCATCCCTCCTCGGACTTGACACAGCCTGCGCCGACATGGGGTCGGGACACACCGAGACTGACCTCATCGTCGACGGCACCTGGGGTTAGCTGGATGTCATCCCGTTGCACCTTCCCCTTTCTTCTGTCCACGTGATTCGTATAAGTGGTCGACCCATGCTTTATTAGCATGTAATGCGGTCCATTCCATTGTGCGGAAAATCATGTGCAGAAATATTTCCTCACTGTCAACTGTTGGTGCATTCTTACGTATACCTCTTGCCCATCATGCACTTACAGCTGTGGTCGGTTCGTAACCGGTAGCCATTTTGCTATAAAACGATCTTGCCATTGCCTCACTTCACACAAGCACTTTTGGCTTTGTCAACTTTCCGTATTGGTATTGGGACACTCGCTACTTTGTTCCTGCTGTGGGCTTTTTGCCTCTCCTGGGAGCCTGTAGATTGCGTCTCAATAAGACTTCGGCAGGTGGTCTTCCTGTTGCTGCATTTCCTTGTCTTCGCAACGTTTAGAGAATGGCGGGAATGTGATCCACACAAGCTGTGTGATTTTCACATACATGTAATCGTAAGTGCACTTTGATCTCATGGTTTCTACATTCCATAGGTTGCCCCTCAGGTTTTAGGTAGCTGTTGTAATGTGATTAATGCGCCACCGCATCAACAATCCTCTCCATTTCTTGCCTTTGAATTGTGTACTGTTGTCTGTTAACAAATTACACAGTAATTCCCAACACAGGAAAAATTGTTCCTTCAATACCCTGGTTACATGTCTTGCGCTTGCTTTGCTAGTAGGGTATGCTTCTGTCCAGTGTGAGAAATTGTCAGTTACCACAACGACAAACCTCTTGCCTCCCCTAATTCTGGAGTACATACCCATTAGGTCCGATCACACCATCTCAAATGGATTTCTGGACACGTGGGCTCTGCTGCTGCCTCCCGTCTGCTTGACACGTCTTGTACAGATTGCATTCCCTGCATTGTCATACACATCTCCTTACATCCTTGCTTAGACCTGGCCAAAAAAAATTAATTTCTGATTGTCTGTTCAACACGAGGGTATCCATCCATGCTGCCACAATGCGAATAGGAGAAAACCAGATCCCTCACACACGTGGGGACATATATTTTCCACTTCCCTGGTTGCTGAACTGAACACATCTCCAATCTGTCGTCTACTGCGCACCATCCTTCAACTTCCTGTTGTGCACACTATTCCATTTTTTCCTGCACAAACCTGCAATTTTTTTGTGCCTCAATGACCTCCCTGTACACATTGTTAATTATGTCCTAATTGTTGGCACGTATGCTTCCAATACCGGGTCATGTGAATTTTGCCGCAAAATGCCTTCCTCTCTTGATCATATCTGATAATTACACTATTGATAGAGTGCCATGACAATGTATCTGCCAACTTGTTCTGTTTCCCGGGTACATGTCACGCTGTGAAATTGCACGCCTGTAAATGCTTATTCACGCTGTAGCATCTTTCCGCCGGTCCTAGTTTCGCACTTGCGAAGTCGATTACGTGCTTTCCCCACTGTCGCCAACCTGGTACAATACTGCACCGATTACATCCTGGCTGGTGTCAGTCTGAAGGTACAAATTCTTGCTAGCATCGTAACGTGTTAATGAGGGACACGTTCAGAATGACTACTTAATTTTTGCGAATGCCTTTTCCTTCTTGCTCGTCTATTGAAACCTCTTTCGCTGTGTTAAAAGTTCTGTCAAGGCCACGGTGATTGTTGCAATCCTCGGTGATTGTTGCAAACCTCGGAATATGTTCCTGTAGCCAGTAAATCAATCCGAAAAACTTTCTCAGCTGCTTATGGGTTTTTGACCTTGGGTAGTTGTCGAGTAGTCTTGATTGTCCAAGATTCGATCGGTTTCCGTATTGATCGACTATGTGGCTCAAAAATCGATGCTTGTATTCCTCACATGGCATTTCTGAATTGAGCACATAAGGCCATATATCGCAAGTCTGTCCAGGATTATTGCTAAGTGATGTATGTGTTACTGCACATGAAAATGTGTACCTGTGGTTAAGCAGACCCGGTACTCAGGAACTGCTGGCGGTCACTACTGTGAAAAGTAAGGCATATGCTTTAAGTTAGAGTTACGTAAAAAAAAAAAGTCTCACATGTGAAGTCCTAGTTTGCTACCTCAGGATGCAGGGAGACCTCCCCTAAGCTAACTAAAGTACTTAAAAGTTCCTGAGTTACGTTAATTATTGCGATGAAAGAAAATGCAGCCTAGACTGAATTGCCGAGAGGGGTACATGAAGCTTACCGTCTATCCTGCCAGTTGTCTGGAGTGCTGAAGTGTGACTAACAACATGGTGTCGGCTTCAGCGCACATCCAGCGAATCCGGCGCCAAAATGAAAACATGAAAAAGCAGAATTTAATAATTAACATGATAAATGAAACTGACATTGTACATAATTATGATTATTAAACTTAAACACATTGGTGACATACTTGTGAATGCCGGAGCCCCAGATATGGCTAAGAATGTGACACCACGAGTACATCACCACACTTGAAGAGTGATATTAACTGAAATGATCCTCAGGTGGCTGATTCTCGATAGATGATTGCATGTACACTCATATAATTCAAATATTAAAATCGGTCTGTGTTGTAATGATTATAATTACAGGAATGTGTATGGATGCGGGGACACACTGATTTCTTCACTAGGGGTGGAGCTACGTCTTCTATGGTATGCTATCTACTCTCTATGCTGGAGCAGGCAGTTTACCTACTTAATTGTGGCTCAATCTCCGCTAAAAAGCCAAAAAATGCTCCTGTTAATTAAAGTGGCTAGGGAGCCACTCGCCACACTACACTTCCTACGGGAATGTGATTCCCATCTTTTGACACTACTTGGAGCCATGTCACACTCCGAATTCGGCCATGGGGCCCGTCGACATAGTGCACATTGGAAAACTTTGGGAATAAGCGGCGCAGCTTACCCCAGTGTTCTCTCCAATTGCAGTTGTGTCTAATGTTCGTGACTTCACAGAACACGCTCATTTAGGTCACATATCCATCAAACACAAGAGTTGCATCTTGTAGTGAATGTTAAATATTATGACCCACTGCCACGAGTTACAGGATGGCAAGGAAGTTTAAATGCCGTTCTTGTCGACCTGCACTTATCGAGACAGCGACCTAATGTCGATTGGTCGAGTGTTGCTGTGTGGTTAAATGCGGACGTAAGGAACACGCCAATTTGTATACATAAAAAAAACTCGTCAAATCTTATAGAAGGGGAAACCGATGTCAATGTTAGGTTATATGTGTGTGTGTGTGTGTGTGTGTGTGTGTGTGTATATATATATATATATATATATATATATATATATATATATATATATATATATATATATATATATATATATATATCCTAAAAGGTTAGTTAAAGATAATTCAAAAATCTCTTCCACGAAAGAAAACATAACCATTAACTATTCTTTAAATTAAGAGGATACTGTCTGTCGATTAAAATAATTAATTTGATAGGATTTCACAACACGTTATAACCTAAATACAAGTTGGAAATACAGTTTCCTGCCAACAACAGTCGCTTAGCTCTGATTGTCTACTTTGTCTTATGAATGTACTTAAGATATAAAATATATCTATGTTATTTGGTTTTGTTTTATTGCATTTGTAAGATCTTTTTTCAATACATCGCTGTACAAAGATATTGGTCAAGTGAAATTACAGTATACAAAGTTTATAGACAGAACATAGTAAACTCACACACAGGCATGCAAAAGCGTGTGCTGACACACACACACACAGATATATATATATTGTGTTAAGTTGATTGTAAAGTCACCTTTAATGTATTCACCAATGTACAATCAGAGCTGTTCAGTTACACGGCGATCACGAACTGTGTCATAAAACATTGATAAGTACACTTTCGTTAAGTAGTCTGTAGTGTTACTACTCTATGGTGGTTCTTAAAGGGGGTGGCTACATCCTATACCGTGCAGTATTATCTAGTGAAGCCAGTTTATAGGGTAAAGTTAGACGGTGGTTTTCCGGGAAAAAGAGGTCACGTGATCAACAGTTGCCAAAAACATTGTTTCCATGTATAATTCACGTGTAATTTTATGAGTTTAAAATCAACATAAAGTGTGATTGTGCTTATCTCAGAAAACTATATATAAATTTCGCCGGTATACATGTAAAGTTATGAATTATTAACTTTTAAATGGAAGTGTTGTATACTGTGTTTTGGTTGATTTGCTTCCCGGTACCTATATATTTGCCTTGAAAATGTTCCAGGAAATAATTTTTTGACAATTATTAAAAGTTATGATAAAACTAGCAATACTAAAATTGAATATAATACGCTATTGAAGTCGTCTGCGAGTGCCTTACATGTGAAGTAGCCATGCGGGAGAGAGACAACTGTTGTTTACATTGAAATGGAGCAGCCTTGCGAGCGCTATATGAACTCACTAGTTCTGAATATTCTCTGAATTTGTGTTATTATTGTGTTTGTGAAATGTGAATTTGGTATGTAACATGCCTTGAAACTATAATGCATTTTTTTTTATTCGGCAACCAACGAAAAGTAATATTAATGCATGAAAATGTGTACGACAGGGCCATGCAATTGTAATGTTTAAATTAATGCTCTGAATATGTTGTAACCAAATGTAAAACATATTTCCCTCATAGACAGGAAAACGATGTCATGTAGATGTTCTATCGACACAGCCTGGCACACAACACTTCTTAATACCTCCCATCTGAGAGATTTACAATACAATCATACACTCGCAATTAGGCTACCTTCACCCAACCAACTCCTTTTCCACTCCCTTCCTGAATTTACCAACCCCTCTCACAGATACCAATTCCTCCTTCAACACATTCCACTCCCTCACAGACCTCACAAGCATGGACTACCTACCTCGTTCTGGTCTCCTCCACACCCTCTGAAGCTTCTCACTGTTGTTTTCTCTTCCTCTGAACACCCCCTTACTTATTTTGCAGTGTAGCCCTCTCCATCATCCCTCTTCATTCATCACTCTGTACATTCTGACCAGCCGTTAAACTTTCCTCCTGTCCTTAAATGAGCTCCACCCCATTTGCCTATAGTTTCCTTCTTCCTCATCATCCTGGCCCTGCCTTTTCCACCTACCCTTCATCCATATTGCTGCCCTTCTCTGCACCTTTTCAAGTATATTCTAACATTGGCCATACCATTGTACCATATGCCTTCTCCTTCACCTCACAGCTGACTCCCTTCAGCAACCTTCCCAGCATACCCAGAGCCCTTCTTCCCTTTGCAACCACTCTTTGTACCTGATTTTTCTATCTGAGGTCTCCCTGCAGTACATTTCCTAGATACTTATATTCTGCTCCTTCATCTATCTCTTGTCCCTCCCATCTGTACATGCCCCTGCTTATCACCTTCTTCCTTGTAAATCTCACTACCTTAGTTTTTCTTACATTTATCTTCATTTTATTTTTCGTGGTCCACAACCATATCTTGTCAATATCCGCTGAAATTTCCCCTCTCCTCATGCTTAAAACTTCTGCTTACACACAAATAAGTATAAAACTGTATCATAACAGAGAACTAATGTAATTCAAAGAGAGGGATTAACTAAACCGGGATTTTATTTAATTTACCAGAAACCATTTACTAAATTGACACTAAATATGTATAAAGGAGATGAAGTCATATTGGTAACGAACCTCTCCAGTCATTATCAGTGTTAGGAATTTAAATATAAATGCCAGCAAATAATTCTTTATTCGTGGCTTAGGAACATGTGAACTTTGGCTTCCAGAAATTCAGCTAGGCTGCTGGTTGTCGTTTTTTGCACTCATTACTGATACTCAACCTGCAATTCATTACACGTCATCTGTAGGACGCTTGTTATAATTTATTTAATCAATCATTCAAAAATAGTTTTCCGTTAATCCTGATATATGAGCATTACATCTAAAACACATGCTTATTGTCGCACCTAATCGAATACTGGTCTGAGGTACATTCACGATCGGTAGTTTTCTGAGGAAATTATTTGATTGCACAACTAACACAAGCCAATAATAAACTGGTTAAACTTCCCACGTGAAATTTAATATATATTTATTTATTCATCAGTATCTTTGTTCAACATGAAATGCTTTGAATGTAACCTTTCTCTTAACGACATTCTAAAGTAAACACAATATTTTGCGTTACTTGCAAGATGGCGGTTAGATGCTATGTTTATCTCCTAACTCAATGGTTCTTAAAGCTTTTGACCGTTCCTGTTTAATTACTGTTGTTTGTTGATATGTGTTGTTTATTTTTCTATGGTAATCATCTAACCAATTTTTTTTGTGTTCTTTATCTATTGGTGCACTTACGTAAATTTTTTCAGTGTCCAATTAAAAAGAAACGGAAAAACGAAAGTTGTGACTTAGCGTGTGGAGTAAAAATGGTTAATTATCTAGTGTAAATGTCGCGCAATGTAAATACTCGTGCAATTGACCAGAAGTTACACAAGCTCAAAATAAGGAAGGCATAGGGTTCCAGTTGTAAACCAGTAGCGAACGTCATCAGGTTTGACTGCAAAGTTATTTCATCGAGTACTTGATTCATTGATATTTTGCACAATATTTCAAGCTCTGGATAGCGCATGCCAAAAATTAATACTGGCCAAATTTGCTATTAAATTGGTAACGAAATAGTAGTATAAATTTAAATACATGTACGTATCTGATGTTGCACACCATTCACTCATAAGAGTAATATTAAAAATATTATGGCCATTCGATACAGTTAATGGTATGATTTGCAGGAAAGGCGACCTCAAGTAAGGTGAGCTACGTGTTGGAATAATAAGTTGAAAAACACTAAGGCGTTTCTCTTGCAAAATTAAACCACCCCGACAGCATTGGGCAAACCAACTCCAAATCACCTAGTATCTGGTAATATTTCTTGCAGGAATATTCAGCAAACTGTGTTACCAACCATACATCCCCAATGTGCTTGTCGTTCCTCCGTTGCTTCCAGGCACCAGCGGCCGCGAAGTCTGCTCGGCCCAGTGGCAAACAGCTGATAGGTGGCGCCGATCCAATGCACCTCGTAGCACAAATCATTTCTTGCTAACTTTTTGCACGTTAATTTAAGCGTGCGCAGACATGCAGCAGCCACTGTCTTCATAATATTTAAACTGCTTACGTTACAAGAAAATATACTTTTATATAACAAGCATGAAATAGATTCATATATTGAAACATGACTGATAAATTATAAAATTATTACATACTCAAAGAATGTAATTACAGTCGCAGAATAATGATAGGCTGGCCTACTGAAAATACAAACACTCGCCATGGCAAATGGCTGCTACCAACCTAGCCAACATTACACTAGGCGCACACTAAGTGACAAGTACGTGGTCACATCTTGTTTCTTAGTGTTTAAAATATTTTGTTTTAAATAGTTTCTTTTTGCTTAATTAGGTTTTTTTTTGCTATCTGGGAAACTTAACCTAATTGATCAATTAACATATGGTTTCTATTATCATACATTTAAACTTTTGCACACAAAATTAGGAAACCTGTGTCCAATAGTAGAGAACTGCCTAAACATTATTTGGTACCGTACTTTACATAACCTTCATTTCACCCTTCAGGTTTATGAGAGCACATTTCTTGGTGCAGCAGACAGTTGCAACGACTCTGCTGGGAGAACTTGCCAATATTGACAGTCTCAAGGGGTGCACTTTTCCAGTCAAACAGGATGAAACAAGATGACCTTATTTTGTCTACATCCATGCAACTACTCCTAACTTTAATGGATAATATTGACTCCTAAGTGTGTGTGTGGCACACGTGTTCCTTCCTCCAGCTCCGGACAAGCTTCTGGACTCGATATCTGGTAACTGTTTGCAGCAACAGATGCGAGTGTGTGCGTGCAGGAACGCACTTTGGTCGTATGTGTGCCAAGTGTCGTGGAGCGACGTGTACTAATGTTGTCAATAATGACTCCGACCGAGAGGATGTTTAAAGAGTTAGAGGCATTAATACACAAGTATACCGACATTGTGCGAATTTACATTTAGCAATTTAAATGTTCACTTAATGATGAATGGTTGGCTTATGTATATATACTTAAACATTCGTTATTAAGAGTTTATTTAATTTTACAAAGAAATTAATTCTCAGTATTGTTGTGTGGTTCACTTTCATGTTTATTATCTCAGCTAATAATTACCATACAGAAATTCTAAATGTAGTATTTGAAAGCTTACAAAATTTTCAAAAACTTTTATTCAGGCCTATTTCTACCTACTTATTGGTGACGAGTTTTATGCAATTTGTGACTGTGTACTGCTGTAGTACTTTTTACATCCATTTTTTCATTTGAAATGGGTTTAGAAAATATATTGATGGATTTTATTTCAATAAGTAATTACATATAATTTAGCACCCTTTACTCTATATTATAATATACTACAATGAATATATTCAACGCTACAGTTGTGATTGGCATATTTTGGCACTTAGGTCCTTATTGCTTCAAAAAAAGTATGATGATGGGGACTTTTCAGGAATAATTTGAGTGCCCCCACCGAAAGTCTCTGCAGAATTTCAAAACGTTATCTTTTTTTAAGGTATAACACTATAATGCCTCGGCTATTAGTACCTATTTCCTATGGCGCTTCAATGAATGTGTGAATACTTGTAGCATTGCATTTACACAGGGTGTTATTATTTTTTTAAATTTTTTTTTCAGGTTCACTTTTGGTTAAATTTTGCTGTATATATTTTGTCACTCAGTGTATTTTGTCCAAATTTTTCCTTTCGTGCCACAATTTTGAAGTAATGGTTTTTCAGTTGAGTTTTATTGTGAGGCTGTAATACAAATGTTATATGTACTGCATGTGACTTTTTGTTCTCAGGCTTCAGAGTAAGGTGACGAAACTTTTATCTTAAATCCCATGCCCTCAGCATTTTTGTCCTTACATGCAGTAGCACGAGAGATTTGAACTGCTAATAGGAGGCCGTGAACCCTGGCCAAGTGTGTATTTTTAGCTTTTGTCGAAGAGTGGGGGTTAGTTGCAGGCACCGAGGTGCGCGTGGCTAGCTTTGTACTCGGCCGCATTATTACAAGCCACCACCAAGAGGTGACGAGTGGAACGAACTTCGCATGCTCCCACAAGCGCTGCCGACCAGAACTTTTCTTTGTCAACTTAAATCTTTTCTTTACTAACAACTTCTTTTTGGACCACAGCAACTCTCTTTTAAATTCTTTCTGTGGGTGAAGGAGGTTGTTAGGCGTAGATGGGGATGGTATCTTTTTTCCTCCCCCTCGTCTTTGTATATTTTCTTTGCTAGGTGAGATGCAACTTAAATGCGACTGCTGCTGTGATTTTGTACCTGCGTGAATGCAGAGGAGAGGCATGATGTGTTTGTAGTACTCTGACCGTATAGAATAAAACTGGTTAAGATTCAAAATGAATTATTCATCTTTTATTTTTTTACAACTAGTTTAAAGTGCGCCTTTTAATGATGAATGCTAGTCGGAGCCAAACTGTTTCTTTTGAATGTATTGGAGTGTAGTGAGTTGATGCTACGCCACATTCTGTGTAACTTAATACCATGGATAGGCTTAGAGTGCATGATAACAATTCTATAAAATTCCAATTGCAAAGGAATTGATACAGCTAGCAGTTAATGCTTATAAAAACTATAGATTTTACCTGAAGGAGAAGAAAAAATCAGATGAAGTGAAGAGATTGACAGCAGAGGATGATGGAAAGAAATGAGCAGTAGCGGAAGAATCCAGAAGAAATCTGAAAGACAATGTTGAACAAGTAAAGAAATTACGTGAAGCTAACACATAGTACAAAATGAAAGAGGAACATGCATGGAGAAACTGGCAGGAGACTCAAAGACTGCAGTAAATATTCAGGAAGTGTGTTTTGCTCAGGCTATGTTTGATGGGGCACCGTGAATTAAAAAATGAAGATGCTTCTCTCAAATATATAATTGTAAAATTTGACTTATTATTTTAAAATATTTGACCCCATGTTATTTAATCAGTATTGTTTATTTAGTCACAAAAAATAACTTATATGTTGATATTGTAATAGTAAATGCCAGTCCACATCCAGTGGCGGCCAACAGTTGAAACAGAGCTACTATGTGGCCATGGGACGTATATTTTGCTAAAAATGTTTGCACGTCCATCCGGCTTCTTAGTAAAACTACACTTATTCAGTTCCAAATTAATCTCGTATACTTTACAAAATGTCTGTTAGTTTAACCTTTAGAAAACAATATTTTTCTATTGAATGTATGATCTTATAGTTGGTTACATTTTTGTAAATTTTCTACTATTCCTAGTTGTTCTAAAAAAAACTACTTGTGACACATTTTCACCGATAACCTGTTTTAATATGCATTGTTTATTTTGTTGGGATAAGACAAAACAAACAGTCAGTGACATAGATAATGCCCAGTGTCATTCTAAAAACTGACTGGATAATGAGAAACTGATAAAGGTCATTGGAACAGTGTGTACATATCAAAACTGATAAGAGTAAGTAGTAGAACTGAAAATGAAAAGAACTCGTGCTGCACTGTTTTTCATCCAAAGATGTAAGAGAGTGGAGGATAGTAAAAGTTCATTAATTGATATGCAATGCAAATAAGTGAATAAGAATTATAGAATTATTTTTAACTAAGATTAATAAAATCTATAGAAAAATGTTATTTTTATAACCTTTGAAATACTCTTTGGCCTTTTCTCACAAAACCTATCAGCAGTAATCAATGAATAATTAATTAGCTGGCTGTGAAGTAATTATATGGATTTATTAATTATAACATCTTATCTTTTAGGGTTATTAACTCTATACTGCTATTATTCTACAAGTAAACCTAGTGGTTCAACATTTTATAATAACTACTTTCCATTGAATGTAATTTTACAAAGTGCAGTAGCCATGTAACATAAAAGTAAATAATATAAAACTACAAGTATTGTGCCGATAATTAAATACTGAACAAGAACTTAACAATTAACATACATTTATTTCATTCCAGAACAGAAGCTACACCTTGGGTTTGATATTTCTGAACCTAAGTCATGTAGTGATATCAGTACACTGAATACCTACAATCTGGAACTTTTGAGGCTGTACAAGAAAATTAAGAAGTGTTTTTTCAGTTTATGTAACAGAAATGGAAACTTTTCAGACTCTCATAAATTCACAGTTTCAGGTTACACACAAAAACTATCTAGTGAATGCTGTAGTCTACACGGCACTTGTTTAGTTATCACAACCAATGAAATGTAGGCTTCGTGTTCGGCTATAGCTATATGAAACATTACAACCTGGACTAGTAGCATACTGCACGCTTTACAAATAATTTACGCACGTAGACAATCCTTGGGTACTGAGCCTCGTCAGCGTACAGTGCCGACCATAAATAACTTTAGTGTCCATTATATAAAAAATTTTGAAGCTCGGTCTGAATTGATCAAAATCATGAACAGTTGCATAAACATAGTAGGCGTACATGCATTTAGTTTATCACTCAAATGCAAGCAGATAACATTGTTGGTATAATCAGTAATAGAATAAAATTTCTTACATCTAGAGAACAGCTCCATTAACAATATTTTATGTGCAAAATTAATAAGGAATAAGTGCATGCATAGTATGACTGATTATGAAATAACAACACCGTATAGCAAACTATGACATACCCAGACTTTCTAAACTGTGAATAGTAAATAATATTGGGTGAGACAAGTGCAATTTTGAATCAAAAGTAACTTGTGTATTGCCTTTACGAAATATACTTACTCTGTCTTTTTTGTGATTCTTGCATTTAGTAATATTTGCTACAGAGTAAACATATCATCATCTTCATCACCATCACCAGGGTGAGATTCCAGTGTTTTTTACGGCTCCGGCGAAGGCGAGGGATTGGCTGGAGGAGCGGCAGCCGTGCTGAGTCACAGTAGAACACTGAGGCGGTGCACAATGCTAAATACCTGCAAATAATTATCTCTGGCAACAACATTGAGCTCTAACATACTAATATTGTATGGGTAAATCAAAAAAGTAACATCAATTTTGAGTTAATAATACTTCATATTTGAAACTTTGAAAATGTGGTCAGTATTATAGCCAGAGAGCACGGCCTCACGAACTGTCACTGCTACAGTTGTCTATGTGCTTCAGTTCTTTCTATGGTAAATCTACCTTAACAACTGTTTAAATATGTTACTGTTCGTAAGCAGCCTTTTTTGGTCACTTTGTAAAATTTATTACTATATAGGCTTACTTGTGTATTTTCTATTTTGGTTCCTTGCATTCAATTGTCATAAGCTCTTATTTTCTTTATTGTTAGTGGTGCTTAAGAAATTGGAATCATTCCTCTAATATTTATCATTGAAAGTATGTTATTAAATTGGTCACTTTTTTATAATCTGTACTAATTACTACATCAAATATTTTTTTTTTAAATTTATGCTCTGACCCTTGCTCCAATTCAATTTTTTTTCCGGTGTGATTAATAATGTTGATGCATACCATTTTGTGAGTTTTTTTTGTAAAAGAAAAGATTGTTAACAAATACCAGTTGCTGTGCCGCTGAATGTTATTTCCTCCCTCACAACAGACAGCCATATACTTGTAGTATTGCTAAATATGTAGCTGGGGGCAGATTGAGGGCGACCAGCACACACTAGCGTTACTTCACACTGCTCAGATGTACACGACCTAAAAGGGAGATGATGACAATATACTTGTCATTGCTGCATTTCAGAATAAGAAATATGTTACGTGGCACTGTTGCAGCTATCTGAGGTGAATATTTTATAGCTTAGTGTCTGAAAGATTCTTTGTAATAGTGTACAGTATAGGAATATTTTGTGAATCTTTACAGGTGATGAATAAAGAAGTGTGTATTGGTGTAAACCCAGTTAAACAAGAGCCTTGTGAAATTACTTTCCCAACTATAAAAGAAGAGCTAAAGGATGAACTTCTGGTGAGTACATTTTGATATGTCGTGTTACTCAAACAATAGTGTAGTCTGCTATATGCCATTTATGGTTACTTCACACTTTTTTGATGGCCTGGTTAAGTTCTAACTTTTGGTTATGGATTATGTATCCTTCCGCTACAGGCAAACGTAAACACTGCCATGTGATTTTGACGTATAAACATTAAAACAAAGACGCAACCCCCTCAATGAAAAGAAAATAAATTCAAGCACACGACTTGTGTCTCTTATTTTTTGTACGTATCAACGACAAACTTAAAAGATAGTTTTGAACATGCACACAAATATCATAGCTTTTATTCCGCTTGTATTTACTTGTATAGTCTGCATGTCAGCGTTACCCACCACCATGTCTGCCAGTGGTTAGTGCCATCCTCGCCATGGTACGATTTGGCATTTGTTTCACTGCCTGTTAGTTTGCTGTGATGTCTACGTGTTCACTGTGTTGTCCTGTTGTTTATGTTTGCTGCCACCAGGGTTTGTTTCTATGGTGTTCATTTTGTGTGATGAGCTGTTGTTTGCATTCACCTGTGCCTCGTTGTTTACACGTATTCTGCACCATGTAAACTCTCCAATGCATTGTTTACTTGTTTGGATTGTGTTGTATCATTTATGTTTGCCGCAGCCAGGGTTTGTTTACATGACAGCGTTCATTTTGCCTGATCAGCTATTGTTTACATTTTCCAGTGCCTCATTGTTTACATGTTACTTTACACCGTGTAAACTTGTCATTTGTTTATGTCTACCAATTCATCTCTGTTCTTGTTATTGCTCAATAACATGTAGTTTTTGTATCGTTCCTGTTTTTTCGTCCTGTGCCAAACCGGTGTAGAAAATTTTTTTTGTTCTTGTCGTGTATATTTTGTGCTACGATTCCCATCCATTTCTATGTCATGAAGTTCAAGGAGGTACCTAACCATACTTGTACTATACCATAACCACAACGCTACAACATCACTAGCATGTAGGGGGGGGGGGGATGCACCGCTCCACACCGCAGCACCCTTTGTACTGCCCCACCTCCTGCTGCACAGCGCTACGAGATGTCGCTGCATTGCACCAGTAGTCTCCCCAAGGAAGGAGGGGTGACGTCTGCCTCACTGTCCCGCTCGGGATGCAGCGCTGCTTGTGCACCAGTCATGAACGACCGTGCGTTCTGTGTATGGGTCACTATACTCGTGCAGGAACGGATCATTGAACCGGGTCATGACCCAATTGACCTGTGGTACGGAGTAAACTCACCATAATGGGTGTACTGGGCTAAATTGAACTGTGCCCCTGAAAGCAGAGTCTAGTTTATATATTGGGAAGTGTTATCTCTCGCTTGCTCCCTATGAGTGAGGTGTAATTTAATTAAGAGTGCAAAGTCACATGGGTTACGTATGTTTACCAAACACAAACTTGAGACACTCTAAAATAATATCATCTTTTTATAGTGTTTGTGTCATATTTACTTTAAATTAAAAGGGCATATTTTGGTTCCTCAGTTTTTGTTAATATGTAATGTAAATGATATTAGCAGTTCTGGCGTCTGCCATGCCACTTGCCCAAAATCAAATTCTTTCACATAATATTCAATTTTGCTTTCTATTTAGTGTTGTGTTTTTAAGTGAGAGTGTTTATGTAGATTGTCTTATTTTATTTTCTAATTAAAATTAATTTCTAAATGCTTTGCCGGCCTTCCCAGCTTGCTTGTTTACATAAATATTGACACGATAGAAAATATGAAAACCGAACAGTAAGTAATTAAAATAATATGTTGGAATTGTTTCACTAATTCCTCCAGTGCCATTTGCTTGTTCTTGTGTGTTTTCTTATGTATATTTGACCAAGTGTATGTGTAATGGAATTCCCCTCACAGTGGTTGGTGGGAGATCTCTGCATGGTGGCCAGTGAGAGTACACATGTTTCGCGTTGCTGGAAACCATCATTATTTTTGTGTAGACATTTAGTTGCAATAGTAAGTTGTATTCATTCCAGAAACTAGTAATTGTTTTTGCCCCTCCCACGCTCATACTGTCCTCTCCGTCAGACTCGTGGCCCTGGAGAGTTTAGCGCCTTTCATTTCCACCATGTGCTTAATAGTACTTTTCTGCCACGTTGGCCTATGGCAGGGCTAAATTGCCATGGCCACTTCAGGCGAGGGACAGTGTATGTTGAACTGTAAATGTGGTTTCATTTCGTCAATATACATCTTCAGAGTACCAGAGTCTTAATTTCTTTGCTAGTACTTAATGTACCTTAGTGATCTGGCCCACTCCAGAAACCACGTGCTCAGAATTACAAACAGTGCAATTTGTGTAACTAGACTTCTTTTCTTAATGTGAACTTAATTCTGCTAAAACATGTGCTTGGGAGGGGACCACCAGGTGGCTGTTGACAGACTGCTGCCCTGACAGAATCCACGTGCTCACCCATGCATAGATGAGCTGGCACCTTATGGACGTTAACAACTACTTTTGTACGTTTCCGATTGATTTATTAGCCATGGACCAGGTTTTGTCTCAGATCCGGCGTACTCCACCCATCACCAGCAACCAAGCCACTTCAGTGCATTATATTAAAAAAATTAGTCATAAATGGTGTTTATTGCATTTTCTAGTTCAGATTCACAAAACAGAGAGGAAGTTAATGTAAAAAAACAACAGGTTATCAGAACCCTCTTAATCTGAATCACCTTGACAGTGTAAAGCAACTTGCCATCAGAATTTATGTACAAATTTTTTGTAATGTTTCAAACTCAGTGTTGGTTGCACAAATTTGAGTATGAGATTGCGAAATGTCTTGATTCTAAACCTGTGAAATGTCTTCTTTATAGCATCACCTGAAATAAAAATTGAAACAGAGAATTCAGTCTTTTAGGTACTAAAATCTTTGAGGCATCAAAAATCTCATTAAGTTACCCTGTTTCTTGTGTGCCTAAAGAGTTGATACCGATACTGAAAGTTTAGTGTTTTTATATATAATGGATAATTCAGTTTATTACAAGGAATTATCGTAGCCTGAATAGGAATTTTAGTGGTCTTACCTTGTAATTGAAAAAGTTTACAGTCCATTAAGTAAATTAAAACTCATGTATTTTGTTTGCAACCAATGTATCAAGTGTGAGTAGCATGTGAGTAGCAACATTTTGGATAGTGTAGTAAAAGACATTAAAAAATATCAGAGATTTCAGGAACAATCAAATGAAAAATGCCATACTTAATATTGTACTTGGTTTGATCCCGCACATTCAAAACTAAAACTTAATAAGTTGTGGGAACTGTTGCCGAAACTGCACGTAGCTGCCTTACTGAATGTAACATTTATTCCCTTTCTCTGCGCCAGAAAAAGCCGTCACACCTCATGGTTTCGGGGGGGGGGGTGGGGAGAGGGAGAGGGTTGCTGCGCTTGGCCTGCCCTCCCTGGCAATACCAGCCCCTCCCCCCCCCCCCTACTGAAGTGGTCGACTGCCGGGGTTCCTTGGGCGAGATTTACAGCGGTACCCCTCCTCGTTGCAAGCCAACATGTGAAGATGGTTCTGGTTGAAGCTGGGGGTTCAGGCAGTCTGTGATAGTCACCTGACAAAGTGCAACGAGCAGTGAATGAAGTAGAGGACCGATGGTGGAGGCAAACAATGACTGTGGTGAAAGTATTTGTGTGTTTGACGGTGATGAGCGAAGTGCGCAACTGTTGTAGAGATTGCGTTACCTGTCAAGTGCAATGCGCATGCCTGCATGACTACTTGGGGAACTGTAGAACATTCTGAACAGGAACAACTGGTTATTTTTGTGCTGAAATAAGGTGGGACTTGAATTGATAAGTAATACTGACTTCAGTGTGACTACTGGAACTGTCGGATAACAAATACATACTTCAATAGTAATTTTCTAGATGTTAGAAAACTGTTTATAAAGACAGGTTTTTATTGATTATGTAAATTTTCATGAGATGAGGGATGTTTATGTAAATATTAGCTGTAAATAACAAGTGATAGTCATTATTGTGGAAATAATATGATTGGAGAATTTTTTAAAATGATGTATAAATAAAATTATATAAACACCTGACTATGCCAGCAGACTTTGGAAACTTACAGCAGAATTTTATCCTAATCTGTACTGATAGTAGACCTTCATGTAGTCTTGTTTAGTTTGCCATTATTTAGAATAGAATGAACCATGCATATGAAACAGTGCTTACATGTATATTTTAATTTCTGTTGTGTTTGTGTATAAATAGCATACTGTGTTTGTATGATACCTCAGGTGGCAAGTAAATTGTGCCGGTCAAAATATGACTTAATAAATAATATTTGTAATCACATGGTCATGAAGTAATTCTGCAATTTATTTGTTTTCTGAGAACCACCATCTACATACAGTTTTGAAAATTCCAACAATTTGGAATGGTTACTTGGATGAAACCATTACCAAAATTAATATTAGTTACATCTCCAAAATGTGCTTCCATTAAAAGGTGCTGGATTTATTAACATTCCAAGGAAAGTTCAGTGTAACCTTCTTTTGTAACACATACATTTATATATATAAAACTTCTAATAATATTCAATACATAAAATATTTTTGTCCGAATGATGTCAGAAGAGGTGTGCTGCAATGTGTATAGCATATGTAAAATCCTACTCTCTTACGTGTCTGTGTAGCAGAGTGGTTTAAGGCATCTGCATAGCAACCCAAGGTTCGCCAGTTCAACCTTACACTCCCACAGAATTTTTTGAGTTCTCAAAATAAAATTAACACTCCTGGAGGCCAATGAGGGGGAACCCCCAAAATGGCGACCAGACAACAGATGCTCACTCTAGCAGACAGCAGTTGAACAAAGGTGTTCACATCTGAAATTGCAGTTAAACGAAGATGAGGGTGAGGACATCTAAGATGGTGAACATCAATGGCACACACTGTCAGTTATATATGACGATGATGCCAGAGAGAGGCAAGAAGGATTGATAGAGAGTGAACTAACAAGGTGGAATGACAGCGCAATGAAGTGGAACACTCTAGAAACAAGATACCAGCCAAAGGACAAGTTCATTCAAGCTGACCACCATTACGTAATCTGTAGTATTGAGTATTTGTGGTGCTCAGTTTGGCGGCCAGAGTGTTGGCATGATGGTGTCTGGGTTCAGTACATAACATTGGCGATGAGGTTTTTAAAATAAAGTGCACATGTTTGGGGTTGAAATGTGTCCTTTGGAAGGTTGAACGAGTTCAAAGAACGTTCAGATAATATTGTGTCGTATTTGAAGCGGTTGCCCCATTATTTGAATGCTAATTCAAATGCTTTGGCAACAACGTTGAAGCAAGCAGAAAAAAAAAAAAAACAAAACTGTTCCAGGCTCCTCAGTTAGTGTCGGAGGAACTGTGCTAAGTACAGGTGCAAAAGAAACTGCTGCCTCCAGGACTGGGGACCTCACAAAGTAGTTTTGGTCAGAAGGAATGTTACCACTGTGACAGTAAGGAGCACATGGAAGTGACATGCCCTTACTCAGAATAAAAGTGTCGTGATTGTTCCAAAGTTGGGCATTTAGGCAGGAAATGTTGGCTGCAGTATGTGGAGTCAGGAAACACAAAACCGAGGAGCCGGGAGTGGCATACAGGATGAGTGATAATTAACATTCTTGACTTGTTTTTCGTACAGCAGCGGCAGTTGGTGACTACCATGGGTTATAGTTGATTCACGATAACTTCTGCCATTTCTGAAGCCCTGCCAAATATCTACTTTTAGTTACTGATTATGTATCCTTCCGTTACATGTAAACATAAACACTGCCATGTGACTTCTACTTTTATAACTGTCAAATGCATTGGTTGCTGTTTACAACTGTTTAAAGAATGCTGTCATATTTCCTACAAATGTTCTCAATTTAGGCCTAAAACAACATTTAGGTCATCCTTATATCTATTTGTTACACATGATATAGTAGTTATACTTAATACACATTAATATTTAGCCAATACGGTTTTTGTTACAACTGTGGAGGAAACAACAGTAGTATTTAACCTGTTGTTATTAATATGTGTTTGGGAAAAAAATTAATACAAAGGGACAACCAGTCCAAAAAAACGACACAGTAAATTCAAGCACGCAACACGTGTAGCTTATTTATTGTACGTAGTATCGACAAATGTGTTGAACATGCAAACACATAGGCCTACCGTAACATTTTTTTTCTGCTAATATTTACATGAATTGGTTCTTACTGGTTTGTAGGTTTATTTTATTTATTTATATTTGTCTGGTTGGGCTTAGTATTTTTTTTGAGATTGTGGCAGACATTCAAATCACAGAAACATAAGCTCGTTACACAACTGTATTTCAAACACCTAGCGCGAAGGTACAACGTTGTGATAAACAGACGTGAATATAAATAATTAATTTCGTCAGGACATCAGTTTATGGTTAAAACGTATAAACTTTGCACATATTTGAAATCCACAGGCCTGCGTAACGATTAAAAAGCAGCCACCATAGATGGAAATGGTGGGTACGCCCTTGCACACGCAGCGATCACAACACTCGTTACAGTATATTAATTAACCCTGCCGTGCCATGGAAACGTATTTATCACAACATTGTAACTTCCCTAGGATGTTTCAAAAACACGAGTACGAACTTGATGCTTCATTCAGAAACATGCAGTGTCATTGACATGTCGCCACACCACTGCCAGTCATAATGCACTGGTTATAATCGCCTGTTGCCGCCATATTGGGAATGCTGACCAAATTCTAGATTCTCCTTTCCACACCATGTCTGCCAACCTGCTGGATTTGTCGCGCGCGTCATCGCATCTAAAATATGTCGTTGCTTCTGAATATCATATAATATGAATTTAAACAATAATGTCTCATTTCAGTTGTAAATTACAATCTCAAACATCATTATTGTTGCTGTAATTAGTATGAAATGTGCTGAAATACAGGTTATTGGAAAAACAGTTTGACATATTACGCCTAGGGTGATTTTTCAAATGTTCGATTCCAAAAGGCAGAAGGAACCGTGAATGGACTATACCATGTATTGGTGATAGAAGAGGGTAGACTTCTGACAATGCCAGTGGATATGGGATCTGCAGTTACTTTGGTGTTGAACAACACATATCAAAGAAATTGGCCTGACCGGCAGTTAGGAAAATGAGACATCAAGCTGCAAACTTATTTTTGGGCCTACTTACTTGTGAAGATGGGAGTGAACATGGAGGTGTTGTATAAGGAACAGAAGAAGCAACTGCCACTATTGGTGGTGGAATCTGTACAGCAGTAACTTTCTTTGTTACAAGGGAGGGATTGGCTTGGACACATCCATCTGGATTGGAACAATAAGTGTGATTTCAGTGGACCAGGGGTTGAATGGAGCTGATACTGAAGGTGAGGGGATAAAGGAGAGAGTGCTGAGATGGCTACTGTGTAAGTATGCTGAAGTATTTAATGTGACCTTCTGGGAAATTGAACAGTTTGTGGCCAACTTTACACCCAAGGAGGGGGTTTCACCAGTCTTCCTCAAGGCAAGGACTATACCTTATGCACTCAAAGAAAATGTGGAGCAGGAGCTGCCATATTTGGAACAGCAACAAATCCTGGAAAAGGTTACCTACGGTAATTGGGCAAGCCCCTGGTGTAAGTATCTAAGGCGAATGGGGAGGTAAGGTTATGTGCTGATTTTAAGGCTACTGTATATCCTAGGATAAAGCTAGCATGCCAGTTACTTCCAATTATAGATGATAATTTTGCATCTTTGGGGAATGGTAAGGTGTTTTGTGTGCTGGACTTGTCAAATGCCTACCAGCAGCTGGTGGTGGGGAAAGAGTCACAAGATTTGGTCACAGTAAATACCCATAGGGGTCTGTAGCAATATTGGAGAATGCCTTTTGGGTTGTAGAGTACTCCGGGCATATTTCAAGGAGTGATTAAACAGATTTTATGTGAGATTTCGGGAGTAATTGCATACTTGGATGATATCCTCATTACCGGCTGTTCATCAGAGGAATGTGCAAGGAAATTGGACTCGGTGCTACAGAGTTTGCAGTAACGGATGAGAGCCAGGAAAGAAAGTGCAATTTTCTAGAAAGGGAGGTCAATTTTTTGTGGTATGTCATCAGTGGCGAGGGCATTAGGCTTGCCAAAGACCTACAAGAGGCAATAGAAGGCTCCATCTCCAACTACGGTAACACAGTTTTGCGCATGGCCTATGCTGTGCATAAGATCCATAAATACCTTTAAGGTAACCATTTTAAACTCTATACAGATCATAGTCTCTTTACTACCATCTTTGAACCTAAGAAGGTAATTCCATTTCTAGCAGTGGCGCGATTGCAGCGGTGCTCTTTGCTCCTTTCAACATATGACTATTCCATTGAGTACATAAAAGGGCAGGAAATGGGTAATGCTGATGCCCTGTCAAGGTTACCACTATCTCAAGCACAGACCTTAGATAAACCAGTCTTCCAGGTTCATCATCTTCAGAACTTTTCATTCAATTAGGCAGGGGAGATTACTATGGAAACATGACAGGATGAAGTATTGAAAACTGTGAAAAACTATGCTAGGTATGGCAAACCATGTTACTGAGCCCAACATTAAACCTTACGCAAGCAGGGAGGATGAGTTGGCAGTGGAAGAAAACTGTGTTATGTGGAAGGACATCGTAGTAATTCCACAAGTATTAAGAGAACTGTGTTGCAAATGTGGCTCAGTGGTTTTCCTGGAGTAGTTTAGTTGAAAATGCTGGGGAGAAGTTATGTTTGGTGTCCTGGAACATGGCTAGAGACTTATCGAGTGGTAGAGTGGATACATATCGATTTAGCAGAAAAGGAAGGAGAAAGGGCTATTAATCTAAGTGGATGCCTATTCTAAATGGGTGGAGGTATGGCCAATGCAGAGCACAATGGCCGAACAGAAGACAATTGAAAAGCAGCAAACAGCCTTTGCGGAACATGGTTCGCCCGAAAGACTAGTGGCCGATAATGGGTCACAGTTTCGGTCAAAATAATTTGAGCAGTTTGGTGAGACAAACGTGATCACTTTGCAGCTGACTCCACCTTTCCACCCACAATCCAATGTAGCAGCGGATAGAACTATGGAGTCAGTGAAGACTGCGCTCTTCAAGCAAGCAGTGAAAAGTGGTCTAATAAAGGGGGCACCATCTCTGCATAATGCCATCAATAAGTGGTTGTTTGCATACCGAAATACACCACACATGGTGACTGGGACAACCCCTCCAGAAATGTTTTTGAGGAGGAAACCATGTACGAGATTGCTGTTGGTGAAGCCAAGCCTGCCAGAATATAATGAAAAGGTAAGCAAACTTAAGAGTTGGTGCGAGGAATTCAGTATTGGTGAAGTGTGTCTGTGGGGAACAGGCAAGATAGCTACCAGGGTGTATTGTAGAAGTGGTGAGCCCGGTGACATACAAGGTTAAGGTTGGGGATATCATAAGATATTTTCATCTAGATCACTTACTCAAGAGTCACCTGCAAGAGGTGTCCTTGGGCGAACAGTGGAACTCGCCCCATACTGCACCTAGACAAGAGGGAGGGTGGAGCCGCCTGTCTTCAATGGAGACAGGAGCAACATCAAAAGCTGGAGCAGCATCTGTACCAGAGTGGCCGGCAACAGGTGCAGTGTCCAGAGTCAGAGCAACATCCATATCGAAGCGGCCAGCGACAGACGTAGGGGAGGACGAGGCATCAGTAGGATTACAAGGATTGTCGGGCACAGGAGACAACAGTGAAATGGACGAGGGTTTTCATGGTTTTGGTGTGGAAACTGTAACTCCTCAGAGAGGGGTATCTGTTAGGCGCAGTGAAAGGATGAGGCATCCTCCAACATGGTGTGTGTGGTAGACGTAGAAAAAATATTTAGTTACTACACCAGTTAGGGGCGGTCGTAAATTTAGGAGGAAGTGTAGTTTTGTGTATTTGTGATGCCAAGGTTGGTGGCCGTGAGTGTTGACTTGACGGCATCCGGGTTCAGTACATAACATAATCCAGTGTCTGGTGCCCAGCCCCCAGACATTGTTCCCATATCCCCATGAGACATTTTGGATTTTGAGACCATCTTAAATCTTGATTAAAAAAAAAAAAAACATCTTTACATCATTTTGATTCCTATATAAGGGATGATCCCCTCAACTTCCTCACTATGATGTCCTCAAAAACTAGTGGTAAAGTGTGAAAACAGTATCCAAGAAATAATGAAAGAGAATGAGATGGAACAAAAGGAAATAAGAAAATAGAAATCCAACATGGTGGATGGTAAGAAGGAATGACAAAATCATGATGTGGGGAAGGTGATTGAGAACAAGATGGTTATAATCTGATCCTTCATCCCTCCAGAAACTAAAATGACTGATGGGGATCCTAGATGGCTGATATTTTAGTAAGAGGATAATGTATGTCCGGGGACACAAGCTGCTGGCCGCCATCTTGAATTGTTATAGTATTGACTATTTTTCCCTCAAAGAGCATAAAAATGCTAGAGGTTCCCCACAAAATATCGAGGAGTTCCCTCCAAATCTGCAAAATTTCCTTAAAAAAAATTTTTGTGCCCAATTTTTTAAGCAGCCTAGTTGAAAAGTAGCATGACCCCACAATGTGGCTTGGTCGCTCCATTTTGGGGAAGAGTCATAGTGAGGAGTTGAGGAGTTGTCCTGACAAAGCCCAACAATTTACCTAAGAATCAGCTGCAGTGAGCAACATTTACAAGCAAATTCTACTAAAATATCAGTTATCTTTAATTTTCATTGGTCTTTTGGATTCCTGGGTGTTGGCAGGTAGGATTATCACCATCTTGTATTTTGATTTTCTTACATTCATTTCACCTCATGCTCTGTCATTCCTTTTTAACATTTGCCATCTTGGATTGCATCACCACTAAAATCTTGGTTTTCGTTTTTCTTCCTTACCTTTGTTCTACCTCATGCTGTATCAATTCCTTCTTACCATATATACCTTTATTTCACCTATACTGTTTGCAAACGTGGCCATTAGAGTTTTTGAGGATGTATTATAGGAGGGGGTTGAGAGGATCATCCATTTTATAGGAATCAGTATGATGTAAATAAATGTTTTTTGTTTTTTTTTGTTTTGTATTTTCAAAAATTTTGGAGATGTAAGTATATTGTGTAACATATCTTCAATCATATACTCTAAAGTAAGATTTGAATATTGTATTGTTTTATTTGATTATTCACCTATATACAACACCATATTAAATTTGATAGACAAAGATATGTTGCTTAATGTATCTGCATATTCGTAGAGGTCATTCGTACATTGTATTATAGACTGTTCACAGTAAAATAAGCACTTTTGAAAGCCCTGCTTAGGATCTACTTGTATGCACGTTTTGTATTTTCTGCCTTATGTAAAATTTTCATTGGCATGGGCCTCGTCACTTTATTCATGTGTCGGTCAAGTAAAATGGTAAAATTATTAGAAAAAAAGTTCATATTTTACAAATCGCCCATTTTTATTCTTCAATGAATTAATAAAACCGAAAGGTAAATTAATAATTTAGGTTATCACAAATGGTTACTTAACACTTTATTAAACGTTAAGATACGGAACTACTTCCCCTCCATCATTACCAACCTTACTGGGCGCCCGTTAAAATATATGCAGGTAGAGGCAGTGACATTTTTCTAAGGTTGATTTCAAAAGTGCTCACTTTATCATGAACAGCCTTTAGCATACAATCAACATGCTACTCTCACTAGTAGTAGGAAAATGGGGCTGCTGAAGCAGAAGGTTGACGGTTCAGATTCTCGGATTTCCACCATATTGGTTGATGTCACTTCTTATTACATAAGCCCCCATGATTTCACCCTCTATGACATCAGATCTTGGCAGTCATATTGTTTTGTCTGCTGTAGACAGCCATTTTGTTTCATCTGCTACTTACCTTCGTTCAACTGCCGCCTGCTAGAGTGTGCATCTGTTGTCTGGCCGCCATATTGTTCCATCTGCTATAGTTGCCTCATTGACCAACAGGAGCGCTGTTATTTTTATTTTGGTAGCTCAAAAAATCCTTTGGAGGAGTGTGGGACCAAACAGCAGAACATTGGGTTGTCATGCAGATGTCTTAGACCACTCGGCTACTGAGACATATAAGGGAGTAGGGTTTTTAATGTTCTATACACATTACAGCACACCCCATCATTAGGAAAAAAGAAATTGTATATGTAATCTTACTAGGAGTATGTACTTTGATGGCACTTGGCTGATATGATAAACTGTATTTCATCACAGTATCTAATTAATTATCATGGGTGCTCAGAAGCTATGCATCCCACTGTCTGAAATATAAATTTTATTTTAGAACTTGTTTAATCATTTATATAATTTTGCATTTAAATTAATTACGCTGTATTTTCATTATGGTATTTTACTATTTCTCATTTACTTTTGTGATTATTTTAAATTTTTGTTTTCAAGAATGTCATTTTAATTTTCTGTGTAAATATTTTTTACATGTAGGCCTTCTAGTGATGTGTATTTTTATTTATTTAATATTGTATTAATTTTTTTAAATTTATATTTTTATTCATTTTATACATGTACTTTTCTATAATTAATCATTTTAATTGGTATGTGGGAATTTAGTTTATTTACTACTGTATTTCATGTTGTAGTGCATTATAAATATATTCTATCGAGAATATTGTGCTACTTTGTGAAAGTGTCTTGCTAACATATAAGATTGAATGTGACAGTGGGAAGATGGCTATGATGGCGAGAGTGTGGCTTCATGTGCTGGAGCCACATGTATTGCAGATGAGACTGCAGCACGAGACAAGAAGCCCATTATTAAGGAGGAGATGACATTTGAAGATAACTTGGTGTGTGAAGAGATTTCCACAGGTGTGTATGTATAGTTTTGTTATGGCTAGTGCTTGCATTAATGTTGATGTTGGGTGTTGTGCCTGGAAGGAAGAATGCTTTCAGAGTTAATAAAATGAGACTTGCATACTTATGCCACTAAGTTGCAGGTATTCTTTTGGAATTAAGAGTCTCGGCATGTTGCTTGTTCTCTCAACAGTAAATCACATTTGTGAGGTGGAGCTTCAGTATTGATGTTAATGCAAGTGGCAGCTGAAGCGAGTGGTACATAGAATCCTGTTGGCTGTGTTTTGTCATTAGAGTTCTTCACACAAGTACAGTGTTCTGTTATACACATGTGTGTATGCAAATATTGTGTGTTCTCAATAGCAGTCTTTGAAGTAGTTTATGTAGGCAACGTATGTCGATCGCTTATCCCAAAATAATAACCTCAAATAACTATGAAAAATCTATTTCAGAGTCTGTAACATTTCGTGTCACAGTTGGCAGCTGGTCAGTGAGCACATATGGAAGTTTCTGTTTACACTTAATGAAGGTTTTTAACCATACTATAAAACTTGAATGTGTTTGCCATTGTTTGCATGAAAGATAACTGAGCTGTATTCAATTTCTCACAACACACTGCTCAGTATTTCTTTGGAAATGGAAGTAGTTGCTCCTGTAATCCTTGTTATCAATGTTCTGATACGTCATACGTGTTGCATAGGCTTTGCCTTTAGTGTAACTCCAGAGGAAAGAATTGAAGTGGAGTAATGTGAGGTGATCTGGTGGCCATGATGTTGGACCATCGCATCCAATCCAGCGACTGGGAAGTGTTTATTCAGGAAATCACAAACAGTTAATCTTTAGTGTGGCAGTGTTATCTTCTTGAAACAAGAGCCAGGGGTGAAACTTTTTAAACTGAGGTGTTTCAAGTATATACTTTTAGATCAGCTGCACAGCGAGCTATGTGAAGTCCAAGTTCATATAATTAGTTTCGAACTGATGTGCTCATTGCTTCAGTGTAAGACTCTTTGTAGATGCTAGTTCTCCAACAGTGCAGTGTGAACACAGCAATTACCACTGTCTACAAGAAGTTTTTATTAATATAAAGTTTAATAGAAGAACCTCGAACCATGTCATTGATGCCATCAGAGACATGCCACACGGCAGCTTGGTATTACATGATGCAGAGAAAGAGAATCTTGGAACAGGTAGTTGTTTCCATGTGAACTACAGTGTGAAATTTGTGGAGTAAGAGTTAATGCTATAAGTTGTGTTGCCGTGTGTGTCATGATGTATTTTCTAAGTTAGCCATGTTTAGAACAAGGACGCAGTTGCGTAGACAGAAATTTCTCAAGGGAGGTTATATTGGTGTTAGCAGTGCTGATGCAAGTGTTAATTAGGAAAAATACTAACATAAAAATTACTTCGCAATATAATATAATGTGTTATATTGTAATACAAATATTTTGCATTTTAATGTTTAATGACAGTTTTAATACTAATTGTTCACAACCTTAAGGGCAAAACGAAGGGGCTTACAAACTCCAACCCACCCATCTTGGCTACATTCCTGCAACGGGATGTACCTCTAAAGTGATTTCACAGGCTACAAGCATTGTTTATAACTTAACATTAGTAGATAGGAATTCTGTGTTTAGAAACAACATTCAATATTTGGATTAATGATTTCCTTGAACTACTTGCTCATGTCCAGTTAGTACAGTTGGCCATCAGCTGTACTGGTTTCAGGTTACCGGGGTTGTGTATATCCTTCTGGAGTGTCGTCATCTAAAGACTTCTTTATATTGAAATTAATTTAGGTACATATTTTTATTCACCTTGTGATTTACCTTCAAAGAGCCACTGAAAATAAACCTATCACTTTGTAAAATTTACTCTGCTTGAACATTTTTTTTGGCAACAACGGGAGGTTGTATTTATACATCTGGGGTGTTATAGTGTTACAAGACGCCTGAGGGGCATATGTGAGTTCGTGAGGGATGAAGCTCTTAATAAAAAAAAGAACTAAATTTGATTTTTTAAATTTATTCACACACCTATTATTTGCAGCACTTATCTATGACAACTTACTCTTTTTATTTCTCAGTGAGCATAATATGTAATGTTTATTCTAACTGTAATTAACATCATTCTTAATGTTGCTGTTTGGTAATAGTCAATTAAATCATATTCATCATTAACACACTTTCAGTCTGTCTATTATAATCATTTCTAATGTCTTTCATTCACACACCCAGTCCAATAGTCCAGTCTGGCAGTTGCACTATTTACTCTGTCAAAGCTCAGTGCCAGTCGGTCAATATGGAACTCCTTCGATTTCGCCTGAGAGTCTTGACGTCAAATCTGAAATTCTACATCTTTGATCTTCAATCCTGTAGGGGCCTTCCCAACATTTCTGTAGCTTCGGGCAGTACACTTTTCGCCCTGAGGGTTGTACAGCCACACCAGTTGTCCTTATTGATGTACCTTGTCCTACATTCTCTTATCATACCATGTAGTCATTCTGTCACTATTTATTCTGAGGTGCTGTCGAACAAAATCATGAATGCTAACTAGTCTGTCATGTAAGTTGCTGGCATAATCAGGCGCTGCAGCTTCCTTGTTTTTTGGTCGGCCAAACAGTACGTCACTAGGAAGGCATAGCTCTCTTACTTATACTTAGCTTTAGTCATTTACATGTTGCAGAACTCCTCAGGCTCCTCCGGCGTACCCAATGATTTTCTTTCTGCTTCTCCGCTTCACGCACACGACCGTCTTGCTTTTCAGACAGATGCCAACTCCCCATCCTCTAGCACGTCCTCACAGTAACCCCCCCCCCCCCCCCCCAGCTAATTTAGGGGCGCTTTTGTTTTTGAAGCACTACACTGCCCTGTCTGTGTACGTTGATGGTACATCTACACTATCTAAGTGGGGGGTACTACTCGTCGTGCACTCACTCACTGACTCACTGTTGTATGTCGTAATGCGGAGGCTTGCCTCGCGTCTTCTTCACAGGCTTCCCCTACTTTCTCAGAGCGACGTGTGGTGGGGTAGGCCAGGCAAACTTTGTAGGCGGCCTCCATGGTGGCACTCGGTACTGGCCTGGCACAGCTGCGACCTGGCAGGATCGTTGAGGCAGCATGTTTGGGCGTGGCAGGAACTGTAGTATAGGCTCTCCGTCTGACGTGGATGCCAGTGAGGTGGCCGCCAGAGGCAGTGGTTCAAGTGGTGCTACTGCCTCTGTCGCAGACGGTGTTGTGTTTAGGGGGTTCAACAGCCCCCCCCCCCCACCATGTTGGCTGGTTGGTGGTCCGCTTCCCGTGTGGACAAGGTACCCCGGGTATCCGACTCAGCATGAGGTGACACCAGGGCTGCTGGTACCGTAAGGGGCAGGTCTTGGGGCTGACCATCTTCTTCTGCCCCTCCTGTCGGTGTTGGCTGGTGGCCCCGGGCGTCGACCTTACTTCACCTCATCAGCTCGTAAGACCTCGCTGTTAAGAGCTGCTAAATCTCGTCCCTCTTCTGGCCTGGGTGCTGATTGATTGAAAACCAGAGGTGGCTAGTGCCGTATATCTATCTACACGTTACTTCTGGGGGCACCAAGGCTCAGGCCAAAAAGCTAACTCTGTCTGTGAGTGATGAGGACACTCGTGGGGACAAAGAAAGTAGGCCTTTAAGGAATGTACATCTGTCCATCACCACTGCTGCTTTCAGATTGGGAACATGGTGGTTGTAAGGCAACCTCTCCAGGTATCCCGTCAACCATTACTCATAACACTTGAACCAAAAACAAAACAAAAAGAATGAAATGTCAATACTTTTACATAAAATATTCCAAAATCACAAAATACCTTCCTGGTGTTAAAAATATGTAGTTTCAAAAATTAAAAGTAGGTACTTTGAATTGTCTTGGCACAGGTTACTGGTATTACACGCTGTCTCCGTCTTGAGGGGTTTGAGAGTACGTGATGTCACGTGGTGCTTGGGCGCTACAATACCAGCTTGTGATGTCATGTTTCTGCTGTGCACTTTAAACTGGCCACTACTTTTCTGTACTGCTCACCCATCCTTCTCCCTTGCCCTCACTCTCACACTAACACTCAGCTCACATAAGCACTGGGGATGTTCTCTAGGTGCTGCTAGGTAGTCGCCAGGACTTTGCTAAAAAATGAGGGTATGAGGTATGACAACAGTTTATATTTTACATTGTTGTTCCACACTTCCAAAAAATTCAGTTTTGTGTTATAGTCTGGAACAACAGAAGGGGCACTTCTGGTGGTATGCAGATTGCAGTGTATTTTAATATTTATTTATTTACTCTGAGCAAGTTAATTATTTATTTGTTTACTTATCAGACTGTAAAAATTTGCTTAGTTTACGTTTTTTTCAGGACTGAGAATTTGAAACCCCCAAATTTATTAAGATCATTTTGTAAATTCAGAAATGACGTATTAGGTTTTATTTAGGCTTAAATGTATTCATTTTGTATTACTCAATGTTAAGTCTTTATAAAAGGACACATATTCAAGTAATCACAGTGTAGGACTTGTTGACAGGCACACACACACACACATAAAAAGTGGACTAATTTTCCATGCTGCTGCTGATCGCGACGTTTCGCTGGCCAAACCAACTTCATCAGGCGGCATATTGTAGGACACTGCAGTATGGTGGAAGGGCATTGTTGGTGGTAAACATAGTGGCCGGATGGCAAATTAGGGTGGGGCGGAAAATGAAAATTTGCCAGTATAGCTGATGAGTGTAGTTTGGAGCTGTAATTATCTTATGTTGAAACCTGTGACTGCCTTGATTTTGTTATAAATTGGTGAGCTAGTTCTCAGCATCTGATTACTGAGCTTTTGCTTGAAGGTGGTAGGGCTCTCACAATTCTGGTACTGTAGCAGGATTCAAAATCTTTGTTGTGTGTCCTGTAGGTTATTGATGTGACCAGTTATGGCTTGTTTGGTGTAGCTGATAAATCAGATGATTTTCTGCACAATTGTAGTCGCCTTGGATGGAGTTTGTATGGCTAGTGAGTCTGCTGTTGAAAGAAGTTGAGGGTTGGTGGATGGCCCAGGAGCCACAGCGTGAGCTATTGCAGGGGTGGGATCCTCTGGGAGTGATAGTTTGGTTGGCATTTGTGGTCGCCTGCAGCTTTGGACGAACCAGGTTGTTGCGGAAATTAGGAGGCCTTTTGAAGACCATCTGGGTGGTTTGGAGAGCAGGTCTTGTGTTTGCGGTGAAGAAGCTAGAATTATTATCTAGAGTGGAGAATGTTTCTGAGTTTATTTATGCCTTCATGATATGAGACCACCAGGGGAATATCAGAGTGGTTGACCTTGGTTTGTGTTCCAGTATTTGAGATGGCTTGCTGAATCTGTTTGTGGACGAGGTGCCAGGGGTAGCCCCTGTCGAGGAATGCTCTGGGTATTTGTTCACACTGTTTGTTGAGATCACTGTTGGTGGAGCAGATATGTTTGGCTCTTGTGGCAAGACTGTAGGGTAGGGATATTTTTTGGCATGATATGGGTGGTAGCTGTCGAAATGTAAGTATTGGAGGGTGTTGCTAGGTTTGGTGAGTATAGCAGTTTGGATTGTGCTGTTGTGGACAGAGAGTTAAACTACTAGGAATATGGCGTGTGTTTTGGAGTATGACCAGGTGAACTTGAGTGTACTTTATGCGTTTAAATTGGTTAGAAAGTGAATTAGGCTGTCTTCAGTGGAAGTCCATATCATGAAGATGTTGTCAATGAAACACATCCAGCAGTGTGGTTGGGTTGGTTGGTGACTGAGGAAGTTTTCTTCTAGCCGGCCCATAAACAGATTCATATAGGATGGGACCATACGTGTACCCACTGCTGTGCCTTTGACCTGAAGGTAGTGTGAGTCTTGAAATACGAAGTTGTTGTTGCTGAGGGTTAACCTGGTGTGTTCAAGGAGCAAACCATCTGGCAATGGGATGTGTCATTCCTTCGTAATGGTTGTTCATTGTTAATTTCTGTTGTATGACTGCCTAGCATAATGATATTGGAGCTTGGAGAGGGTGAAAGATTTTAAATCTGTGGGGAGGTAATTTAAGAAGAGGTCCATAATAGTAGTAATTATTTTTTTAGTGCTGTCATTGCTGGCGTCTCTTAACTTCCATGGATGATGTCACCCATCACATTATGTCTGTGGGGTCTGCAGAGCTGTGAAATTTTCTTCAGTCATTTAGAATTGTCTAATTGCAGGTTTCATTAATTAAACTTGTGTTTAAAGTTTCAACTTTTTTTTTTGTTAATTTGACTATCTTTTTTGAACATTTCACACAAAACTGTTATTTACAGCTTTGCACTAACTACTGAACTTGCTAGAAATGTTAAACCGTTTGTACAACAGAATTCTTTTATATGTTTTTACATTGCATCACTTCTCTTAATGAATGTCATCATGATTTAGGCCACTGCCAATTGACCTATTATTAGAGTTCTGTTGCAGTTCACATCGTATATTTGCAACTGAGGAAACCAATTTCCTTCTGTTTGTTGTTGTAGTGGGTAAAATATTTCCTCCAGTGTTTTATGTCGGTGATTCAATGTCCTTTTATTCAATTGAAGTGTTTTGTTTTGCAGTTTGTATCTTTTTAATTCTTGTGTTTATATTTACTTAACTAATGGTGAAATATGGTCTGTTACTTCATTGTCTGTTTTTACGCTGCTGGACTATCACTTCCTTTCCGATCTCAACCTGTACCACTCCTACCCAACATAGCAACTGGGCTGAGGAAGAGATGGGAAGCATAAATTCCAAAATTTGTAAAACAATAACAGGCCGAGGACATTATGGTTTCCAGTATAATTGTGACTATCAACTTGTCTTTTCGTAAATACTACCAAACCGGATTTACAAAATACACATATGTTTTTAATTTCCTAGATCTCTTCCATTTAGCTCTTTGTTAGTAAATCCCATTTGAAAGGTTTTTGTTGAAGAAAGATAACCTGCATATGACAACAAAAAAAAAAGGGGGCATTTATAAAAAAAACCTGAAATGATATATTTTTTTGATACACATTGTTTGAAAAGACATCACAAATAATTTATAAACTGTTAATAGGGATGTGTGGGATCCCAAACCTTCAGGGAAAAAAGTCGGGAAAATGGCTTTCCCGGAATGTTGGGCAAAAATTAGCTGACTCCCGAAATTTTCCGGAAAATGATGTTTAATGCACATTCCTAATGATGATGTTTCCTATGAGCAGGAAAAACAATATTTCTCTTACTGTCAAGCTTAAACTAATTCTTGTGTGTATTCTCCAAAACTTTAATTAGTATTTTCCGTTGCATTACTATCTTATAAACTCATTATTTACCTAATTGCAGATTTACATTTTTTCTGAAAAATCTTTATTCTAAATTGTTTCCACATTTATGTAAACACCATTAACGTATGCTATTTGTTTTTTTGTCTTTTGGGTTGATATTTTTTTTATAAACTTTACGTATCTTTTTTTTTTTTTCACATGCATGCTATGTAAGATCGCGCTAACTGAAAGTCAGTATTATGATTGGTAATTTAACATCGATGAATGATCATATGATAAGTGATAAAAAACATGAAGGAATTCTCCACTTAAATCAATTACACACACAGTTATTAAATACAATGTTAATTAAATTAGTTTGCTCTCATCCTAATTGAATACAACCTTAAAATAAATGCCATTAATGCAATTTATGTTTTGGTTAGTCAGAGATGGTAGATATACCAAGTGTTGCATCCCATGACGTGCGTTTTCAAATATGGTTATCCAGAAAAACCCAAGAACAAATTAAAGAAATCCTAACTTTGATGCGCAAACTTTTTTCACTTGTCTCCAAGCGAAGCATACTTGTTTAACTTATCTATGGCGAGAAATTTATTTATGTTTTTTTTTTTGCATATTGTTTACTTGAACTTAATTTCTTTATGTTGTTATTGTAATATTTTGGTTGCAAATGGAAAACTCAGATAAGTTTGTAAACAGTAAAAAATTAGGCGCGTGGAAATTCTACGAACGTCTGCCAGAGAGCAAATCATTGGCTAGATGTGTATGTTGAAGGAAGGTGATAAAAAGTGAGCTGGGCTGTTGAGACACTCGAACCAACATCCTGCATTAAAAAAAGATTTTGATGAAGCAAAGAAGACTTCCATTGCAAAAGTGACAACAGCAGAGTTTGGGACGAAATCTGGCAGCAGCATATGACTAACAATACAAGAAACTAAGAACTGGCCTTCTGATCATCCACGTGCTGTCAAACTCACAAATGCTATTGGTGAATGGTTTTCAGACAGTTTTTTGCCGTATAGTGTAGTGGAAAACGGAAAGTTTAAGAATGTTATGGGTACTGCTTAGCCTCTGTACAAAGTACCTTCACGTACCACCCTCTCTCGTAACGTGATCCCTGATTTGTACAATAATACTAAAAGCAAACTGAGTGAAGCAATATCACAAGCACTTGCTGCCGCATGTGATTCTGTTTTGTTGATGTCATTCACCTTTGATATGTGGACATCAGGCAGCAATGCTGCCTGATGTCATTTTATCGACGAGTAATTTTCCCTGAAGAATTATTGCTTTGGTGGATACCACTTTCCTGGTGGCCACATTGGAGCTGCAGTTGGAGAAAGGATAAACTACATATTACAAGTGTGGAAACTAAATAATTTATTCATTCCATTTTATGCTGTCATTGATAATGGGAGGAACATTTTACTCGGCATATCCTTGTGTGCCATAAAGTTTGAACACTTACATTGTTTTGCCCATACACTGCAACTTGCCCTTGCACTAGATTATGCAAAGCAAAATACTACTGCAATGGCTCCCATGCTTAAAAAAAGTTCATTCCCCTATATGACACTATAAGCATAGTGCAAAAGCTTCTGGGGAGTTGCACAAGATCCAAGAATCTTTAGGCCTGCCTGTGCTTCAGCTCATTCAAAATTGTGAAACACGGTTGAATTCCGAATATATTAGGCTTGAACAACTACTTGCCTGATATCTCATATTTCTCTCCAAAACAAAATTAACATTTTACAACCCAAGCATCAAGCTACAACAGAGTTGTGTGGTGACAAAACCCAAACTCTGTCAATGGTTATCCCATTGCTGTTCTCACTGAAGTCTTCACTGGAGAGGTACATTGCTAACCACTCCAAATTGCCTCCTTCAGATGTTGAGTTTGCCAAACAACTTGCTTTCCATTAAAGCAACATTTCCGGTGTATGAACTTAAAGAACCATACTTCTCTGGTATGTTGCTGGATCCAGGTTTTAAAAGTGTTGTTCTACCACAAGACCAAAAACAGCTGGCAGTGGAACACTTAAAGTCGAAAATCCCACTTGGAGCATGCAAAATTGTTAGGCCTAAGTTATTTAAAACAGATAACACTTTTATTGACTTATATAACTAGGCAATTTTTTTCAAAGTCAGAAATTTTGCAATACCACGTGTGGATGCACACTGCAAATATTTCAGTGACGTTTCTTTTTTTTTTGCAGTCCACCTTTTTTATACATATCTCCATAATATTTTTAAAGTAATTTATAAATGTAATATGCTGCAAAAGGTTGTATTTGGATAAAAGTTTATTTAGGCCCTAGTCGTAATAGGTACATTTTTATTTCAATTGTTCCCAGAACACCTTCCTGATTTGGAATCTGCCAGTACCAGTGCATCATTTTGGTCAGAATTTGAGGAAATGGCTTCATTGTAACAGCCTACAGTAAATCAAGATGTAGAAGAGTACCTTAAAAGCCCAACAATATTAAGAACGCACTGCCCACTCAAGTGGTGGAAAGAGAAAGGCCAGACACCATTCCCGCTGTTGGCCGAGATGGCTCGACAGTACTTGGGAATCCCTGCTACTGAAGCCTCCAGTGAGAGGGTGTTCTCTTCTGCAGGCAACATTGTCACAGAGCGCAGAGAAAGGCCCACAACACACCATGTTGAAGAACTAATATTCCTTCATCAAAACAGGGAAGAAATATAAAATGTTAGTTATAAAATAAATACATAGTACCAATGGTTATATATTGGTACATTTGACAAACAATTTGCTATTTTTAAAAAATGAATTGTCAATATACCTAAGTTATCATTTTGACACACGTGATTTTTTCTTGATCCCGTCCCGTTTCCTGAGGGAAAAAAATTTTTCCCTCCTGAAAATTCCTGAACACAAAATATCCATTCCCGCACACCCCTAACCTTTAGCGATAACGAAACCTCAGCCATACGCCATAGAATGTTCCACGTATGTTCAACCAATCATCTGCTCACACTCGTATTGATCCAGTGCCACTGTTCTAACTAAATGTCAGTGCCCCAATATTATAATGGCCATCTTGTGAAACCTGAACAGCACGCCGCATACTGATCCATATATGTTCAACCAATCATCTGCTCACGCTTGTATTGATCCAGTGTCACTGTTCTAACTAAATGTCAGTGCCCCAATATTATAATGGCCATCTTGTGAAACCTGAACAGCACGCCACGTACTGATCCAATACTCTGGGTGTTCACTTTACTTGCTGGCGCTAGTGCAAATAATACATATTTTTTCAGGTGCAAAATCTGTAGAAAGCTAACAAATGATGTAGTCTTATGGGGGTTTGGTGTGTTATATTACTATTAATTATAAGGTGCATTATCCAACACCACGACACTGTTAGTGGGCAGGTTTGGTATTAGTTTTTCCCTAATCCACTTCTCACAGTTGGTCTGGTTCATTTGGTGGTGGTAATTACCGGTAGCTTGGTGTGATTTCCATATGACAAGGGCATTCGGCACGAAACCATCTCAACTGCCATCATGTATCATGATGAGACTTTTTTTGTTGCACTTACGAAGATAAAATGGACTCCTCTAAATAGATGATATTCCGGTTTTTATTTCTGAAACTGATAATACTCTTCAGATAGTTTATTCTTTTCTGCCTAATGTCATGCTTTTCAATAAGATTTAGGTGCTGAGATTTAGTTTTACACCCCTTTTTTTCAGGATTTTAGGTAGGGCGCTATCACAACCGTGAAATCCTATTTCCATTTTCAACTTCTCCCTTAGCCTTGTCGCTGTGGGAACACATTTTTCTGTAATGTAAAGGATATCAATTGTCCTGCGAACCACGCCTTCATCAAACCCATCTAATTCGTATTTTGAAGACTTTTTCTTTTCTTGTTAGGTGTTTCAAACGACCCTTCAACTACTTCCTGCATACGCCGACCTTCCTTCTTAACATGTAGAACAGTTGCACAAGAAACTCCCGTTGCTTGTGCTGTGCGCAGTTGCACTTGTTCAAGACGAATAGACAAAGACATTACACCATGTCGCGCTTCATTTTCCATTCAATTTAATACAAATTAAGTTTTTTCTGTTTAATCTTTGACAGTTTAGGCTGCATTTCAGTACTCAACTGGTAAAAAAAGTACGCTCACATAAATCACTAGTATGTTATAAAGATGTACAAAGAACCACTGCAACGGACTTCTACTTTACACAGTTCACACAATCTGCAGTATTCAATTTACTGTTCCTGGCAAAGTGATAGACAACACACTGGTCACGGCAGTGCGTGGCGGACTGGTCAATATTTTCAGGTACGGCGGTATGTGAAGGGACAGCCTTGGCACTGCCTTACTGCGCATATGCGCTGGCTCTCCCACACCCTCGCCGCCTCACAGCGCATGCGCACTGGTTCTCCCTGCCTCCTTTTCTCGGCCATTTCAACTGTCGTTCAGGCATCATCTTATCCTGCGAGAAGTGTAGAATTGGCAGTTCTGATGATAGTAAAGTTTTTTGGGACATTCTATATAAGTTTCTGTTTCCAAGGATACCTCTACGAACGCGCTGAGCAGAATGCACAACTCACGTCTGTTTGCACAGCCATCCAAGGTTAAATATCAGATTATAATTTTCATAGTGCTGTCGTGTGTTAAAGATGCCAAAATTTAAACCTTGTAAAGCTGCATTATATCAGCAACGAGTAGCGGAGTTCCCTGTTATACTACAGGTGGGGGTCGTAACATGCGCTAATACTGCTATATAGTGGCAAGTTTAAAAGCATTAGAAGATTCTAACTATCAGAAATGTGGTATTAAGAGTGTAAATTTAACTTTTAGTCTTGCTCAGGTTGGAATGCTATGTTTTCCATTACAGCTGCCTGATAAAGCAGTTTTTAGCTTTGTTGTAGGGCTTGAAAACATATTTTAAACATGCTAAACGTCTTGAAAGTACTTTTCATGCCCGGTCTGGAGTATTATTTCTCTTCTTATATGCTTAAATTTTAGTGAAAAAAAAAAAAAAAAAAGTATGCAAACATGCTGTAACATAATTTTGACACTAGGTAGGCAGTCCCCTTACTTTCAAGACACTACGTGTTAGGAATGTGTTTTAAGTCCTCCAATATCGCTAAAAGGGGCATTTTTTTTAGGTGGCCGTAACGGACTGAGACTCCTGTAGAGAATGTGTATTGAATGGTTACAGGGTGTCCACCAACAAGGAAAACAGGGAAAAGTCAGGGAATTTCCACGTGAGCCAAGGAAAATGTAAATAATTGCTACTCTGCAAAAGTTGTTAGTTGTGTGAATAACAGGATAATGTCATTATGTTCATATGCATTTTGAAATTTCAATTTTTCAGTTTGTGAACTGGTAATAGTGACATAGTGCCTGTACGTACAAAATTTAAAAAGTGTGTGTTTGTAATGGGCACACATGTGAAGCCAATAGTGTTTATCGCAAGAAATATCAATGGGCTGAGTAAAATATTGGGGCTGGTGGCTGGATCTGTAACATAACTGATAACTTAGCATATTTTTTCTTTCAGTGGGGGAAAAATATGATATTTGAAGATTTCGGTCCTAAAAATAGGTTAGGGAAAGTGGTAAGATTCTGCCTGGAAAACAGGGAAAAGCCAGGATGATGGAATTCCAGTGGACATCCTGTGTTAAGAAAACGGATAAATAACTGTGTTTTATGTTTTGTTTACTTAATTTCTGTGCAATCTGTAATTTTATTACATCAGATACATTAGAGATAATGTATTTTCTTTACACAGTGGGCCGTACTGAAATGTGTGTGTGTTTCATTAATTTTTTTGGTAAAGATTTATGCAAGTACAAAAAAGGCACTAAGCCTTTTTCCTCATAATTTTACTACTGTTCAGTGCCTTTTAAGTAGCCTAAACATAAGTTTTTATTGCCTTAACATCCTATGTCTAATAATTGCACATATGCATAAACTTCTTGTGTACCTTGTATTTTCCAAGAGGCCTGGCCACATATGTTTGTTACTCTTTGATGGCAGTTCTTGACTATCAAAAATTTCTCAACAGATTCTACTTCATTAATAACCTGTGGGGCATTTTCCCTACACGTTGAGTATTTGCCTAGACACGATCTCCTTGGCTCTGTAGAATTCTTAGACAACTTTCATCTATCACTGTGCACAATAACTTTTCTCTTCTCTAATAATACTTTAAATGTGACTGAGCTCAGTTTTCTTTCAACTTTATGAGGTCCAGACTAAAACTTATGAAACTTAGATACTCTACCTTTCTTAACACTTGGCGTGTGTAGATACACATAATCACCTACCTCAATTTCTGGTGATTTTGACTTCTTGTCATAATACTCGTTTTGTCTCTCAAAAGCTACTTTATTCCTTTTGCTAGCTACTTCATGTGCTCCTTTTAACTTGTTACTCAAAATATCTACATATTCCTTGGCTGTCATACCCCCCTCTGAAACATTAGGCTGACTACTCAATTCACCTAAAGGGGGTAGCCTAACTTCTTTCCCATACAACAAATAATGTGAGCTTTAATCCGTCACTGAGTGTGGAACTGTCCTATGTGCGTGCACTGCATATGGCAAATATTATTCCCAATGACTACCGTATTCATCTACGTAATGATATATCATGTCCGCTAGGGTTCGATGTTCTCACTTTATCTGTCAGCAGGCATTGCGGACAACCATGTCGTAAAATAATCTGCTATCCAAAGTACTTCGCTACTGTCTCTGTAGTTTGATCGGGAATTAATATAGCTTCACAGTACCTTGTGAAATAATCAATAAATGTCAACACATATTTATTCCCTTTCCCACTCATCGGTAAGGGACCTAAAATATTTAGAGATACCAACTAAAATGGGGAATTTACTTGCGAGAAAGAACTTAATGGTGCTTTCATCATTTTCGTACTTTTTCTCAAGACAATCATTGCACCTCACAATATATTCATCTACATCTTTATTCAATGTTGGCCTCCAGTACAATGATTTGAGGAGGTTCTGAGTACGCTTCACGCCTTGGTGAGCAGAAAATGAAGTGACATGGTGATGACTAATTACTCTGGTCACGAGCGACTTTGGAACAACTACCAAAATTTTGTCCTCTTCGCGTTTGTATAGGATGCCTTCCCTATCAATAAAGAAATTTCCTTATCTGCTTTATCAATTATACTTTGACATGTTTCGTTTTCCCTCTGTTCTTTCTTAATTATTTCTTTAGTTAAATCTTCTGAATTTATCACATTTACCATTCGTGACAAACAGTCTGCATTCGTGTGTTTCTTGCCCGGTTTATGGACTACTTCAAGATCAAACTCTCCTAAACGAAGTGCCCTTCGAGTGAGTCTCGAACTGGGGTCTTTCGAATTCAATAACCATCTCAATACAGCATGGTCAGTAATAACGGTAAATCTACGCCTGTACAAATATGCTCTGAACTGTTTTGTGGCAAAAACTAAAGCGCACAATTGTTTTTCCGTTGTAGTGTAATTCGTTTCTGCTGAATTTACTTGTCTACTGATATAGGTGATTGGTTTCTCGTGTCCGTTCCTCATCTGAGACAGGACAGCGCCTACGGCATAATTACTAGCATCTGTACTCTCAATAAATGGTTATGAAAAATCTGGATACACAAGAATTGAATAAGAAATTAATTTTTCTCTTAACATTTTAAAAGCTTCTTCCTGTTCTGTTCCCCAATAAAATTGTTCATCTTTCTTAGTTAATTTCTTCAATGATCTTGCTATATCCGCAAAATTCGGTACAAATTTCCTATAACACTGAAATAAACCTACCACTGAGCGAACTTCAGTGATGTTTTTAGGTCTGGGGAGTTCTTTAATTGCTTGCAAAATCTTTTGATTTGGTTGTAGCCTTTTGAACTTACATGTCCTAAGTATTCTACACTGTCTTGTACAAATGAACACTTACTAGGCTGGATTCGCAAGTTAGCTTCCTCTTGTCTTTCTAAAACTTTACTCATGTGCTCGGCATGTTCTATCACAGTACTGCTAAGTATTATAATGTCATCAATGTATACTAAACACTGATCACCTAACATACCTGTTAGAACATAATTCTCCATTAACCTCTCAAATGTAGCTGGGGCATTACACAGTCCAAACAGTAGTCTATTAAATTTGTATTTCCCAATGACTGTAGCAAAACTCGTTTTCTCCCTATTACTTTCTTCTAACTCAATTTGGAAGTAGTCACTTGCTGGTTCCAATGTTGACAAATATTTTGACCAGTGCAAGGAATCTAACGTCTCTGTGATATTCGGAATTGGATAAGGATCCTGCTTTGTAACTTTATTAAGCTGATGGAAATCTATACAAAATCTCACCTTAAAAGAACCGTCTCAATTTTTCTATTTCACGATAACTATGGGAAACTGCCGAGGTGATTTACTCTCTGAAATAATATTTTTATCAAGCATGTTATTTATGTGCTGTGCAATTATTGGTTTCAATGCGCGGTACTCTATATGGATTCTGCTTTATTGGTCTGGCCTCTTCTGTATCTATCTTATGTTTCAATAAATTCGTGCACCCAAAATTTGAACTACCTTCCACTTTAAATATATATGCAAACTTCATTAAAACTGGGAACATTATATTAAAATCATTCTTACTCATATGTTTCAATTTATCTCTAACAATTTTCTCTACCTCCATAAATTCATCTTTTGGTAGTTCTGCTAACATTTAACCCTTCTGCTTCATTGATTTACTACTATTTGCCAAGTGAGTTTCACAACTCTGACTACCTTGAGTCTGTACATAATTCAGCTAATTTATTTTCAATTTACGTGTACAATCTAACATCGATACCGATTTTTCATTTACGCACATATTTTCAAATTTAACTCCTCTGTTTCTATGACTTTTCACATTACTCTGACATCTCAAATTATCTTGATTTCTACGACATATCACATTATCACGACATATCAACTTTTTACGACAGGACTCTGGGTTTTCATTTGGAATCGGAACTGCCTCTGCTCGGCATACTCTATCTCGGAGGATTTTGGAGACACAGTGACAAAATCTGCCCTGTTCCGTGACCTCGCTTACTAATTCACTCACTTTATGGCTGACACAACTCAAGGGAATTACTGCTTCGGAGCCTGGAAGCGAACGCTTTTTATCTTTGTTTCTAGGGACATCTGCAAGGATTTTCTCCCACTTTGTTCCGCCCCTAGACTTATACAACTTCTCTTGGATGTTTAGGGTACGCTATTTACGCATAGTACTCCAGCAATGTCACTGACAAGTGTGGTAAATCCTATTACTGTACCCTTTGGTACGAAGAGCATCTCATTAGTAATGTTCACGATTTTTGTCACTGCCCTTACAGATTTTACTAACGCTCTGTGAGGTTTCCTTGAACCTTCAACTTGACCTACCCTGTCAGTAGTCCTCTCTATATGATGACCGCCTACTTCACATTTCGCTCCTGCATCTTCTGCGCGACTAGGACTCCCCTTGTCCTCTTGCCCCCTTTGACGTGATCGCGATGGGTAGTGAAACACTGGGACGCATCCCTTTTACCCGAAACAAAGGGGATATCACATTGTTCACTCACCCTCATAACTGCCTTCTTTTCAACTACACAGGTACCCTGACAGTTGTTCACCCCGTTCTCCAGATTTGTCTCACTTAATCTATTACATGTCACTATGGAGTTTCTAGCCGTACTGCTCCTACAATACACCTCGTTCTCTGGGAAGCTCTTATCAGTAAGAATTAAGTTGCATATTGCCCTTGCCACATGGATGCTCGGCACATTCGTCAATGTCGGTTCGATGAGAAGCAATTTCGAGTCAGCATCCCAACCTGCAGTGTGCAAAGCAACATCAATCACTGTCTCCGATTTTGGTGGCAGAATCGTATGCTGTATCATTTTCACTTCATTATATTGACTACTATTCACAGTTGGGGATCCAAGTTCAGAGTTGGCCAGGCTCTCAACTTGTTTCCGCTGCTCTTTCTCAATTATGCAAGTAATTGAATTATATATCTGTTATTTCAAGTCGATTCTGGCATCATAATAACGGAGCAAATCGGTTCCAAGTATTCCGTCGAAAGGAAGCTCTGACACGCACACAAGGAACCAATATGGGTAACATTGACCATTTACCCAGAACTCTACATACTGAGTACCTGCGATCTGGAGAGAGTCTCCTGTTACGCCTTTCACTCCGAACTGAGATTCATTGATAATACTCCCGCTGATGCTAGGATGAACGAGAGATATATCGGACCCTGTGTCAATTAAGAATGAGTGAGACTGGCCCTTGACAAGAACTGATACTATTGTCTCTTTTCCTCCTACACTGTAATTTCTGCTGTGTGGTGCATGGGGCTGACACTCTGCTTCTCACATTTGGGTGGTTATGACTTACATTCTCAACAGTTTCTCTAATGCCGTGCCCTACGTTCCTAGGTACTTGGGCTTGTTGTGTGGTTTCTAAACTTTGGCATTCGCTGATCACATGTCCAAAACATCCAAAATTAAAACATCTAATGTTACAGTTATTGTGTTCTTGTCTGGAACTCATGTTTTTGGGAGAAACACCTGCTCCCGATAAACTATTTCTACTTTACTGCTATCAATCGAACCACAGTAACATGAGTTATAACCTCTTCCAAAACCTCTGTTAATGGAAGTATTTTCGCCACTTCTCGCATTATCTCGTGCCACACTTGTTTGCTGGGAGACTATGTTATACACCTTTCTCCTCCTCTGAGGATCATCAAATTTTGTTTTGCGTTCCTGATGCGCCTCTGTAACCTCTAACGCTATAGCCATGCGTTCAGCTTCGTCCATGGTTTGTAGTATCTCTTATCTTAACTGCTAACCTACGTTACCTTGTAACCCGTTAGTGAAAGCTGCTAATAACCTCTTTTCAGCTTACTGATTCAAAATTTCCTGTGTATCTGGATCGTCTAAATGCTGAACTGTTTTCTCACATAGTTTACGACATCTATTGGCAAATGTCTGCACATCCTCATTATGTTTCTGCCTAACATTGTGCAGCATGTAATAATGAAATTGCTACAGCTGATTTCCCTTGAATCTGTTGTTTAATTCATCTTTCAACATTTAAAATGTTATGTCCTTGCTTATCTAGGACATGTAGCAACAAAACGCGATGCTAAACCTTTTAATTTCATTTTTGCTAATTTTACTTTGTCCTTATCTGAAAGATTTCCTAGGCTTGATGCGCTTTCTACACTTTCTAGAAAGTCGTGTACCGGTAACGAACCTTTTTCGCCAATCCATTTTTCTACTAATGAAATAACCGCCAAATCTTTAACTTGAGCTTGTGCTGGTGTCGCGTGGGCTGGTTTACGCCGTCTTTCGTCCTCCATGTCAACCAGAAAAGTGCTACTACAACTTATTAAAATTTATTCGTTCAATTTTGGAAGAGGAATCCAAGTCTTACGATCGTGAGTCCGTTTCTTCGGAGAATCGTAATGAGTACTACTACTTGTAGGTTTAGTTTCATGAATCGTGTTCAAATTTCTCTCTCAGGAACGACAATATGTTCCGAATGTGAAGAACTAGTAGACGTTTGCTCGCGTTTTACGTTCGCGTCTTGGAAAATCGAATGCTCTGTATTCGCCGCTACGTCAAGCCTTTCTATCTCAAATTCTGGATAAACACAACCTCGAGGTATGAACCTCTTCACTATACGAATTCCAATTTCCAACACTACCCGTCCAGAAGAATTTTCGTACTCGTATACTTTATATGCTGGAGTCGGAAAAAATCGCTTTGGTTTTCCCTAGAAAGCTATTTCCAGTCCTGAACTTGTAGTTAATGAATTCAACTTAGCATGAAATGGCTCTACTTGAGACAAGTCAAAAGATGTGTGATTTTGGAAAAATGTCTGTATCAATTTATATGAATATTCTTCTAAACCATTCAATGCCTCTGTACTACTAGTTAAAATTACGCAGATTGTCAAAACTGTAAACTCTGCTACCTTCCCTTCTTGCCTCTGAAAAGGTAATAAGCATCTTAGCATAACGCTTTAGTGCTTTTGCAAAATACAGCAAAGAGTTGGAGCTGAATCCAGATAATTTCTGCAAAATTCAACTCTAACCCAGGAGTGCGGTGTTATATCTTCCAAATCTATGTGACAATCAATGCTACCAGTTACTCTATTATTCATAAGTCCGTGGACATACTCAACATTAAAGCAATATGCTTTCCTACAGTACGCGTGTTCGTTACTAACCTGCAAATCTCCTCTTTCACGAACTATCGTATTAGATTCGTCAACTGAAATGTGTATGATCCTGAACGCTTCAGGACACATTGAAAAGCCCCACTCAGCAATGATGCTCAGCCCTATTACACCTTCACGATTCGCATTCATAACACAACGTGCAAATAAAATCAAACAACTTAATTTTAATTCATTGGAGGAAAACCTAACACTGTTTTCAACGACCTAACACCTATAACCTACAACCTATAACCCTTCGAAGTGGGTTCAGTTACAGCCATCTGGAGAAACTATCCAAAACGCTGCCACCAGGTTGGGATGCTCGAGCGGTCTAGGGCTGAGCACAAACATTTAAAGAAATAATCTAAGTCAATTTAACACATTTAATATAATCAAACACTGAACCATCCATACTTGCACTTATAACATCTACTTACTTGGCGATGTGGCGGAAGTTGACATGGGACATGGAAGCAAAAACATATTAGAGCTACGGTGATGGAGGGTGGAGTCTCAGCGCAGCTCAGGCGAGTCATCCCAGGCGGTGATGTGCAGTTTCTGGTATCCTCTTCTGATGTATGGTATCATCAGGCCGCACATGGCATAATAAAGCAACATGAATGTAGTGGGAAGAAGTCTCCTTCTATCAAGAAGTCAGCACATGAGCAGTTTCCCACCAATGAGAAGTCAGGGCTTGGAGAGTCGCCAACCAATGAGAGAGCAATGTTAGGGTGTCAGCCAATGAACTGAAACCTTGCACACAGCCCCAAAGTGTGATATCAAAGTCATATGATGGGAAAATAACGCGTGATACAGCGCATGATTCCAGGAATCGTGGGACTAAAATATCGTGAAAAACAGGACGTGTTTCCCATCAAAAGTGGTTAGCAATCACAGTCACACTGTGCTAAAATCACCGCAGGCAGTATTAGAGCAGATACAGCTTCCTGTTGAAGGCACTGCAGAACCTGATAAGTTGCAAAAAACTTCATTAAATAGTCTCTCTCTCTCTCTCTCTCTGAACTGGAAAACTGGCCAGCGGCACTGCAGCACAATAAATTTTAATATTCAATATGTAAAAAATTATTATGTTTTTCTGAATTCTAAGGTTTTTGTTTAAGTATTTTTGGAAATAATAAATATGTCGTATTCCTTTAGAACAACTTTCGTATTATGCACAGTATGAATTTTCCAAGTCGATTAGTTTAGTATTTGTATGGGTTTTCAAATTAGAAATTATCAATATTTAAGGCCCTGCAAAAAAAAAACTTTTAAATTTTCTGCATTTGCAATTTGGTAAACTATAATCCGTACTTATATGGTTTTGTGTTTGACATACTTAAGGAGATGTAAAACTGATATTTTTGTATTCCTCATTATCAAGGTAGAGCAAAAGTACTAGTCGTGGCTACATGCCTCATCTTATAGACCTTGTGAGTTGGTGTTATTTAAATAGGTAATTGTTTCAAATAATTAACCAAAATCTACCATTAAGAAGAACAGTGCTGCAACAGTTGAAGTGTAGTTTGTCCACATTGTCAAGTCACCACTGCACAAATATCATATACTGGAAGAACTACTTAATTTAAACAACCTCATCCTTATGATTGCACAAGGTAAGGCAGCTCACATTTCCCGGTGCAGCAAATCAACACAGCCTACAGCCCTGGCTGAGCTATGACATATGTTTGGTGTTTGCACAGTGGGAAACCAGCGGAACTGTACCTTTATAGATCTGCACATACATCTGCAGATTGCCAGTATGTCCAAACTGCATGCAACACTTATCACTGTGAAATAACGTTTATTAACATTTTGTAAACTATTCTTACAGTGATTAAAAAAGTATTTATATTAGTAGGTAACAGTAGCAACAAATATCATCACAATGGTCATAGAATTAAGTGATTGGACAGTGGAAGAATTAAACATTGTATTCAAATATTTTTATAGATTTTTTTTATTTGTAATTTTATTGGTCATCGGAATGTCAAGGTTCAGATTACCGGAAAGCAAAACACTAGTCGTCCAGCTGGAATGAGAACACAGGGTCATAAATTCTCCGTCTGAACTCACATTTGCTATGTGTAAGCTGTTTATGGTAAAATGAGCACATTTGAAAGCCCTGCTTAAGATCTACTTTTTAGACATCATGTAGTCTTCTGCATTTTATAAAATTAACATTGCCATGAGTCTTTCCACTTTATTCATGCGTCGGTCAAGTGAAACTGTGAAATTATTATAAAAGTAAATATTTTACAAATCTGCTAATTTTTATATGTTGATGCATATAAGTAAACCAGAAAACGAAATAAGTAATTTAACTTATTACAAATGGTTACATAACGTTTTTAATTTGACGTTGAGATATTGAACTATTTTCCACCCATTGTTACCAACTTTACGTATGTCACTCAGTGTGCCCGTTTAAATATATTCAGGCAGGGGCAGTGACGTTTTTCTAAGGTTGATTCCAATAATGCTCACTTATCGTAAACAGCCTTTACCAATATTTTTCTGGCTCCTCTTTATCCAATTATATTATTCTAACATGCAAAAGCAGTACATATTTTCAGTACTATATTCCTGTAAGTCATAAATAAAGATACTAAAATTCCTGTTATATGTGAAATTGAATGTGTACATTTTCATTTTGGGCCAAATTTCCTGTTTTTAAGTTTTCTGTTATTGTGTTTGTAGTGTGTGTAAGAGATCATGCATTCCTTTCCACAAATGAAGAAGTGATATGTGAAGAGTACAGTGAATTTTCCATACATGTGGATAATCCTGGATCAACATGTTCATTTGGTTTCTCAGTTCCATAGTCACAGTCAGAAATGCCAAGGTTGACATCAGAGATGAGAGACACGGACTCGATGCATCTGGTACATAAGACAAGTTCTTTCAGGATTGCTGAAAATACCACTGGTTCACCAATTACAGAAAAACATTTCCAGTGTTCTATACATTCTGCTCAAAGCTCTCAAAATAGTGCTCAGTACATACACATGAGAACACATACTGGTGAGATTCTTTTTCATTGTATGATATGTTCTGCTAAATCCGCTAATAAGAGTGATCTGAACAGACACATGACAACACATACTGGTGAGAAGCCTTTTCATTGTATGATATGTTCTGCTAAATCCGCTAATAAGAGTGATCTGAACAGACACATGACAACACATACTGGTGAGAAGCCTTTTCATTGTATGATATGTTCTGCTAAATCCGCTAATAAGAGTGATCTGAACAGACACATGACAACACATACTGGTGAGAAGCCTTTTCAGTGTTCAATATGTTGTGCTAAATTCTCTCGAAAGGGTTTTCTGAACAGACACATTAGAACACATACTGGTGAAAAGCCTTTTTAGTATGAATAGGTCAGTTCGGTTCTATGGTTCCAATTTATACCTGTTATTGAGGTTTGACTCACAGCCGGTTTTAGGTTAACGACAGTAAAACTATACAACGAATCTCAGGGGACCAAAAATTTAACACTTTGTTATAAGGAGGTACTTTATATGGAGGTATAATGAAAATGTAGGCATACAAGCATAATGACTGTATAAATGAAGAATATGTACACAAGCTACATAGTAAAATACATTGTACAGTAAAAATATATTGTACACACGGAAATACAACATACATATTTGTAAAGGTGAGGAGGCATTTATAGGGACCTAAGTGCTATTCTTAAAATAGTTATCAATTTCTGATTGTTTGGACATGTTCTGAAGTCTTTTTTGCACAATATGTTCCAAATTCTGAAATGTTTTCATGTTTTCTGCTGAATTCTCCGACTCGAGGCAAAACTTTTCCAAAACACTTAAGGCACTGTTAGCAGCAGATCATCCTGGGCGCTGAATCACTGGATCACCAATCTCTTCTTCACTATTATAGGATTCAGCTTTGCTTAGAGTTGTAGCATTTGCAGAAGTAGATGGCTGCCCTGAAGTTGAGGGCAGGTCATTGTTTACTGAAGCGCAAGTAACAATGATATTGTCGCTGTCGACTGACACGAGTGCTACTGTATGTGACTACCTTAGATGGTAGTTTGTTGACGTTGCTACCCTTTCCAAGCTTAGCGTGGCCTACCATGGCAAATAATACCAGTTTTATTGAGTTGGTGAGGCTTAAAGGGATTAGGTACAGTATCAGGCCACTTGGGGGCAGGTTGGCTACGAGCTAGAGGGGAGTCAAACCCCAGAGTGAGGTGGATGGACGTGACTGCCAGTCGAGGGAGTCAAACCCCAGAGTGAGGTGGATGGACGTGACTGCCAGTCGAGGGAGTTTTTATCCACCTTACTGTCAGGGTCGCCAATATATGGGATGCCCGCGATCCCAGATGGATGGAATGAAGTGGTGATTAGTTGTGGGGGTGCTAGGTCTGGCAGAGGAGATTTTAGTAGGATGAGTAGGCTGTCGTGGTGGGACGAAGTTCGAAGAAGGGCATGTTGCACGGGGGGGGGGTTGTGGTCTGGCTGGGCCGAACAACTTTTCCCGATGCAAGTTTGATTGAACGAAACTTTGGGAGTACTGTACCCTCTGGGTGTGATACCCTGATTAATCTGCCAGACTGCAATTTTAAGTTACTATTAGTTTTTGGGGTCTGCCTAGCTGGGATGTCACAGGGAATAATCTTTTTCTCTTGGGTGAGCTATTGAACCTTTTCCTCATATTCTGTTGTCGGATATCCTGGCCACGAGGCACCGTGCAAGTGGTCTAGCGAAGTGGTAATTTCAAGAGGAACGAAAGAGGACATAGGCAGTGGAGCTTGGTCATGGCAGACTAGTTTGTGTTTGTCCTCAGATGTGGAACTTGCTGCCGTTCGTGCTAAGGCGCTATGTTCCCTATGTCACTGTCGACTTTGTGCACCTCATTTCCTACTGTTCATCTGTTCACTGGGTTTACACAAGTTTGCAAAGTACCAAATTAGAGGGAAAAGGGGATCGTTAATAATAATGGGACACAAGTAATTAAATTTGATGTGATGTTTATTGATGGGATTTTCCCTAGTGAAAACCGGCTATTCCAGAAAAAATACAAATATTAAACTGCGCTGGCTAAACACTTGGAAGTATAAAAAAAAATTACGTATTTAAAGTGGATTGGTCGAATCGGGCAAAGGCAAGCCTGGCGACAAAATATCGGCAGTTCTTCGAGATGCAGGGGGTAGCGTAGTCGTTCACCACGGGGGCTGGTTTATCTGTGTGCAGGATCACTGCGCTTTTCTTATCGTCCCGCATGGAGGCGACGACAAATTAAAACCCCGGTTTCTGAGGCGGGCGGGTCATGACGTCACAAGTTCATGGGGATGCTGCCATCTGTCGAGATTGTAGGAACTTCTTCCAGAGCTAAGCAACGAGTAGTAAAATTCTCATAATATTTGTTTATTTAAATTGCGGGGTGCCTTTTGCATGCATAAATCTGGCCGGGCAATGGGGATTGTAATTACGTGCGTAATTTACAATGATGTAATCGGCTACCCAGGCTAGTGGGCTGTCTTAGCGCAATACATATGATCTGGTTTGCTGCTTATATATTCCACCCCTGAGCGCATGTGGCTCGTAAATGGGGCATAGTCGTCGGTAGAGCGTGCATTTTCACTGTGCAGCATGCTGGGATGCGTTACTACTTACTCTTGAAACTCAACATTTTCGCAACCTAAAGCAGCTGCTACTTCAGTCCATTCAGGTTCTTGTGGTGGCACATCTTTCTGTTGAAAACTGTTGAAGCAGAAATACTGCTCCATGAACGGCACAGTTGGTGCATGGCTTGCAGCAAGCAAGTTTCATTTCAAAGCAGACACGTATTTGTTTGCAGCTAACTCATGCAGCAAATAACATACCAGGTGTTGTCTGTACAATCTTTTAACTTGTGCAATTATGCCTTGGTCTAGGAGTTGCGAGTGACTTGTACAATTTTGGGGAGAAAATTTTACTTTTACATTCTTCAGCTTACTGGAATCTGGCAAAACATGTGCACGGTACTGATCAACAAACAGCAAAATTTGTCTGTTTGCAACACCCATTTTAGCATCGAAGCTTAGTAGCCAGTCTTGGAAAATTACTGATGTCATCCAATAATTTGAATTATTTCTATACTTCCATGGCAATTTTTTCTAGGTTCTTAAAACATCTTGGCTTCTGGTATTTCCCAATCACCAATGCCTCCAGTTTTTCTGTGCCATCACTGTTGGCACAGAACAACACTGTAAACCTGTCCTTACTGTGTTTTCCCCCATGGTATGGCTGTCCTTTGAGACTTAAGTGTTTTATCAGTATACACACATGTTTTTCGCAGCATGCGAAATCGCGAAATCTATTTATCTCCGCGAAATTGACTAATTTTTGTAAATCCGCGAAATAATCACGAAAATAACGTATTTCTCCATATAATTGATATATTAATGGAATCAATTACTGCACATTTGTGGAATGAGTATTGTGAGAATCGCAATGTATACTGCGATTACCGAGATAGATCACAAATATACAATATATATCGCAAGTATTCTATATATATCTTGACACATGCAATTTATATAGATATTTTGCAGCAGATAAACAAACGTGATGCTAAAGGCTAAACAAAGATGCTGGATGTGTGTAGTAATAATAGTTGTAACAGTATTTGACTGTAATGAAGAATTATCTCACGAGAGATTTTATGTATTTGGCAAAGTTAATGAAATACCAATATGCAAATTTACGTACAAATAGAATCGTCTAGAAAGTACACTTTCTAAAGCGCATCCAGGGTAGTGCTACTACAACAAAAACAAAGCTTTAGAGATGGAAGCGGAACAAGTTCAGGGTATATCGACGTCTGTGGTGTAAAACGTTAAATTTCGCTTACCGATTTTGTTTCCTTGTCGAAAAATACGAAAGTTGAAAAGCAAGAATTTGTTTTTTCAACAACCCCCACTTTCATGGAAGCTAACATTCCATTGAAAAAAGTTGATCACCTGAAGTTACGGGAGTGGATGAATAAGTACATTGCAGGTATTAAAAAAGTTTGTATATACCCTTACTGGGAATAAATCCTGACCCACTGACCATGTTTGTATTACCTAACCTCGAAACTTGTTTTCATGTAAAAAGCTATCTTGTAACCAACCTATGCTGGGTCTAGGCCTACAATATTCGCGACTGCCTTATCTGACTTTTTCACTTTTATAGACCTGAAAAATTAAATAGTTACTGAAAATAAATGTGTGCAATTGTTCACACTTTAACATGATTAATTTCAGTCCTGGAATGTAATTTCTTTTTGCAAATTTTTTGTCTGAAAAATTGTTGATACCTGCTGAGGAAAGGAATTAACTGCCGACACATATGCTACGACTTTGTCACAAGTCTATTTTTTATTTTTAAATAAATATTTGGTTATAAAATATAAAAAAATTACTTTAAGCATATATGTTGCTGTCCACTCCACACATTCACTTAAATACAGTATGAAAAATAATGCTGAGAATATTATTTTGCTACCTGATTATAAAAATTGAATGACAACACAGCAGAAAATATGAACTTGATGACTACATCAGCATTTACTTAAAGCTGAATTAGCCTCATTTATGTTTGTTCAAAAATATTTTAATGTTTATTTTCACTTATTATAACTGAACAGTGTAGTGGCATGCAAATTTTCAAGCACGAGAATTAGGATGCTTATTATTGGTCTAATAACTAAAAATACCTACATGAAGTGATATTATGTTGTTTTTAGTCTTTTTAATAGCAGTGTTTCCCACAAAACTTTTTTAAAACTAATTTCAAACTTGTAGCTTTTGTTATTACAAAATAATTAAAATTACCAAAATTACTTACACAAATTACGAAAGATGTACCTAAATCAAGTAAAAAAATGACAAAATTTGCAAACTTTTTTTATTGTAAACAGGTGTGACTGATTATTCACGTATATGATTCCTTTTAATACAAGCAATCTTTTTTTAAAATCGACAAAATTTTTGACGAAATAAAAAAAAAACAGTGACAAAAAATATACCGAAATCATCTAATCAAAACTGACGAAATCAAGAAAACATTTTCACAGAAAACATGTGTCTACTTATCAGGTATCATCCTATAAAACATCCTAGCCTCAAATGCATTAAATATATCTTTGGGAGCATATCCACCACACACAGCTGTCAGTTTTTGTTTCCAATCTTGTACAACTTCTTCATCCACTCCAGCTTCTTCAACCCAAACCTTCAATGTTACCAAATACCACAGTAAGTCAGCCGTTTGAAGCTTGGAAATCACAAATGTTCATTTTCAGGGCAACTTCAACGGCCTTTTCTTGTAGGATAACACCTGAAAGCGGGATGTTCTTTGCCCTACACTCCACTATCTATTAAAACAGCCTAGTGTCCAAATTGTTGCTCTTACAATCACAAGCCCGTTTCCTGTTTGAAATTCCAACATGCGATATGATCTCCTCAATCTTCGCACAATTTGTTATAATTGTTGACGTTGATGATTGCAGAATGTAAAATTTTCTGGCAAATTCTTTCTTTTGTTTCCCGTGAACTACTGCATTTAAAATGTCTAGTTTCGTTGCCATGTCTAACTGAAGTTGTTTCTTAATCTTTTCATCCATTTCATATTCCCGGGTTATACAGTAAATGTAAAAACCAAACAGTACGAATCCTGTATATGCAACCCTTGGCAAGGTATCTGCCTGAGAGTTGTAGTTCTAAAACCGGCCACTACGAGCGCTTATGTATAGAATACAAATATTGTCAGCCATTTTAGTTGAAGTGCCATGTGCACTGCATGCATGGTATCTATGGATCGTGAAGAAAACATGTTTTTGTTTACGATTTTGTAATGGAAACTTTTTGATTTAATGACGTGAAAATGCAGAAAATATTTCTTGTGGGCATTATTTTTCATGTTTTGTGCTGCAACATCAACTGCTGTGATTCGTTGTAGAGAGAATTTCATCACTTCGTACAGAGAATTTTTTAAGGGAGGTTTGACTGTACTTGGTTCTTGTTTCTACACAGCAATATATTTAGTAATATTTTGGGATGAATACTTACTTAGTACAAAACATTATGAATTAATCTACGTACGGAAAAATGTTCATTGCGAAAATAACTGTAACGAGAAACATATCAAAACATACAAAAATTGCAGTTACCGCCAAAACAATATAGGTTAATTCACCTGTAACAAACATTTTTTTCTTAGCCACTATACTTTCTTACAAGGAATTACTATTGTCGTTGAAAGCAAATAAATATTAATTTATTTGTTACCAATATTTGCAAAAGTAGTTTGTAAGGACAGGCTTTTAATCAAATACAATATTTGGTTTTATATATTTTATCAGTTAAACAAGACAAAATGTAAACATTCTCATGATGGCAAGGTCATAGATAAATATATACCGAGAAGATACTACACTCAGCATCGAGTGAAACAAAATGACTGACGGCTTATTTACAGATTTTTAGCTTTGAATAGTTCTAATTGTTCTATGTGTACTTCCTATAAATACTGCATTCTATGTTATTATACGAGAGAGAAAAGTAAACAAACAGGGAATATAGTATGTGCATGTATTTTTGTATATTGTGAGTGCTTTTGAACGTAACACGTGAATAATGTTTAGCGTGTGACAAACAGATTTTTTAAAGTTATATACGTCTGAAATTATTAAAATATCATCCGAATAGAACCGAATACTGGAACCGATATTTAAATTGTAGAATCAGTAATGGAACCGGAACCGATATTTTTTTGGTTATTGGACCCATTCCTACTTTTTAGTGTTCAATATGTTTTGCTAAACTCTCTAATAAGAGTGATCTGAACGTACACATGAGGGGACATACTGGTGATAATCCTTTTCAGTGTTTATTATCTTCTGCTAAATTCAGTTCCAAGCAAAATGTTATGCAACACATCAGAACAGGTGAAAAGCCTTTTTAGTGTTCATTATGTTCTGCTGAATTTAGTTTGAAGTCTTGTTTTTAGCAATCACATCATAAGGCACATGGGTAAGGTACTTTTGTGTGTGTATATGTGTGTATATATGTGTGCGTGTGTGTATATATATATAGACACACACACACACACAGATTTGAACAGATTCAGTAGGTAAAAGTTGTGATTAACTCATGCATAGCTGGATTTACTGCAGTATTTGGTTTGATATGTTTTAATAAATTTAATGTGATACAGTAAAAGCCAGATATAACGCGACCGTTGGGGATGTAACCCAGACCCGCGTTATAGCTTTCCGCGCTATTCTGGGAGTGACTGAGTACAATAGCAAAGAAAGCCAGTGTTCTAATGTGACCTATCTGTCAAACACGGAGCAAGTGTTGTTATTTACCGCCGTAACTCGTTAAAGGTTTAGCCCCTTGCTATCAGAACTTTATTTCTTTTATCTGCATTACTAGACTTGACAGCACCCAAGGGAGAGAAACAGAAGAGAAACGCACTGTGATGAAGGGTCACATGCATTCAAGCAAGAATAACTAAAAAATACTGCATTTTCCATGCAAAGGATGTACTTATTCCACCAAGGGCGGTGTTCGCTGTGAGTTGTTTGTCACGCAGGTTGGGTTGAAGAGGGCGGTTCACCCCCTGTTGGGTCAGGTTGGTAGGAAGTGAGAATGAGAAAAGAATGCTCACGTCCAAAGGTCTAATGCACGCTTGCACTGCAGATGGGATATATCAGTGCCTCACGTGTTGTGAAACATATCGTACTCTTGTCTGATTAGCATTTTACAAAGGAAAACTGAAACAAAAAAAAATCTAACTATTTGTCACATACAAAGAAAGACGGCTTTTCTGTATTAAGCCTTGTCTACAATAGCTTGTCTGCTCGGAATTTATACATTTCTTATAGTCTGTGTGTGTGTGTGTGTGTGTGCGCGCGCGCGCGCACACACACACACACACACACACACATTATAATCAAAGTGCCTACATTATAATGATTACATAGAGCTATACCCTGTAGGAGTTCACGAGGCGGCTTGCTGTTGTCACTCCTGCCTAGATCGCTGGAGCTGGGCAGCTGTCGGTTGGTCGCTACAAGATTATTCTGGCGGGCTGCGACCAGACAGCTGCCGCCACTGCCATCGTTACAGGACCGGTTCAATTCGTAACAGCGGCCTGGGAGATTGGGACAACATGCTGATTGATGCGATTCATGTCAGTGTGTTGAATTGCTATGAAATTTAGGAGGCGTGTTGGCCTCTGCACTGACATGTTGAGGCCCGGCAATGTTTACGGGAATATAAAATATAGTGTGGTCTACTTGAAATATTAATTATTCTGAATTTTTCATCAAAAACTTCTGACGTGGCCTATACATGCACACAGTCTTACTTGCCAATATGGTAATATAAGAGCACATTTTATTTGCATATACGGACAATATTGGCTGTAATGAATCAGTAAAATATATCTCGCCACTGAAAGGAGGGAGAACGTGCGTCCGCTCCCTCCGCCTCATCCATCAACGTCCCCGACTCACGACCACCCGTTGACACACCACAGGCTTACCTGGCCGCACACTTTCCACTTATTTATTTATTCAGGCCGGGGGACATAAATTGCCCTGCGGTATAACCGAATCCGCGGTATTCCGGGCTTCCATTGTATAATGATTACTGTATAGATTAGTTATTTTAACAGTTAATTTTAATATTGTTTAGTGATATTATACTAGTTCGTGTTCCCTTTGTACAGTTATTGCTGCAGCCAGCCAACTACAGTGGACTGTCATACCAAAAATGCATGTACTGATAAACCGTATCCACAGTTCATTTGCAGTGGTTCTTGCAAAACTCCTATATAAATAATGATAAAGTTACCAGCTCGTAACTTTTATCGGATGTTGCGTCAATGAAAATACTGTATAATTCAGTCCAGTTACCTAAGATTTCGTACAACAGTCGTTTTTAAGATGGTTGTTTATGTGAATGCCTAGTAACTGGATGTGAAATATATGCTGTACACCACCATTTATCACTTCTCTGCGGCGTGCAGTCTTCCCAACATCTGTGGCATGGTGTGGAGTCTGGCTTGCTACCTCCCCTTACATGCCTGATGAGAGGGGAAGTGGTTACCTATCAACCAGCGTGGCCTTACTTCTCTCTCTCTCTCTCTCTACCATGCGCACTTGCTGGCGATCATAGAAATTTGAAGAGTATCCGTTGCTCAGAATACTTGCACCTGACATTGTTAGTATTTCAAAGCAAATGGGGGCCTGAAAATGTTAAGTAATAAACTTTAACGTGGAATTATTATTTGCAAAGATGTTTTCTTTTGTGATTAAAAGTAATTTTTTCCCGTAAAGTTGGTGTTTAATTACATTCATCTGGCATAAATTCAACATGATTTAAAAACAAAATATTAATTTAACTCAATAGACAGCATCTTTGTGAATAAAGTATGCCTGGAAATGTACACTTGTCCTCCCTTTGTCATCAAAAGTGTTTTGAATATTGAGCTGCTTGTATTGCCAAGTGTAAAAGTTCATTTTCAGTAACTTCCTGTGGGAAAATTGGAGGATTTGTATTAATTTAATTAAATAGATACACTTGCTTTTTAATAAACTAATATCCTGTAACAGCCTATTTGACACCTTTTGCAGTCTAATAATGGGTAAGCACTGAGCCAGAGTGCAGCATAACTAGTGACAGGGAAAATCACAGGATGTGGTTGTGAATTATTAATTATTCAAGACAGTGAAGAAATACATTTTTTTGTCAGCTTATTTATTCATTTTGGTTTCAACATTACAAGTTTTTAGCTGCAAAATATAAATAATTATTTTACTAGATACGCATTTGTGTAGTCTGCAGGGTGTCACCAACATGAGTAAAAAGCAGCATGGAGGGGATGCATGCATTGTTTCACCCCTCCCGCCACTTCTCCTTCTTGTCTCGCCAGCTGTGGACACACTGTCCCATCAATAATCTGTCCGCATGCTCTCAGCTGATCGAGTGCTTGCGGACAATCAGAATTTGGCTTGCATTCTGTGTCATATTGTTTTCATTTTCAGAAGGTTTGAAAATTCTATGTAGGCTGGCATTTGGTATTATATTACAATCAATTATATACAGTATTTTGAGATGTTATATTCTTTAGTTAAATGAGTTGAGGTGAAATGTGTTTTATTGTATTATGTACAGTAATACTGTTTTTTTAAATACAATTTTTATTGTGTTTATTAGCTAAACTTTATCCACAGATGATGTACAACTCACATTATACTCAAAATGAATTCTAATAATGTCAGAATTGGTATTTTATTGATGTACATGTCAGAACCCTCATCTATTAAAATCCCTTATGTATGGACAATTTTTGACAGTCCCCTGAAAAACAGTAGATAAGGGAGTCGACTGTATCCATTTTATAGGATTTAATTACATTTTTTTGATCTAATACAAAATTAGTATTATTTTTTGGTAATGATTTTCAATTTCTTAAAAAATTTATTACATTAATGTTTGTTTTAACAGTGGTTGTAGTTATGCTTAGTATTTAATGATTATTTGATTTTTTGCCGGCACACAAGTTTTTTAATGTTCTTTGACAGTGTCAGATTTGTAGATGACCTTGCCACAACAACACTGCTTCTTGGTGGGATGTTTAAGCAGGTTCGACACGTATGTCCCACTGCAAATTTCTGTCTCAAATTCTGTGAATTGGCTGTCACGAAGAGAGATGTAGTAGAATTCCATAATTACGAGCAAGATAACTGCAAGAATGCTGTTGTAACAAGGTTTTTTGAGGAACTGTCAAAAAATTGCAAAAAATATTCAGTGAAAAAATTGTGATTGTATGAGTATAAACATGTACTGCAGGCTTGTGGTAAATTTTATGACTGTGTGAAGCGCACTCTTGTAGTCTGTCTGCCGTAGCTCCACCCCCTTGCCTCCCTCCCCCTTCTGCCACTGTCATGTATCATATTCTTCTGCCTTGCCACCTTACCACCTTCGCGGGCTACCCAAGCTCATTGTTCTAAAAATATAATAATGCCTTTTCTTTCGTCTTCCTTCTCCCCTTTCCTCAAGGCGATGTTCTGGATTTCTGTAGTCGAGCATTCAATTGTATTTGGTTTTATACAACTTGAAGAATTTTCTGTTTTGATACAATGTGATCTCCTTATGAATAATTGTAGCGGTGATATGTGATTGTGTAATGAAAGCACCAGGCTACAACCACCACAGTCCTTTGTCAAGGTCAGCCATCTTATCAACCACACACACATCTGTATGGTCATGCATGTGACTTCACGGCCAAAACAAACACTGACTGCAAGGCCTAGGTATGGCATCGGACAATTTTCATTGTTATACTGCCACAAAAATTAGAATAAGCTACACACCCCATATTATTGAGAATATAAACCAAAATATAGTTTTTTTATAGATTTTAAATTAATATATTAAATATTAATTTATTTCAACAGGCAGACATTTTCTGAATAATATGATAACCCCAGAAAGATAAACACTATCTCCCCTTAGAAGTGCAAACATGATGAGGAATAGTGATTGTCATGGCCCGGTTGCTGGTAACATTGGGTCCAATCTGGCAGCTATTGTGGCCTTGTTACCCGCGAAGGTGATGAGTGAAGGATAACCAAGGGTGACAGACCCTCTTACATGCCAGCCAGCCAGCCAACTCAACTCCAGCCACCTAGGCCTTTGTTTTAACAGATTTTCGCTGGTTTTTTTATATTGTGGCATACCAATTAAAGATGGTGACTCAACAACACCTACATTTTATCTCTCTGCCCTAACAAACATATTTTTAATAGTTTTTCATCAATTTCTCCTTAATTTTTGCTGGTTTTGATTAAACTTGGCACCATGCAATTTCATCAATCATTTTTAAAAAAATTCTGTGCAGGGTTTGTTAGAGTAAATACTGGTAATTTGTGGCAACATTTCTTAAATAACTTGAGTGTCAAACACGAATAGTGTAATGTCATATGTCAGACCAAAAATGTCATCGCCATCTTTATGCTAGTAATTGTTCTTGTTAATTATTTACACACTTTTGCAAACTTGTGGGGAATTATTTTAATTGCAACATGTCTAGGTAACTTACAAACATGCAACTTTATTTTACTCTGAGACAGAGAAAAGCAATGTCAAAATTATTTTATCCCAGTCTGGTCAGTTCTGTTTTTTTTTTGTAACTTCTTGATGCATTTATTAATTGTATCTGGCCGTGGTGGGTATGATTTTAATGACAAAGATATGTTATAGTAAAAGTTTACATGTTCTATAATTGAAAACGTATATTTTTCCAGCCACGAGCTGTTTTCAGGCAAGAATTGTAGGGTAAACTAGGGTTATTTTCCTTTCTCCAAACCTTGTAACGCAGTGAGTAATTGTATCTGCCCGTGGAAGATGGGGGAGATGGCATTAAAAAAAAAAAAATATCATGGAATAATTTTTCTAGGTTTCGTTCATTAAAAATGTATAATTTTCTAGGGACAAGCTGTTATTATTTGGTTTGAGGTGGTCGTGCAATGCTGCATTGGCTGAGTAATTTATTGCAGGCTGAGCGGCTATACTTCCTGGCGTGGTCAGATTTTCCACTCATTTTGACAATCGGTGGTCGTATCTGTTCTTGTTGGGTGTCATTGTAAAGAGCATATGCCTACCTGCTTAAATAAACTAACATTTTATTAATATAACATTATTTTCCCTTTAAATCTGTTTTAACACAATTGTAATGCAATTTTAGCATGATTTTTGTGTTTTGGGGGTCAAAATTGATCCAATTCAAGAATAGCAAGAACACTGTTATAGTGAGTATCAAACCTGGGGCCATTGCACCGAGCTATAACGGACTCTACTGTAGCACAATATATTTAGGCGACTAATGGTATCACCTGAACTTTCAACACTGTAATAAAGTTTTTCCTTTATTTTTTCTTCATATTGTTACATGATGCCATATGGGTGTATCAGAGTTTGTAAGGGATAGAAGTTGTTAGTTTAAGTAAACAACTAAATTTGATTTTTAATTTATTCACACAGCTTTTTTACATCATCAAACTATCTCCACTATTGCTCTTGTTAATCTCAGTAAGTGCAATATTTAATGTCTATCTCAATTCTAATTAAAGTCCGTCACAATATCTCCATGTTGGTAATAGTCACTCAATTCTAGGGGTGGTTGTGTACCTGAATTTTGGGTGGTTTTTTGGGTACTGGAAATGCGTGGAGTACCATTCAGTAGGGACACCAGAAAGTGGTAAATAAAACATCTCAAAATCGGTAAATAGATTACACTAAAGCAGTGTTAAATATTGTCATAAAATTTACAAGGTGGTGCCAAAAAGTGATGTAAAAACTTACAAAAAGTGGAAAGCATTTTAAAATCATTTATTTACAGCCCTGCCTTTGAGTAATATGATGACTAGGCGGTATTATTTCAATGTTGGCTACTTTTAAATTTGTGTGCAAATCTGTCAAAATATGACCAAAAGAAGAAAAAGCTCATTCACTGTCCACATTGGATGGCGGTATCCACAAAGCAGAAATGGCACACTCTGCAACTTCACAGTGCCTCTCCTTCAATCCATTCAAAACCTGTAGAACATCAACTTTCCTTTCTTCTTGCAAGATGGCTTCAACCTGCTTCTGGAATAAATGATACACTTCTATAAATTTTCTCTCTTGAACTTGATCAAGAAGAGGCACAATCTTTACAATGGGGTACAAGCTGCTGTCAACAATCTTGTTCACTATGTTTCCGGGGTCAAACAGCTTGCCAACAGAGCTGATAACTAACTGCTTTTGTACTCTCTTGCTTCACTAAATTCACAAACTTGGTGTGGCACTGCAGTCCAAGATTTCAAAATTCTTGTTTCACAGCCACACTGTTTGACTGCAGACTTAAGGTTCGAAATTCTTAATCTAGTGAGCTCACTAACAGTTCCTCTACTTACCAGCAAGAATGTGTCTTTCAAATCTGACACTTTGGAACTGATTTTGTGCATCAGTTGACACGTTGATCCTTCAAGTTCCACAATGCACTCAACTAATGCTGAACAGTGTTCCAACAGAAACTGAGTTGAGCACTGAATAACAGCTACTTGCTCAATGTCTAAGGCTGTGAAATATAAAGCAGCACTGCCACCATCTTCTATTTCATTCACGTACTCAAGAATGTGTGGTAAGTATTCATGAAACAACCTTTGCAGACCTAAACCATGAGTTCCATCCCGTCGTTACAGGCAATGGAAACAATTTCACTTTTGAGTCATCTTCAGGATATTTTTTCCGTCAAAAATGTTGTGTAACTGTGCTTGCGCTTCCTAGTGTTCAGAAACACATTTTTTTCATTTTGAACATGTGTTTAGCTCAGGAAGGCAAGAGCCCCACAGACTTGCTTCAATATTCAGTTTGTGGGCCCAGCACTGAACATGGACCATATCATGTGACAAAAATAATTTTTATTGATTTCACATATGTTTTCATATAATGTGCCGAGTCTATGATGACACCAACTATGTTTTCATATGCAATTCCAATTTGTGCTACAACTGGAAGTATAGCTTGAGAACACACTGCTCCATTTGCATTCTCCAGCTGCTTCACACCACCAACAAAGACTCGTTGCTCACTGTTTCCAGTCAGAACATGAAGTAGAACAATAAAAATGTAACTACCCATGTGATCTGTCGTTTCATTGCACATAATGACAACTTTCTGCACTTGCAATAATTTCCTACAATCATCTCAATTCTGCTGGCCAATTTTTTGAACGTAGTTCTGCCAAAGTGCTTTCGCTCTGGGGATGTTACCAGAGCCTGCAACATATTTTTCTAACCACTGTCTTACATTCTGGTCATCTGGCTTTTCTACAGGTATGTTGGCAGTCAGCAACATTTGAGTGAAATCCAGTGCGAGTTATTCTTTGTGTTGTTGTGAGGCGGTAGCAATTCTTTTTGAAGCACCTTCTTTCTTTTGTGACTTTCAGTTTTTATGTGTTTGTCACAGTTGGCCTTCCGATTCCACTCCATTGTTGTGTTACGAAATCGGCACATCATAATTTTTTTGCTTTTGTCCTAGTTGTATAAACCATCTTCCGGAAATTCTCATTCACGTTCAAATATTGTCAGTAATTTTGGCATTGTGGTTTGCACAACAAGTAGCCTACTTGCACTGAAATAAAATTATTGCGGCAGCAAAAATTTTGGAAAACGAGCACTGAAATGATTTCAAAGTGCAACACAAAACACAGAATAACATTAGGCCCTACCTTTGGGTCATTTTTGTTGATCAGTAAAAGGATTGGCTTGCATTTTTATGTACGTTTCAGTCTATGCTGGGTTAGACCTAACCACTATTTTGAGGTTATGCACATCAACACTCACTTGTGAATTGGTTTTTTTTTTTAATTCAATAATTACGGAGCATACTAATAATGAAATTACAGAAATTATTAACCTAGCTTTTGTGCCGCTTTGAAAGTGACATCACCCATTTTGTTGGCTCTCTAGAACACTTCATTATTTCTTGCTAAGAATTCCATTTTGTTGGCTCTCTAGAGCACTTCATTATTTCTTGCTAAGAATTCCATTTTGTTGGCTCTCTAGAGCACTTCATTATTTCTTGCTAAGAATTCCATATTTTACTAAACCTGAATATTGCTGTTTCATTGCAGTTTGAGAGATTTTGCTATTTTCAGTTGAGTGTGCTATTTTTGCCCTCGCTTTTCCGAAACTATTTTGGTTATGATCCCTTAGTATTAACCTGTATTTGAGCGTTTTGGTAACCCTGTGTCACGAGTAATTTTTAATCATTATTTTGCTTGTTGCTACACCTAACGGGACTTGTGTAATTCTGTTTCATTAGTGTGTGTGTGTCGGTGGTTTTGGTGCATCCCATGTAATTTGTGAGATTCTTTTAGCTATTTTGACATTCAGTTTTCCCCTTTTTGAGAGTTTCGTATCGTATATTTTGATAAACTCAGTTTTATTTCCAACATTTATTTTGGGAGTAATTTGACTATACTAATCATATAATTCTGTCAATCACTGTTACCTGAATTCTGTTGTTATTTCTCGTTACTGTTTCGTGTTTGTGTTATTTAGAAAAGACAAGGTTATATGCTCATCTATTTTACATATGAAACACTTTTGCGTGAACTAATATTGTGTGCTTTCCTGAAGCAACTTTTGGAAGTGACAAAGTATAAAATAAATCTTCGTTGTGTAATATTTCATTCTCGTAAATTGAACGATTCCTTACTATGCCAGAATATTTTAATAAATTATTTTAATCAAATATTTCTGTTCATTTTTTATTGGTTGTACACTTTGGTGTATTGGTTTTAAATTTTGACATTGCAGATGGCAAGGTTTGGAGTTAATATTATTTTTCTGATATTAGTAAGTAAACATTAAATGACGTATGTGTCATTTATTTCACTGAAATATCATTTTATAAAGGATTATTATTGTGTTTAATAACGTAATTCAACCAAAACATTTTGAAGTTCGTATTTGTTGTTTGGTAAAATATCGTAATATTATGCATATCGATTGCGTGTGACTGTCCAGTATCGATACAGTCTGGCAATGTCCTTGTAAAGTCCTTGTTGCTTTCTTCTCAACCTTGGTAGTGGCGTGACCACTTGATATTAATTCTCCTTTTGCAAGACTCTTCTTTTAATGTTAAAATAACTTCTTGACCTGTGCGGGTAAGTGATTCTGTTAGATAATTTTCCCCCCGATGTTTTGTATAATGTTATATGATTCGCAGCTTATGTTTCGTATATTATTTCTTGTGTAGCGGTTCTCGTGGCATTTGCCCGAGTTCGGCGTTCCTTTCGCCACTCCATTAGTATGGGTGCCTATTCGTCCTGCCATGGAGTTTGCCACTTCCAGCCTGATTTCTGATTCATACTCCTGAGATACTTACAGCTCGTGATGCCTTGACTGCTAGCCTCGCCTCATCTACAGGCCAAAAATAAATTTTTTTTTGCATGTTTTTGCATGTGCTTAGAACCATTTGGTGAACACGAACCTGAAAATTTAGTTATTGTTTTGTCAGACAAGCCTGATGCCGTTGGGGGAGAGACAAGACGAACAAAGACACAATTTGCTTATGGTAGGTGGGCGCCAGCGGTGCTGCCCAAACACAGCACTTCGAGACTCAGAGTTCTCAGGGTTCTGTGTGTCCGTCTGACCCGAGTGTCTTTAACACTGATCATTACTAAACATTTTATCACTGAAAGAAAAGCGGGAGTTGCTGAGTTAACGCTAAAGATAGACACACACATTTTTACACTGAGCAACATAACATTTATTGATTCCCAAGTACAATATTGTGCCAGAAAGATGAGTTAATGATTGAAAACTCGGACGTGTCTAGCTAACTCCATTGGGTGATTTCCCCAGCTCGTAATTACTGTAGTGCACTCCTAGATGGATGATTTTCTCGGGGGTGTTTGAGAACACAGTCTCCACAAGGAAAGGAGTCTACAGCCGCTAGGATGGACTGTAGATTTTTCCTGGAGACAGGACACTGGGAATTACAAGATGAACACTAACACGTGTGATTATTTTACGTCACTAACGCGGACTCGTCGGGATGCATCTCCCAGCACGTGGTGAGCGTGATGACTGTCTACACATAGCTGGCTAGGACAGAAATAATGTCAACATACAAATTACACAAATAATGATGATACAACACGGGGCACAATATGAATAGGCACAATAAACACGCAGATGTATGAAAGTATCATTAAATGCCGAGGATGCCACTGGATAAGTCCATAGCGGATCACGTGGTGCAGGTGAAATTGCAATATTTCTTCGTGAAAACAGCAAATTAATACCGGACAAAGTGGTAGCAGTCTTGGGAAAATTATTCCCCTTAAGATTTGTGCATACAAAAGCTTGTAGTACACCTGATGGCGGAAAAATCAAACGTGTTCAAAAGACTGCGTGGTCATACATAAAAGAGCATTAGAAATCAAAACTACACCTAACCTTGAATAAAACAATACATATTGTCCTGGGATTACTTAAAGCGCACATGATATTAGAAGAATATACCTTTAAAGCGCATTGATGGTGCAGATACAGGTTTGGATATATCTGACCGCATGGCCATGGGCAATGTGGCCATAACACAAACATGAAAAATACCCTGAAATACATACATAGAATGATCACTTTTAATATTGCACGTAACAAACAGAAATTACAATAAAAAGTCTTTAGTTTAGGCGGCTGGCGCCTGATTCATGTTGCGCTGGCCACGTGGTCTCTTCGACATCTTCTCCTTCCCTCATTTAAGTTCAAAAAGCCACAAGGGCTGTAAATTATTTAAGTGGAAGCATAATGATGGGGAATGTCTGGCAAAACGTACTCAAGGCACAGGTTAACCGGTATACTAAAAGTGAACTATGGAAATCTAACTCGGTACAAAAATGTGAAGTGTGTACATGACAGCATCTTACCTCGCCAGCTCTCCTAGATGGACTGCCCAGAGGCAGGGGTCACCTACCATGGCTGCCTACGGGATTCACACAAGCAGAAGTGCTGTGCACGCCAAGTAAAACTTTTATTATCAAAAAGAAATGGCACATAAAGAATTCTGTTACATGATTACGTTGTTAATTTAAATTGTGAATTGTGTGTGTTCTTTGACTGTTCCATTTTGCGGGGTTCACACCGGAATAATAACGTCCTTGTTCTTCGCGCAGCGCACATTTTGAATTTAAACCAAACATGGTGCAAGATTTTATGAACATACAATTTTAACATTTTAGAACACTTTGATACTGAAATAAATAGAAAACATGATTTACATTTCAAAACAATAATCCCGTTACGGGAAAGTCCAGGTTATGGTCTCTTGGCGCATGTGCTTACCTACATGCCACGTGAGTGATGAGCACCGTCTTGGTCTGAACGCGGCTGGCTATTAGCCGGCATCAAGCCTTGTTACTGGACAATCACTTAATCTTCGTGAAGTTGAAAATAAATATTTTTGATTCTATAGTGTAATTTCAGAAATGCTGCCCTAACTAAAGTGTCCATGTTGACCAAGTAAAATTTTGGTTTTTGCTCCAGCCGAGAGTCAGGTATACATGTCATTTCACATGGGATCCCCAGTAATTCATTTTTTTTATTAAAGTTTTGTGAAGTATAATAAAAAAAATAAAGAATTACAAGCAACTTATGAGATTAACATTGTGTTTTGAAAGTTCGAGATTTTAGCATTGTTATTTTGTATCACGTGAAATTTTTTTGACATTTGTTATGTGGGTAAGTTGGGTTTTTGTGGTAAATAAATATTAAAGTTATCGTGCCCCATATATAGCTTGTGTTGTGTTTATAACCTTTACCTTCAGATACATCTTTGATACAGAGTTATTTTGACTACTCGTAATTTAGTCAGTAAATTTAAAAACCAAAACTTGCTTTAGAAATACTATCCTGACCTTTGAAGTGTGGTACAAAAAAAAATATATATATATATATATACACAAATGATTGCAGTGTATAGATATTGGAAAGCAGATATGTAGTTTTGGCTTGGCTTCCTCACATTTAGGTAAGTATACAAACTGAATGCAATTAGATCCACGTGTGCTTTTCTTGTGTCTATATTTTTGGGGGCGGTTGGTTCTTGTGAGCTCTTTTATTCTACGCTTGATATCGGTACACTTTTTGGATGTAGAACTGTTTTCACATTCCTGCGAGAACAAACGCAAATCTTTACACGAGCACCGAAAAGTTATACCGTATTTTTAGTATAAATGACTTAAGACCATGGTACGTAAATACGTGATTGCAGGTAAAACGACGACAGAAAGTTCACTTCCTATTCATTTTATTAGGGCAGAACACTGCGTAACTGCACATGTGTAAAAAAAAAAAAAAGTGATGCGAAGTATCGATATGTGTTTGCAGAATCTCAAACTCAATTTGAAGTTCAATATATATATATATATATATATATATATATTGAAGCACTCGATTCTTGCGGGTGTCGTGATTAATCTCACATTATCGCATTTTATGTCATAAAAACACCATTCGCGAATATGTCATGTCCCTACCAATCATATATTGTGACTACCCGAAATTATCGGTCTATCATACTGTCCAAGATTCATCCAGCTTAATTTATATAACTCAATTAATAAATACAGTATTAAGTAAATGTGAGAATAATGTTGAAAATTTCTTTACGTGGTTTATATCAGAACTTTATAGTAAACAACTATTAACCCTCAAAAAGTTTGTTAGAAAACACACACTTAAACATACGTAATTAATATACCATAAGAAAGCCAATACTTTAATCTTAATTATATGGATTCTTGATTATTCTTTTACTTTTTACATATTGCCGTATCTCCCATTTATTAATTTTGGTCCCATCAAAATTCTCATATGAACAATGCTAACTGATGACTGCATTCAATGATCGCAGATCGTTTGTTTTCCTGTAACGTCTGTTCAAAACAGACTGTATATTCACCAAAAATTGTGTGAATCCATCATTTTTTAACACTACGTGATTGCAAAACAGCGCAGATAGTCGACAACTGGTACTATCAATAGAATTGTTTACACCCGCAGTGCTATTTTGCATTATATTGACTGCTTATTCTTCTTATGCGATTACTGCATTCGTAGGTTGGTGACAATGAGAACAAATCACACAGTTTTGAACACTATTTGACTGTCTATGATCTTGTTATTTTTAATGGATTTTGGCATAAGGTTATGGATGCTGTAATTTAACAGCTTGATTATTATTGGAAACTATTGGTTGCAGGTTTGGTTTGTATTGTAAGAGTTTTAAAACGACTCTGCAAGTAACGGTTGGCTAAAATCTTCCCAAATGTATAAGTTGTGTTAATTTTAACTGAGGGATTGAGCTTTTTAATGACATCTGTATGCTGTTGGTTTAAACAACATGCATTTTGAGATTATGTACAGTATTTCTCATGTCTAAAATCCAAGTCTGCATTCATTGTTCTCCCGCATGCTTCATTTTTTTCTGTTGGCCCAGTGAAAAACGTATTTTCGAGAATCCACCAAGTTAAAATTCTGTAAAGTTTTATACATGTTTATTCTTCATTATTGTTATTTTCGTATTTAGTGTTAGCCGCTAAAAATGTTTTTTGATTCCCCATTGCCGTTGTTGGGACTGTCATATTGAAAACATAAATTTGCCAGAGATGAAAGTCGACAAATGACTTGCGAGAACCCATTCCGTTAAACAGAAGGTTTAATTAATGTTTACTGCTCTGTTCAACACCAAAATGCATTATAAACTTGCTTATATATAAACTAGTTATGAACAAATGTAAAATATTTAAAAGCCTTAAATTATTTTGATTTAACTGAAATTTTATTGCACCAGTTAAATAATTGAAGTTATATGCCTAACAAATGTGTACATGTAAGTGTGTTAATGTTGACGTGTGGCACGTACTGACACTACTACAATTACACTATTCCGTCTCATCTTCTCATCGCATCACATCACCTTGAGCCTGTTTTTAACGCAGGAAGACTGGCTTCCAAAACCAACCAACTTTCCTCTAGACGTAGGGGGCACCAAAGAATACAGCAGCAAGGCAGTGCTTGCCTTTTGCCTTTTATAAGACGTCACGTGTCTGGAGTCACCCTTCCTGCGTGTGTGACTGAAACCAGCCAAGCAGCCCAGCGCTGCCCCTAAGCTTGCGGACACCACACAAGCAGTGACACCTGCAAATGAGGAAAATTGCACTTCCAACCTCCCTCAAGAAAAAGCGGCAGGTGCCGCTAACGGAGGAGCGCCGCAGCAGAAGATTCCCAACTGGCCGAAGGACCCGCAGCTGGCCTTCCATACATCCTTCTTCTAGGAAACGAAGAAACAAGGCATGGAAGAAGTTGTGTGTAGCTCTCTGCTCTTGCTGGAGGCAAAATACAATTTTCGAAACACTTGGTGCACGAAGGAGAACTTGCTCACTAGCGCCCGATGGAGACGAAGCTTTCTAAACTTTACTTCCAAGCTTCCAGGCTGATTGCGTGGAGATGAACTAACGCCACTGTGGGTGCTAGAAATGCTGGTTTAGAATGTACGAAGTACATGCATTTTGTTGAGAAACAGCGGATGTGGCTAGAATTACTCTGGCCAAAAGCAGCTCTGTCCGAGCTCGGCTCTGGTTGAAATAATACGCAAAAACGTGACAGAAATGGTAGCACCAGCACCGTGCATTTCACCTAACTGGCATGACGGAGTCGTCGAACTCTGTGTCGGAGCAAAGTGTCCTGACCTTTGGCCATCCTGCTGGATCTTGGCCGGGAAAAGAAATTAAATTGAAAGTCTCAAACAAAGAAATAAAATTAATTAAAGCAAGTTATCAGCAACTCATTAACTAAAACATTCCCTAAACCTGATTTCCATTAACAAAAAGATCTGTAAGTAAATACTAACTATACAAATAAATTCAAATTACCTGAAAAAGGACAAAAAAAATTCCAGCTGATCGCCAATAATGATCCCCTTAAAAATGAATATAAACCCAATCAAAAATTTACTTTATATTTAACAAAACTTATTACATGTGTGGTATTTGCAATGTCTTGCCTAGCTAGAAATCAGAGTTACATCTGAACTAAACTGACCTAAGATTGAATGTGTGCATACACGGTCAAAATGCAGACATTTTGGAATCACTATAATAAACTTAAAATAGGAATCCATCCACATTGTCCTAAACTATACCAAATTATCTAACCTTATTTATTATGCAAAATATCAAAATATACTAAATTTGGGCAGATCTGAGAATCAAATGTGCCGAAAATATTTCCAAAAATTTCACAATGGCAGATTGCACCACTCAACCCCCTTGTCGAGAAAAAAAACCTTGCTGGAAGTGGGGAGAATAGCACCACACCACATTTCACGACCTGAAGCAGAGCTTCCAACATATCACGCAACTCCATATGCCAAGGGGACAGTTTCCTCATAATCCAAATTGACCCACTCAATGGATTGGGCACGGTCTTCTACCAATAGGAGCCCACCGGACAGCCCCAGGTCATAGCTTACACCATGGAACAGAGGTATCACATCAACGAGCAAGAATGCCTCGCAGTGGTTTGTGCAGCAAGGAAATACTTCATTCTTCGTACAGACAGTAAAGCTCTCCAATGGCTACAAGAATCAAAAAATACCAAAGCCAAGCTGGGACGTTGGGTAATGTTCCTAACCGAGTTCGACTTTGAGGTGCAGCAGTGCCCCTTCAAGATGAACTACTTGCCAGATGCCCTATCACGCCAACTAGACCTTGATGGGGATGCCAAAGAAGACAAGGAATGGGAGAGGATGACCCCATCTCCGGCCCTGACAAAAGTCCTGAGGAACGAATCAGGTTCCTCCAGCTGCAGCCCAGTAGATAAGAAATCAGTTATCACCAATAGAAAGACCTGGATGCCTGGCGCCTCCCTAGAGAGGTACCCCAAAGGTACTGTCACATTCCACCCTCCTCTCACGCGCTAGCTAGCTATCAAAAAGTTACGCTCCGTGATTGGCACCTATTGACACACACTCGCTTCTTACTCACTCACTTGATAAAACTGTATGGTCAGATAGGTTAAGCAATTTACGGTTGGCTAAACTAGGTGGAAGAGAGTTCTGATTCCCTCCTGTATTGGATGAGTTACCCTTCCACAGTGTGATAATACCTGGGTGGGGTTTTGCCTGGCGATCTGGTGGAATACTGCCTCGTTAAAGTGTTAAGAGATGGTGGAGGGGAATCAAACTCCAGGGTGAACTAGATCGTAAAGACTTTTCTCCAAGGGTGCTTGACCTTGCTCACCGTAAAGGTTGCCAGAAGTCGTGACACCAGCTGTCACAACAAATAAATAATAAAATGGGGATGTTTAGGTTACGAGATGGTGGTGAACAAATACTGCTCTGAGTAGCTCTTATTCAGTTTCCCGTACGCCACCGGGATGTTTATACGGGGCCGTACCGGCTTAGGGGAATTACTATAGTGATTACCTTTCTGGCGGCCATACGGACCTGACATGTTGCAGGGAGTGTATTGCTAACGGGGCATGGTTGTGGTAATTGGTTTGCTTCTGGTTTGGGTTCAGGGAGCATTAAATAACTTAGGTGTTCTTGGTCTGACCATGGCCAACAGGTCCCTAGTAAGGAGTCTAAAAATGAGCTGCAATCCTCGGTAATGGGTGGTAGTTCCTTGGCCGGGTTATACTATTCTTCTATTGGCTGAGTTTATTGTGGGGTAGGCTCCCGGATTTGGTTGGGGCTGTAACAAATGAGAGCTGGCTCATTTCATGTAGTAATGCCCATCGGGCTAGATGTCTCACTTGGCTGCTGCGCCCACCTCCTTTCTTAGGCATTAAAAATATAATTACTCAGTGTGACGGCTTGGACCGGATCCCCAATCGCCCTCAAAAAATTAATAATGAATATTTACTCAGCGGGCTGGACCACGTCGCCAATCACCCATTTGAATAAAAACATTGTTTGGTTACCTGACATTTTGTTTCTGCAAAATGCCGACGACACGAACATTTAAACACGCTGCTTTTGGTGTTAAAAACCTCTAATATGGCTTAAAATTATTAAAATATTAAGCTGTTATGTTCTCACCATGTTCACGTTAACTTTAAAAGACATTGGAAGGCCTGGGGTAACAGGAAACTGTGTATTAATGTACGTGCTATTTCTCCACGTGCAGCAGCTACCAACCTTGGCAGAGAACTGTGTAGTGGAAGGCGTTTTGGCTGTTCGCCACCTGGGAGCAGCACCTTCGGTGGCAGTCACTGAAAACTGTTTTCACCTGTGCGCGTGCAGTCCCAAACTGTGACATCTGGTTATACCAGTTGCGGCAACTTGGTCAACATGCCGAAAGTGTGTTTTCTTATCTCAGTATTATTGGTGGTTTATTTTTCAATCATGTATACCTCCTGAGGGAAATATGTATCCGCTCGTGGGTTCACCTTATTTGGTAACATTAATATAATTGTGAATACCACAATCTGATGGGAACAATTGAAAATTCCTTGTATTTCTTGGATATATGTTATTTTCTGAGGAAAATAATGTGCCACTGATGTGATTGGTGGCGCTATGTGGGCGGAATGGTGTATATAATCCCTGTACGTGCTTTGTTCAGGGTCAGTCAGCGAGATACACTACATGTAGGCTCCTCAAGCTAATAGGATCTTCACCTTATTTTGATGAGGGCCATGGTGGCTGGAATTTTTAAACTCTTATAAAAGGATAGCAAAATGTGGGTCTCTTATCCAAAATTTGATATTGGGTGTAAAGTAATGTTACTTTCTGTAACCAGATTGTTCACCCTTCCAAAAATCTGTGACCAAGTAACACTAGAATGAAAATTGTGGTTGTAAACACTTGTGATCAAAATAATAATTATGAAAGTTGGTCTTAACATTTTGAAACCAAGTTACGCCTTATTGAGGTGGTAATCTTTTGTAACCAAGTCATGTCTGGTACAGCAATAGTAGTCGATACTCAGGACTTCATCGTTTTTAGAATATTTGTAAACAAATGAAAAACTTTACGAAGTTTGGGAAGTCTTTACATACTAGCATTTGCACGCGGGACTTAAGGCTGGGGATTGTCATCAGTTGTGCCTATCCACTTGAGATCGCAAGCAGATGAAGGAAAAATACTGTGTAAAATTTTGAGGTTAAAATTGTTCATTGAATCATGACTAGTAAATTAATATGTGTTACCGTATTGGGTTTTACTGTGTAGGAATAAAATTAATTCTCTGAAAATCCAGAGTAGATGTAGGTATGACAGAATTTAGTCGCCATTTCATATGATTGTATTTTGGGGTAATTTGCCCTGTGTAAATTGTGATGGTCTTCTGTCTTGCTAAATAGCCAGTTGTTTGTGTAAATGTTACCCATATCTTACTGTGAAAAATCAAAGTACTAGCTGGGTAACAGCGAAGTTATGTACGTGAATTGAATATTTGCATTTTTTTATGGTAACTTGGTGTTTTATGCATTTTTTAATTAATTTGTAATTTAGGGGTAAGTAAGTCTATGTTTGCTATTCCACATGTAATATGGACAACAAATGAAAAGAATTGAAAGAAAACGTTATATAAATAAAAGAGAACTACCACACTTCTTTGTTTCTGTTATAAGTTGTTTACCGATAATCAACTCACCCTTACATTGCACAAATACATGGTCCTTTTGCATGGCGTTTTTTGCCGTTTGGTGTTCTGTGGATTTTGCTAGGTCTTTATGCAAATCCGGCCTTGCTGCGCCCATGGCTTAGGACATAGCATGGCCAGATCAGAAAGAAAATGAAAGTAAATATTTTATTGACTCATAAGAAATACTTCTAATTACGATGGTGCACTTCCAATTTATCAGTGAAACTCAAGCCCTCCTGGGTTCCATCTTGTTCAGACGCACCGAGGTAATGAGCGAGTTCGAGAGACTGAAGAGATGTGAGCATTGCTCTGGACAGGCTTGGGTGTACTGGACCCCTCTCATGAGTTCCTGCTCTTGTTCAAAATATAGCCTTATTCAGGCACCAGGAATCCCAAGATGGTTTGGCCCACTGGCTCCTAACCCTGAGCGGTCGCTTGATTGTCAATGAGCCACAGATTTCACTGAACCAAACTACACTTGTTAAAGAAATAACAAGGGAGAAAATAATTGTCATACAGGTATTCAAATTTGCCACGGAATTATTAATTATAATATATGTGAAAACATGGGGATGCTTGACTCTTACAAATAATTTTATGAAATATAAAATTATTTAATTGTTATGTTAGGGCAGGTGAAGGAGAACCTGCTAATGATAAAATAATGAATCAACTCCAAATTTGTAATTGCCATTAAATGTGCCATTAAATGAGGGGTGGTTGTCCAGAAGGAATGACGTCTATGACCTGCTACCGCGGAGTTGAGAGAATTGACTCTGGTAATGAGGATACAGGTGTAGGGACGATGAGACATCTGGAGTTTTGACGTATTTACAGCGTCTTCGGATATTCCCTGAATCTCTGTTGGTTTTCTCAGCATGCTGAGGGGTTGGAATTGCAGCTTAATGGAGTTGGATGGAGAGCCTTCCAAGGTTGGAGAGTCTTCTCAGATTGTTGGAGAGTCTTTTGCAGACTGGAGAGCCTTCGCAGGCTAGGAGGGTCTTCTGCAGACTGGAGATAGTCCTCCGACCTTATGTAGGTCAGCAGGCCGACGAAGACTGGCGAGAGCAGTGTAGCTTCTCCTTATATAGTGAAAAATGCAGTTTGGCAGCTGCCCCAGTGGTGCGGGTCTTACTAGCCTCGTTTTGCAGGTCGCTCCATACATTTCTTATCTCCCTTTCTGGAGACTGTTGACATATAAACCACCTCCTCTCCTCGAAGCTCGGGCAGCAGTGACAACATCGGCAGCAGGGTGCTGCTCTCTTTCATCATCTCTGCTAACTAACTTCTTCCTCTCCGCCGTGTTGGTGGCTCGGTGGATAAAACAATTCTTTCTTTGGGGTGGCGACTGCATGACCACGTATGAGTGGCCAGACCAATTTCCATTAAATATCGTGTCTAGTTGTCCGTACTGCTAGGATCAACCTCGTATGCACGGGATACATTGCCTGGCGGCATGTGACTTGCCCTGAATTGCTATCATAGTGTGATGATGGGGCGATATCGTAGAGTAGAGCATGCATGCTCACTGCTCAGTAGAGTGGCATGCGTCAGTACGAATTTTTAGATGATGTCATCTGATCCTGGAGTAGCCCAGTGGAATGTCTGGATCCCATGCACCCTTAAGACTGACCTTTGCAGACACCACCACGTACATGAACAAGCCGGTCGTCCCACAGTCAAATAAACTCTCCAGGACATAAGTGAACGCTATAACTGGGCTGGGATAAGTCAAGACATGTAGTAGTACGTGAAGAGTTGCGAAGCGTGCTACCGTGGTAAGACTAATCCTGTGCCCCAGCCATCAATTAAGCTCTGATTACCCCACACTGCCTAGACCCATTTTCAGTGGACCTAATGGGGTTATAACCAAGAAGCACAAGGGTCAACAGATATTTATTAGTTGTGACTGACCTATTTACCCGCTGGGTAAAGGCCTTCCCACTATCTAGTCAAGAAACACTACATATCAAATTCGAGACAGATCTTTCCCCAATGGGGATACCTGCAAGCAATACTCACAGAACACAGCACCCAGTTTACCGGCCACAAATGGCTAAGTGCCTGCGATCTTCAACCCACAAGCAAACCCCACTGAGCGTAGAAATTAGGAACTAGAGAAGAGTTTCTGCCTCAGAGTGTGGATGAAGACCACCACCTTTGGGCCAAACACCTGCTGAACATATTTGTTGTTTGGCAAATTATTGGCGGGGGGATTAATACTACTCTGAGGAAGATAAAGAAATGTGCAACACAAGTTGAGAAATACTGAAAATCGAAAGCTGAAAAATAAAAGCATTATTTGGCAAACACAGCGAGAAGGAACAAACAATTATCCCCTCCACCATCACGCTGTTTTCATATAAACAAAAAATGTAAAAGAGAAGCCCTTTGCTTGATAACATTCTAGGTCAATAAAATATTTTCAACCCACTAATATAAACAAAATCTCTCTGTGATCATGTAAATGTCATTATCCTCCCAAAACTGGTTTTTAACTTATGAAAAATTATTAATGGAATAAAAAATATATAAAAAGGTGGGCGGGGATAATAAAATAACTCACTCGACAGCTAGAGGAAAAAGGATCACATCATGGTTCCTTTCATGCTGCATAAGAAAATAACATGATTTACAATTATCCCAATACCCATTCACCAGTTTCTTTGATCTTAATTTAAAATAAGCTTCTAGGATGAGAGATGGATGAGAGAGGCAAAAATAAAAATAACCAAACTATTTTATCCTTAGATTTAAATAACTATAGGGATTTAAAAACCATGTCCGACCATAACCAAAATGTAAGAAAGGAAACCCTGTATTTCCGTTACAACTTAAAGAGGAATATTTATTCAGATAAAAATATAGATTATAAATAACAATAAATAAACACTTAAGAAGGAAAAAACCTGTAACAGTTCGTAGATAAAATAACATTTAAAAAAAAGTATCTGTATCCTACATCAAGGACACTGGCCACTTCCTGGAACGCTTGAGACACCTGGTCCCCATTCCCCAAGAGGCATACATGGTCACCATAGATGTTACGTCTCTCTATACCAACATCCCCCACTCATCTGGAGTGTCGGTCACAGAATACTACCTCAAACAAAGACCTGTACACAGCAAACCTACGGCATTCCTTGTTGAACTCTCCAGGTTAACCCTCAGCAACAACAACTTCACATTTCAAGACTCTCACGTATGGCCACATCCTATATGAATCTGTTTATGGGCCGGCTAGAAGATAACTTCCTCAGTCACCAACCAACCCAACCACACTGCTGGATGTGTTTCATTGACAACATCTTCATGATATGGACTTCCACTGAAGACAGCCTAATTCACTTTCTAACCAATTTAAACGCATAAAGTACACTCAAGTTCACCTGGTCATACTCCAAAACACACGCCATATTCCTAGTAGTTTAACTCTCTGTCCACAACAGCACAATCCAAACTGCTGTACTCACCAAACCTAGCAACACCCTCCAATACTTACATTTCGACAGCTACCACCCATATCATGCCAAAAAATCCCTACCCTACAGTCTTGCCACAAGAGCCAAACATATCTGCTCCACCAACAATGATCTCAACAAACAGTGTGAACAAATACCCAGAGCATTCCTAGACAGGGGCTACCCCTGGCACCTCGTCCACAAACAGATTCAGCAAGCCATCTCAAATAACGGAACACAAACCAAGGTCAACCACTCTGATATTCCCCTGGTGGTCTCATATCATGAAGGCATAAATAAACTCAGAAACATTCTCCACTCTAGATAATAATTCTAGCTTCTTCACCGCAAACACAAGACCTGCTCTCCAAACTGCTTGGACCAGTTTTCGAAAGGCCACCGAACCTCTGCAACAATCTGGTTCGTCCAAAGCTGCAGCCGACCACAAATGCCAACCAAACTATCACTCCCAGAGGATCTCACCCCTGCAATAGTTCATGCTGTGGCACCTGTGCCATCCACCAACCCTCAACTTCTTTCAATAGCAGACTCACTAACCACAAATACTCCATCCAAGGCAATTACAACTGTGCAACACAAAATCTGATCAGCTACAGTTCCAACACTGTAATGCAGAGTACGTCAGCCTTACCACCAACACACTTGGGCAAAGAATGAATGGCCACAGAGCAGATACCAAACAAGACATAGCTGGCAACATCAATAACCTACAAGACAAACCAGTTGCAGCCCATGCAGCATCTCACAACAAAGATTTGGATTCCTGCTACAGTACCAGAGTTGTGAGAGCCCTATCAACTTCAAGCCACAGATGCTGGGAATTAGCTCACCAAGGCCTGGCTTCAATATAAGATAATCACAGCTCCTTACTATACCTGCAATTTCACAATTTTTCAATTTTCCCGCCCCACCGTAGTTCACCACCCAGCCGCTAGGTTTACTACTAACAGCGCCCTTCCACCATACTGCAGTGTCCTACAACTCGCCGCCTGATGAAGCTGGCTTAGCCAGCAAAATGTCGCGATTTTGCAACCGCGTGAAAAAACTGTGTCAACCTACTTGGTGTGTTTGCCTTTCGACAAGTATTATACTGTGAGTACTTGGATTCCTGTCCTTTATATATTTTTAGTAGCCTAGCGGCGTATTTTCAATCTTAACTAACTTATTATATATTGACACCGGCCAACAGCCATGCGATGCTAGAGCCCATGACTGCGCTAACCACGCACGTGCACAAAGAGGCCAATAATTTTGAACTTTCATATAAATGTTATTTTTCAGTTTAAAATGTGTTATATTGTATTTGCAGGGTTTGATATGTCTTAAAATGTGTTCAAGTATTTGTTACTATTTTTAAATTGTTTGATTATAAAATTCAAAATGCCTGCAGTACAGAGATTGAGAACACTAATATTCCAGATGGAACGTCGTGATAAAGAGACACTAAAATAATATGAAAATTCATAAGAAAATTATAGAAATGTAAAACAGTATTTAATTTATTTGTGCCACTTTTATTTCACTAATAAAATATTTTACTCTGCGTGCATAGCACTTCCGCTTATGTGAACCCCGTAGGCGGCCATGGTAGGTCCGTGTGATGCTTGTATCTGGACAGTCTGTCGAGGAGAGCTGGCGAGGTAAGACACTGTCACGTATGGACTACAACTTTTGTTCACTGATTTAGGTTTCCATATTCAGTTTAGTTTACCAGTTAACCTTTGCTTGGGTACATTTTTGCCCCAGCATTATGCTTTCGCTTTATTAATTTATTGCTGCCCTTGTGGCATTTTTAACTTAATCGAGGAGAAGGGGTAGAAAGCTGTTGGAGAGGTCACGCGACCCGCGCAACTTGAATCGGGCACCATCCGCCTATGTTTATGGCGTTTCATTGTAACTTCTGCATTATTGCTCCACGTAATTTTAAGGCTTTGATTTTATGCGTGTATTTGAGGGTATTTTTCTTTTTTGAATATTTTACGGCAACATCACGTATAACCACGTGGCCGACCGACGCCAAGTATTTGTATACTCCACCAGTGCGTTTGAGAGCTTATTTATGTAACATTGTATGTGCAATAGTTTATTTCAGGGTTATATGTCAATTTAATTCAAGGTTCAGTGTATTTTTCACGTAAATTGATGCTTTTTGTACTTGACCACGCTGTCATGTTAAGGTTTGATTTTACCGCCATCAGGCATGTTACAAGACTGTAATCACGTAAATCATAAAGAAAATATCTTTTTCAACAAGAATAATTTTTGTCTGAATTTAATTTGCCATTTCCACGAAGAAATGTTGCAATTTCACCTGCACCACATGGTCCAATACAAACTTCATCCAGCAGCATCCGTGCCATCTAAACTTGTTTTCACATGTGTGTGTTTATTGTGAATACTCATCTCATGTCCCATCTTGTTTCATATATCTTTGAGGGTTTATGTAATTTTGTAATTAGTGTACGGTGCAATTATTCCCGTCCCGTGTATAGGCTATCACCACACTACCAAAGAGTTTGCGTTAGTGATGCTGAGTAATCACACGTGTTTATATGTATAAAGGGTTTCATTTTTAATTCACCGTGTCCTGTCTTCAGGGAAAAACCATCAGTCCACCCTAGCGGCTGTCGGCCCTCTTCCCTTGTGAAGGCTGTGCTTTCACGCACCTCGGTGAGATCATCCATCTAGGCGTGCGCTAGAGTAATTGCTGGCTGGGGAGCACCCAAGCGGAATTGGCTAGTCATGACAGAGATAATCATTTCATTGACATGTTGATGTGTATGCATAATGACAATAAAAGCAAGTCTACAGTGAACTGAATTCTTTTATTCAGTAGTGACATTGTCCTAGCCATATATGTTTTATTAAGTGTTTCTTTCCAGTGATGTTTAGTAAAAAGTTTAGTATTGTCTAAGTGTTTGTAAGTACGCACGGGAGAGACAGACACACACCCAACCCACAGCATTCCTGAGAACCCCGAGTCTCAAAAGTGCAGTGATTGGGATTGCTTCCCAATCACCGTCCAAATTACCAGTAAGTATTTGTGTCATCATTCATCTCGTGTCTCACCTGACGGCGTCAATATATCTTACACATATATCTTATAGACGGGATCCCTCGTAAGATAATTAAGATGAATGTCCATTTTCTGTTGAACACTTTGATATTTTTACTTAATAAAACATTTGAAAGTGGTGTCATTCATATGATTTAAAAATAGCTAAGTTTATGCCATTGTTTAGAACTAAAATAAGACATTTCCTCGTGCTAGTGTTATATCCAAAATATTTGAACTAGTTATGAGAAATAGACTTATTTTTATTAAGCACCTTGACAAGAAGAAATTGATAAATCCATCCCACTATGGATTCATGAAAGTCAGGTGTATTGTATCTGTAATTGCGGAATAGACACAAAAACACACACACACAGTTACATGCATACACAAACACACACAGTTATTCTAGAATCATATTATTGTGACCACCTGCTAGAGGTGCTATTTGCTCCTCGTAGCCAATGAGGTTAGGCCTATGGCGTGGTCTGGTGAAGCAACTGTATACTGCGACTGACATGCTGCCTGTACACAGTGCGCTTACTGCTGTCGTGGGTAAGGGAATCAATTTAGCCGAGTTGCAAAAAGGGATGATCATCGGCTATCGGGCCAAGTGGGCCTGCATTTAGGAAACAGCGACATTTGCTAACTGTTCACATGCCTCTGAGGTAAAGGTGTATCATGACAGGTCGAATGGCACCATTGGGAATAACCGTTGTGGAAACTGTGGAGCTTCACATGTCATTGATGTCCAAGGTGAACGACGAGTACGAAGTTGCGTGAAGGCCAACCGACAGTGTATAGCGGAACAGCTCACTGTCCATATGAACTAGGGGGCATTCTGACACGTCTCTACCGCAACAGTTCAGCGAACCCTTTTGCTAGACAGTATGGCGACTGGAATGATGCTGATTGGTAACAGGTAGCCTTCTCCGACGAGACACGTATTTAGTTGCATAGAACGGATGGACGTCATAGTGTCCGGCAAGAAACCTCGGAGAACAGACACCCTACATCCATTGCTGGATAAACACAAGGCAGTGAGGACAGTGTTATGGTCTGGGGAATGTTCTCGTAGTATTCTTTAGGTTCCATCATCTGTGTGGAAGGCACTCTTGATAAATTTGGTTATGAATCCATGCTCGGCCAACATGTCCACTCCTACATGATGATAGTCTTTCCTTGGGAGAATGGGATCTTCCAGCAAGATAATGCACATTGCCACATGGCTAGAAGTGTCCGCACATGGTTGGAAGTTCGTTCCTGGCCCCGAATCAGCTTGATCTCAATCCAATTGAACGTCTGTGAGACCACCTCAATCCTCGTGTTCGCCGCCTGTCTCCATCTTCACGTACATTTCAACAGTTGTGGGATGCTCTGCAGACAGCATTGCTCCAGATACGTGGAGACTTATCACCACCTGACTTAGTCACTGTCAGCTCGTCTAGGTGCTGTGAAGGGCGGTTACTCTGGATACTAGCAGGTGGTCATAATAACGTGATACGTATATGAGTTTATGACACATTAGATAAGAACAAATGTACAGTAGGAATTTTTCTTGATTTATATTTGGTCATAAAATACTCCGAGATAAACTTGAAACAATTTGTATAAGAGGAACAGCAAATAACTTGTTTAAGTCATATTAAATAATAGAATACAAATTGAATACATAAATAGTGTTGGATATCAAGTATACTATTCCGACCGTAAGACTGTTAATCTTGGGGTAACCCAGGGTAGTGTCCTTGGATACATTCTGTTTTTAATTCATGTAAATGTTCTCTGTAGTAATGTATCAAATTGTAATTGTCGTATTCAGATGACACTTATATTATAGCAAGTAATATTAATTAAACTTTACATTACCTAAAAGATTGATTCTAATTCATAAATAATTTTGTAATGCTGGAAAAATTGATTTTGTTCAGTTCTCCTTTAAAAACTAATTATTTCTTTTGAATATACTTATTGATAAAAATACAGTTAAGAAGGTACAAGAAAACCATGTTTTTAGATGTCATAATTGATAATAAACTTAGCTGGAATCAGGATGATGCAAATATAACTAAAAAACTATGTGCAGCATATTTTGCTTATTTGTACTCTTTTGTAAAGTATGGTATAATATTTTGGGGAATTAATAAACAAAATTTAGATAAAATATATTTAATGCAAAAATTATCAATATGAATAATTCTACAAAAATCACTTTTTTTTTTTTTTTTTTTTTAGTTCCCCTTTCATTTATCTACATATTATATAATTAATTCCTTTTCTTTTGAAAATCTATTGATAGTAAATGCCAATTAAATGCTCAAATTCACTGTCAAAATACAAAAACAAAAGCTAATATTTATTTGAACTATGTTAAAAATAGTAACACTATAAAAATGTAACCAAACAACAGTAAAAGACTGTATAATAATTTTCTGCTTAAACTTAAAAGAACAGGTGAATTTCCGAAATTCTGTAAAATTTTATTCAACTTCTTTCTTGACAAATGCTGTTATCAGCGGATGAATTTTTTGAACAAAGAAGTTGATACAACAGATATGCATTAGACCTATTTAGAATGTAACTTATTGTGATATTATATTTTGCCCACTGCGTATTCCTCCACTACATGTCAATATAAACACTTCCACATCAACTGTTATTTAAACTGTTAATTAAAGTCTTAGAAATTAACAGAAAACTTTTGTGCTCATCCTACAAAAATTAGAAAAACCTTGCTTTGCACAGGGAAATTCTTTTGCTACCTCATCAATTTTACCACCTACTTTTTGGGCCATGCGAACTGAAATTTCAAAGAAACAGATGAATAGTGTACTGTTATCTTGGTGTGCTCCTGCGACCAATACTACAACTGCTATGAACTCCATAGCATTGGAGAGAGAGTCCATTTCATGATCAGCGCCACCCACCACAGGATAGTGACGATTGCCATCATCCGTGAGGTGCATCACAGCAGCTGTTCCTAGCTTTGCAGATTAGAGACTGGCTACAAATTTGCTTGGTGGAGACTTTCTGAGATCTCACAATTTTCAAAGTGTCAACTCACATTTCAACAAGTAAATTTCTTTCTTTTTGACAATGTAAAAAACAAGTCTAGGATAATTATCCTGCCTCTTAAGGCCAAAAATATGGTTTCATCCGCTCAACATTAACAATCTCTAACCTGGGCTGCCCTTTTATCTTTTTTTTTTCAAGTAGTATAAATTAGGAGATAACTGTCTTGCTACTACCACAGGACCATTCTAATGGTGCTTAAGCTTTGAAATCATGCCCTTATTCCTTGTGGTGGTGTAAGCCAATACCTCCTGGCCTGCCTGGTACTCCACAACCCTGCGTTGGAGATGGTAACGCTGCTTTGCCCTCTCTTGCTGCTTTCTATTGTTTTCATTACTTGTTGCATCGGGTGGTCTTATGATAAGGACCCAATAGGTCTATACTTACTCGTTTCTAAAAGTTCACCTTAAAAGATGGGCTGCAACGAACCTGCTGGCTTGTGATTCGTCCCTTTCTTGGTTTGACAGTCAGTACAAGTTCTCACATACGCCTTGACATCTTTAAAATCCCACTCCAGTTAATACCTCCTTTTAATTTTTTTTATGGTTCAACCCATACCTAAATTTTCTCCCACTAAACGGTTGTTATGGCATTCACTCAAAATCTTGACTTTCAAATTCATTGGAATCACTAGCAATTTCTCCCAACCTTTTGGTCTGGTGTTTATCTTGTACAAAACACCTTCTTGCAAACAAAAATTTTAGCCAATCTGGTAAATTTTGTTTTGACCGTGGAGGGTTTTTCAGTTTCCTGAATTAAAGGAGCCAAACTTGGATAACCCCACTGTGCTTTTTCTAAGGTAGAACTCGGCAACAAAAACACTGGCAATTCCAAAGCAGTATCTTAATTTTTTTTCTGTACCTATGTCTACAGGGTTTCTACTGAGACTGTTTGCATGTTACTGACTTTCTCCACTGGTGTATTTGATATCATAATTATATTCCAAAATTTTCAAAGCCCACCAGGTTATTCTGCCAGTACTATGGACATTCATTTAAAGTTTTTCCAAATAACACAAATAATTGTGGTCAATCACCAGAGTAAAAGGTTGCAGATAAATGTAGGGCCGAAATTGATGTAGTGCCTGCCGGTGTGAGTTTTCTACTAGTGTACGCTACAGAATGCAATATCTCATCTCGTTTCTGAATGCAGATAGCCCCAATACCTTGTGTGCTTGCATCTGTATGAATTTCAATGGTGCCTCCTTGAAAATGAACTTTAGGGAATGAGGTCAACTTTTGTTTTAAACCCCGAACCGCCATTTCTTGGACCTCACCCCAGTCAGACAACCTTCTTAAGAAGCTAGATAACGGCTTTGCAATCAGGGAGATATTCTTTACAAATTTGCGATAGGTGCTTTTCAGGCCTAGCCTCTATCTAACACCTCTGGGATCTATAGGTTTTGGAAATTCCCTGATGGCTTGTACTTTTTTGGGATGAGGTCTTATGCCATTGCTGTTGACCACATGTCCTATAACTTCAGTTTCCTCATACCACACAGAACACTTAGCTGGCTTCAAGGTTAAGTTATGAAAGAGGTTTTCTCCTGATTGTTCTCAGTCATCTTCAATTGGTGGTAACCAGAATCTATATCCAGATGTCTTGAGAAAATTAGCGGCTGTCAGATAACTTAAAAAGTCGTCTATCCTGGGCAGAGGGTACTTATCGTCTTTCAGAATATAGTTCACACGATGATAGTCCACACACATCCTATACTCGCCATCTTTTTTTCTTACTAGTACTACTGGAGAACACCAGCTAGTACTAACCGGCCTCACCATCCCATTCTTGATATGTTTGTGTACAACCTCCCTCCTACCAGGTGACACTCTCTAGGGGACTGGAGGGCTGTCACCTGTATCTAAAGTTACCACTTCTTCGTGGGTCGTACCTATCTGACTAGGTTTCCAACTAAAACAATGGCGATACTTGTACAACAAATTTTGCAGATCACTTGGGCAGCAAATTGGGGTTGATATCTTGCTTTTCCCCCATCAAAGTTGTCTCTCTTTCTTCCTAATTTTGTGATTGAAACTGTATTTACCTGAGCTTTGGTTGTGTCATCAAAATTACACACTCTCCCTAATTTCATATCATTAGGTAAGGTGACTTCACTATTTGAGGTATTGGTTACCCATAGGTTAGTCTGTTTCCCTTTGTACAAATATAGTGTGGTACCAATACTGACTGCTTTTCATACACACTGTCAAAAGGCTCTAAGAAAACTTTTGAAGGTAAATTAGTAGCTGTGAAATCAAACTCTGTTAACTGATACATACAAGGTTCCAAGCTAACATGATTCTTAATAACAAAACACCGTAACCTCAAACTAAAGGCATTATCACGTTTAAGTCTGTTGCATGGAGACACAATCTCAAGGAACCTTTCAGTATTTCTACAATCACTTATCTGCTTACCCACTCTGTTGGATGCGTACATTTTGCTACATTACCAAGTTTGTCCCTGATTTTATTGGGAAGTCCACGTGGTGGATTTGAAGTTTGAATACAGTTATCCTTAAGCTTAATTGTGTATTCTTTTTGAAACCTACCACTGTCCGAAAACACATACTTGTATTGGCACTGACAATATTAAGCTTGGCCTGTACACACACATCACCAATCACATTCTTCTGCAGCAAACCCAGACTGTCACAAGTTCCAATACCTAAGATGGGTACCGGGTCCTCATTAATAATCACAAACTTTTCGCTTGAACTGATGTTCATACCAGACAAATTAAAGTCGCAGCAACCTTCGACTCTGATTTTAGAGTTGTTGTATGCAGCGAGGGAAATAGATTCTTTTTGTATCTTTACACCAGTCCGCTCTGCTCCACCAAGGAAAATGTTTTTGGAGGATCAGCATTTACACATGCACTCGAATCCATTTTGAACTGTACACTGAAAGCATTTTCAACTAGGAAAGTTTCTGTGTGACACACTTCTGTCATCACTAAGTAATAAATACACTCAGGATTTGCATCTTGTTTTACCTCTTGTGACCGACTGATGTGTAGACCTGGTTTCACTGGGGCGAGGGCGGCACACTTTAGCAAAATTATTTTGCTGGCTACAAGCTGAACATGACTAACTGAGAGCAGAACATTTCAACGGTTCTTTTATATGATGGTAGCCACACCATTTACATACAAACAATCTTTTCAATATTACATGATACGCTTTGCTGTTTGGGAGATTGCTGAGCACTGTTCTGTTTGTATTTTGCTTTGTCAATGCTGATGCAATAGGGGTTTTCATGGCTGTGTTCCATTATTTGGTTAGCCTGAGCTGATGTAATCTCCGCAGTTTGAAACTGTTGTATTGTTTTTTCCAACTAAACGTTGTCAATTTGAGTACTCTCTCCTGGGTCGGGCGATATTGAATGCCAAACACAATGCGGTCTTGAAGTAGGTCATCGGTATTTGCGAACTCACAGTTATGCACAAGTGTATTTATGTCAGATAAAAATGTGTCAAATGGTTTGCCCTTCTTTTTACTTTGGTTGTAAATCAAGAAACGTGCATTTCAAATATTTTTCTTTGGGTTGCAATGGGTTTGTTACTTCTTGAGAACAACTGCCAAAGTTTTGTTCTTAATCTGTGAATGTTAAGGTACTGTACACATCTAAAGCCTCTTCGTGTACAATATTGAGGAATATCGCATCTTTGCGCGACTCAGCCTGTGATACCAAGTCCGATTCTTCCAGGTAAATAGAGAATGCATGGTTGTTTTCTTCCAGTTATCATTTAAATTGCTGCTAAGCGATTCAGCGATATTGAACCTACTGGCCATTTTGAATCACGAAACACTACTGGCCGACACACTTCAGTACAAATCAAAAGAAATCTTGTAAAAAAACACTGTTAGTGTCCGTACATGTAGAATACTTCTCAGTCTTATCCTATAGCGACTGTGCCATGTATTATTCATTGTTTTGCTCTCTTTAATCTTGCTACACATTTGCCTGACATACTTCTTACATCAGCAACCACCTCCTCATACAATGTTTACCATGCACCAGGCTTGCCAACCGTTACATCATCACTGCACTTTGCAAAAGTTGTTAGTAGTGTGAATACAAGATATGTAATGTAATTATGATCATATTCATTTTGAAATTTCAATTTTTAAGTTTGTGAACTGGCAATAACACACCTTTGCCAAGTGGCATAGGGCCTATACGTACAAAATAAAGTATTTGTGTGTTTTGTAATGGACACTCGTATGATGCTAATATTGTTTACGCAAGAAATATCAATGGACTGAATAAAATTTTGGGCCTTTTGGCTTGGTCTGTTAATTGTACGTTACTGATAGCATATTTATTCTATCAGCGGTGGAAAAATATGATGTTTGAGGTCCTAAAAATAGGTCAGGGAAAATGGTAAGATTCTGCCGGGAAAACACAGGGAAAAGTCAGGAATTCCATGATGGAATTACAGTGGACATCCTGTGTTAACAAAACAGATGAATAACACTTTTAGGTTTTGTTTACACAATTTCTTTGCAATTTGTAATTTTATTACATTATATTCATTTAAGATAGTGTATCTTCTTTACACAGTCGGCTATACTGAAATGTGTTTGTATTTAGTTAATTATGTTTTGTAAATATTTATGGAAGTACAAAATATTTTAATGCCTTTTCCTACTAATTTTACTTCTTTTCAGTGCCTTTTAAGGTGACTAAACATAAATTTTTAATGCCTTAACATCTGTATGTGTTCATTACTCATTGATGGCAGTTCTTCACTTTTATCTTCATCTGCTGTGATCCTGTTTGGCATATTGTCTAGGCACTATTCTAACAAAATTTAAATATGTATTTGATATAATATGCAAGAATAATCCCAATCACACTAACTACATCTACAAACACCTGTATGTATGCACAGGTTGTGTGGTCAAACAGGTGCAGTTAGCTGCTGAGATATGGCAACGCTGGGTGGGCAAGTGGTCGACCCCAACCTTCCCTGGGAGACAGTTTCGAGCAGCACACCAGGAAGATGGTCAGGAAGGGAGGGACAGGTTCTAGGAAGTAGCAACACATTCCAGACACATTGGCACTGAGAGTATTGCAGGTTGCATTAAATATAGTTCGGAATTCAAGGCACATGAGAAAAACAGCTTACCCAGATAATATATTTTGGGCAACTATTTTAACTTTGAACCTACACTGGAAAAACAGTACTTCAGTGCACATGGTGAAAGATATTTCTTTTTTATTTACACAATAAATTTTAATTTTTAATATGTAACAAATAATTATGTTTTTCTGAATTCTAAGGTTTTTGTTTAAGTATTTTTGGAAATAATAAATATGTCGTATTCCTTTAGAACAACTTTCGTATTATGCACAGTATGAATTTTCCAAGTCGATTAGTTTAGTATTTGTATGGGTTTTCAAATTAGATATTATCAATATTTAAGGCCCTGCAAATAAAAAACTTTTTAATTTTCTGCATTTGCAATTTGGTAAACTATAATCCGTACTTATATGGTTTTGTGTTTGACATACTTAAGGAGATGTAAAACTGATATTTTTGTATTCCTCATCAAGGTAGAGCAAAAGTACTAGTCGTGGCTACATGCCTCATCTTATAGACCTTGTGAGTTGGTGTTATTTAAATACGTAATTGTTTCAAATAATTAACCAAAGTCCTAATTGACTAAATGCTAACTTAGTCCTTAACTTAAACTGATCTACCATTAAGAAGAACAGTGCTGCAACAGTTGAAGTGTAGTTTGTCCACATTGTCAAGTCACCACTGCACAAATATCATATACTGGAAGAACTTCTTAATTTAAACAACCTCATCCTTATGATTGCACAAGGTAAGGCAGCTCACATTTCCCGGTGCAGCAAATCAACACAGCCTACAGCCCTGGCTGAGCTATGACATATGTTTGGTGTTTGCACAGTGGGAAACCAGCGGAACTGTACCTTTATAGATCTGCACATACATCTGCAGATTGCCAGTATGTCCAAACTGCATGCAACACTTATCACTGTGATATAACGTTTATTAACATTTTGTAAACTATTCTTACAGTGATTAAAAAAGTATTTATATTAGTAGGTAACAGTAGCAACAAATATCATCACAATGGTCATAGAATTAAGTGATTGGACAGTGGAAGAATTAAACATTGTATTCAAATATTTTTATAGATTTTTTTTATTTGTAATTTTATTGGTCATCGGAATGTCAAGGTTCAGATTACCAGAAAGCGAAACACTAGTCGTCCAGCTGGAATGAGAACACAGGGTCTTGAATCCTCTGTCTGAACTCACATTTGCTATGTACCAATATTTTTCTGGCTCGCTTTATCTAATTATAATCCTCTAACATGCAAAAGCAGTACATATTTTCAGTACTATACTTCTGTAAGTCATAAATGTAAATACTAATATTCCTGTTATATGTGAATATGAATATTTTCATTTTTGGGTTAAATTTTCTGTTTGTAAGTTTTTTGTTATTGTATTTGTAGAGTGTGCAAGAGATCATGCATTCCTTTCCACAAATGAAGACGTGATATGTGAAGAGTACAGTGAATTTTCCATACATGTGGATAATCCTGGATCAACATGTTCATCTGGTTTCTCAGTTCCATCGTCACAGTCAGAAATACCAAGGTTGACATCAGAGACGGGAGACACAGACTCGATGCATCTGGTGCATAAGACAAGTTCTTTCAGGATTGCTGAAAATAACATTTGTTCACCAATTACAGAATTACCTTTTCAGTGTTCTTTACATTTTGCTCAATGCTCTCAAAATAGTGCTCAGCACATACACATGAGAACACATGCTGGTGAGAAGTTTTTTCAGTGTTTAATATGTTCTGCTAAACTCTCTAAAAAGAGTGATCTGAACAGACATATGACAACACATACTGGTGAGAAGCCTTTTCAGTGTTCAATATGTTCTGCTAAATTCTCTCGTAATAGTACTCTAAACTTACACCTGAGAAAACATACTGGTGAGAAGAATTTTCAGTGTTCAATATGTTCTGCTAAATTCTTTAAAAATAGTGATCTGAACTTACACATGAGAATACATACTGGTGAGAAGCCTTTTCAGTGTTCAATATGTTCTGCTAAATTCTCTCGAAAGGGTCGTCTGAATTTACACATTAGAACACATACTGGTGAGAAGCCTTTCCAGTGTTCAATATGTTCTGCTAAATTCTCTCGAAAGGAATTTCTGAACTTACACATGAGAACACACACTGGTGAGAGGCCTTTTCAGTGTTCAATATGTTCTGCTAAATTCTCTCATAAGAGTGCTCTGAACTTACACATGAGAACACATACTGGTGAGAAGCCTTTTCAGTGTTCAATATGTTCTGCTAAATTTTCTCAGAAGAATAATCTGATCTTACACATGAGAACACATACTGGTGAGAAGCCTTATCATTGTTCACTATGTTCTTCTAAATTCTCTAATAAGAGTGCTCTGAACTTACACATGAGAACACATACTGGTGAGAAGCCTTTTCAGTGTTCAATATGTTCTGCTAAATTCTCTCGGAAGGGTCGTCTGAACTTACACATAAGAACACATACGGGTGAGAAGCCTTTTCAGTGTTCAATGTGTTCTGCTAAATTCTCTAATAAGAGTGCTCTGAACTTACACATGAGAACACATACTGGTGAGAAGCCTTTTCAGTGTTCAATATGTTCTGCTAAATTTTCTCGAAAGGGTCGTCTGAACTTACACATAAGAACACATAGAGCCTTTTCAGTGTTCGATATGTTCTGCTAAATTCTCTCAACAAATATCTGAACTTACACATGAGAACACACACTGGTGAGAAGCGTTTTCATTTTTCAATATGTTCTGCTAAATTCTCTCATAAGACTAATCTGAAATTACAAATGGGAACACATATTGGTGAGAAGCCTTTTCAGTGTTCAATATGTTCTGCTAAATTCTCTCAAAAGGGTCGTCTGAACTTACACATAAGAACACATAGAGCCTTTTCAGTGTTCAATATGTTCTGCTAAATTCTCTCATAAGAGTGGTCTAAACAGACACATGATATCACACACTGGTGGGAAGCCTTTTCAGTGTTCATATGTTCTGCTAAATTCTCTAATAAGAGTGCTCTGAACTTACACATGAGAACACATACTGGTGAGAAGCCTTTTCATTGTTTATTATGTTCTGCAAAATGCATTTCCAATTTGAATGTTATGCAACACATCATCACACAGGTGAAAAGCCTTTTTAGGGTTCATTATGTTGTGCTGAATTCAATTTGATTTGTTGCTTAAGCCATCACATCATGAGGCATATGGGTGAGGAATATATTTTAATTACAAAGTTGAACAGATTATCTTGGAATAAGTTATGAGTGATTCATTGCACAGCTGAGTTTACTGTAGTGTTTAATTTGTAATGTTTTAATAAGTTTCATTTGTTATATACAGTATTTATACTGTATAGATTAGTTATTTTTGACTGTCAATTATAATATTGTTTAATGATATTGTAGTAATTCATATTCACTTTGTACAGTTTTTGCTGCATCTTAGCTGTATGTTAATTTTATTTTATTGAACCAGCTACAGTGGACTCTCGTCCCAAAAACGCAATGTACCGATAAACTGTATCCACAGTTCATTTTCAGTGGTTCTTGCAAAACTCCTATATAAATAATGATAAAAATACCATCTTGTATTTATCGGATGTTACACCAATCAAAATATATTTTGGACCAATCACCTAAGATTTTCTGCAACAATTGTTTTTAAGCTGGGAGTTTATGTTAATGTCTAATAACTGGATGTAAAATAAGTCACCTGCATCACTATTTATTGCTTCTCTGCGGCTGCCCAACACATGTTCGACTTGGTGTGGAGTCTGGCATGCTACCTCCCCTTACACGTCTGACGAAAGTGGAAGTTATTACCTAGCAACCAGCGTGGTGACCTTGTGTCCTTCCCCCCCCCCCCTCTCTCTCTCTCTCCTCTCTCTCTCCTTCTCTCTCCTCTCTCTCTCTCCTCTCTCTCTCTCCTCTCTCTCTCTCTCTCTCTCTCTCTCTCCTCTCTCTCTCTCTCTCTCTCTCTCTCTCCTCTCCTCTCTCTCTCTCTCTCTCTCTCTCTCTCTCTCTCTCTCTCCCCTCTCTCTCTCTCCTCTCTCTCTCTCTCTCTCTCTCTCTCTCTCCTCCTCTCTCTCTCCTCTCTCTCTCTCTCTCTCTCTCTCTCTCTCTCTCTCTCTCTCTCTCTCTCTCTCTCTCTCTCTCTCTCTCTCTCTCTCTCTCTCTCTCTCTCTCTCTCTCTCTCTCTCTCTCCTCTCTCTCTCTCTCTCTCTCTCTCTCTCTCTCTCTCTCTCTCTCTCTCTCTCTCTCTCTCTCTCTCTCTCTCTCTCTCTCTCTCTTAGCTGCGTACCTTTCTTCCTAGATAGATATAGATAGATATCGTGTCATGATAGTGCCAGGCTACAACCACCACAGTCCTTTGTTTCTTTCCACACTGCGTTTCTGCAAGATCAGCCATCTTATCAACCACACACACATCTGTATGGTCATGCATGTGACTTCACGGCCAAAACAAACACTGACTGCAAGGCCTAGGTATGGCATCGGACAATTTGCATTGTTATACTGCCACAAAAATTACGTATTTAGTAGAATAAACCAAGCCCCTGCATAAGCTACACACCCCATATTATTGAGAATATAAACCAAAATATAGTTTTTTTATAGATTTTAAATTAATATATTAAATATTAATTTATTTCAACTGGCAAACATTTTCTGAATAATATGATAACCCCAGAAAGATAAACACTATCTCCCCTTAGAAGTGCAAACATGATGAGGAATAGTGATTGTCATGGCCCGGTTGCTGGTAACATTGGGTCCAATCTGGCAGCTATTGTGGCCTTGTTACCCGCGAAGGTGATGAGTGAAGGATAACCAAGGGTGACAGACCCTCTTACATGCCAGCCAGCCAACTCAACTCCAGCCACCTAGGCCTTTGTTTTAACAGATTTTCGCTGGTTTTTTTATATTGTGGCATACCAATTAAAGATGGTGACTCAACAACACCTACATTTTATCTCTCTGCCCTAACAAACATATTTTTAATAGTTTTTCATCAATTTCTCCTTAATTTTTGCTGGTTTTGATTAAACTTGGCACCATGCAATTTCATCAATCATTTTTAAAAAAAATTCTGTGCAGGGTTTGTTAGAGTAAATACTGGTAATTTGTGGCAACATTTCTTAAATAACTTGAGTGTCAAACACGAATAGTGTAATGTCATATGTCAGACCAAAAATGTCATCGCCATCTTTATGCTAGTAATTGTTCTTGTTAATTATTTACACACTTTTGCAAACTTGTGGGGAATTATTTTAATTGCAACATGTCTAGGTAACTTACAAACATGCAACTTTATTTTACTCTGAGACAGAGAAAAGCAATGTCAAAATTATTTTATCCCAGTCTGGTCAGGTCTGTTTTTTTTTTGTAACTTCTTGATGCATTTATTAATTGTATCTGGCCGTGGTGGGTATGATTTTAATGACAAAGATATGTTATAGTAAAAGTTTACATGTTCTATAATTGAAAACGTATATTTTTCCAGCCACGAGCTGTTTTCAGGCAAGAATTGTAGGGTAAACTAGGGTTATTTTCCTTTCTCCAAACCTTGTAACGCAGTGAGTAATTGTATCTGCCCGTGGAAGATGGGGGAGATGGCATTAAAAAAAAAAAATATCATGGAATAATTTTTCTAGGTTTCGTTCATTAAAAATGTATAATTTTCTAGGGACAACCTGTTATTATTTGGTTTGAGGTGGTCGTGCAATGCTGCATTGGCTGAGTAATTTATTGCAGGCTGAGCGGCTATACTTCCTGGCGTGGTCAGATTTTCCACTCATTTTGACAATCGGTGGTCGTATCTGTTCTTGTTGGGTGTCATTGTAAAGAGCATATGCCTACCTGCTTAAATAAACTAACATTTTATTAATATAACATTATTTTCCCTTTAAATCTGTTTTAACACAATTGTAATGCAATTTTAGCATGATTTTTGTGTTTTGGGGGTCAAAATTGATCCAATTCAAGAATAGCAAGAACACTGTTATAGTGAGTATCGAACCTGGGGCCATTGCACCGAGCTATAACGGACTCTACTGTAGCACAATATATTTAGGCGACTAATGGTATCACCTGAACTTTCAACACTGTAATAAAGTTTTTCCTTTATTTTTTTTTTCATATTGTTAAATGATGCACAGATACACACACTATGGGCAAAATCGCCCCATCTACGAGTGACCTTCACTCGGGGCATGTCACAAACAGTGTCAACAGTGATTTCACGTGTCGAGCAAGCAGACGCTAAACATTGGACGGCCGACAATGTAACAATAATTAATGTTATTAATTATTAAATGCATCGCTCACCCAGAATCTCGCATGTAAGCGCCACCCCTACGAATAAATTAAAGTTTTTTGGAAATCCTCTACACTTCAGTTAGACCTCGAAGAAGTGCCAATCAACCCCAGAGTTGAACCACCCCTGTGACCTTGTGACCATCCAGCCTCCGAGAGAGTTGCGTAAAATTGTCATCGCCTCCAAGCAGGGAAATAAGAAATGGTCATTGCTCTAGCACATTGAAAAACCAACCCCTGCGACAGAAGGCTAGTCAACCTCCTGCACCCGAAGGATCGCTGATTAGGGGATTTTCATTTATGAATAGAGGTCCAGCACCGTGGTCCAGGAAAGAAGCGTTGCTCGCCGGCCGAATAGGTTCCCGAGCTCTCCTTAGTCTGCAAAGACTCTCCTCAATTTGCAAAGACTCTCCCCATCTCCGCAGCCTGTAACACGGCTTGGAAGTCCAGCTTGCTACTTGGGAAGGTAGCACTCTCTCCAGCCAGCAGCTTGTGAAGGCCGCCAGCACTCCAGCTCACCAGCTTGCACAAGGCTCGTTCACACCAGCTGACCGTTAGGTTCAGTACTCTCTCCATACAGTAATCCGACCAACTGTAATCACTACCCCTTTACCACAGTCAACTTCCCTTGACTCCCGCGGTAGCAGGTCGTTGTGGGATTAGCGTCCCCCTGGACAAAACCCCTTCTAACGTCATACACTGTAAATTGCGTCATTTAGAATCTTTGCATTGTTTTATTAATTATTTTATCATGCTCTGTTTCGCCTGTTTTCCAACTCAGAATTATAATTATTAATTTGGTAGCTAATAATTTGAAGAGTATACATTTAGCCGGGACTTTCCAGTTTCTTTAGTCACTGTAATAAATATTATGTGAATTGAAACCTTTTGTGTCGCGTACTGCAATTATAGCTTAGTTTCCCCTTTTAGTGTTTTCTTGCGGTTTTAAGTGTGTGTAAGTTAATATGTGCAATACTTAAATACGTCAGAGATCAGTTGTGAAGTGCACTGGACTCCACAGGAGACGGGGCCTGAAGTAATTGGCTTTTAAACCTGCAGGGGCATGCTGCTGCTTCTGAGATTTCAGCTCATCCTCAGGCAGTTGCTTGACTTACATCTGAATACCTTGACTGCCCATCACACGACAGGTCCTTGGATGAGACTTTCAAGTCGTAGCCCCCAGGACTGTTACGTCCGCAGAAAGGTAGTCAGGTTCATTTTCAAATGCACAATAAGCACGGCGGAATTACGACCTTCCAGAGGTGCTGTGGGAGATGCTCCCTACACAGGCAGAATACTACTAATATTAGTAGCTGCCACCTAGTGAACCAATGTACATACCACTATGTTATGAAACTATCGTACCCACCACACGAGTCCTCACTAGGTCGTAAATATTATTGCACCAATTAAATAATGTAAGTTATATGCCTAACAAATTTGTACCCATAAGTGAGCTAACATTGACGCATGATATTTACTGACACTACTAGAATTCACGATTCCGAATCGTCTTCTCATGGCATCACGTCACCTTGAGCTAGTTATGAACCCAGGAAGACTGGCTTCCAAAACCAACCAGCTTACCTCTAGATGTGGGTGCACCAAAGAATACAGCATCAAGGCCATTCTTGGCTATTTTTTTCAGATGTTACATGTCTGGAGTCACCCTCCCAGCATGTGTGACAACCGGCATTAAAGTTAGTTAGGGTCTAGTTAGTTTTATAGCTACCTAGCCACACCTGCTTTTGTCTAGGTTAGAACCAGGTCCCGTTCACTTGGATTTGCGTAGAATACTTCTGTTCCAGTTCACTTGTCTAAGTTAGGAGATAGTACAGGCCACCGGGTCTATTCCTCTTGGGAATAAACTCATTCTCTTGCTAACTTCTGTGTACTTTCTTCTTGAGTTAATTCTTTCCTTGTAGACGTCAGCCTACTAAAGAAAAGCAGGAGACCGGGAGTTGAAAACCACTTTTGACGAACTCAGCATAGCACTGCGAGCTCCTTCAAACAGATGCTTGTACATCATAAACACACACGTTAGACCACCATCCTTACTGTGGACCAGGGACGCAAAGGCACCTGTTGCACACCTTCGATAGAGCAACTACCACTAGAGTCTCAATCCACGAGGGGGCTAGACAACCAGACCAGCCAGTGCACTCCATCCACAGCATTGTACTTTCACCGGTTGGAGTGCGAGGACCATCTGGGTGGCCTGGCCTCGGCTGGTAGTACACATAGCTAGGGAATTTCGTTGCCTGCTCTTCTCTAGGTGGCAGACCATAGTGCCATCCCTATACCATTTACCAACAGAGGTGGTGCGAACTGGCAAGCAAAGATGACAGCTACTTCTGACAAGCCTAGCTGAGTGATCTGTAACCTCTTGTTGACTGCCTTCAGCAGCCTGACCCCTCGGGAACAAGCACAAGCTACCTGACAACTGGCGAGACCTCACCTCCCAGTCCCACCTAGTTCCCATATTTCAGCCACCCTACAAAACTGCCGGCCAGCTACATCCCCTCATAGAGGACCTCCGCTGAGGATTGCCAGTACCTTTGGGTATTGTCTATCACTATTTCCAAGGATCAAGAGACAGCAGTTCATCATGTGAAACATCCAGTTCCACCAATCGCAGCTCCACCACCACCGCGCAAACTATAGCCAAGAAGTCGTCGCAGTCGTAGCCGCCACACCCAGAACTACCCTGGCCCACGAACCAGTCAGGTAAATCAATGAAGGCACCCACGCCCATAGCGTATAGAATAGTAAAATCCACAAATAATTTTGGCCAGGTAGGAAAGCCACACAGCCAATTCTGTACCACGGCCAAAAACCAATTCAAAGTCAGCAATAACAATCTCTAGCAGCATAAGTTAACCCATGCCTCTGCCCGGCTCAAATTGTACTCTTGACCGGTAGTAACGTTGGTTGCCTTTATCCTGACATCACGTTCCCAGTGTTTTCTTGATGCACAACATGGGGCCAGTGCACTTTGCTAATTACGCATAGTTAGACAGAACCAGACCAGCACGACCTCAAGAGTCCAGTCGAATCTAGCCAGGTGTCAAACAACACCCTGTGGCACTCAACTATACTAGCTAAGATGTCCGAAACAGAAGCAAGCATAGCCGACCAAGGTGATGCAACCTTCACAATGGCCGTGGACATTACCGAGCTACCCGAAAGGTGTCATATATCCACCTGCCTTTACACGGGCAAATGTCATCACTTGCACACATTTTCAAAACAACTCCCATTGCCCTTGTTTGGGATGGAACGATGAGCCCAGGTACACTGCCGTGCTGGAATACTGATGCGAAGAATCCCAGACATGCCAGACTGCTTTCTGTAGCAGATTGATGTGCCCATGGCAGGTAATCAACACCGTACGATGTATTGTATGTGCACAGATTTCCGATCACAATTGTATTGGCTAGTCTGGCGAAAGATTGGGTAAAAGAACTTTGAGATAGTTAGAGTCCGATTAAATAATTGTTGGGAGATCTGTGAAACAACTGAGAAGGAAAGCACTCAAAAAATGGAATAAGTACAAATAATTTATCACTGAATGGGGGCTGCTGTGTTCACGATTCGCCTCTCAGTTCTCAGGTGAAGTAGTGCTAGGCCACTTGCCCACTTAATTTCATAGTCAAAAACAGGCCACTGAGGAAGAGGCCGAAATTTTCATTTGGCTCAAAGTACAGATGTGCTGAAGAATTTTCTCAGAGGGAAATGATTAAAGATGTGTGCGCAACATTACACTTATGCTACTTCCCAAGTTGCAAAATTTACTGCAGATTCCTAAACCACAAACAGTCAATGAATTAATAGAGAGGGCACGCGAAACAGAACAAAATCTCGAGGCACAAGCCTTGCGGGCAAGACACGCTCCAGTAAAAGCCCAGACGCAGCTAAGACGCCTGAGCCTAAAGTGAGCTCGCCTACACCCCTCTCTCCCCCTTCACCTTAACACGGTGCCCCCTAAGTGCTGGTAGCCTACTGGTCAGAACGGAACTTCCCCCGGGATTGCCTAGTCAAGCCGGCGGGAGGGCAGGTGGAGTGCAAAGGAAGGGGGAATCACAGGCGCAGCAGAACCCCTGCAACACAACCAAAGTAGAAGGACCTACCCTGGCGGGAAATTCCAGAATGGGGGTGCGAATTGGGATTGGGCCACCATCACCAGCGAACACAGGCACGTCTCCATACAAGCATTAGAGGAAGATGCCGACCCCTGCAAAGTCCCGCACATAGTAGTAGAAGTTAATGGACGTTGGGGGCTTGTCCAGCGGGACAGGGAATTTTGTAAGAAGCAACCTACTCACCCCTGCACAGCATGCTTCACTTTGCCCACAAAACCACCCAGTACGTATGGTTCAACTTGACCGCACTCTCAGAGTGGACAGTTGTACCACATTAACCTTTGTGCTTTATCTGCAGATGAGTCAGGACGAATTTGTAGTGTTAGCCCACATTACCAACGAGATAATACAGGGACAGCCATGGCTATGGTAACAACAGTGTGTAATGGACCACGGCCAGCACCAGATCCATATAGGGACAAGTATAAGGTTAGTTGTCGACTGGTAGCACGCACACCGAAGGATATCAATCACCAACTCAACGAACTGGATTTCACCCCGCTGCGCTAGACGCGAAGTATCCTACATGAAATTTGGCCCACTACGGGTGTACCAGTATATAACCGACCGTATAGTGTGTCAGTCAGGATGTGACACCTTATTATGATGCAATTTCAGGAAATGAAGGCACAGGGGATAGTAAAACCATCTAAACCACATTATTTCGGGGCCATCCTCATCCCGAAGAAAGATTGAGCTGAGATTCTGTGTGTACTACAAAGAGTTGGATGATGTTAAACACCATATTCCCCCTCTGGCCATTAACCTGACCCACACATTTTGGGATATAATAGCACGTCAAAAGCTTTAGTACCCTGGTTATGCAATCAGGGTACTGGCAGATTTTGGTAGCTCCTGATAACCAAAAGAAAACTGCCTTTACTACGCCAGAAGGCAAAACCCTTCAATTTAGAGTAATGCTGTTTGGGCTAGATTAAGTCCCATCTACATTCTAGAGGCTGATGTCCGCCCAAGTCTTTATAGGCTTTATCGGCCAATTTTGTTTTTCCTACCTAGACAATATAATTGTGTACCCGACGTCCTGGGAATAACATTGCAGGCACCTCCAATGAGTACTAGAAATACTTTAATTGTGTGGCCTGAAGTGCAACTTTTCCTAAAGCCATTTCCGGAAAAAAGCCATTGTCTGCTTAGGCCATGTAGTCAGCCCGGAGGGGAACTACCCCCAAGGAGCCTCCATACAAGCCATACAGGAGGCAGAATAGCCTAAAAATAATAAACAGCTATGCAGTTTTCTGGGCCTGTGTAACTGGCTATGGGACTTCATACCAGACATCGCTGTACCCTTGCCATCACCTCAGAACAAAATATGCTGCCTTAGTTTGTTTATAAAAGATTTAAATTAAAATAGTGTGCTGATCAAACATGACAAGGTACAGTAAACTTTTAAATGAGCACCCCATAAATAAATATGTTTAAATATTGAAAGAGTACTCAGGGGTAAATATAAAAAAAAAAACATGTACACACAAGTAGTTGACACTGTATTATTTTGAAAATTAATTACAGAACGAACAAATAACAAGCCAAATGGAATTTATCCACATCTCTGTTTATCAATATTCAAAGAACATATAACTATTATTTGTTAGCTTTAGTCTTTAAATTATTAAATTATCAGCAGCATAGTTAGTTAGTTATTGTATTCAACTAAAAATATTATTAAAATGAAAGAAGGCTTCTAGACAAGAGTGCTTTAGATTGTTTAAATAGGCATTACTGAACTCAAGTAAATTATTTTCATAATTATTCTTTTTCATTAATTGTGATATTCTAATGCAACTTTTGTCGTGTGACAACACAAACACTAAAGAAAATTTTATTTTTATTAGAATAACCAAATGAGTTCATATCTACCCAAGCGTAAGTGGATCCGAACCACAGGCCAGAACCACCAAGCTGATTGTGTTGCCGCCCGATATAGCACTCGGCCAATGACAGAGTCAGAATAGTTCAACTCTCAGTAACGAGACTGCATTAGAAGTTCGCAGAGTTGCCATGATGATATGAACGATAATTCGGAACCGAAAAACTTATATGAATATTAGGCCCTCCAAACAGAGGGGTGAAAACCTTAATTGAAGTGATACATCATACAGCGCAATAGATCACTCATCAAAACAAAAAAAAAATTTAATTAATGACTAGAACACTACACTAAATAACGATGCTAACGAACTACATGGTAGTTAGTTAAGAGTTCTATGAGTGACTACATCCTTCTTCTAGGAGGTGAAGAAACAAGGCGTGAAGGAAGTCGTGTGTAGCTCTCTGCTCGTGCTGGAGGCGAAATGCAAGTCACGAAACACTTGGTGCATGAAGGAGAACTTGCTCACTAGCACCTGGTGGAGGCTACGCTAACTAAACTTTAGTTGCAAGCTACCAAACAGGTGGTACGGAGATGAACTAACACCACACTGGGTGTTAGAAACGCTGGATTTATGGTACAAAGTATGGGCATTTTGTCAAGAAACAGCGGACATTGCTAGAATTACTCAGGTCTAAAGTGGCAAGTGGCTCTTGCCAAGCTCGGCACCGGATGTAATAATACGCGAAAATGTGACTAAAATGGTTGCGCCAACGCCGTGCATATCACCTAACTGGTGTGACGGAACTGTCAAACTCTGTGCCGGGGCAAAGCATCCTGGCCGCTGGCCATCTTGCCTGAAACTTGGCTGGGAAGAGAAATGAAATTTAAAGTCTTAAACAAAGAAATAAAATATATTAAAGCAAGTGATCAGCAACTTACTAAGTTAAAAATTCTCTAAAAGTGATTTCCAGTAACAAAGATCTGTTCCAAATAAATACAAACTACACAAAATAATTCAAAATACCCGAGAAAGAACAAAAAAATATCCAGCTGATCACCAATAGTGATCCCCTCAAAAATGAATATAAACATGACCAAAAATTTTCATTATGTTTAACAAAATGTTTTACTGTGTTGTATTTGCAATGTCTTGCCTAGCTAGAAATTTGAGTTACATCTGAACTAAACTGACCTAAGATTGAATGTGTGCATTCAAGACCAAAATGCAGAAATTTTGTAATCACTAATAAATGTAAAATAAGAATCCATCCACATTGTCTAAACTTTACCAACCTATTCACCCTATAAATTGTGCAAAATATCAAAATATACTCACTGTACACACCAAACCCCAACAACCTCCAGTATTTAAATTTCGACAGCTACCACCCATATCATGCCAAAAAATCCCTAACCTACAGTCTCGCCACAAGAGTCAAACATATCTGCTCCACCAACAGTGATCTCAACAAACAGTGTGAACAAATACCCAGAGCATTCCTCGACGGGCTACCCCTGGCACCTCTTCCACAAACAGATTCAGCAAGCCATCTCAAATACCAGAACACAAACCAAGGTCAACCACTCTGATATTCTCCTGGTGGTCTCATATCATGAAGGCATAAATAAACTCAGAAACATTCTCCACTCTAAATAATAATTCTAGCTTCTTCACCGCAAACACAAGACCTGCTCTCCAAACCACCCAGATGGTCTTCAAAAGGCCTCCTAATTTCCGCAAAAACCTGGTTTGTCCAAAGCTGCAGCCGACCACAAATGCCAACCAAACTATCACTCCCAGAGGATCCCACCCCTGCAATAGCTCTCGCTGTGGCACCTGCGCCATCCACCAACCCTCAACTTCTTTCAACAGCAGACTCACTAACCACAAATACTCCATCCAAGGCAATTACAACTGTGCAACACAAAATCTGATTGATCAGCTACAGTTCCAACACTGTAATGCAGAGTACGTCAGCCTTACCACCAACACACTTGGGCAAAGAACGAATGGCCACAGAGCAGATACCAAACAAGACATAGCTGGCAACATCAATAACCTACAAGACAAACCAGTTGCAGCCCATGCAGCATCTCACAACAAAGATTTGGATTCCTGCTACAGTACCAGAGTTGTGAGAGCCCTATCAACTTCAAGCCACAGATGCTGGGAATTAGCTCACCAAGGCCTGGCTTCAATATAAGATAATCACAGCTCCTTGCTATACCTGCAATTTCACAATTTTTCAATTTTCCCGCCCCACCGTAGTTCACCACCCAGCCGCTAGGGTTACTACTAACAGCGCCCTTCCACCATACTGCAGTGTCCTACAACTCGCCGCCTGATGAAGCTGGCTTAGCCAGCAAAATGTTGCGATTTTGCAACCGCGTGAAAAAACTGTGTCAACCTACTTGGTGTGTTTGCCTTTCGACAAGTATTATACTGTGAGTACTTGGATTCCTGTCCTTTAAATATTTTTTGTAGCCTAGCGGCGTATTTTCAATCTTAACTAACTTATTATATATTGACACCGGCCAACAGCCATGCGATGCTAGAGCCCATGACTGCGCTAACCACGCACGTGCGCAAAGAGGCCAATAATTTTGAACTTTCATATAAATGTTATTTTTCAGTGTAAAATGTGTTTACATTGTATTTGCAGGGTTTAATATGTCTTAAATTGTGTAATTTTATTGGTCATCGGAATGTCAATGTTCAGATTACCGGAAAGCAAAACACTAGTCGTCCAGCTGGAATGAGAACACAGGGTCTTGAATCCTCTGTCTGAACTCACATTTGCTATGTACCAATATTTTTCTGGCTCCCTTTATCTAATTATAATCCTCTAACATGCAAAAGCAGTACATATTTTCAGTACTATACTTCTGTAAGTCATAAATGTAAATACTAATATTTCTGTTATGTGTGAATATGAATATTTTCATTTTGGGTTAAATTTTCTGTTCTTTTAAGTTTTCTGTTATTGTGTTTGTAGAGTGTGCAAGACATCATGCATTCCTTTCCACAAATGAAGAAGTGATATGTGAAGAGTACAGTGAATTTTCCATACATGTGGATAATCCTGGATCAACATGTTCATCTGGTTTCCCAGTTCAATCGTCACAGTCAGAAATGCCAAGTTTGATATCAGAGACGCGAAACAATGACTCAATGCAACTGGTGCATAAGAAATGTTCTTTCAGGATAGCCGAAAATAACATTGGTTCACCAATTACAGAATTACCTTTTCATTGTTCTTTACATTTTGCTCAAAGCTCACAAAACAGTGCTCAGTACATACACATGAGAACACACAATGGTGAGAAGCCTTTTCAGTGTTCAATATGTTCTGCTAAATTCTCTAAAAAGAGTGATCTGGACAGACATATGACAACACATACTGGTGAGAAGCCTTTTCAGTGTTCAATATGTTCTGCTAAATTCTCTCGTAATAGTACTCTAAACTTACACATGAGAAAACATACTGGTGAGAAGCCTTTCATTTCATGTTCCAATCTTAATGATTCTGCTTAAATCTTTAAAAACTTTAGTGTCCCATGAACTTGACACATGAGAACACATACTGGTGAGAAGCCTTTTCAGTGTTCCATATGTTCTGCTAAATTCTCTCGAAATGGGTCGTTCTGAATTTACACATAGAACACACTACTGGTGAGAAGCCTTTTCAGTGTTCAATATGCTCTACTAAATTCTCTCGAAATGAATTTCTGAACTTACACATGAGAACACACACTGGTGAGAGGCCTTTTCAGTGTTCAATATGTTCTGCTAAATTCTTCATAAAAATGCTCTGAACTTACACATGAGAACGCATACTGGTGAGAAGCCTTTTCAGTGTTCATATGTTCTGCTAAATTCTCTCGAAAGAAATTTCTAACTTACACATGAGAACACATACTGGTGAGAAGCCTTTTCAGTGTTCATTATGTTCTGCTAAATTTCCTAAAAAAGGGGCCTGAACTTACACATGACACACATACTGGTGAGAAGCCTTTTCAGTGTTCAATATGTTCTGCAAAATTCCCTCGAAAAGGTGCTGAACTTGCACATAAGAACACATACTGGTGAGAAGCCTTTTCAGTGTTCAATATGTTCTGCTAAATTTTCTCAGAAATAATCTGAACTTACACATAAGAACACATACTGGTGAGAAGCCTTTTCAGTGTTCAATATGTTCTGCTAAATTCTCTCGAAAGGGTCGTCTGAATTTACACATAGAACACATACTGGTGAGAAGCCTTTTCAGTGTTCAATATGTTCTACTAAATTCTCTCGAAACGAATATCTGAACTTACACATGAGAACACACACTGGTGAGAAGCCTTTTTCAGTGTTCAATATGTTCTGCTAAATTTCTCATAAGAGTACTCTGAACTTACACATGAGAACACATACTGTGGAATCTTTTCAGTGTTCAATATGTCTGCTAAATTTTCTCGAAAGTTCGTCTGAACTTACATATGAGAACACATATGCCTTTTCATGTTCAATATGGTCTGCTAAATTCCTCATAAGTGTGTCTGAACTTACACATGGGAACACATACTGGTGGAAGTCCTTTCAATGATCATTATTTTCTGCTGAATTCCCTCAGGAAATGGTCGGTCTGAACTTACACATGAGAACACAAACTGGTGAGAAGCCTTCTCAGTGATCAATATGTTCTGCTAAACTCCCTCATATGAGGGCTCTGAACATAGACATGGGCACACATACTGGTGAGAAGCCTTTTCAGTGTTCAATATGTTCTGCTAAATTCTCTCGAAAGGGTCATCTGAACCTATACATAAGAACACATAAAGACTTTCCAGTGTTCAATGTGTTCTGCTAAATTCTTTCAAAAGAGTCGTCTGAACTTACACATGAGAACACATACAGGTGAAACGCCTTTCCATTGATCATCATGTTCTGCTCAATTCATTTCCAAGAAGAATGTTATGGAACACATCAGAACACAGAGGTGAAAAGCCTTTTTAGTGTTCATTATGTTCTGCTGAATTCAATTTGAAGTGTTGTTTAAGCCATTACATAGTGAGACATATGAGTGGGGAACATTTTTTAATTACAAAGTTAAACAGATTCTCTTGTAAAAAGTTATATTTAATTCATGTACTGCTGAATTTGCTGTATTATTTAGTTTGAAATATTTTATTAAATTTCATGTAATGTATTAAGACTTTATTGATTACTGTAAAACCACTGTATTACGACCACCTCTATTATGACCCAATCCCGAGGAACCGTGAATTTGTGTAGAAAATTTGAGGCACGTCTAAAAATAGATACCGTAATCTCTCTCCAACCGTGGTATCCTGAACCGCGGTTTCAGTTGTGCACGGATTGGTTTTTGTAGACCTTTTCTCCAACCAGGTTTTTAGAGTATGGGAAACTAGCCCGAACTGATTTCAGTGGTCGCACATTTCTAAAGCTACCGTCATAGACTTTGGCATTTGTTGTCCGAAGCAGCGTGAAGCAATTAATGTCTTAATGCCAGAAGGGGACGCTGGTGTATTGTCTGGGATAAGTGTGGGAGGGGGGGGGTAGTTTCAGTCCGGGTCAGTAAGGATTCTTTGTCCTTGTCACATGCAGCTGCCGCTGCCTTACCCTCCCTGGTTTTTTTCGCTTCCATTATCCCTCCTCTTTTGCTGTAAACAGTGGCCAATTACATAGACTAGTTTCTTAATCAGTGTATGTATGATAACTTCAAATTTAATAAAGTGCCCTTTTTTTATGGTTATATTTAAGTTCATGTGCGCCCATGCCAACGTATTATGCAATTTTTTTATGGGGGGCAGTTGTTTTTTTCTTGTGAAGTAAATTTTATGTGTAATGTGAATAAAGATAAGTGTGTGCAAATAAAATGTGTTCTCATGTTACCGGTACCATATGGCTAGTGAGACTGTGTGTGTATAGGCAACGCAAAAGTTTTTGATGAAAAATTTGGGATAGTTAATATTTCAAGTAGACTGCACTAAATATTTATACTCCCATAAACATTGCCGAGCCTCATCGTGCCAATGCAGAGGCTAACACGCTGCCTACATTTCGTATAAATTCAATACATTGACGTGAATCGCATCTATCAGCATGTTTTCCCAATGCCAGGCTGCTGTTACAAAGTTAACCGGCCCTGCAATGACGGCAGTGGCGGCGGCCGCAGCCTGCCATCTTGTAGTGACCGACTGACAGCTGCCCAACCTGAGGATCTAGGGACGGGTTTCAGCAGCAAACCTCCATGCCTGTGCCCGGCCGCACTGCAGAGGATCTAGGCGCTCGCCCAGCTACGTACCTGGCCAGACAAAAGCGAGAGCACTGCAAACATATACGTATTGCGCAACGCCACCTAAACATTTTGATTGCTACGTGCCTCATAGCAATGTTATGACCCACGAGACCTGCGTAATATGTCTTTAATAATAACTTTATATTTTAATAATACATAGTCTTAATCTTTTCACACACTTTCAATGGCCATGTTGTACTGTGTTTAGGCCTTCTTTATTTCGACAAGGTATGGTTCAATATGCGTTTCTTGGGTATCAAATTAATCAGGAGACGTCCAGTTATTAAAATATACATATTTATATTTAATTTAAGAAGTGTTTTTTATGCGCCACAGATGATTGAACATGAACCTCATGCAAAAAATGGCAATTGTGGGGGCATAGGGGTTAGGGGGTGAGTCAAAATCTGTCCAAAATTTTCCAAGGTTTTATTACGACCGACCCCCCCCCCCCTCCCCCCCCCCTTACAAACCTATTCTCGGGAACCATGAGGGGTCGTAATAGAGGGGTTCTACTGTTCTTATTTTTAGCTGTCAATTTAAATATTGTTTAATGATATGGTACTACTTCATATTTCCTTTGTACAGTTATTGCTGCAGCCCAGCTGTAGGTTAATTTCATTTTATAGAACAAGCTTCAGTGGACTGTCTTTGTACCAAAAACGCAATGTACCGATATACCGTATCCACAGTTCATTTTCAGTGGTTTTTTTACAAAACTCCTATATAAATAATGATAAAACTACCATTTTGTATTGTTTATCGGATGTTGCATCAATCAAAATACATTTTGTTCCAGTTACCTAAGATTTCCTGCAACAATTGTTTTTAACCTGAGTGTTAAAAATTAAGAAATTACAGATGACCCCTTTCAGACCACAATGTAACAGATGTGTTGAGAGACTTCATCGAACCCTAGCGAACATGATATCTCATTACGTAGATGAATACGGTAGTCATTGGGAAGAATATTTGCCATATGCAGTGCACGCATATAGGACAGTTCCACACTCAGTGACGGATTAAAGCTCACATTACTTGTTATATGGGAAAGAAGTTAGGCTACCCCCTTTAGGTGAATTGAGTAGTCAGCCTAATGTTTCAGAGGGGGGTATGACAGCCAAGGAATATGTAGATATTTTGAGTAACAAGTTAAAAGGAGCACATGAAGTAGCTAGCAAAAGGAATAAAGTAGCTTTTGAGAGACAAAACGAGTATTATGACAAGAAGTCAAAATCACCAGATATTGAGGTAGGTGATTATGTGTATCTACACACGCCAAGTGTTAAGAAAGGTAGAGTATCTAAGTTTCATAAGTTTTAGTCTGGACCTCATAAAGTTGAAAGAAAACTGAGCTCAGTCACATTTAAAGTATTATTAGAGAAGAGAAAAGTTATTGTGCACAGTGATAGATGAAAGTTGTCTAAGAATTCTACAGAGCCAAGGAGATCGTGTCTAGGCAAATACTCAACGTGTAGGGAAAATGCCCCACAGGTTATTAATGAAGTAGAATCAGTTGAGAAATTTTGTGATAGTGAAAGTGATAATGAATTAAGTGAGGAAAATATTGAAGAAAATAAATTCTTAAAGTCACGCCCAATTATAGCAGATATTACGTAGTTGGCAGAAATAGGTGAAGTAGAGGAAATATGTGTTGAATGCCCTAGGGATGACAGTACCCTCCGTGGTAGAGTGTTATGATAATGTAGAAACTGACGACATTTGGGAACCTTCGCATTGTTTAAAAGGAAAAATTTGTGAGAAAATAGGTGAACATAATGTCGGGTATAATTTGCGTTCAAGTATAAGAAACCCCTCAGTGGAAGAGGAGGAAGCAGAAATAAGTGGTGCGTAGCCTCAGAGTACAATGTAACCTAGAATTTAATGATAATTATGAATTCAATGCGAAAAACTAAATGAGAGGTATAGTGGTTTGCATTGCAGATCACACCATAGGTGCTGGCGTGATTCTGGTCCACGAAATGGACTTGTATTGACAGGAGACAACAGAAGGACAAAAGTGCGAAATATACCCATAAGAAAATTTGTGAGTATTACTCAGGAATTTAGGAACCAGCTGAACAGAATTAAAGGGATGAAATTTTCCAGGGATCATGAATTTGAAAACCACCTACCGAGCTAGTTGTTCTTGATAGGTTAATTGCAGAATTAGAGGAGGAAGTAAATGAACTAACTTTGATATTACCCAGAACCTCATCTCATGAAAAGAGAGGTTTGATGGATGCAGGTTGTAATATTCTGAAATTTTTATTTGGTACACTTATGAATGACGACTATGTCCGTATCCACCAAATCTTTAGTGAGGTGGGGATGAGGCAAGAAAAATTAATTCATATAGTAGAGAAACAGCTAACTTTCGTGAAAGGGATGAATGCCAGAGTAGAGAAAAACTCGAAAGATGTAAACATTTTAACAAAAGAGTTAGCAGGAGTAATAAATTAGCGCAATGAATGCGTGGAATACTTTGACATCCTCAGTGGTTGAAAGAAATTACCGATTAACTATTAGCAATTTAGGGGAAGTACTTAAATACAATAGTTTGCTTATAGAATTAAAATTGACCCTTTAAACTTATAAACAAGAGGTAACAAAGATAAAAATGGTGTTGGATATCATAGCTACTGGTAGGTTACCCACTTCATTATTGACTCTAGGAAATTTGTCGGAAATTATTAGAGATAGTGCTCTTAAACTACCCGCGGACAAGACTTTGATAGCAGGAACTGATTGAGATCAGGTGTACAATTATTATGAAGTAACAACGGTACATGTTCTTGCTACAGTTGATAGTATACAGTTGATAATTGAGTTTCCTTTGAAATCCGTGAATAGTTATTTCACAATCTATAGAGCTTACCCTTTTCCTGTGTTTGAAAGACATTTCGAAATATACGTTCAGGTAGTACCAGATGCACCTTACATTGCGCTGTCAGAGAACAGGCAGTTTTATGCGTTAAAGGTAGTTTTATGCGTTAATGTCTGAAGCAGACATGAGTCAATGTAAAGGCGGAAATAATATGGTTTTTCCAGCTAACGTCCCAATGTTTTCCATAAAGATACCGAATTGTTTAGTGAATGTGGTATTGTCACAATCTGGTTACGATTATACGTTATGTAAAAGAGAAGTTCTAGGTAACTCTTTCATACCAGTGTGTATTAGATCGGTAGATGGTGATAGTTGGATTTATTCAGTACCGGGAAAGATGAAGGTTCTTAAAATGTGTCCTTATGAAAAGAGTGAAACACACATGGTGGAGGAGTGGATCTCGGTGCAAGGAGTCATGTCCCAGGTAATTAATGAGAGAATTCAATTGTTACCACAGTAACAAAGTAACACATATCAAGTATGTCAGTGAAGTCAAATTCTCTCCAGTTAAGACCTTTTTAACAAGTAGTGGACAAGTGTTGATTGCATCCATGAAAACCGACTTTAATGTTAGTCTGTCAGAGTTAAATAAAGAAGAAGATGTAGACTTGAATCATCTTATGTCAGACATTCACAATTTGAAACACAGAAATATTATGAGTCACAACATCAAGTGACACAGTCACTTCTTGCTGGAGTTCGCTATGCTGGGATGTCTGGTACTCGTCATCTGGTTCCGGAGACGATGCGTATGTGAGACACTGGCCAGGTGTTCACGCGTCTGCCTCTTACATCGGAAGGTAGCTGAGACCACAGCGCCTGACCAACTTCCCGAGGATCAAGCAGATGCCATGGAGATGTGTGCTGGTTCGAGCACAGTTCCAGTCCCATAGCAGACCTCGAGGATGACAGCCACTACTTGCTTTAAGAATTCCATAATACTTTGAAGTGATTGAGTGTTGATGCCCAAAAGAAAAGTAGAGTTTGTGAAAAGCAAAGTATAGTGCGCATAATTTTGAAAATTTTGTGCTACAGCAAGCAATATTACACTAGGAATCCGATATTCCAGAGAGCAACAATCATAAGATATCCTAATGTGTTTATTCATTCATTTAATTGTAATTTAAATATTGATTTCTTTTTCTCTAATATAAAAGAGAAATTTAAATATTTTATTTTGATCAATGGACACGAGATACATAATGACGTGAATATATAATCCAAAATATTATATTTATTTTATTCAATTATACCAAGAACATTGAAAACAAGTGATGATTGAACTATTAAACAAAAAAATACATAATCTTGATATACAAGACAGGGATGTAAGAAATATTTGTTATAAGTGTTGATGTTTAATGAGTGTCCTATGTGTGTATTATGTATGTGATATGTTTCAGCTGCATTTTGGAAAGTTACAAAGGCGAACTTATATAATGAGGACGGTGACATGGTACTCCCTATTTTGAGTTCAGTTAAATTTAAAGTTCTTTGATGGAATAGTGGTTAACTTCATTCCCCTTTTGTTAACTTATGAATCAGTTGACCACTAGTATGAAAGCAATTTCATAAAACTTCAAGAAAAGAAGACTCCTGTGTCAACGTAGCTGCTACGCCGATGGCTGCTGCTATCTAGTCGACTGGAAACGTGAATTTCCATTTCTGGCGAGTCTACATCCTGTGGTTTCTGATAGAGCAGTTGCACTCCCAGACTCTATACTTCAACCAGCTTCGCTTTGATGACTGACTCACATATAGCCTCAGTCAAATATCTTTCTAAAGTTTTGTTCAGCCCAAACAAAACTTTTGTAAAAGAGGGAATGATGTGGTGCCCCGACGGTTATGAGCCTCGATAGCGGAGAGAGAACATTTTCATGAACTTTTTTTGCAACTATCAAGCTGTGCGGTTCCTGCAGCAGGAAGCTATATCCACTCTGATACTGCCTGTGGTGATTTTCGCAGCGTGTGATTGCGATTCAGACCACTTTCTGATGGGAAGTTCGTCCTGTTTTTCACGATATTTCATTCCCATGAACTTTAATCCGTCCTTACATGGTTTTCTGTTTGACATACTTAAGGAGATGTAAAACTGATATTTTTGTATTCCTCATTATCAAGGTAGAGCAAAAGTACTAGTCGTGGCTACATGCCTCATCTTATAGACCTTGTGAGTTGGTGTGATTTAAATAGGTAATTGTTTCAAATAATTAACCAAAATCTACCATTAAGAAGAACAGTGCTGCAACAGTTGAAGTGTAGTTTGTCCACATTGTCAAGTCACCACTGCACAAATATCATATACTGGAAGAACTTCTTAATTTAAACAACCTCATCCTTATGATTGCACAAGGTAAGGCAGCTCACATTTCCCGGTGCAGCAAATCAACACAGCCTACAGCCCTGGCTGAGCTATGACATATGTTTGGTGTTTGCACAGTGGGAAACCAGCGGAACTGTACCTTTATAGATCTGCACATACATCTGCAGATTGCCAGTATGTCCAAACTGCATGCAACACTTATCACTGTGAAATAACGTTTATTAACATTTTGTAAACTATTCTTACAGTTATTGAAAAGTATTTATATTAGTAGGTAACAGTAGCAACAAATATCATCACAGTGGTCGTAGAATGAAGTGATTGGACAGTGGAAGAATTAAACATTGTATTCAAATATTTTTATAGATTTTTTTAATTTGTAATTTTATTGGTCATCGGAATGTCAAGGTTCAGATTACCGGAAAGCGAAACACTAGTCGTCCAGCTGGAATGAGAACACAGGGTCTTGAATCCTCTGTCTGAACTCACATTTGCTATGTAAAGACTGTTCATGATAAAGTGAGCACTTATGAAATCAACCTTAGAAAAAAGTCACAGCTCCTACCTTCATATGATCGAGTGCACTGAGTAACATGCGCCCAGTTCAAGTTGGTAACGATGGAATGGGAAGTAGGTAGTTCCGTATCTTATCATAGAATAAAAAGTGTTACGCAATCATTTCTGTTAACTTAAATTATTTCTTTCCCTTTGTGTTTTTTAATGCATCGAAGTGTAAAAATGAGTAGATTTATTAAATATTTACTTTTCTAATAATTTCAGTTTCACTTGGCTGATATATGAATAAAGTAATGAGGCCAATGGCAATGTTAATCTTGCATAAGGCGGAAGAATACATAATGTGCATACAAGCAGATCTTTCAAAAGTGCTCATTTTACTGTGAACAGCTTATACCAATATTTTTCAGGCTTCTCTTTATACAATTATATTCTTCTAATATGCAGAAGCTGTACATATTTTCAGTACTATACTCCTGTAAGACATGAAAGTAGGTTCTAATATTCCTGTTATATTGTGAAAGTGAATATGTACCGTACATTTTCATTTTGGGCCGAATTTTCTGTTTTTAAGTATTCTGTTATTGTTTTTGTAGAGAGTGCAAGAAATCATTCATTCCTCTCCACAAATGAAGAAGTGATATGTGAAGATTACAGTGAATTTTCCATACATGTGGATAATCCTGGATCAACATGTTCATCTGGTTTCTCAGTTCCATCGTCACAGTCAGAAATGCCAAGGTTGACATCAGAGATGAGAGACAAAGACTCAAAACATTCTGCTCAATTCTCCCAAAATAGTGTTCTGTACATACACATGAGAACATGTACTGGTGAAAAGGCTTTTCATTGTTTAATGTGTTCTGCTAAATTCTCTCGGAAGGGTGCTATTAACATACACATGAGAACACATACCAGTGATTTTCAGTGTTCAATATGTTCTGCTAAATTCGCTGAAAAGAAAACTCTGAAATTACACATAAGAACACATACTAGTGAGAAGCCTTTTCTGTGTTCAATATGTTCTACTAAATTCTCTAAAATGAGTTATCTGAACATACACATAAGAAAACATACTGGTGAGAAGCCTTTTCAGTGTTCAATATGTTCTGCTAAATTCTCTTATAACAGTAATCTAAACGTACACATGAGAACACATACTGGCGAGAAGCCTTTTCAGTGTTCCGTATGTTCTGTTAAATTCGCTGAAAAGAAAACTCTGAAATTACACATAAGAAGAATACATACTAGTGAGAAGCCTTTTCAGTGTTCAATATGTTTTGCTAAATTCAGCTCCAAGAAAAATGTTATGTATCACATCAGAACACACAGGTGAGAAACCTCTTTAGTGTTCCTTGTGTTCTGCTGAATTCAGTTTGAAGTGTTGTTTAAGCCATCACATCATCAGGCATATGGGTGAGGAACATTTTTTGTTTACAGAGTTGAGCATATTCTGTAGGAAAAAAGTTTTGATTGATTCATGCACAGCTGAATTTACTGTAGTATTTAGTTTGAAATGTTTTAATAAATGTCATGTAATATATTGATTACTGTACTGATTAGTCATCTTTAACCATCAATTTTAATATTATTTAATGATATAGTAATAGCTCATGTTCCCGTCGTACGGTCATTGCTGCAACGTAGCTGTAGGTTAATTTAAATTTATTGAACCAGTTACAGTGGCATGCATGTACCACTAAACCGTATCAACAGTTGATTTTCAGGAGGTTCTTGCAAAACTCGTATTTAAATAATGATAAAGCTAACCAGCTTGTGTCATTTATTGGATGTTGTGACAATAAAAATATGTTTTGGTCCAGTCACCTACAATTTCTTCCAACAATCATTTTTATGCTGGTTGTTTTTGTAAACGTCTAGTAACTAGATGTGAAATACAAATATGTCACGTGCTCCACCATTAATCACTACTCTGTGGTGCGCAGTCTTTCCAGCACATCTATGGTTGTTTTCAATTATTAAAGACTGTAAAGAAATCAATTTTAGTCACGTTATTCATTCATTTCCATTTCAAAATTACAAGTTTTATACAGTAAAATATAATTATTTACTATGCGTCCATCATTTCACCCCTTCCGCTTCTCCTTTCCATCTCGCCGGCAGTAATACTTATACAGTAATACTTTTTTTTTTTGTTAAATTTTCATATTTATTGTGCTTATTTGCTAAACCTTATCCGCAGATAATGTACAGTTCTCTTTATACTGAAAATAAATTCTAGTAAGATCGGAAGTTGTATTTTATTGATGTACATGTCAGAACCCTCGTCTATTTAAATCCTACTTCTATGGACATTTTTTGACAGTCCCCTGTAAAAGGTAGGTAGGGAGTCGACTGTATCTTTTTTTTAGGACTTAAACAATATTTCAATCTAATATGAAATTAGTATTATTTTTAGTACCTAATGATTTTCACATTTTTAAATTTTTATACGTTAATATTGTGTTTTAACAGTGGTTGTAGTTATGCTTGGCACATGAGTTTATTATTTAATGTTCTTTGAGAGTCCTTCCTTTGTAGATGACCTTGCCACAACAACACTGCTTCTTGGTGGGATGTTTAAGCAGGTTGGACATGTATGTCCCACTGCAAATTTCTGTCTCAAATTCTGTGAATTGGCTGTCACGAAGAGAGATGTAGTAGAATTCCATAATTACGAGCAAGATAACTGCAAGAATGCTGTTGTAACAAGGTTTTTTGAGGAACTGTCAAAAAATTGTGATTGTATGAGTAGAAACATGTACGTCAAGATTGTATGAAGTGAGCTTGCGGCTAGTTTCGTAACAGTGTGAAGCACGTTCTATTAATCTGTCTGCCCTAGCTCCACCCCCTTGCCACCTCATCACCTTAGCGGGATACCGAAGCTCATTGTTCTGAAAATAGAATCCAACCCTTTCTTCCTTCCCCCATTTCCCTAAGGCAATATTTTGCATTTCTGTAGTCGTTAATTCAACGGTGTTTGGTTTTATACAACCTGGATTTTCTGCTTTGAATAAATGTAGCATGTGCTGATATGTGATTGTGTAATGAAAACACCAGGCTACAACTACCACAGTCCTTTGTTTCTTTCCACACTGCGTGTTTTGCAAGGTCAGCTATCTTATCAACCACATACACATCTGTATGGGCGTGTGTGTGATTTCAGGGTCACCGCAAGCACCGGCTTCAAGGCTAAGGTATAGCATCGGGCAACAGTCATTGTTCTACAGCCACAGAAATCATGTATTTACTCGAATAAACTAATCCCTTGAGTAAGCTATGCACCCTTTATTATTTAGAGCATAAACCAAATTTATGAATTAAATATTAATTAATTTCAACTGGCAGATGTTTTCCAAATAAAATGATAAGCCCAGCAGGATAAACACTATCTCCCCTTATCCCCAAAATAAGTGCATACTGGATGAGGGATGGAGGAGTAATGACCCTCATGGCCCGATTGTCGTATCGTTGGGTCCAATCTGGCAGCTACTGTGGCCTTGTCGCCTGTAAAGGTGGCACGTGAAGGCTGACTAAGGGCGATAGATGTGCCTACACGCCGGCCAGCCAACTCACCTCCAGCTACCTAAGGCTCAGTTCTAACAGATTATTGCTGGTTTTGATGCCGACTAACATCCAGCAGCGTTGAGTTCATGATTGCTCTGTTTTTACAAAGAAATATTGCTGTTTCACCTGCACCACGTGGTCCGCTACAAACTTTATCCAGCGGCATCCGCACCATCTATGCTTGCTTTCACGCAATTGTGTATTTATTGACTACTCCTACTGTGCCCAATCTTGTTTCATCTCTATTTGTGTAATTTTGTATGGCGATATCATTTCCGTCCTAGCCGGTTATGTGTATAGGTCGTCACCACACTAACCACATGTTGGGAGACAAGTCCGCACTAGTGATGCCAAATAATCACATGTTCATGTTCAAATTCGTCTTGGTAATTCTCCGTACCCTGTCTTCAGGAAACACCTACAGTCCACCCTAGCGGCTGTAGGCCTCTTTCCTTGTGAAGGCTGTGTTATCTAACACCACGGTGGAATACATCCATCTAGGAATGCGTTAGAGTAATTGCGGGCGGGGAGCACCTGAATGGAGTTAGCTAGACATCCAAGTTTTATCACCAGTAAAATTCTTGGCACAATATTTGTGTGAGCTGTAAAATAAAAAGTAAGTCTCACAGTGTTTTAAGCCTTTTCTTTGTAGTGACAGTATTCTCACCACACACATTTTTCAGTGTTAAAAAGTTTATTAAAGATGTTTAGTATTGCAAAGTGTTTTGTAAGTACACTCGGGTGAGACGGACATCCAGAACTCACAGCATCCCTGAGAACCCTGAGTCTCAACAGTGCGGTGACTGGGAAGCACTGCTGGTGCCCATCATCAGTACGTAATTTGTTTCGTCATTCGCCTTGTGTCTCACTCGACTGCGTCAATTGGCATTCCCAAGTGGGTCTAGTGTGTTTATCCACGTCGCGTCATCCACATCAATCGTGAGAATATAGCGGACATGACAAGTGATCATCCGTGAGAAGGCCTCAAGACTTCAGCGTCGGCAACCGCGACACCAGCAATCGTGAACGCGAACCACTTGGACATGCAGGTCGAATGTTGTGTACATTGTGGCAGGGTGAATGAAATAAACTTGTTTGCAGAAAATTCATGAGACCAACCATTATGCCAATATACGTACGATACTGTATCTATACCGTCGGAACAATTCTTGGGCACGCACACAGGATGTTACTGGGAGGGAGTAAATTGGGCGCAGTGCCAACAGTGTAAACAGGACTTGCATTTATGATGCATACAGCATGTGGAATTTACCACCTTTCATGATGGTATTATAAACTGTGGCGAGTGCTGTATGACGAATTATGTTGAGATTGCGCCACCGCCAACACCAGAGGTGAAACCCACGCCCTGTGGCGTGTATGTAACGACTATTGGCGGCGGCCAATAGTCGTTACATACATGCCACCAGGCTAGACCAGAATGTACTGTTGCCAACTTTTGTGGGCTACAACTCAGAGGACCCAGGTGCGTTTCTCACTTTTTGGGAAGAAAAGTTGAACAGACACCATGTACATAGGGAAAATTGTACCAAGGTCACTGCCAACCGACTAAGGGGAACCACTGCCACATGGTGGAATTCAGTTAGAGACTATCGTGCGACATGGGAGGAGTTCTGTGACCAGCTATTGGGCAGGTTTGATACGGATGGATATGCCATCCAGGCCCAAGCACGATTATACCTTGAACAGCAACGGGAACACGAAGGGGTAGAATAGTTCATCCAGCATATGCTAGACCTGTTCAGACGCCTGAACCCAGGGCAGCCTACATGCGGAGTACTGGAAATAGTTGTTGCTCTGTCAACACTGGATATTAGGCAGTATCTGCGGAGAGCAACAAGGGTGAGCGTAGAGCAGTTTATGCGAGAGGTGTGCCTATATGAACAGGATGTGCGAGTAGGGCATGTATACCAATCCCCCGAGGCCGAATTTCCACACGTCAACACCCTTCACAATGCCAGATGTTATGCCACCACCGCCAATGTTTACACCCGCGAGAGACAACTGTGGCCAATGGAACTTCCACCACAACAACCGAGAAAATCACTACCAGGGTAATCGGTCAAGAAACTAAGTCGGAAGGTTGGCGAAACAGCACCTGTACCAATCTCACTGTAAGGTCGAAGCAAACCACCTAATGAAGGTGACAAAGTGTTCCAGGTCAGTGATAGTACTGTACGAGCTTTAAGGGTCAATGTATAACGTGAGGGAAAGAATGTGATTGCCATCATAGACACTGCTGCCAGCCACAACTTTGTACGTGAAGGATTAATTCAGACAACAACTAGGGTGCCGCGATGTCGTCTGCAGTTCGCCACCACGAATCAACAAGGTGAGGAGAGAAGTGTAATGCATGTGACAGTGGGGATATGAGAATTCCGTGCGATGTCTGTATTGTGCGAGATAATTCTGGGATTGCCATGGCTAATAGACAACCAAGCCATAATTGAATCGTATCTCGACCGTCTGCACGTGGCAGGTGAACACTGTACACCGTGGGAGCAGCACAGCTGACAACAACAGCTACCATGCCGCTTGCTGAGTTCGCGCACGAGATGCCCGAACAGCATCTACAATGTCTGCAACATCTACTGGGCCAGTTTGCCAGTGTGTTCCATACTGAGAGGAAGCTGCAGCGCATTGTCATCACCGAGCATGCTATCATCACGATGCTGAAGGACCCGGTGTACTCCAAGCTACGAGATCCAGGTATTTACTTTCGTCGCATCATCAATCAGCAGGTACGTGAGATGCTAAATGGTAATGTGATTAAACCTACGCAGAGTCTCTACAATTCAGGCATTACACTAGCCCCTAAAAAAGATGGCGAATGGAGGTTTTGCGTCTATTTTCGTCCGCTTACCAAGATAACTAAACATGCCACCACCTGTAATCAATATCAAGGACACTTTGTCAACACTAGGGCCAGTTGCTGTATTCACTTCGCTCTATCTAAAGGCAGGGTATTGGCAGGTACTCATCCGCCCACAAGATCGTAAAAAGACAGCCTTTACCATACCAGATGGGTGTATATTCTAGGTGTTACCATGCCATTTGGCTTAAAGTGTGTCCCCGCAACATTTCAGAATTTTATGGTTAATGTGTTAGTTTAGTAGTAGACTTAGCGATGGGCTATCTTGACAATGTACTTGTATGGTCGAACAGCTGGGAAGAACATCTGCACCACCTGAACCTTGTGTTCGAGAGGCTCAAACATAGCAAGCTTACGTGCAAAGTTGACAAGTGTAAGTTGGGTATAAGTAAGATGGAGTTCTTGGGACACTATGTAACAGGGAATGGACACGAACCAGAACAACAACATGTACAGGAAATACCAAACAAACCCACACCCAGGACACGTAAACAGGTGAGAACATATTTTGGCTTGGTAAATTGGCTGAGAGAATTTATTCCCAATTTTTTCTGTGATCACTGCACCATTAACTGCATTGTGTGAGAAGCGTAAATTTTTACGGACACCTCAAGCTGATCAAGCATTTAAAGACATCAAACTTGCTTTTCTTAATTATAAACCACTAGCCAGAGTTACCTGTTGTATCACAGACAGGTGCTAGCCAGTAAAGCATTGGAGTAGTGATACCAGGAATGAAGACACTGGGAAAAACACATCATAAACTACCACAGTGCAAAGTTTTATGAAACAGAACGCAAGTACTATGTGAATGAGCAAGAGTGTTTAGCGATTGCACACACACCTGCCGTACCTGTTAGGGAGGCAGTCTGCATTAAAAACTGACAACCGCTGTCTTAGTTTGGTTGGAAGGGATGCGCAAATAAACTTTCCTGCTGGGCTTTATTGCTCCAGGAGTTTGACTTCAAGCTAGAATATGTGGCGGGAAAAACCAACGAGCTCGCAGATGCACTATCCAGGAATCTTTGTCCGAACCTAAAGGTAAAAGACGACACGGAGTGGGAAGAGGCACTACCACCTTGCCATGCTATACAAACAGCAGACACACAAGATTTTGTTTTGCAAAATATTGTCGCCACACCACCCGGTGAACTGATCTTGTTTAATGTCCGTGACTTGTTAAGAGAGGTACACACTGCGCAAGAAAATTCTCCAGATGCTGTGCAACATCGGCAACATTGTGCCATGTGGTACTCAGAGCACTGGAGAGTAGTGGATCGGAAAATTATCGTCCGGTAATTGCACGCGATGGAGAACGTACGTGCCAAAGGAAACACAGGAACTTGTACTTACGAATGCACATGACAGTTTAGAACATGAACACCCGGGTTCCAAACAAACACTTAGGAATGTGCAAAAGTTTTTTCACTGGCCAGGAGTTCAAGGGGACATAATAAAATATGTGCAGAGTAGTATCACGTGCAATACCTGGAAGCCGCGGAGAACAGGCGGTGATGCTCCACAGCAAGTGAGGCTACCAACTGAGCCGTTCAAAACCGTAGCGATTGACATCAAGGGCCCATACTCACGCACCAATAGCTGCAAGAGATTGCTCATTGTCGCCATGGAGTTGTTTACCAGATGAACAGAAGCATTCCTTTTCAGTAATGTTCGTGCGGACACGGTCGCAAAGGTGATGCAAACAGATTTTTTCCAAGCTGGGGGCATCCAGTGTACTTACTAACTAACAATGGTACGCAATTCGTATGGCGGAAGTGGAGAGACTATTGTACCAGATGAGGAACAGAGCATCGTACCACCCCAGCCTACCATCCCAGGGCGAACCCAACCAAATGTCGTAACCAGGATGAAAAAATTCAATTCCGCGTCAGGTTAGGAGAAAATCATACCAGGTGGGCGGAGTTAATTCTGGAATTAATATTTTGTTTGATAAACAGGGTAAATGCGGCAACCGGGACACCCGCAGAAATGGTACAGAGTCGAGAAATATGTGCGCCCTGAGAATCCCGCGAAAACCCGCCAATACCACCTGAGGGAATTGTCGATCATTAAATGCAAATCCACGAAAAGGCGAGAGTAAACCAAGCGAATGATTGCAATGTTTGGGTACCAGATAGCAGGAGGCTGCCTCTAGAGCTTGTGCCCGGTATGTATGTTTATGTCAGCGAAAATCCATCATCGGCGGGAGTGATTAACCGTTGTGCCGGATTGGCATGCAAGTGCCAAGATGGGTAATTCCATGTTTCTCGTGAAGTTGGGATAGAGACGAGTCACGAAACATCACTGCGGCGACCTGCGTATAGCTCGCACACCTGCTGGGAAGAGAGGCAAGGAGAAGCCGGAAAGTCCAGTACCTCAGCGAGCGTGACGTGTACCAGGTAGTACGAGAAATGACAACATTAACACATGGCAAAACAACAAGTCTCGTGACCACATGCCTGGGAGATGTAAACAATAACACTGGGAACACTATGTCATTTAGAGGTTTCACGCCAACAGAGCACTCCACACCAGGCAGCGAAGGAGAAGGCGACGTAAGCGTAGACGTACCAATGACGGAAACAAGTAGTAGTGAAAACAGTTTCGGGGTTTTTCTGTTGAATGAGAGCATAGCAGACCAAAGTAGCTTCAGGCGCTTCATGTGTGTGAATGAAGAAAGTGGTAACAATAGTGTACACATTAATCAAAAGACAACCAGTGCCAGTGACATAGGTTTTAAGAGGTTTCCCCAAGGCACAGCTGAATATGGTTGTAACACCAGTGAAAATGTTAACAATGGTACCTGTGAAGGCGAGACGCCTTTCCGAGGTTTTCCAGCTCCTGCAGGGGAGAGTCTAGTAGGGCAAGAGAGTTTCAAAGGGTTTGGGGAGGTTAGTAGGGCAGTGAGTGTGATGCCAAGCGGCAACACAGAGCTTGCAAGAGGCGAGGCGAGTCAAGTCACCACTATGTCCCCACTACATTGTTCCTGCCTACACTCCCACCCCCTGCAAACACAGCAGAATAAGGAGATTCCAGACACCATGCTTTTTATGTTCTCCATCAGCAGTTCCGGTTCACAGCCCGCCAGAGCAGTGTTGACTTTCTCGCACCGTCTTGGCCTTCGAAGGAGGGGTTTTTGATGCCGGCTAACAGCCAGCAGCGTTGAGCCATGACGGCGCTCATCACTCATGTGACACTTGAAAAGCACGTGCGCAAAGAGGCCTTAACCTGGACTTCCCATAACGAGAATATTGTATTTTCAAGTGTTTGTCTTTCTTTTATTTCAGGGCTCAGTGATATAAAAGGTTTAATATTTGTATGTTTGATAGTGTTGCACCATGTTTGGTTATAAATTCAAAATGTGTGCTGCGCGGAGATTAAGAACATTATTATTCCGGCACGAACGCCATAATAAGACATTGAAAGAAGACAAGAAATTTCAGATTAAAATGTACAATGTCAATCTATATTTTAATTACTTAACTGCCTTTTCAATTTTAATATAAATAGTTTTACTCGGCATGCATAGCACTTCCGGATGTGGACCCCTTAGGCGGCCATGGTATGTCCACGCGATGCTTGCCTCTGGGCAGTCCGTCGAGGAGAACTGGCAAGGCAAGACGCTGTCACATACGCACTACAAACTTTTAACACTGATGTAGATTTCAATAGTTTATTTTAGTATACCGGTCAACCTTGGCTTTGCGTACGTTTACCAGAAATTTCCCCAGCATTATGCTTCCGCTTAACTTAATTATTTGTGCCCTTGTAGTTTTTTTAAATTTAATCGAGGAGAAGGAGGAGAAAGATGTCGGAGACGCCACGTGGCCCGCACAACTTTGAATCAGGCATCATCCACCAATGTTAAAGGTGTTTCAGTGTAAATACTGTTTAATTGCCACGTACAATTTTAAGGGCCACATTCCATACAACCAGGCGGTCAGATATCGCTAAGTATGTATCTGCGCCATCCATGCACTTTCAGGGTATATTTGTGTAATATCATATGTGCTTTATTTAATTTCAGGGTTCTATGTATTTTCATCCAGGGTTCCACGTAATTTTCACAAAAATTGATGCTTTTTAATATGGCCACACGGTCATTTTCATGTCTGATTTTTCCGCCATCAGGCGAACCACAAGCCTGTATCTGCTTAAATCGTCAGAGGAATTTTTTTCACAACAACAATAACAATTTGTCTGATCATAATTTGTAGTTTTTGCGGAGAAATATTGTAATTTCATCTGCACCACGTGGGTTGATGAGGACCTTAATCGAGCGGCATCCACACCATCTAAGCTTGCTTTCACGCATGTCTGTGTTTACTGTGACTACTCATAATGTGCCCCACCTTGTTTCTTCTATATTTGTACTGTGATATTATTTCTGTTCTATCCGGTAAGGGTGTATAGGTTGTCGCCACACTAACCACGTGCTGGGAGACGTGCCCCAACGAGTCCGTGCTAGTGTGATGCCAAATGATCACACGTGTTCATGTTCAGATTCATCTTTGTAATTCACCATGCCCTGTCAACATCTCGCCATCTGTCCACTGTTTGTTGTTCACATAACTGCTTCCGTTTTGACACAATGGGGCACTCGATTTATTTCTCAACCAGGAATGGTTGAGAATGGTGGTGCAGCTGGTAGCACTGTAATGTTTTAACACTAGATGTTCGGTGATGCAGCTGTTCTAGCAAGTTGGTGTTTGGTTGTCTGTCGGAGGGGGGGGGGAGGAGAATGTTTTACTCCTCCTTGTCCTGTGCTATGGTGTTTCCTGGTGTGCAGGAGAGATAATCGGCCAGTTGTTTGACTTCCCTGGCGATGTGCTGTACTTCGAAGACATACGACTGGAGTAACAGTGCCCAGAGTGTTAATTTGCTGTGGCTCTCATGCATCGAGTGTAGCCACAGTAGGCAGTGATTATCTGTGAGGAGTGGGAAGCACTGGTATTCCAGTAGTGCCTGGTACTTTTTGAAACTCCACATTACCGCCAGACATTCCCTCTCGATGTAATATCGCTGCTGCTGTAATTGCGCTGCCGGAGTCCGGTATGTAGCATGTCCCGTCATCAGAGAGTTGGAGTAACACTACACCCAGGACCTTTTTGCTGGTGTTGGTTTGAACATACAGGTTTCGGGCAGGGTCGTACCTGGTGAGCGATGTACATCTTCCTGTTAGAAACTGGTCTGTTGTTCTGCTTGCCATTGAAACCTGATGTTCAGCGGCATTAGCATGATGAGTGGTGCCATGATGAGTGCAAATTCCGGGATATATTCCCGTACCCAGTTTACAAGGCCGAAAAATTTCCTGACTTGTTTGCGGGTCGTAGGTGTTGAATATTCCTTAATCAGTTTCGGCTGTTCTGGTGTCGACCTGCTTCTGTTTTCATCCACGATGTGTCCGAGGAACTGGATGTTTGGCATACCAATGTGATATTTATTGTGGGCACATGTTAGCCTGTTGATGGCAAGGCATTCAAGCACTAGTGACAAGTGGTGAATGTGTTCTGTCCACGAATCGGACCAAATTATAACATCGTCGAAATAGGCTAATGCACATTTTTCCACATGGCCATCCAACATGGAGTGAAATGTTGATGGCGTGCACTTCAGTCCGAACGGCATTGCACAAAAGTGGAAGCGGCGACTGTCAGGTGCTGTGAAGGTGGTTTTGTGGCGGTCAGCTAATCGGACTGGAATCTGCCAGTAACCACTTCGCAGATCGATGGTGGTGAGCACTATAGCACATCTCACGGTATTGATTGTGTCTCGAACATGTATGTATGGTGGCGGTGTGCTATTGGTGACAAGATTGAGGCTTTGGAAATCTACACAAAAATCCCATGCCCCGTCTTTCTTGGGGGCGAGTGTGATTGTGGAATTGTAGACGCTCTCTGAAGGCTCAATTACCCCTTCTTCCAGCATCTCGGCGATTTGTGTGGTGGTGATTTTACATTGATGCAGGTAATATCTCTGACGGCTGTCATAAATGGGCTCGTCAGATGTTAGGTCGATACAATTCTTGGCGACAGTTGTACGGCATAGTGGATCTGCCACTGTGAATACATCTCTACGTTCGTTCGAAATTTGTTGTACAGCCTCACGGAACTCTGTGTGTACAGCATGGTCAAGGCTGTCTAGAAGAACTGCGAGATGTGTCCCAGCTGGTTGGGGCTCCAAATTTTACATCGTCCAGCTTTCCTTTGTTCCAAAATGGATCCGTCGGGCTGCTGGTTCGACTACCGTCTGCTGTTCGGTTAGCCATGGAATGCCGAGAATGACGTCTTCGCGTAAGTCGTCAGACACGTCTTCACGTAAGTCGAATGTGCACTGTGATTTTTACTTCGCTGGTGATTTCTCAAGTGTGCTCTTGGTGGAAAGTTGGATGACTTGTTGAATCGGTTTTATTGAGTTGATGTTAAAATTGGTGGGACAAAATTATGTGTTGCAGCCATATCAATGACGGCTCTGCATTGTGTCTGATTAATGCATACTAGAATTCTGATGAAGCTGTTGTATTTACTAATAATTTGTGATATAAGTGTCTGTTGTGGCATCGGCTCTGGGTTACGTTTCTGGGTTGTGGGGTGAGTTACGTCCGGCCACTCCGCCCCCTTTTTCCATTTCCTGTCGGTGTCTGAAGTGTGTTGTCCTGCAAATGTTCGTAGTCGGCCCAGGTTGGGCAGTCATTATTCCAGTGAGGATCTTCGCACCACCGGTATGGAAGTAGTGGTTGATGGGGTCATGCAGAGAAACATGGTGCAGAAACATTGACATTGGTACAAGTGCCCTCGGTTTTGAGGTTATGTCACTTGTTGGCACACGAGAAATGTTCTTATTGAGCATTTCACTTGTGTCCTGTGTTTTCACACTCGAGGAAGTCTGTTCGCGGCAAGGTTGTGTACCGACACATTTGCAGCGCAGCTGGGCAGGAAAATTGTCGTCGAGCAACATTACTATTTTGATGAACTTGTTCTCTGTGGTGTGGATCGCTGGTGCAAGTGCAGCGCGATAATCCATACGTGCGAACCCTGTGACTACCTCCAAAGTGTCCCTGAGTGACAGGCCTGGGTGATGTGCTCTTACATGGCTTAACTTCTGAGTAGCGAAGTTATAAAGGGACTCCTTTCCTTGTTCCTCTAACATGACGCAACTGATTGCTCGAAGTAATGTAAATGTATTTGCATATCTGCTGATGAAACTGTGGCTGAGTTTTTCCCCACGTCATACTATAGTAGGTCATACCTTGACAACAAGCTCTCATCACCGAAAAATCTTTCACCTACGCAGTTGGCCCAGTCTTCCTAGTCTACTCCATAGCGCAAAGGCGATTCTCGCAATCCTGTATGAAGGCAATCGGGTCCTTGTTAGTTGTCCCCGAGAAGGTTGGGAGCGACTGGAACTTCGTCAGTTTGTAATGCTGTTGCTCTGACTCTCTAAACTTCTGACTAATTTTTTCCCTCCAACAATTTTGTAGTTCTTGCAGCAATGGTGTGGAGTGAGCAATCGGGGTCTCCTCGGGTGTTGGATCTGTGATGGCAATGGTGGATGTGCATGCCACTCTCATCTGTGGCACGTCGTATTTTTCCCCTGCGATGTTCCAGAAAATGTCTACATGTTTCTGTCAGCTGTTGAAGTGGTTGATTTTCTGCCTTTGGTCTCGTCTAAATATTCAGCCAAGAACCTGCATCTATGTTGTTCGAGTCCGGGCAACAACGAACACAATGGGTGTAATGTCGATTTCATAATGTCTCTCGTTCATGTGTGGATATGCACCACTCATAATATAGGCGGAAGCACTGTCCATAAACTAAATTTGCTGGTCCACGTCTGTCGCAGTGTGTGGTGTTGGCACATTTCCTCAAAATGTTGCGTAGTGTTGATGATTACTGTTGACTGTTTGTTTCAATCAGTGCGCACACGCAAAGTGTGGGTGGGCAAACTGGGTTGATGAATACCTTACTTTGGATAGGTCGCATGCAATGTGTGCATACTTCCTCATGATTTCCCGAAATTGTCAATGTTAGTAGACAACCACTGATGTCTAGATTCTCATTGTCACACTCCTGTTGCATTCGTTAAAGAGCAGCGGGTTCGCAGCAGACACACTCATTTTCTCCCGGTAAGTCAATTAGTGGCAGATTCGTATGTAGTGTTCGTCATAAACATTTCGTACACAATGATAATGGCTCACCACTTGTTGTTCGCCAGTCCCAATGTCCATGGTCACGAATGTGACATGGTAGCTGTGATGATTCCATGTTCCTCATTTGTATACGTTCGGGGGTGGCAGGTGGTCGCTTCCCCTCAGTGATGCGGTGCACCAAAATGGTGGCGCTGGCTAATGTCACAGCTGTGGTAACTATATCAAGATGACGATTTTTCAGATGTGATGCATAATGGCGATTTTCTTGGCATCAAAATGGTTGTACTCTCCCAGGTTTTCCTTTGCTGCATAACTCTCAGAATTCTTCCTTACATGATGAATATTGAAGGACAGTGTTTTGCCAGTAGCAGAATGGTGGGAACCTGAGGTTTCAATTTGGATACTACACTTGTAACACATGTGGTTGCACTTGATAACAAGGACATGAAAAATTGGAAAAATACACGATAATGACAATTAATACAAGGAATAGAGCACTGATTTTTGACGAGCAGGAGAATGATGTTCGTGCTGTATGTTCGTTTTTGGCCACACACTTGGGCCCCTATCTTGACATGATCTTGATCTGGGCATCAGGGAATTACGGACCGATTAGGATGCATAGCTGTGAGATTCAATTTATACCAGGTGGGAGCCAGTTCTCGCTCAGTCGAGAATGCGATGATGATGTGGGTTTGTGGTCCATTCACATTTATGTGGCCCCCTGATTCTACAATTCATTGTTGCTGTTGTCCGTTTTCTATAAATACAAGTACCTGGTCTAGTCGAGGATATCAGAGCTCTGTCAATACGCTCATCCAACTTACAATGGAAACTGTTGAAGCCATTTCCATGCCTAGACTTTACTAAGTTAATTTACTCACAGGTTATGTGGCCATGAAGTGGCCAGAACAAATAAAAATGACAAATTTCATGAAATGATCATATTTATTCATTATCACTTCTCGTATGAGGCACAAATATTATGATTATCCAGTTGATTTCAGAGTGCTCCTAAACAGATAAAAAGGTGCGAATATTGCTAAAAAGTATTATATGAATATAACGTCCCAGTCGTTTAAATATGAACTGGGTTGTCGAGCGACACTCTCCCCAGATGAAAACAAAGCTTTAACATTCCTGCATTACATATTTAAGATTTATACTCTACATGGTTAGTTCCGAACGTGAAGGTCTGGGGAGGATCCGAACCGCATGTCCACTCGATGGTGAGGCGACGACGCTACTGGCCGGCCACGGCGCTCCCCTCTCAGTTGCTGGCCATTCCTGCCTGGGTATCAAAATACTGTTAAATACACTCTTTCATTTCATTTAATAAAAAGTGACACAATTCACTTCCCCCTAGTCCGTTTGCTTGCCGTCACAAACCAGCTGTGGCATCCACCAGCACTCTACTGGGCGCTTGTGTGGACCGGTCGAGTAGTGCACCACAGCGGTGGAACAGTGAAAAGAATTTATTTCTGAGTGCGGCCGAGGGGCCGATGTAAGAGCTCATGACGTGAGCATGCAGGAAAGTGTTAGTGGAGAGTAAACCACGTACACCTGCTCGCAAGTGTTTTAAAACAAGACCCTTTGAAATCGATCGTAAGTGAATTAAGGCTTTATTATGAAATGCTCAAGGTCCGGCCATTTACGCAACAACAATTTAAGCCCTGCATTATTTTGATGCCCCTGCTGGCTTTAATTTCAGGTTTTATCATTTTTTGTTATTTGTCATTTTCACGTATTTCAACCTCAGCTTATTCCATACAGTGTTTTGTACATATCGAAGGGTTCCTATGTCAAGGGCAATTGTTTATGTAAGTGCGCAGTATAGAGTATGCTCCGGACATTAACGATTTGCTGTGCTCGGCCACTCTGCCTTTGGGCTGTTTTGGCAACCTACCTGCTTCCTATTCCTTCCCATATCTATAGAAACCCTCCTACCACATATGTGCATCGAGCTTCTCTCCCATTGGTCACTGCTACAGTTTCAAATTTGGGCCTTCTGCTCGTGTTGATGACTCGTCCACTTCTACAACAGCAAGCATTTGAGTAACTTCGCTTTAATTTCTGTTCTTGGCCCTGATGAGTTTTCATGCAATGTTAGGTCGTTAGGTATTACAACATGGTAGCTGACGACAGTTAAAATATTGTCATGGCTGACGGCGAAAAGCATAGGTGGGTTTGCCGTATAATGCATTGAGCTTGAATGAAGCATACTTTCGTAATTTGTATTTTTTGTAAATTCTTGTGGCAGACACCACAAGAAAACTGCGCTACTCTGCTTTATGATAATATTCGTTTTTTGCAATTTTTTCATGATGGCTGAGAGCATGGGCTTTCTCCACCATCTAGATAAAGAATAGCTGTCGGCCTTCCTTACCGACAATGGGGTGCCTTTCCCACCCAAAGCTACAATGGTACAACTACGAAGGATGGCTGTGCAACACGTGAGGGATCACAACTAGAACATGAGCGGCATCGCCGAGTAGGTGGTCTCGGTGAATCCCAGTTCCACGCATACCTTTTCCCCTAAAATATTTTTTCAGGCTTTGCAAGCTGTCCCCAATATTAACCTAGCCTCGCCCCACACAGCATTGCTTTTTATTGCCACAGTCATTGACCTATGTCTGTGTGACGACATAAATTTGTTGTGCGTGCTGGCCGTTAAATGTCAAGGTCAAGCTGATTTCGGAGGAAATAATTGGCGAAAATGGTAGTTTTGTAAATTTCCACCGCATAGTGTTGGCTCGTGTTTTTCCATCGCGTGTAAAACACACGTGTGAGCATGATATTATATATCAATTTCAACGTCCTAATGAATCATTGAGTGAATTAGTTGATTCCATAGTTTCTCACCAAAGGGCTCCTTGCTTGAATTTGCAGGAGAGCAAAATAGTCTGTATAGTGTTGGAAAATATTACTCCACGTGTTTGAGCACAGTGCTCACTGATACCTGTACCCCGAAGTATGGAAGAATTGCGTACTTTAGCAGTCGAAGTGCAGAGCTGTGTTGCTGCAGAGTCGGAATTTAATCCTCCTGGTCAGTTAGTAGGAACACCGCAGGCAGAAAATGAGCGTGTTTTAAATCAACGCTGTGTAAATTGTTCCAAGCGTGGACACTTAAGTGTGGATTATAAAGAGCCACGAACTTCTTGGCAAGATAGAAAGTGTTTTATTTGCAGTGCAAAAGGGCATTTGAGGGTGGCGTGCCCGGTTTCTGGAAACGAGTGATGGCTGGACATGTGTGCAGTGTTTCCAGTCGCTGCGTGTTGTATCCAAATAAACCACAGTCCACGTGTATTGTTCAAGCATCTTGCAGCGGAAATTTATATTCTGCCCTAATCGATATGGAAACTACTCATTGTGTCACTAGTTGGATGTTGGTTAAATCATTATTATGGAGTGTCATTTCCCGTTCACGTATTCAGCACATGACTGAGCTGAGATTGTATATTGTTAACGGCGACGTGTTGCCAGCCTTGAACATTGTAAAATTACACTTTAAAATGGTTTTTTTTTTTTTCGTGGAGTTATGATTTCTGGATTTTGCCTGTGTTAAATTATAATATTACTTTAGGATTGGAATTTTTAGGTCACTCTCGTGCGCCCATACATCTTGAGGATTTTACGCTTTCCTTTAGGTTTGCACCTGGTATTAAAATACATTTGAATTCTGGCGAGTGTGTTCTGGTAAATCAGTTGGCTTCAGTAAAATCTGTAAATGTGTCGGGAAAATTTGAGGAGAGTTTAGAGCATATTATACAGGAATTCAGTGATGTCATTACACCCCAAATAGGGAATTGCGATATTTTGCCATACAAGTTTTCGCTTATTGACGATGTTTGCTTGAGCCATCTTGTCGCAAATACACCATGTTTAGCACCCCTTGGAACCAAAAGAGTTTACTCAGATCCCAATTGGGGCTAATTTAGGTAGCCAGGCCCTTTCCAGAGTTTTAGACAATGTGCTCTCGGAATATAAATATAAATTTATCTTTAATTACATAGACGACGTAAGTATATATATATAGTGAAGATATGGAGTCTCACCTGAACCATTCGCGTAAGGTTTAGTGACGTTTTAGGGAGGTTGTTTTGACAGTTAACACCGAAAAGGTAACTCTGGCCGCAAATAAGGTTAAATTTTTTGGATACATCATTAGTCAAGGGAAGATTTTGCTTGACCCCGATAGAGCTGGACCTATTGTCAACTTTCCCCGTCCATGTACTCTAAAAGGGGTACAGAAACTTCTCGGGTTGATGGGGTATTATTCACGATTTATGGAACGTTATTCAGAGATAGCAGCCCCCGTAAACAGTCTTAAGAAAAAAGGAATGCAATTTCTCTGGGGCCAGGAACAGGAACGATCTTTAATGCTTTGAAGTGAATACTCAGCTCTCCACCAGTTCTGATTTTACCTGATTTTGAACGGCATTTCGTCGTCCTGGTGGATGCTTCTGCGGTGGACTGGGTGCGGTATTAGGGCAGTGGGTAGAGGGTCATATTGCCCCAGTAGCCTTTGCAAGCAGAACATTAATGGAACCCGAAAGATCTCTTGGAATATATTAAAAAGAAACTTTAGCATGTCTCTTCGGACTGGAAAAATTAGCTTCCTACATCGAGCACGATGAGTGCGATTTCATGACTGACATTCAAGCCCTTAGCTGAGTCTTAGGTCACCCCCACCAACTCGGAAAACTGGGTAGGTGGGTGCTACATTTATTTAGGTTTAGGTTTAAAGTATGTTACGTGCGAGGTGCGGAAAACCCAGTAGTGGTCTCCTTGTCCTGCATGTTTGATCCGAATGATTTCGAGGAAATTCCTGCCGAAAAATCGGCTTCTCTGGGACTTATTCAGGGTTTTCCGGAATTTTTTGTACGGTTGCGCAATGCTCAATCAGCTGATACCTGGTGTGAACATGAAAAGGGATCTTGCGGCCGGTGTCACGTGTTCGAATATGTAAAGGGACAGTCTTTCTTGTATTTTATCGGGAAAGTGGGTCGTACGAGAAAGTTCATTTAGACATTTTTGGGCCGTTGGTAAAGTCGAAAAAACGGAATGTTTGCTTGTTAATTTTGGTCGCTACCTTTACTAAATTTGTTATTATATTACTGTTAAGAAACTTGAAGGCACTTACTATAGTGAAGGTTTTACAGGATCAAGTCTGGAAAATTTTCGGGGCTCCCGCCGAAATAGTGACCAGCAATGCTCACTACTTTCAATCTGTTTTCTTTTAGGATATGTGCTTTAAATAGGCAATAAAGTATGATACTTCAAGTCCTTAATTCTCGAAAGGTAACCAGGTAGAGAGTTTTAGAAAAAACATCAAAGCTTGCCTTACTATATTCTATAATTGTGATCATACTTTGTGGGATAGTGATTTAGAATTGATAAATGTAGGTTTAATTTCAGCAGTCCATGATTCTACAGGCACGGCCCCTTCCATGCCATTTTTGGGTGGGCATTTGCCCCAACCCCTTTTTAATATTTGGAGCATTCCCATCCCACCTACCCTTGACATTCCTTCTCGAGATCACCTTCTCGACTAGGTTGCTCGTAGCCTGGGAGCTGCGAAGCTCGAAATTGCCACGTGCTTAGATAAAGGTCGTATTGATTCTCCTTTTGCGACGGGCGACCTTGTGTTATGTAAAAATTTTGTGCTTGCTGACAGTGGGAAAGACATAGGCATACATATGTCATCATAATGTTTTCTCAGAATGGGTGCAAATTATATTTTTTTATACATATCAAATTATGTTTGAATACCAAAGAAAAGGAAGAACAGAAACTGAATGAAATAATACTTCATATACACTTAATGTTTTCTGAACTTAGTTAAGCAAATGATATTCCAAACCTACTTGAAAAACCATGTCTTGTTGGCTGTTGCCAATTGTTTATTTATGCTTAAACCATTGCTATGTTTGTGGGATTCAATCATGCTGTTTCCTTGGGTCAAGGAAACAGCAGGGGTCTGAAAATCCAATGGTATAGGTAATGATATGCTAATGTGGAACAACATGACATGCCCCAATGAGTGGCAGGAAAAAATTAAAATTGAGCAAAAGAATGTGATTATAAATCTTGACACAGGAGCTCAGGTCAGCGTTTTGCCCTTAAAGATCTTTAAGAAAGTAAATTTTCAATTCAAAGTAGATCACACAAAAGTTAAACTGAAAACGGTAGATGGAGTAGTGAAACCCTAGGGCAATGTTAACATTTGCTGTCAAGTGAAAGACAAGGAGGCATATATAGATTTTATGATTGTTGACCTAGATGTAATGCCACTGTTGGGGTGGTCAGGCTGTTTAGAACTGAATTCGTTGCAAAAGGTTGAATCAGTGGTGCTTCTATCAGTCAAAGAAAAATTTGTAGAGGAGAATGCTGATGTGATTAAGGGGTTGAGTTGCTTCCCACACAAATGTCAAATTTTCACTAAGCTAGGAGCTGAACCAATGTGCAGGCCTCCACAAAGGGTGCTTTTGACAGTACAGCAAAGACTTCAAGAAGAACTGCATAGATTATTGGGAAAGAATGATACAGAAAGAGTTAAAATGTGTGGAATAACAACCTGTCAGGCAATATTATGTAGTACCCAAAATGGGAGAAATTTGTGAGAAAATTGAAGGCAAAATTAATTTTACAGTTTTTGATCTGAGGGAAGGGTTTTACCAGGCCTTGCCTTGATAAAGATTCGTCCGTAAAATGTTGTTTCTCTAGTCCATTTGGTACTTACAGGTACCTCAGAATGCCATATGGTGTGTGTAGTGCCCCAGAAATTTTTCAGCACTGAGTGGAACAGAATTTTGGAGATATACCTAAAACTGTGATTTACTTTAATGACTCACGATGAATCAGTGCATCAGTGCATGTTAAATTCAATAAAGATAAACTCCAGTATCAACTAATGGAGGTTAAATATGCAGGACACTTGTTCTCAGCAGAAGGGATGAAAGTAGATCCGGAAAGAGTAAAAACACTGGCAAATCTAGCACCCCCACAAATAAAAAAGTATTACAGAGAGTAATTGGCATGTTCAATTATGTGAGAAACTCTTTACCTGACATATTTCACACAATGGTCCCTCTCTGTGAATTGTTTAAAGCAGGGACTATGTGGCAGTGGTTGCCAACTCATCGGAAGGCATTCGAGAAGCTGAAACAAAAAGTCTCTTCAACACCTGTTTTAGCATAATTTGACCCCAAACTAAATATCATACTACAATGTGTTGCATCTCAAGATGATTTAGGATACTGTATGTTTCAGTGTGCAGCCACGGGGGGATTGCATCTGGTCTCGACTGCATCCGCAGTCTGACCGAAAGTGAAAAAAAATTACTCGCAGACTGAAAAGGAGTTGCTCGCAATATCTTTCGCAGTCAACACATTTCATGAGTTTATATATGGGTGTCATATTGATGTTCAGACAGATCACAAGCCATTGGTTGCGATAGCGAATAAGATTATTGCAAAAATAGGGTCCATCAGGTTACAGAGACTCAGGTTAAAGCTTCTTAAGTACACTCTTAATGTGTACTATGTGCCAGGCAAACACTTACACTTTGCTGATGTATTGTCACATTCAGTCTGAGGGAGACCGGTGGTGATACTGACATGCTTGATATGATTCACACAGTTAGTGCACACCTCCCCGTGACAGAGGAGAAAGAACTGCGGTTCAAGGAAGAAACTCCCTCCGATGCAGGGTTGAGAGCAGTAACGGAAATGTGTTTCAAGGGTTGGCCACACTATAATAAAATTAAGGAAGAATGCAAACCATTTTGTAAACTCAAAGATGACCTGTATGTACAAGCTAGACTGGTCTTCCTAGGGCATAAAATAGTTATCCCTCAGACCTTAAAAGCATATGTACTAAAGGTAGTTCATGAAGGTCATGGCGGGCTGGCAAAAACACAGGCTAGAGCGAGACATCTGGTTAAATGGCCAGGAATCTCCAGGTATATTGAGGACACGGTATCGAGGTGCAGCACATGCGAACACTTCAAACCCACCAACTACAAGCAACCACTGATCCCACATGAAACACCAACATTGCCATACTTAAAAGTAGGTGAAGACATCCTGGAAGTATCAGGTCGTTGCTATCTTTTCCTCATTTACTGTTACTCACATTAGATAGATAATAGTTCCATGTTAAACAAGACCTCAAAATTTGCCATAAATGTAATGCAGAATGTATTCAACATACATAGGTATCCTAAAGACCTAGTGACAGACAATGCGCCATTTAGGTCATATGAATGCAGGCAGCACTACAGAAAATATGGAATAGGTCTAAGGACTAGCAGTCCTCGTTTCCATCGTAGCAATGGGATGGCCGAAAAAGCTGTAGGGATCAATAAAAGGTTTTTACTTAAGAGTCAGCATGAAGGCACTGATTACTGGGATTTACTGTGACAACATAACAGTACACCCATTACAGGTTTAGGACTCTTCCTGGCACAGATACTGTTCAACAGATGCATCAGGACCAAAGTTTCCATCAGCACGGAGGCACTTAGACCAGTAGAACACATGAGGGCCTATATGATGCTCTTGTTGATAAACAAGACAGAGTAAAAGAGGGTGGCATGACAAGACAACATGGTAGAAGGAGGTTAACTTTACAGTAGGAGACAGAAGTAGTAGTTAGGACAGTGCAGAATGATCACTGGGAACAAGGTATTGTGGTAGCCAAGGACAAGGAGTCTCGATCCTACTGGGTCAAAAAGGCAAACGAAGGCAGGGTGGTGAGGCGTAACAACAGTCACTTAAAACAATCGAAGTCCAGAACAGATGAAGGAAGTCCACTAGGTCAGATTCCGGAGGGTGAAGATGTCACTTACAGTGTCGCTCACAGTTACCTAGACAAGCACGACAAAAGGAAGACACCAATTATGAAGAGGACGAGATCACACACAACATTCTGTGCTCAGTAGATGTACAGGATAGGGTGTTTAGAGGATTTGACAAGACTCCAAGAAAAGTAATTGCAAGTTCCCAAAATAGCAAGGGTGGTTGGACTGAACGTAGTAACAGGCAAGATAGTAATCGTTTTAGAGGATTTTATTGTGCTCGTGAAGTCAGTTCACAAACTCAGAACGATAATATTAGTCGGAGTAAAAACACACAAGAGCCAAGTGGTGGATCACCGGTACCTAAGTCACTATCAAAGAGGCAATACATTACTAGGAGTGGCTGGTATGTAATTGCAAAGAAATTACATGATCCCACTGTTTAGTAGTTTTGGAAATGTTACCCCTTAGGAGGAGGAGGTGTTGTAGTACTAAATACTGTTATTTTAGTGCTAATTCATATGCATTGTTGGGACCACTGGTCTGGTGATATCAGTGGAGAAGGCCATATTGAAAAGAGCTTCACAGCTGTTATGATGTTTGTTATTATTATGCTAGGATGTTGAGATGTTGATATGCTTGTGGTTGTAAAGTAATGTATCTGACCCAGTAAAGTAAAATATAGATATTGGTACTGGAATTGTGGTGTTATTCAAACTGTCAGTGGGCTGAATGCCTCACACTTTTAAATCAAAGACGAGCTCATCCTTTAATAACCATTCAGGCACAATGGTGGCCAGCATGGTGGAACACGCTATATATATATATATATATATATATATATATATATATATATATATATATATATATATATATATATATATATATATATATATATATATATATATATATATACACACACACATACATACATATATTGAGCTCACAAAAAAAAAAAAGGGCAAGATACAGAGCAAATGACGTGATACAAAAGTTAAACTACAATACACCATCAGGAGAAGCCACAATAAGGAAGGGGGGCAAACAAAACTAAAGGTTCACACAAACAGAAAATTACTCAACCATATAAAGGTAAAACCAAAATTCAATTGAAGCACCCTCTGCTGCCACTAATTATTGAGCCACCATTTAGCACCCAGGGTAAGAGCCTAGCAGAGAAAAAAGTCAAGGAAATTTCCTTAGGGAAAATGACCCAGCCGAGGGACTCACAACCTAGGGCCAAGGTGCCCCAGAGGAGAACATGGAAGGAAAAATAATTTCCTGCTCAAGTGCAACTCTCTGGTGTTGAGATAAAATGTATATCAAACACAGTGCCCAGCCCAAGATAAATTAACTCACCTACTTGCTCTTAACCTGGGCACACATATGTAAACTTAACCAAGAACACACAGCATGATACTGATAAAAAAAATAGTTTATTGATTAGTTACCATGTTATTCTGTAAAAGAAAGCTAGCAAGCAAAAATTCTATCCTATACAGATGGTAATTAGAAGGGAAACTTTACAAATAAATTGATATATATATATATCCTTAATAGATTTTATTTTATCTCTCTTAGAGTGCAAACAATACATCTCAGACCAGTTGTGAAGTACCAACATTTAACAAAAACCAACAAAAGTTTTATATCAACCATTTATGACAAAAGATAGAGAATCATAATTTTAATCTCCATGGTTTCACTGTTACCTTTTTTATATATTAATTAATTTATTATTTATTATTTTAGTTCCATTTTTGGTTACTTGGAAATTCAAACAATTTATATATATATATATATATATATATATATATATATATATATATATATATATATATATATATATATATATATATATGTATATAACATTTGAGAACGTCTTCATTTGACCATTTTTCCTTTTGGAACTCAGGGTTGTCTTATTATTTTTAAATGAAATGCTACATTGTTATGAAACACATAACACAATTACATTTGAAGAAAAAAAGACAAGCATTAGTGTAAAAACACTATGACTTTCGTTACAGACACTAACAGGGAAGTGTGAATAAAAGCTAAAAATATTCTTTTTACCGAGGTGGCATTGTAGAACTCTTACATCATATAATACGCGAAAAACCTAGCGGTAAATTTTCAGCACTCAACATGGTTGAAATGGGACGAAGAAATAGGGATTTTCAGATTCCTTTGTGCATGCCTAGTCTTGTAAAGAATTCAAAAGTCGTGATTTGGTTAATCGATAAATATCTAAAAAACCATATCACGAGCACAAAATACGGTGGAAAATTCCATGACCATATTTTAGATTTAAAACATTATAAACTTAATTAAGAGAACAATTACATCAAGCTGAAATGTAATAATAAAGTAAACTTTTCATTTCAGCACCATTTGTGGCATTTACACATTCATACCCAGTAAACAAGATTAATTGGTTAACAAACATATGGACTGCTTCTCAGTTTTAAGTAGATTAAGAATCAAAATTTAGTTTCACACAAATTTAAAGATTGACTTTTAAAAAAAGTAGTGTCCCGTGAAGAAACAAGGAAGCAAAATAAAAATGGGCTTTGCAAAAAAAGATTGAAATGCTAGAAAAACAATTTAAAAGGAAACATAAAATAGTAGAGAGAGAGACAGAGGAAATGCTGTAGTATGGCACAACGAACACAACAGTCACCCCTCCTGAGGTCAGGCAGGCGATGAAAACACACCAGATCATCCGATAACAACTAGAAGAAGTAGCATGGGGGAGCAGTTGCTACAGAAGCAGCTGCCGTAGCAGCAATTGCAGCAGCACGGGGAGATGCAGCTGTAGCAGCATCGGTTGCTATTGCAGGAGCATAGAGTGAACAGACTGCAGTGATCATAGCAATGGAGGAAATTGCAGAAGCATTGTAACAGGCACAAGGGAAAAGCAGGTTGAGACTGACTGTGGCATCATGGCAGGAATTAACATGATGCTATGACCTGAGGCCTTCACCGAAAACCAGTCATTAGAGCTACCGATGGTAAGGGATCACCCACTGGAAGAATTCGGGACGGACTTGGTCGTGACAACTTCGGAATCACAAACAGCAGCAGAAGCAGCAATGAGGGACGATGGCAGAAGTGATGGGGGGAGTGGAACCAGCTTGTACGAGGAATCGTCTTGGCCGCCACCTCCTCCCCCTCAACCACAACCAAGGTTCATCCCTCAGCAGCAACAGCAGAGCAGCAACAGCTGATGCATCGGAAGAGGCAGCAGGGAGAGCCTCGGCGACAGTAGCAGCAGCAGAGGTAACGATTCATCGGCAGAAAGGGAGACGACCCTTCCTCGCTGTTCCAAGCGGTTACGCTGCAAGGTCACCACGACATGTGTTGGTTGCGGTGGGTGCACCCCACATGCACACACACATGTCGTGACTCACCACCAGCAACAGGACTAACAGGAGGGTCCAGCAGCAACAGACAGGCAAGGCAACATGAATCAGCACGGGACATACCTTCTTTGGCCCCGACCACTGTGCAAAATCACGACGACCTGCTGCATCTAACAGCATGGTAGAGCATGTGGGAGACTGTGTGGTCAAACGACCACACAAGATGGAGACGTTTGACGTGAACGCGTCGTTCACTAGTGCTTCTCTGGTCGTTTGAACCATGCGGCCAATCTGCCGCATTAGTGGACATCGGGGGCGAGCCGAACACCCCCGGAGTACGATGGTATGGGCCGCCGAGGATGACATCTATGCTTTTCCTCGGCGACCCAAATTGCGTATCTCGCAATGACCGTTTTATTGATATTCACCAAGAGGTAACTCCTGGAGGAAGTGGACAATCGGTTTGACAATGCGTCCCAAAGAAGCCAAGGCCATTTGGCGTAGCAGCAATTGGAGGGATTGAGTAAGCTGACTGTGCAGCAGTGCAATTTCTACAAAAATGTGTGTCATGTCAATGAGCCTCGCGACCGAATTACAGTGTATTTGCAATGAGTGTCGTAATACAAGTGTCAGGGCTTAGAGTACCCTTGTAAATAACATAGTTTCTGTACCCATGGAAGTGAGTTTGATATAGCTTCCATTGTAGGTGTGCGAAATGAAGTCGCATGTAATACCTTTTTGCACGCATGAAAATGCCATAGTGCATCTCATAGAAGAAATCACGCGGGTTCACAAGACAATATATAATGCACCGACTCACCTGTGAACCCACAAATGCTCCCAAAAGCCAAACTTTCAGAACAGTAAAATTATCTGGTAATAAGTATAGGGTTTTAGTGTCCCATAATATCTTATTTCACACCCAATTGTCACCGCACCTAGTCATTCTTTTACATGTAATCTGCAAGGGCGGCGGCATTCCCATGACGTCACGCTTGTGTACATCTGTTTAATAGTAGAGTAACGGAAATGTCGCCAACATGTAAGTGTACGCAACACATTATTCTGCACTATGTTTGTTTTGTTCATTAGCATGTAAGAGAGATACGGTATGTGTTTTAATTAAGTGACACTCAGTATGTGTTTCTGAGCTCGCCCCCGGCCATCTTGAGAGCTGGCCAGCACCATGCTCTTAGTCTGAACTCTGCATTTAGAGTAAGTAGCATGCATGGGACATGCATGCTTTGTGCGCCCCTTTGGCACCGCATCTTTAGGCAGTAACCATTAGCATGTCAATAGCTTTAATTAATCAACTGGAACCTTTTATTGCTTTTCTGCTGGGGGGGGGGGGGGCGTCGACTGTGCAAGTTTAGGAATATAACGCAACTTAAAGTCACTGTCTTCCCAACTTTTTACAGCATTGGTTACTGGCAGACATGAGCATCAAGTCTGCTTAAATATTAATAATGTACAAAATAGTACTTGTACTTTGAAAGCATTAAATAAACATGTGTGATAGAATCCACTGTCTTTTATTGTCTTTCAACTATGGGTATGGCGCCCTATAACTGGGTAGGCCAATAATAGTGTTTTATGCTATGGGCCCTGCACCCTATGCAGAGTAAACACAGTGTTTTCATAACTGTCGGTGTTTTTACTATGGGCTCTACATCCTATGCAGAGTAGTATCTACATTTTTCAATAAATAGTGCATGTCAGGCAGCAGACACCTGGCAACTAGCATGGTAACACATGGTACCATTTTAACATCAGTGTTGGTGAGCACGGAGAGTTGCCTAAAAGCAACCCCAGCACGACGGAGACTCCAGAGACACCCCATTGACCGTCGCCCACGACATCACCACATAAATAACTCGACTGAGCTTGACACCCGGGCATCTCAACTCGTCTATGCCTTGAGTATGTGGCAGAGCGAAGTCACCTTCAACCACCTCCCTAGAATTCCCCACGTCAGCTTGTTTATTCGTGGGGGTGTCACCAATAAGTTTTATAAATTTAGTGCAACCTTGTAAAATGTTAGTTTATAAGAGTGTTTAACATTCAATTTCACACAGTGTCAACTTGACTTCGGTGCAAGCACTTGGTGCGGATGCCGATGACATGTTGGCACTTCGACTTGGGCTAGTGAACGAACCACCTGCATAACACATTTGCTCGTACAAACCACCTCGGTACATCATGGAGGGACTTTTATCATTTTAATTACAATATGCCATTAATATACTATCATTATTTCATAACTAGTACAGAGGGTAGCATGGAGCATTCCCATGTCGGGAGTCTTAATGCAACAGAACATCACGTATGTCCATTGATGGCATTAGCCATGTTTCGCAGAATAGGTTTTTGGCCGACGAAAAGCACCATGACCGAGTCAACTTCGTGCACCTCTCACTTCATGAACGTGTAACTATTTTAGATGAAGTAAATCTATTTCAATAAAAAACTTGAGTGGTTTCCTTCATAGTTCCTTGGAACATTTAAGGTGCTACACTTACTTGTAGCCTACCCAGGACACCCGATGTATACTTTTCAGGGTGCATAATGGCTGTAACAACTCAGTAAATGTTAGAGTCAGTGTAACACAGTGTGTGGAATGGACATAAACAATCCCATGACAGGTGCAATCAGGGTAACATGTAAACCGTGCCGGTGTGCACAAGCAACGATATAACAACCAGTGACAGAGGCTCCAGGGATCCCTATAGGCCATCGGCCTACGACCCAACAAAAACATTCTCCAGAGCTGGCACCAGTCAATTTTACCCAGCTTTGGCCTTGCCTGAGAGTTCAGGTAGGGCAAGGCTGCTGTGACAACATGTTTATCGCCACAGTATTTTTGGTAGATATTTTTAGTGTATATTTGTAGCGGTTGGCAGTACCGCCTGGTACCTTTTAGGGTGTGGTCATATTTTTATAATGTCTGGTCAGTTTATTTATTTCATTCAATCATTTAATGTTATATATATACACACATACATACATACATCTCTTGCATGGTATAGTCAATCTGTACAATTTTTAGTATTTTTTATGCAATATTAACAATGTAGTATTAACGTATTTTATTGGATATATGATTGCATGTGTTAACTGCTTTAATGGAAAGAGCGACCACTAGGTATCGTAACTGGAGCAGCACATGTTATGTCAGTAGGTGTAGGCACCTGTGGCCCATGCACATGGCAGTGGTTAGTTGGCAGTCGGCAGTCAACTGTTAGTATTTAGCAGTGTGTAGCTGGAGTTTAGCATGAGCACACGGCAGCAATAGTCTGTCGACGCGAAAGCCCCACACCGATGGGTGCAATAAGTGTTTCGCTGGCCAGTGTCTGTCTAGCAGGGTAGCTGACTCAGTTTGTCGGACTATGCGAGATTGTCGCGAGTTCCTGTCGGGTTAATAGAAATTGGCCTGTGTATAAGTGTTGAAGAGAACCAACTGAGACTTAATAATGTCGAGTTACGACGGGTGTTCCTCAGCTGTCGGGCTGCGAAAACTTTGTTCCCGTAATGCTAGGTTGTGCGCCGATGGTGTCTCGTCGGACTCCGACAAATAGTTTGCTTGAACTAGCACGGTGTCAAGCGCAACCCGAAACTGTGAAATGGCACTGCGAGGAACCAGACTTTTCCCTGTGTTAAATAATGCGCAAGGTACGACCCGCCCCGGGAATTGCCGTATAGAACAGAGATGTATCATTAAAGTGTTGTGCAACATTAGCAAGGGCATGGGGCTGGACAGAAATGAAATTTTCCCACTGCGACTTAAAGCTGTGCTGGGTTTTGTCACTACACGAGAGTGTTTGAGATCGCCAGTCTACTCGTATGATATAGGATACGACAGTCACTGGAATAATTGAAGTGTGTGGGTGTGCTGAACGTGTCGTCGTAAACTTTGACTTCTTTAATAACGATGTGCATTTCAAAATTTTCTGCCCGTCTTACAGCATGGTTTCCTGAGTAATTGTAGGACCAGAATTGTGCGAAGTTAGTTTTGTCGGGGCAAAAATTGTGACGGACCCGTGAACATGAGTATTCATCAGGTTTGCACGTCCATGTCATGCTACCCGCAGCCCACATCATATATGAGCAAATGCATCGTAGAAGAATTGTGTGACCGAGTGAAAGTGCCAATTGAAACGAGGAGTTCATCAACGCGGTGCAACTGCTTACCAGGATCCTGATGCGACACATTCGACATGAATGCGCCTTGTGTTATGAAGAACTGCATTACCTGAACTAGGCTTTATTAAGCAAAAATATACACTACATTGTAACATGCGATACACAGCTGATTCTAACAACAAACTAAACAACTCATAGGTATCATCATGGATAGGTTCATACATTAAAGAAAACACACAGGTGTCGAAGATAACATACAAAGAGAATAACCAATCTATAACATTCACCGCCACCTAAGAAATAATCTTTCAGTTAAGCGGGAGGCTGGCGCACATAAGCACTATGTTTAAGTGGCACTTTAACCTGATCTCTTAGTTCATCAGAAGGTTGATCAAATAGAAGACCTTCTTGAATTCTTTGTTAACACACATTGATGACCTTCTAGACTCAAACAAGGCAGGCGACCATTCCGCATACGAGGACTTCGAGACTCAGGCGAAGCTGGGTGCTGACCATCAGTAGATAGAATTTATTCCATCCTTCCTTCAACTGGAGCAAGATGCCTTGTGGACACTGACATCTCTCTTCCATCGGGGAATCTTACATACGAATTTTCTGGATTTCCTTTCAATAAAAACACCTCATCAACCAGGGACTAATATTTTGAGTGCCGAACATGACGCTTCAACAACACAGAGCCTGTTTGCATTAGCCACGAAGGAGTTGTCAAACCATTTGTTGATCTACGGGAGGAACCAAACAATCTTTTATGCGGCGTGGCTTACGTAGACGAGCAAATAAGTGAACAGATAGAATGAAAGGCTTCGTGAAGAACTTCTTCCCATTTAGAAATGTTAAGTTGCTGGCTTCTCAATGTTAATTTAATATTTCGCCAGACTATCCCCACATACTGTTCGCCTTAACCATTTCCTTGGGGATTATAAGGAGTAGTTCTGCTGGTTGCAACATCAATGGCAGAGAGAAATGATTTGATCTCTTGGGACATTAAATTGGAACCTCTGTCTGTATGTATATAAGCTGGTGCACCAAAAAGAGAAAACAGTTCCTTGAGTTTTTTAATCACTGTAGATGCATTCATGACAGAGCATGGGAATACAAAAGGGAAACGGGAACGTTCATCCACAAGGACAAGCATATACTAATTCCTGGTAGCTGATGTGAGAGGACGCTTGAAATCCATGTTGATTCTCTCGAAGGGTTGTGTGGCTTTTATTATATTTCCCCCATGCTTGTGGAAACGTGGTTTAACTTCAGCACTAATCCGGCAAGAAGACGTGATTTTTCTTATGTCTTATAGTGTAAAGGGTAGATTCTTGCTCTGGACCCAGTGATACATTCTTGTCTCTCCTGGATGACCCAGAGCTTCGTGAAGTGTGAATAGTCTGGTCAGGCTTCCTTTAATTGAGGAGTAAATTATTGATAGAGTGTCCACCACTCAGTTTTTTTTTAATTTTTCCATTATGGTCGCTGCTGAACATAAATGCGACAGAATGTTGACATGCCGGAACTCCATTCCGAATACCAACAGGAATACATGTAAATTGATAGAGTTGTCTGCTTGCTTCGAACACTGTATATGGATTGTCTTCTTCTCTGATAGGTACCTGATAATAGGCACTGCGGAGATCTATACGACTATAGATCTTATAAGAGGCCAACTTGTTAACAATGCCATCTATACGAGGCAATGGAAAAGCATCCAATTCAGTATACCTATTGATAGTCTGTGAGTAATCAACAGCCATTTTATGTCTATGGCTTTCAGATGTTACAACCATTACCTGAGCACGCCATGGTGATACCTTTGTCTCAATGATGCTCTCCTTTAGCAAGTTCTGTATTTCAGAATCAATTAATTGTAAATCTGAAGCTGTATGCCTACGTGATTTTATGGATATAGGCTTACAGTTGGGAGACAGGTGAGTGAACAACTGAGCATGTTCAACATTAGCAGCAGCCACACTGCAAATATCTAGAGGAGCCTCTTCACCACCGAAATTTACTTAAAGGCTAGAATTTCTTTTCAGGATATCATGTCCCACAAGAATATCAGAGCTCAAGTCAGAAAGAATACTAACTGTAATATCTTTGTACTCATACCCTCGTGATCAAAGAGTTATTATACACTGGCCTTTAACAGACGACCTGACAGATGTCATGGCCATAGATACGTTTTTTTTCCTTTACATGCTAATACAGGTACTTTGAGTTTACGGATAGTATCTTCATTAATGAAACTAGCAGAACTTCCTGTACCTATAAGACCATATGATTTATAGCCATTTATGGTTACACCCAGGACCACTTTTTTAAGCAAGCAGGCAAGGAAGCAGAATAATTAGAGAACTGAATTGAGGAGATCGAATTTTGAGCGGATTTAGAACTTCGACACACTTTTACGAAATGACCTTTTCTTTCGCATCCTCTGCAAATTGCTTCCTTCACTGGACAGACAGCCCTATAATGCCTCAGTCGACCGCAAAAAAAATTTGGTGCTAAGGGCTGTAATTGTTTGCTCCACCTGAGGTTTCATACTAATTCCAGGAAGTTGTTCAGGTTAAACATCCTTTACGACCGTATTGACAACAGAAGGAGATACAGATAGCTGAGACTAATGTTGAGCCAGTTCGAGAGACCTAGGTTGGGGTAAGGCCTCTTGCAGCAAGAAAGTGAGGTTTTCCAATAACCTTTGACGAATATGATGAGGCTGAAGCCCATCAATGAATGCATCCCAGATATATTCATCTCTATTAATGTTTGCCATAACCACCTTGAATTTGCATTCTTTAGCTAACAGCTTAAGAGACCCTAGATACCTGTCGACTGATTCTCCCAGTTCTTAGTGTCGGGTCTTAAGTTTATGTCTCGCAAAAAACCTCGCTAACACGTTTTATATAGATATTTTCCAAAATAGCTATTGCCTCATCGTAAGTCCCACCATCACTTATTAGCTCATAAACGGCCGGAGAAACAAAGTCGATAAGTACCTTAAGTCTGTGAGTGTCTTTGATGTCAACAGAAATGATGAAATTTTGTAATGTATTACTGCAATGACTCCATTCTTGCGAAGAATTAACATTCTTAGGATTGATATTTAGTCGCTCCGGGTGAAGTAAGCGATCCATGGCTGATAGTAAATAAAAATTCAGCTTAATAAACTTTAATGAAGAACTGCATGACCTGAGCTAGGCTTTATTGAGCAAAAATGTACACTACATTGTAACACACGATACACAGCTGATTCTAACAACAAACTAAACAACTCACAGATATCACCATGAATAGGATCATACATTAAAGAAAACACACAGGTATAAAAGATAACATACAAAGAGAATAACCAATTTATAACATCCCGGTGTGGCCCATGCGGCATTTTCGAACAGATGTCGAGCACAGTGCATCAGTGTGAACGGTTCAACCATAGTGATGCTTGTGATAAGCAAGGAAAATGCAGTACGAAAAAGGGTAGAGTGGTACGCGGCCATGCACGCTTCACGCACACAAATTAGGGAATATAGCACTTGTGTGCTATTTATGCAAAGGAATGCCAAATGGCAAGTAAATGTCACACCAGTACACAGGCATGTAAAACACTGTAAGAAACCATCTTACAGCCCAGAGGGCCTTTGTAATAGTGAGTATATATCTATTGCAAATCCTAGTGCAACTCAATAATTAGGCTAAAATTCAAGCAAATTTCTCACTTTCAAGTAACTTTTTCAAAATCTACTGGATACATAATTAATCTCTTCAATTTTATTCCCAAAATCAATCATTTGTACTTTAAAATCGCTTGCTTTTGAGCAGGATTTGTGTGCCAATTTTATCTTAGCAGGATCTGTGTGCCAAGTTTTGTGATATTTTTTTTTTTACAAATAGATTTGGCATGCAAATTTTGACAAAATTTGGCTTATTTGACCTCAAAAAAGGAAGTGGCACATGATTTGGCATGCAAATTTGAACTAAATTTGGCTTATTTGATCTGAAAAAAGGTAGTGACACAATGGGTTATATATATATATATATATATATATATATATATATATATATATATATATATATATATATATATATATATATATATATATATATATATATATATATATATTATAAGGTGTGCTTGATTTAGATTGCAGATTTGTGTCAAATTAGCTTGATTTATAGTAAAATTTGGTAAAGTTTGCAGTATATTTAAAGAGATAAATTATGTCTCCAAAAGATTTTGAAAAAGTTGCTTGAAAGTGAGAAATTTGCTTGAATTTTTGTTAAATTAGTTGTACTAGGATCTGCAATAGACGTCTACTGAATTTATAAAAAATGTTTACATATATACACAATTGACCCTTTTCAAAAAATGCTCAAATAAAATTGGTACAAATAAAGTTGACACAAACAAAAATGTTATGATCGAAGCTCTACTAACATTTTACAAATTTCTTTTATCTTCTCAAAATTGTCCCCCATTACACGAAGTATAAATTCATCGTTAATGTTTTCGTAGAGTGTTGATTGTAAACTTTGTAGATTTCGATTAAATTTGTAAACTAAGTCTTTGATTACATTAGAGGCATTATCTATTTTATAGGGAGGCGTAATTTATTAGTTTATTTACAACACTCTTTGAAAAGCTCTTCCATACTGCAAGGCAACAGAGGCATCTTTATCTATAAAAGAAAAATTTATTAAGAGAAAGAAAATTTCATTCAGGTTTAACAAATTGATTTTTTATTCGATCAAACTACTTAACAATACATCTAAACATTTGTATTAAAAATCAAAACAATTTCTTGTTTCTGTAAATTCATTTACATCCACCATTTAATAAAATTAAAATTTATATATCTTCAGTAATCCATTTTTTCATATAATCATAAGTTAAATTCTGTTGGCTAATTAAAATAACATTACAAAATATATGTGCTTCAACAGCTTTATCTAAATCAACACAAATTTATATATTTGATTTTTCTTTAACTACAGTTGGTTTTCTATACAAGCAATCAATAATATACAAAGCTATTCGACCTAACAATGAATAATAATTGATTTTACCATCAAAGTTTAGAGTTGGCTTATAACAAAGTTCATTATTTATATACATTTTATCTAGTTTTCTTTTAGAATTTCTAAAAATGTTATAAGCAAGAAACACTTTATCACGCAAATTATTGCCAATATCTAGATTCCAATTTTCTTTTGGAAAGATTTTATTTATTCCATTTTAATATAAATACTTATTACACTACAGTGATCAAATATATAAGCATGCACCTCCTGATCAGCACGATTTTTCTATTAGTTTGAAAACCTACAATAACAAAATCGGGCTTGTCAAATTGCAAATTAATAAACTTGCCAGTAATCAAAACTAATAGGCATTTTAGAGTTTGTGTGTGTGTGTGTATAATATATATATATATATATATATATATATATCGCAATGGCTGTGTTCTGTGTTAGCTTCGTATTCAACAATAGGACACATAATTTCTAATTTTTGAATAACAATTCTGCTGGGGTCACCATAATCATCACCAGGTGTACCATCTACTTTATTAGGCGAACAAATAAAATAAACAATTGTTATCAGATGAATTATGAATAAAAGTAATTTTATAACTGCCCTTACTATCTTGTTATCTCGAATAAAACCAAACAGATAGCTCAGTGATAAGATAATTTCGTTTGGTTTATGACTATGAGTACCCTTTACTCGATAATAATCAACACAAGAAAATTCTAAATCAATTTGTTCACCTGGCGATCTTAACAAAGTATTCTTTATTGTTGATGCTATTCCGAGATTATCAACAGTCTCAATAATATGTCCATGTTTTGTTTAGAACAAACATCAGCATTATCCTCTTCTTTAAATACCACCTCAGCACCCACTTCATCTCTCTTTAGTAAACGAAATTGCTCATAAACATAAGCATCATTTGGAAAAGAAAATCCATCTACTATAGGAATATCAAATTCAATTCTATTATTGTAAACATTTAAATTCCCCCTAGTTTGGCCAGTTGGGGGAAAAGTTTGTCTCTCGAAACTCTCAATGCTTTTATAACTCATTTAGAAGAATATATATAAATTAAAGAAACAAAGGATGTTTCTTGAGTTAAATTACTCATTGAGAGGTTGAAAAATTATAAAAAGTACCATGAAATGGAATATGAAAGAAATAAGAAAAAAGAATTGCAATTAATTTACGAATTACGAAATATTGGTAAAAAAAAGTAAAACTAGTTATTGAAGAAAACAAAAATTTAATAAATACACTAGTCCCTGTTGCAGCAAAAAGTTTAGATTATCTGCCAACTCCAGAAGAAACATCATTTGAAAGAGAATTATTCTCAGAACAAGAATCTCCTCATTTGGAAGAGCAAATGGGAATAGTACCATTGAAAAACTAGCCACATGCAGCGTCCGAATCTACTACAAATCTCGGAATAGAAGTTGCAAAAATAATAAATGTTATTAATGAAAAATTTGGTTTGTGTGGAGTTGGGGAAAATTTTTTACATTGGTGATACAAAAGTAACGATAAAATTTAATACACTATTTGATACACTATTTGTTAAGAATAAAGAATATATATTAACACCAGGACTTTGTAATTTGTTAACAGAAAATTCACAAGAAGCCCTTGAGGGTAAATACACTGCTGATGATCTTAAAAATATCACAGAAATGGTTTTATTAACGAATGCTGTATTCCTAATGAGAAAAGGAATAATCCAAGTTTAAGTAGTGGTTGGAAGTACGAAAAAAATAACTGGACTTATTTATCATAACTATATAAAAAAAACTAAATCCAAACACAACCAAAAGTGAGAATTTAACATTTGATTTTAAATCTGGAGATGGTATTAAAAAATACAATAGTTTGCCAAAAGAATATGTTTGGATGGATGATGTTAGAAAATTGGTTGAAAGAATATTAGTTATACAAGGTGAAGAAACTGATGGAAATTAAAATTATTGCTATGAAAAATTTATCATAATGAATATGCTAAACAATACATTTTCTGATGTTGTTGTTAATAATCCGAAAGGGATTCCATATATAATACGAGTTTTAATTCCACACTCATTTTGGAATTCTGAACATCATGGCAAAGGCATTATAAATTAGCTATTAAATAATTTAAATCTACCTCAAATGCATTTGCTTGGTTAGAATAATTGTAGATCATTTACAAAATTAATGGAAAGATTGGAAAGAGGAGAGTCGGGAATAAATAAATAAGATGAAGCTTGTATATTACATGATATTGCCTATAGATATCAACAAATTTATAATTTAGACGTGATGCTGATAAAATTTTACAAAAAGAAGATAAAGAAATTATATTAGATAAAAATACTCCAATTGGAGAAAAAAATTGCACCTGCTGCTGTTGCCTCAACTATGTTTACAAAAAGAAAATTAGGTTGGGGTTTTAACATTTTTTATTGATTATATATATATATATATAACTTATAAATGAAGACAACAAATATAACTTTCGATATTCCCTTTGAAAAATTAAAAAATTTGGGCATAGATAAATTTTTAACAAAAGATCAAATTGAGAGAAAAAAGAAAAATAAAAGAAGGTAAAAGTTTCAAATTAACTTTATCACTACCAACAGTCAAAAAGATGGCCAAAGAAAAATATGGAAGTGATTTACATCGTGGAGGAATTATACCAATCTTATTTGCTGCTTTAGGAGTATGGTACAATAGCCGGTGGAGCTACTTCAATTTATAATTCTGTTGAACAAACTGGGGAAAAAAAAAAAATTAGAAGAACAACAGAGACACAATTTGGCAATGGAAAATAAAGTAGGAAGTGGTGCAAAAAAAAAAAAAAAAAAATGGAAGGCCAAAACAAATTTGACTATATACCCACTATCTAATATCGATATTGAAAAATACATAAAAATACTAAGTATTAAAAATTTCAGAAATGTTTATATGATTGACGAACTACCAAAAAGTATGCATGAAAATGAATGAACTGTGGTAAATTTCGATATTTCAACAAATCCTGGTACTCACTGGGTTTGCTATTTTAAAGAAAATAATGATGTTTACAATTATATTTTATTTGGAGGTAATATTACTAATATTTTAATTAATTATTCCTAATATAGAAATGTTTATTACAATGATGATCGAATACAAAATTTTAATTCTCTTATTTGTTGACATCTATGTTTAATTGTATTACACATTTTTTCGAGAGAATTTAATTTAACGATATAATTTCTATGTTATTAAATGACGGATATATTTGGGAAACCATTAATAAAACCTTTAAATAAAATCTTTCACACTAGTGCTTATGCATTAAAATCATAAAACCTCATTTCTGCGAACTATTCCATCTAATGCCAGATCAACTGGCACACTTAAATTTTCTATACGTTCATCTTTAATTTTATTTATATCTTTTAATGATTTACTTGAATTTCGTTCATTTTCCTTATATGATTAACTTTAAGTTCGTTCATTTATTTTATAAACTTTATTTGGCCTTTGTATAAATGCATTACATGTTTTTGAATCTTATATTCACCATGTTTTCTAATTGATGATAAAACTTCTTTAGTTACTCATTTAGTAAATTTTTCAGCTAGAGGCATGCTTGATCTAAATATTAACTTATACAGCACTGATTCATTGATAAATAAAACATTTGATTGCATAGTGAAGGTGTCCCTTCAGCAGGAACACCTTTGAGTTCAATCAATTTCTTTTTATCATCATTATCAACAATATAATATAAAGCATTTCGGTTAATCTGTATTCCAAAAGTCTAGTTACATCAGTTCCATTAAACCAAGGATTATTTTCCTCATCAATAATCATAAAAACTTGTCTACGTTTGTAAATAAGTTTGTTGTTATTTATGTCTAGAATTGAGCCCATTTTTTATATGCGAAACTATGTGCAAGTGAAATTGGCCAGTTGTAATAAGTGTTTTTATATATATTATTTTTTATAAAGAAAATGAAAAATTGGAGAATATAAAGTTATAAAATATAGGCAAAATTCGATAATATTGTATTCAACTTCTCTAAAGGGATTATGCTAATGGCTCACCCTGCAAAAATTAAACTTTCTTATAAATATAAAAATTAATAAATGAGAAACAATTTAAGCGAGATAAGAGAGTTGCAAAAGATCTTTAATTACTTCTCTAAAAAATATAAAATTTACGATATTATTCATAAAGATCTTCTTGGAAAAGATTATACAGAATTATGAAAAATACCAAAGAATTTAAACATTAGATGCTATTCTTACAAAGAAAACATGATTTAATGGAGCACATAGATAAAGTACAAAATAATCACCTAAAATCCAAGAGATTATATCCCAAAGATTCGGATATAGAGTCTCTAAATGTTAAACAACTTCGAATTTGAGCAAATACGTCGAAGGTAGAAAAACAGTATAATTATCGATGAGAAGAACTAATTGAACTAATAAAAAATTAGAAACTAATATTAGAGAAACCATTTCCAGATGTAACAAATAAGAAAGTTTCGGAATTAAAACAAATTGGAAAGGATGATAAAATTCGAGGATATTCATAGATTAATGGAAGCAAAATTACTTGAAAGAAAGATTTGATTAATTTAATATTGCAAAAGGGATTCCATATATAATATGAGTATTAATTCCACACTCATTTTGGAATTCTGAACATCATGGCAAAGGCATTATAAATTAGCTATTAAATAATTTAAATCTACCTTAAATGCATTGATAAAAATACAAGAATTAAATTTTAGCGAATCCTTAACTTAATTGTTATAAAAGCTGTAAATAAGATTCAACTTCTCTAAAGAATGGGACCCAATTTGGGGCCCACACAAAAATTCAACTTTTTTTCCATTTATGATTATTATTTAAAATTAAAGAATATAGACCAGATTTATATATATATATTTATTGTACATGGTTGCATATTTTAACAGAGTAACTCGGTATTACTCCCTTTATCTTCATAATTTTTTCTATATTTTTCTGTAATTATATGGCTCTTAAGGAGTTAAATTTTATAAATCATTAACAATAACTTTAATTTTATTATAATTTCGTTTTAAGATTCACACTTTATACCAAACATGTAAATATTAATATAGTGTTGGCTAGGAATTTTTAACTTCAGTAAAGGACAAAGTGTTAAAAATAATATGCTATCAACTTATAAAACTTAGAGCTGTAAAATCTAACATTAAACTTGTCGCCCATATCCGAAGTTGGAAAACTGATGAAATACGAATATTTGAAGACATTCAATCACACACACAGTACACAATATTGAACAAAGGAGACATTAAAAAGATTTACAAACAAACAAAACATGAAATATTCGCACGAATAGAAAACATCGAAAGAAGTACTTCAGAATGGGCTTTACATAGCACAGTTGGGTTGCAACTAGCCGCAAACAAGTACAATCCATTAAATGGAGCATCTTATATTGAACTACCAGAAGTGATTAAAAGAATAAAAAAGCATGCATTAATGTGAAGAATGATGACCAAAACTGTTTTCTTTGGGCACTAAAGACGGTATTGTTTCCAGCAGAAGAAGATCCACAAAGAGTATCTAAATATAAAAATGTGGGTCTTAACATTGACAAAGCATTAGATAGATATGAATACCCCATTAGATTTGATGATATACCAAAATAGAAAACCAAACTGATGTCTCTATAAATGTATACTCTATTGATGGTAAGAAGTTCAATGTATATCCGCTAAAAGTTGCAAACACAAAAAGGACAAACATATAAATTTAATTTTTTTTTAATGATACAATCTCGCATTACTCTTGGATTAAAAATTTATCTAAACTGCTTTCAGCACAAAAAAAAAAACAAAAGTAAAATTTATACATGCGATATGTGTCTTCATTTTTTCACTCACAAGAAGGATTAAATAAGCAATTATCATCGAATGGCGAACAAATAAAATTTAAAAACTACAAACACCCTACGAAAGTTCCTTTCACAATATATGAAGATTTCGAATCAATTATAAAGAAAATACCAACAGTTAAGCTAAATCCAAGAGAAACAAAAAAATTTAAATTGATCCAAAAATATCCTGTTTTAAAATAATACGATATCGATAATGGATTTATTAAGGTGATACTCAAAAATATACTTACTGACGAAAAAAAAAAAGACATTGATTTAAAGATGAATAATGAATCATACACAATAAAATACCAGCTACTTGAAGCCCCTTGGTGTTTTTGCTATTATATTGTATCTAGCTATGGTGATTATAAACACAAGGATTATATCGACGCCCGAATGCACATCGGCATTTTATTGAAGCAATGAAAAAAGATGTAGAAGAGATCGGGGAAATATATTCGCAAATCGAAACAATGCATCCACTAACAAAAGAAGAAGAAAATGCACTGTATGCGAGTGTGAATATTTTAAGGACAGTAAAAAAGTGCGCCACTACGATAATATAACTGGAAAATTTATTATGCCAAACATGCAACAATTGTAATGTACAATTAAAATTACTCAGTTTTGTTCCAATTTATTTTCGTAACTTAGCTGATAATGATGCTCACTAATTTATTGAAGAGCTAGGATATGATGAAAAAAAAAAAAGATTTATTTGCAAATAATGAAGACAATTTTATCACTTGGAGGGGGCAGAAAATTTAAAGATACCTTTTATAGACACATTTAAATTTATGGCCTGTAGTTTACATAAATTATTGTCTAATTTAACTAAAGAACAAATGAAATATACACAAAAACATTTTCCAGAAAATAATGTACATTGGGTCTATTGGAATGGTTTTTACCGTTATTATTATATTGATAGTTAAAAAAAAATTAAACAAAATTCAATTTCCCCCAAGGAGCGAATTTTACAATAAATTTAATGAATCTGACATATCCAAGGATGAAAATGAACATGCAAAAAATATATGGAATCATTTTATAATTAAAAATCTATGAGAATATCAAGATTTATATTTTTAAAGTGACATATCCTGTGTGATATTTTACAGATTCAGGTTTATCGTGGGATGCAATGTTAAGAATGACTAAACAACCACTAGATTTATTACACAATTATGATATGACTTCAATGGTAGAAAAGAGTATAAGAGGTGGAATTTCACAATTTTGTAAGTGATATGTTAAAGCCAATAACAAATATTTAGAAGATTTTATTCCAAATCAGGAGTCTTAACTATTTAGCTTATCGTGATGAAAATAATTAATATGGTAGGACAATATCCCAACATTTACCATATGGAGGTTTCGAATAGATTGATTATGCAGAAATCAATTTAAATTTTTGGCAAGAATATATATTAAATTTGAAGAATTATTCACAACATGGACACATATTAGAAGTTGATTTAGAATATCCACAAGAACTACATAATTTACACAAACATCTTCCTTTTTGTCCAGAAAATAAGTTAGTTCCAGGAACAAATGCATCTAAACTATTAACAATTTTACACAACAAAGAAAAGTATGTACTACATTATCACAGTTTAAAACAGTGCTTAAATAATGGATTGAGGCTTTAAAAAATACATGGTGTATTGAAGTTTAATCAGTCTGATTGGTTAAAGAAGTATATAGATTTGAATACATTGATGAGGAATAATGCCAAAAATGAATTTGAAAACATTTTATACAAACTGATGAATAATTCGGTGTTTGGTAAAACAATGGAAAATATAAGAAACAGAGTAGACATAAGGTTGGTTACAAGTGAAAAAGTTTGTGAAAAATTAGTTGCAAAACCAAATTTCAAAAGGAGTACTATATTTAACGAGAATCTTGCAGCTATTCACATGAACAAGACAAATGAAAAACTTAATAACCCTATTTATGTGAGTATGTCAATTTTCGATATCAAAAGAATTTATGTGTGATTTCTATTATAAAGGGATGAAAGCCAGATATGGAGATAAACTTTTATTGTGCTTTCAAGACACCAATTTGTACATTTATAACATTAAAACAGAGGATTTCTATGGATACACGAAGTCGATGTTAGATGAATTTGATACAAGTGATTATCCAAAGAACAATATCTATAACATGCCATAAATAAATAAAAAAGTTTTAGGCAAAATTAAAGATGAATGTAATGGCAATATAATTAAAGAATTTGTTGGCTTAAGAGCAAAGATGAATGCATATAGAGTTGATGACAAAGTAAACAAAAAGCAAAATGTGAAAAAAGATGTGTAGTCAATAAGCATGCCCACCCCACGTTCAGTTTCGCCTGTCCACAACCTAGCATAATAAGTGCAACCCTGCACGTTCTTGTTTCCATTGAAGGAACACAATACCCTGCATTACTTGACACTGGCTATTCGTACAGCAACAGCATAGCCACTACTGTGGTCACCTCTCAGTAGATTTCCCCATTACCAGAACAAATTACACTAGTTGTAGCAACTTCAATTTTAGAGCTCCCTAAATTTGAAACTATCATTAAACTAGGAATATCAGGGTACACTTATCCTCAGGAAGTTTTTGTGGTGGACCATCTTCAAAAAGATATAATCTTAGGGGTGGATTTTATTACTAAATATGACGTTATCCCTATCCTAGAACACAACATTCTGTTTATACATGGCCACGATCCCCACAAACTTCTACAAGTAACACTCCATTCGGGATTTTTACCTCAAGTTAGTAATATGGCTTTAGAACACTCCTTAGCCACCTTGGATTCCTTTGAATCACTGTGTCCTACAACATTTCATATCAACTCCAAACTCAATTCTAAAAAAAATATGCTATCATTGACATCATTAATTTTCATAAAAACAGGTTTGTAGAGTCTATTTTTGAGCTTACTGAAGCCCGAAATTTTGAAATTAAGCTCGACTTAACCACAGGCAAGCCAATTTCTACGAGGCCATATCGCATTAGACCTAAAGTTAGGGATTAACTCTTAGTTCAAATTGATGACATGCTCCAAGGCAATATTATAAAGCCAGCGGACTTTCTTTATTCTGCACCCAGCCTAGTTAAAAAAAAGTTGCTGTTTAAGATTTTTAACTGACTTTCGTAAGTTAAACCAATATCTCACTGGGGTCCAATACCCATTACTGCGCATAGAGGACATTTTAACAGCCCTGCAAAAATCCCTATATATTACTAGCCTAGATATTTTTTCAGGGTTTTGCCGCATACCTGTTAGGAAACAAGACAACCATAAGCTGGCCTTTACAATTGATGTGGTTTGTTTATTCCAATATAAAAGAATTCCAATGGGCCTTTCAAACTCCCCTCAATACTTCCAGTTGTTTATAAACACAATTTTAGGTCCACTCAGATGGACATCAGCAACTGATTACAGTTATTATATTGTTGTACTGGTAAAATTCTTTTGAGGAGAATTTGAACTTCATTAATAAAGTATCTGAGAGGTTAAGAATGTTTAACATTAAAGTCAACAATAAGAAATGTACAGTCAAAGATTTAGGCCATATCATAACCCCTGAAGGCATTTCCACCGATCCAGATAATGTTTCCACATACAGCACATCTCACCCCCTACCAACTTGAAACAGTTACGTACATTCCTTGGTATGATCTCCTAACTTCGTCTTTACATTCAAAACTATGCGTTCATAGTGCACCCACTTATAGAATTAACCAAGCAGGCAGTACCCTTCCAGTGGCAGGACGACCAGGCTAGAGCATTCCTTAACTTGAAAAAGGCAATTTTACAAGCACAGGTGTTAAAGAAATTTGATGAGGACAAACCGATCATCCTGGCTTATGACGCGAGTAACGACGATATCGGTGGAGCTCTCCTACAGGAGGAGCCGCATTCCAAACAGTGCACAATCATTGCATTTGCTTCCAAGAAGCTGTATTTGAGTACTCATTTCCGTCATTACTTATATGGTAGGAAATTTAAGATTGAAACTGACCACACTAGCTTGTGCTACTTGTGCTCTATGGTGGAGCACAATATCCGTATTCAGAAGATGGTGATCGCGTTCAGCGAATATGATTTTGAACAACCATTGTGCACAGTAAATTAAACACTCTCTCCGATGCCCACAGCAGAATTGTCACCACCCTTCCTGTGCCAACATGTACCGTAACATTCAACAACACACCTTTCCAATCCAAAGAAAACATCCTAACTTGCACTTATCTTTACACAGCCTTCGTGGAAGCCATCTTGCAGGATACACCTAAAGCAGACGAGATTCGTAATACAGTTGGCAAGTATACCGAACGTCATTGGGACGACATCAAACATTATTTCATTTCCCAATACAAAGAACAAGATCGCCATCGCATTGCCAAACCTTGTGCCATTGAAGATATTTTTCCAATGAATGGTATCTGTAGAATTCTTACAGACTTATATCAGATAAATATTTAAATTTTTAAGCAAGATAGAACCCAATGTTTAGCAACCACTTGCATTGATCCTCTTTAAAAATGCAAAAGTCTTATTGTTCTCAATTCAGGTTAACATCATTTTTTCCCAGTCTATACACATGCCCAAGAATACATTGAAATCAACAATGACTTAGTTTTCAAGTTGTGTCCACTTGTGAATACCTCACTTTTTATTGGCGAATATGATAATGATCCGCATAGCAAACATTTGAAATTAGCCTTACTTCATCCCGAGCAGGCAGATAGCAAGTATCGCAAATTGAGTCGCTGATATGGCATAGCAGCGAATGGTGAAATATTATCGAAATTATATATGCTCCAGGCCATTTCTATACTCACTTTCGTACTCAAGTTACACGGTCCAGAAATGATTGAAACCCACCACGACATGATATTTGGAAGTAGCCATTTTGGCATTTTTAAGACATTACAGAAAATCAAATAGACATATTATTGGAATGCAATGCACGAAGATGTCAAACAGTGTGTAAAATCTTGTCCCATTTGCCAAAATACTAAAGCTACTAACGATAAGCCTATGGTTACATCAACTTCAATATCGCCACAGCCTCTCTTATCTACATGGGCTCCAGATGCCAAAGGTCCTCTGCCTGTTACTACACGTAAAAGCAAAACATTCTAGTTATGATGGAGTATACGACCCATTACGTAGTAGCAAAGGCTGCCCCTTCTATTGATGCCACCACATGCACGGAATTTTTGACTGATAGGAGCACCAGTTTCCAGAATGAGCTCATTAGTAATCTTTTGAAATCTGTAGGTGTAAAGAAACTAACTACCACGGCATACAACCCTATATGCAACGATTTCGTTGAAGCCTCGAACCGTGCCATTGGTGGCCAACTTACAGCTTGTGCTAATGAAGATCAGGCAAACTGGGATTTGTCCCTAGAGTTCATACAAATTAATTATAACACAAGCATTCATTCCACAACGAAGTTTACTCCCTTCTATTTATTAAATGGTGTGGAAGCTGCCCTTCCGGTACAGGTAGTCGCTGCTGAACATTCGCCATGTGCCCATAATTGGTGTGAGAAACTTTTGCAGGACCACGAAAAGGCCGAGATTAATTTACTGCTGGCCCAAGTTAGACAGAATACCCAGTTTGACCGTACCCATAGAGACGACACACTATACGAGTAAATTATTACGTCTGGGTATGTAATAGAGGCCAGCAGAAGTCCTTAATGCACCGATATCGTGGCCCCTTGCAGGTGATCGATTTACTAGGTAATTCTACTGTACGTATCCAGACCAATAAATCTGGGCCGCCCAAGTTTGACATGGTGTGCATGCGGCACATGAAGCATGCCTTTGTGTGTTATCTTAGTGTATATTCAAATGTATTGGCATTATTTCATTGTTCAGTGTTTAATATGTATTATAAATATGTTCCAGTATATGTCATTCTCCCCTGGGGAGTATACAGTGTTTGTACGAGGTGTCCGTTGCGAGAGCCGCCGCCTATGCAGTCATCTCACATCTCACTTTGAAATGTGCTGACGACAGATGCAACTCAGCACAGCGTAACACATCCAGAGCCGAGCAGCACGTGGCGCTCGCCGACTTCACTGCTAGCCGACCACTAGAACTCTGCTGCCAGCAGAGTGGGGATTCCATGTGTGCCAACCTTCACACTCCCTGCGGCCCCACATTGACAGCCACGATGCGCTGCTTCACACATCAGTCGCTGTTAGCGACACTGTGCCGGTGCGAGTTACACCAAGCGCATGTGCAACCTGTCGCCATAGCGACACCAGTCAATGGCCTTGCTGAGCCAACGAATGGGGGGCCCAGATAAGCCACATCTTGTCCGTGTGTCATGTTCTGCAGGTAGCAGACCTGACCGAGTCTTGCTGCCAGTTTCTGTTGCCACCAATGCATGGGTGAGATATGCGCCCTGCATATGTGCACCAGCCTTGCAAGGACAATGCCATCTATGGGGAGAGCTGTCGCTCAGTAGTGAGAGGCCAGCTGAGCTTGTCGCGTGATCAAGTTCACGACCGTAGTGTGCCATGCTCTGATCGCATGCACAATCGCTGTTCCGCCACTTATATGAGCAATGCCAGCCTTTTCAACTTCTCGCCCACACTTATTTTCAATACGAAACATGTAAATGTGGACAATAACGACCTGAATTTAAGAAAACTACACGTATGGAAGAATATTGGGTTAATGTTGGTGAGCCCCAACGATGTACATTGAGAATGCCTTCTCACACCATTACTACACCTATGCACTTGTTACTAACTGGCATTTAAATTTCCCAGACTTACCAGTGTTGCATTCTATTGATGCATACCACCACATGGTATTCCTACGTATCAACAAACTTTTCTCTATTTTTACTGTCACCACATTGTATGTGATACTTGTTAAGATATCTATACTTCTAGCACGTATCAACACCCTCCACCCCCTCTAGAAGCTACATCCATGCTTTGTTGCTCACACCATACATTCCCAGCTGTCTACGCCTGCATCCGAGTGTATTAATTTCAAATGGTGTTCCTCACATTGGTAAGATATATCTGATTACCCAGTTCTCATACTATGACACACACCACAACAGGTGTTATAAACATTATTACTATTTGTTTACTTTTTACAACAGTATTCCAATGCTACTACATTTACTTAGGGCCTACAGGCCTACATGTACATAATTAATTTAGTGTTTAATTATTTTGCTAACCAGCCACTGCTTCATGGCTTAGTATAACTTTTATTTACATTTAATTGCCCTTACCTTTATGGTATGATATATCATACAATTCTCATGCAATTCGGTGCTTGCAATCAAAGCTGAAAGCTACGAATTACGACCAAAAATAGTGATCCTTACTAGGTTTATTTTAGTTTAATATTCAAGGTATTTTCTTTAACTGTATATGTTAAGTATTGTGTTAATCGAGTGCACACGTTTTTTATTTTATCCCTTACCTCACCTCACACCTGCTGGTTTGATTCTGTGTGTTTGTAATATTTCACAATCTTTATTGTATGTACCTTCGATGAATAAATATGTTTTAAAACCAAATACATGTAGAGAATGATTGTAAACTTTTCAAGTTTAAGCATCATAACATTATTGTTTACAATTACTTTCTACTAGTGTTATTCAATAAGGAGAAGGTTATTGCCACATGTATTTTTGTGTATTTTAACTTATGCTCTGATGCAATCAATGGATGAGAAGTTGGATATGTAGGATTAGGTCACACGTTGGCAAGACACTCTGACACACAGCTGATGCCGGTAAAGGTTGGAATGGAATTTTTCTGGAGTGGTGATGGTGAAAGGTAGGAATAAATATACCCATGGCACCCGATGCAGTCATAAACATCACAGATGCTGCTGCTCCTCTTAACCTCAGTGTTGCGGGCCATCCGCCCAGGACCAATCTCCTCGCCATTGAAGTTCAATTGTTGATATCTGCCTCGTTGACTATTGCTACATATGTAGGTGGTTTTATTAAACGAAAGCCCATCGGTCGGCTATACACCATTGATGATGTTGGTGGGAAAACTCCTACTCATTACACCCGCATATGTGGGCTGTCAGGGCCTCCCGCACGCCCATACAGATCGGCAGAAGACTGATTACACTGAAAATAAGTACTTATGTACTGGTTGAGTGGGTCTTATCAAGGCCTGCCCCCTTAAATGCTTGCGTGGTCATGAATAAAAAACTGACTTGAAAACAAGTTATTTACTACATTTGCGATTACAAGCCCGTCTCAGAGGGGACTTTACTCTAAACACCCTCGGCAATTTGGACCGGCCATGAGGTGAAACAGAAAAATGTCTTTCGACAATCAAAGAGTTACGTGAAAACCGAAGCTCCCCGGGGTGATGCTAATCCACTGGGGAGTGGAGGTGGCTTACCGGGCGACAAGATAGAAAATTGTTCCAGATGTTTGAGTATATTATAATTAAATGTCCGGTTGCAAAAAGATTATGGTCGCCCGGCATGCGCCTACTGTACACACTCCACCTCCGTGACTTGCTGTGCGCTGACTGACTTCCCGCTTGGCGACGTGGGTTCGCATCAGCTTACCCTCGCACCAAAACGGGACAACTTTAAGGGATGACTTGCAAAAACTAAACTTGTGACTTGTTAACAATAAATAGACTTCTTAAAAATTACATTAACACACTTGCAACATTAAACCCTGGTGAAATGATGTGGACAAAGCATTTGGTGGAAAAATGAAATACATATACACACATTACCTTTCCCAAGAATGATAAAATAATAAACACAATCCAATCATAAATATTTTAATTGGATAAACATAACATCTTTAATTAGGCCTTAAAATGTCTCAGTTCATTAGAGCTGGCCTAATTATTCCTCTGTGGCATCCTGCATTGCTATGGCAATCACCGGCTGTACTGCGCCGGCATGCCCTTGCGTCTGCCCTGCACCTGTCCGCTTTGGCGACCGGGAGCACACTCGTTCCGAAGTAGAGTGCGCAGCCCCGCTGCTGTCGCTACTGGTTATGTCCATCAATTTATTACTGTTTCAGCCAGCAGGCACCTTTTTCATTAAAAACCTTGTAATTTTTTTAAGAGTTCATACCCTGAGACGTTGTTCAGCACACTCGCACCATGCGCGCACCACATTTCAAACTTCCTCTACCCATGTCCATCATCTAGCTTAAGAGGTTAATATGTTCTTCATGACATTAAATGTGGTGTTGGACATACCTCCTTCCTTCCTGAGGTCGCGCTGCTCAATGTATTCAGATAACTTAAGCTTACTGTGGCCACATTAACTTTGTATCTTATTATGTATAATTTTATTGCCATTCCAATAATTACGAATTTCTATTTTCCTACATTGCCATTTGCAAACGTTCCCCTTCAACTTATTTTCATGAATACCTAATTATTATTTCATTGTTAGACTAGGTCTCAAGTTTAGCCTTGCCCCTACGACACTAATATTAAATATTAACACGATTGCTACCACTCGTTCGCCCCGACCTGAGCTCCTTGGCCTGCATCACCACACCTACCCTTGGAAGGCTCCGACATGGTCGCTTGTTTCTTCTACTACCACAGTCGAGACAGCTTTTATTTTGTCCTGGGGGGTAGCATAGCGGCCAGGAAGGGCCGCTCACGAATTATGACTACCTAAGCTTCAACTGCAACATGGAAACGACCAGTTAAGCTACGACAGGATATGGATTGGTCCTGTTGATTAAACATAGAAACTGACCTACCAGGCGAGGAGGTTAAAACTGCTGTAGATGTCACCCCCACTCCCCAGTGACTTGACGATGCTTGAGGTACCACAATATTAGTTGCCGAAGCAGGTAACATGAGCATCACGATACCGAGTCTTTGAGGAGCTCTGAGGTCCTTCAGTGAGTATAAAACGAACTAACAGTTAAGGTGCAACATTTCTCTTCGAAACCTCGTCGGCCCCTTAAGTACTAATTAATATTAACTGGCTAGGCTAGGGAATTGAGTATAGCTGTATTGTAACTTAACGGCACCGAGCCACTTGTTAGTGTATTCTAATTGAGTATTGTCTAATTAATTATTACTTGTGAAGTGTTGTATCAATCTCCTATATACTATATATAATTAATGTTAAATTAAGTAGTTTTGTTATGAAATCCTGAGTTGTTAGTGAACTAGTAGAGTTGCATCTCCGAACACGTACGTCTACCCTGACCTAGTCGTGATAGTAGATTGAATGAGATATAGTTGGATCAGTGGTCAGAATAGGAGTCAGGGAAGGGGAGATGTAACAAAATTCTATTATTATAATTTTTAAATATTAAGATTATTTTATTAGGCACACATAGATGTTTAGAAAAATTCATGAAATTCAGTAAAAATGCAATTTTTGAGAGTATTTTCGTGAGCCTAATCACGACTGACAAGCAATTAAATAATAGGAACACCATTTCGTGGGTTTTGTTTGTTTGTTTATCTTTCTTGACTTGCTGGTTATGTATTGATATATCTTGAGTTGTATAGCATAAAATTGTTTATCGCAGCTATGTGTATTGCACAAGAAAATTGATAGAATTCAACCATTTACCGCCAATTTGTAATTTGCCATTTAAAACAGTTCGTCTACGCGTATAAATCATGCCGTACCCAATCAGGAAAACACATTTCAAACAATTCGCTTATTTCTAGAAATCATGTCTTTTAAACTGTACCCCTTAGCATTTTCAGCGCACCTTGAGGAGAAATTTTTCCCCTTTCCAAACTGTTAACAAAAACGTGTAGTAGAATGAATCTTAACTTTTTAGAAAGTATGTAATTACAAAGTGTTAGGTTGTTTGCCTTGTAGTCACAATAATGCACACGATATCATTTAATATAAATATTTGGTTCTATATTTCATAGCAAAATTATTATTTGTTTTCCTCCTGATGCTAATGGATCGCAAAAAAATTTATTGCAGTATTTTATTGTAGGTTACGGAAAATCGATTTGAATTTTGTAAGTTATATGATCGATAATATGTTTATGAAAGTCATTTTATCGATGCTAAATATCGATATGTCGTAAAATATCGATATTTTTTTTTTTTTTTAGACAATTATGTTGTGTACGTATATTCCAAGTAAGAAGTGAAGTTAATTGATACAGAACACTTGAACAAACAAAATTTTATTTATTCCTTAATTCATGTAGTATCCAATTTCCATCTATGATTTCATGTGAATACGACCGAGAGGGCATTTTCTGGTAGTATATAAATAAAATTCACTTTGTTTAAATTAAACACTGATATTTCTAAGGGTAAATATTTTGATTCGTCCACAATGTTTACTTTTTACAATATTAAAATTATTGTTTGTTCACTTTTAATAGAATAGGAGACATTTTAACACCATTTTATTTATATGCAGAAATGTTAAATTTGCTGGAATTTGAGTAATTGTAAAGTTTAATATCGCAGAGAGTTAGATGCTAATTAATCTGAGTTGTTTCCTCTTTGTCTAACTTGTGCCTTGCTTAATATAATTGGGGACTAGTGTACATCCCGATTCTCGTGTATTTACACCAAAGCTGTGTATGACATCACCAATATGGAGTCTATAACATAAGGTTTTTTACTATTGCCCCATCCCTCTCCGACAATCTAACAGGGCATCCACAGGAACGTGGGGGTTTTCGGGCGGGGACAATTCCAGCATTTATATATGTCTGTTTCTGGAAGTATACTAAAGCTCATCCGCTCTAGACCCAGTGTACTACCCGATTCCACATATGGTATCAGATAGTACACTTGAACCCGTCTGCTTTAAGTGTACTACCCGATTCCATATATAGAATTGTTTAGCCCACCTGTCCAAGTGTACTATGCTATATCACGTAGAGATCAAATTCAATAATTTACTATTTTGCTGCCAAAACTAAGTATCTGATTTGTAAATGACAATTCACTATTTTCGATATTTCAGCCACACCTTGTTTGTCACAGGTCATGTGTGGGAGAATCACTGTATTGGGTGTATATTTCGAACAAATATAGTTAATTAATTATTAATTTGCCACCAAAACTAACGTATATCTGTAAACGATGAATCACAATTTTTCTGTTCTTCAGCCACACCTTGTTTATCACAGCTCGTGTGTGGGCGAATCACTGTAATGGATGCATATTTTGAACAAAAATAGTCAATTAATAACTAATTTGTCGCCTAAACTGACGTATCTATAAACGACGATTCATAATTTTTGGTATTTCAGCAACACCTTGTGTATCACGGATCGTGTGTGGATGAATCACTGTAATGGTTTTGTATTTTGACAACTTGAAAAGGATTATTTCCACACAATTACATTTTCCTGTTTAATTACCATTTCTACTATATTATAACCTTTGCCGTATCAAATACCACCGAAACATATTACCCCATTCCTAACAGGACTTACTTACAACCACCTTATTCTACATGTCACTACAAACATCAAACAATCTGATTATTAATTACAAATGGTGAAGACTAGGTACCTGCTACAGAATCCTGAGCTAGCATTACCTACCTATGACACTGTTAATTACACCAGATACCTACACACATTAGTAATTTACTAAACATATCCATTTCCTGTCAACATGTAATGTCACACTATTCCTTATTATTCCACGAAATTCACATCATTTGCACTACAGTACGTATATAATAACCGTCGTACATAACACTATTATTATTCACAACATATTTATTTATTAACTCCGTACACTGTCCTATAACACTTCACTTTATATAAAGCTCTCTCTGAAGATTCTGAACATGTAAACTACTATTTTTTTTACTGTACGACCACACAAGAAACCATATACAACCACTACTCTTATTTTTTTTTTTTTGTATTCTATGATGCCATAAACATTCCGACGTAAAACTTACGAAAACTAAATTTCTCCGCTGTTCTAACTTACTTCTTTATTCAATGCAATTACTTCTAACCTCTTCAACTATACAGCCAACGCCCTGTCCTCACGTCATTAACTTCGTCACAATTATTGGTAATCGAGTAGTACACTTGACCCTGTAATTCTTAAAGGCCTAAAAGTTACGTAATTGCCAATAGTTTATAGATACATAAGTGTTGCTTATCGGGAAGTGAAATTGCATTTGATGTGTTAATGGAGAAGGAAAAAGAGAAGCTCAAGGACCAATCTATAACCAGACATGACAGCTGTCAGTTCATAGCATAAAGCTCTTGTGACACATTCATTAATATTTTGATTTGTGACCGCCCATCATAATGCAGGGTGATGTAAGAGAGACATTACAAGTATGTAAATGTGCACAGGTAATAGAATACACCTGTAAGTGCCAGTTTTACTAATTGTGTTTTTTTTCTAAACCGGGTTTAATGAATAACCTGATTCCACGTTTTCACTTATCTAGTGACATCACCAATATGGAATCGATGTCATCATATGTTTTTTTCTACTGCCAGATCCTTTACCTATTGCAATCTAATGGGGCATCCATGGGAATGGGGGGTTTTCGAGCAAGGACTTTTTCAGCATTTATAGACGTTGGTATTGCGAAGTACAGTAGAGCCCATCCGCTCTGTTGTACTACCCGATATCACATATGGTATTCGGTAGTACACTTGCACTCATCTGCCCAAGTGTACGATGCGATTCCACATTTGGATCATAGTCAATATATTACAGTTTTGCCGCCTAAATTAATGTATGATTTTTGTAAACATGGTCTGCTCTTACGCTTGTACTTCTAAGACTAACCTGGGGGTGGGGGGGGGGGGTGTTGGTGATGCCTCGTGGCGGGCACCCGCCAGAACACAAAAATATCCCTTGATAAAATTTGGAATGAATGATGTGAGACACAGAATGTACACAAATACATACAGCAATGCACATCGTACATGAAAATTGAATTAAACATTAAAAAACACTGCAAAAAAATTATGTGCCGCTAATTTTTATATTTTCCGTAATTTTTGCAATTTGAGTCTTTTTAAGTTTTAAGTCCTTTCGTAGGGCACTGCATGGCTAGCTCTCTGCAGCTGGAAGGTTCCAAGTTGCGCTAAGAGAAGGTGTGCATCGGTCGACAAGGGCTAACTGCTTGCCGTGGATGGCATTAACGGGAGTTGCACTGACTCAACTGCACTTCAGCTCGTGGCCTTTGGTAGGGCACTGCATGGCTAGCTCTCTGCAGCTGGGAGGTTCCATGCTGCACTAAGAGAAGGTGTGCATCGGTCGACAAGGGCTAACTGCTTGCCGTGGATGGCATTAACGGGAGTTGCACTGACTCAACTGCACTTCAGCTCGTGGCCTTTGGTAGGGCACTGCATGGCTAGCTCTCTGCAGCTGGAAGGTTCCAAGTTGCGCTAAGAGAAGGTGTGCATCGGTCGACAAGGGCTGACTCACTTAACTGCACTTCAGCTCGTGGCCTTTGGTAGGGCACTGCATGGCTAGCTCTCTGCAGCTGGAAGGTTCCAAGCTGCGCTAAGAGAAGGTGTGGATCGGTCGACAAGGGCTAACTGCTTGCCGTGGATGGCATTAACGGGAGTTGCACTGACTCAACTGCACTTCAGCTCGTGGCCTTTGGTAGGGCACTGCATGGCTAGCTCTCTGCAGCTGGGAGGTTCCAAGCTGCGCTAAGAGAAGGTGTGGATCGGTCGACAAGGGCTAACTGCTTGCCGTGGATGGCATTAACGGGAGTTGCACTGACTCAACTGCACTTCAGCTCGTGGCCTTTGGTAGGGCACTGCATGGCTAGCTCTCTGCAGCTGGGAGGTTCCAAGCTGCGCTAAGAGAAGGTGTGGATCGGTCGACAAGGGCTAACTGCTTGCCGTGGATGGCATTAACGGGAGTTGCACTGACTCAACTGCACTTCAGCTCGTGGCCTTTGGTAGGGCACTGCATGGCTAGCTCTCTGCAGCTGGAAGGTTCCAAGCTGCGCTAAGAGAAGGTGTGCATCGGTCGACAAAGGCTGACTCACTTAATTGCACTTCAGCTCGTGGCCTTTGGTAGGGCACTGCATGGCTAGCTCTCTGCAGCTGGGAGGTTCCAAGCTGCGCTAAGAGAAGGTGTGGATCGGTCGACAAGGGCTAACTGCTTGCCGTGGATGGCATTAACAGGAGTTGCACTGACTCAACTGCACTTCAGCTCATGGCCTTTGGTAGGGCACTGCATGGCTAGCTCTCTGCAGCTGGAAGGTTCCAAGCTGCGCTAAGAGAAGGTGTGCATCGGTCGACAAGGGCTGACTCACTTAATTGCACTTCAGCTCGTGGCCTTTGGTAGAGCACTGCATGGCTAGCTCTCTGCAGCTGGGAGGTTCCAAGCTGCGCTAAGAGAAGGTGTGCATCGGTCGACAAGGGCTGACTCACTTAATTGCACTTCAGCTCGTGGCCTTTGGTAGGGCACTGCATGGCTAGCTCTCTCCAGCTGGAAGGTTCCAAGTTGCGCTAAGAGAAGGTGTGCATCGGTCGACAAGGGCTGACTCACTTAACTGCACTTCAGCTCGTGGCCTTTGGTAGGGCACTGCATGGCTAGCTCTCTGCAGCTGGAAGGTTCCAAGCTGCGCTAAGAGAAGGTGTGCATCGGTCGACAAGGGCTAACTCACTTAATTGCACTTCAGCTTGTGGCCTTCGGTAGGGCACTGCATGGCTAGCTCTCTGCAGCTGGGAGGTTCCAAGTTGCACTAAGAGAAGGTGTGCATTGGTCGACAAGGCTGACTCACTTAACTGCACTTCAGCTCGTGGCCTTTGGTAGGGCACTGCATGGCTAGCTCTCTGCAGCTGGGAGGTTCCAAGCTGCGCTAAGAGAAGGTGTGCATCGGTCGACAAGGGCTGACTCACTTAACTGCACTTCAGCTCGTGGCCTTTGGTAGGGCACTGCATGGCTAGCTCTCTGCAGCTGGAAGGTTCCAAGCTGCGCTAAGAGAAGGTGTGCATCGGTCGACAAGGGCTGACTCACTTAATTGCACTTCATCTCGTGGCCTTTGGTAGGGCACTGCATGGCTAGCTCTCTGCAGCTGGGAGGTTCCAAGTTGCACTAAGAGAAGGTGTGCATTGGTCGACAAGGGCTGACTCACTTAACTGCACTTCAGCTCGTGGCCTTTGGTAGCACAATGCATGGCTAGCTCTCTGCAGCTGGAAGGTTCCAAGTTGCGCTAAGAGAAGGTGTGCATCGGTCGACAAGGGCTGACTCACTTAACTGCACTTCAGCTCGTGGCCTTTGGTAGGGCACTGCATGGCTAGCTCTCTGCAGCTGGAAGGTTCCAAGTTGCGCTAAGAGAAGGTGTGCATCGGTCGACAAGGGCTGACTCACTTAACTGCACTTCAGCTCGTGGCCTTTGGTAGGGCACTGCATGGCTAGCTCTCTGCAGCTGGGAGGTTCCAAGCTGCACTAAGAGAAGGTGTGCATCGGTCGACAAGGGCTAACTGCTTGCCGTGGATAGCATTAACGGGAGTTGCACTGACTCAACTGCACTTCAGCTCATGGCCTTTGGTAGGGCACTGCATGGCTAGCTCTCTGCAGCTGGAGGTTCCATGCTGCACTAAGAGAAGGTGTGCATCGGTCGACAAGGCTAACTGCTTGCCGTGGATGGCATTAACGGGAGTTGTACTGACTCAACTGCACTTCAGCTCGTGGCCTTTGGTAGGGCACTGCATGGCTAGCTCTCTGCAGCTGGAAGGTTCCAAGTTGCGCTAAGAGAAGGTGTGCATCGGTCGACAAGGGCTGACTCACTTAACTGCACTTCAGCTCGTGGCCTTTGGTAGGGCACTGCATGGCTAGCTCTCTGCAGCTGGAAGGTTCCAAGTTGCACTAAGAGAAGGTGTGCATTGGTCGACAAGGGCTGACTCACTTATCTGCACTTCAGCTCGTGGCCTTTGGTAGGGCACTGCATGGCTAGCTCTCTGCAGCTGGGAGGTTCCAAGTTGCACTAAGAGAAGGTGTGCATTGGTCGACAAGGGCTGACTCACTTAACTGCACTTCAGCTCGTGGCCTTTGGTAGGGCATTGCATTGCTAGCTCTCTGCAGCTGGGAGGTTCCAAGCTGCGCTAAGAGAAGGTGTGCATCGGTCGACAAGGGCTGACTCACTTAACTGCACTTCAGCTCGTGGCCTTTGGTAGGGCACTGCATGGCTAGCTCTCTGCAGCTGGGAGGTTCCATGCTGCACTAAGAGAAGGTGTGCATCATGCGACAAGTGCTAACTGCTTGCCGTGGATGGCATTAACGGGAGTTGCACTGACTCAACTGCACTTCAGCTCGTGGCCTTTGGTAGGGCACTGCATGGCTAGCTCTCTGCAGATGGAAGGTTCCAAGTTGCGCTAAGAGAAGGTGTGCATCGGTCGACAAGGGCTGACTCACTTAACTGCACTTCAGCTCGTGGCCTTTGGTAGGGCACTGCATTTCTAGCTCTCTGCAGCTGGAAGGTTCCAAGTTGCGCTAAGAGAAGGTGTGCATCGGTCGACAAGGGCTAACTGCTTGCCGTGGATGGCATTAACGGGAGTTCCACTGACTCAACTGCACTTCAGCTCGTGGCCTTTGGTAGGGCACTGCATGGCTAGCTCTTTGCAGCTGGAAGGTTCCAAGCTGCGCTAAGAGAAGGTGTGCATCGGTTGACAAGGGCTGACTCACTTAACTGCACTTCAGCTCGTGGCCTTTGGTAGGGCACTGCATGGCTAGCTCTCTGCAGCTGGAAGGTTCCAAGTTGCGCTAAGAGAAGGTGTGCATTGGTCGACAAGGGCTGACTCACTTAACTGCACTTCAGCTCATGGCCTTTGGTAGGGCACTGCATGGCTAGGTCTCTTTAGCTGGGAGGTTCCAAGCTGCACTAAGAGAAGGTGTGCATTGGTCGACAAGGGCTGACTCACTTAACTGCACTTCAGCTCATGGCCTTTGGTAGGGCACTGCATGGCTAGCTCTCTGCAGCTGGGAGGTTCCAAGCTGCACTAAGAGAAGGTGTGCATCGGTCGACAAGGGCTGACTCACTTAACTGCACTTCAGCTCATGGCCTTTGGTAGGGCACTGCATGGCTAGCTCTCTGCAGCTGGAATGTTCCAAGTTGCGCTAAGAGAAGGTGTGCATCGGTCGACAAGGGTTGACTCACTTAACTGCACTTCAGCTCGTGGCCTTTGTTAGGGCACTGCATGGCTAGCTCTCTGCAGCTGGAAGGTTCCAAGTTGCGCTAAGAGAAGGTGTGCATCGGTCAACAAGGGCTGACTCACTTAACTGCACTTCAGCTCATGGCCTTTGGTAGGGCACTGCATGGCTAGCTCTCTGCAGCTGGGAGGTTCCAAGCTGCGCTAAGAGAAGGTGTGCATCGGTCGACAAGGGCTGACTCACTTAACTGCACTTCAGCTCGTGGCCTTTGGTAGGGCACTGCATGGCTAGCTCTCTGCAGCTGGGAGGTTCCAAGCTGCACTAAGAGAAGGTGTGCATCGGTCGACAAGGGCTAACTGCTTGCCGTGGATGGCATTAATTTGTAAATTGTATTGGTAATATTGTCAATTGAGGTATTGTTTGGTTAGGTCTTTTTATAATACAGTCGACTCTCGATTATCTGCGAGTGGATTCACCGCTTTGTGGCTTAACCGCGGCGTATTCAGAAAGACAAAAATAAATTTTGGAAATTAACTCAAACACTGCCAGAACAAAGTTATTTAATAAAATGCCCACCTTAAGTAATGAAATTCATTAACAGGTACTCTGAAAATAACTATGGAATTAAATATGTTTGTTTATCGATGCAAATGTACATCAAATCAGAGGTTTTTTTCTGTTTCAGCAAAAATGTGCTCTTAGAAAGGACATGACCGTTCGTTTTACAGTAGCTGTTTCACTTTCCATTTTTATTTTGGTCCTTGGGTATGAATTTGATTTTTTTCTTATCACGGATTGGATCAGAAACTTTATCATGACTGTGATCTTGAGATTTATTTAATGAAGTGGGATGGGTTCTGAAATGTTAGTGAAATTTTCTATGAAATTGGTTAGCATAAGCTACATTGGTAGTATTTATGCACAAATGGAACCAAGTCTGCAAAAGTTCGTGGTCTGGTTGCAAAAATGGTGCGTGAATGTTCAGTGGTATTTAAGCCCATCTAGAATGGTAGAGACAATCTCAGTCTCAGATACACTCAATCTCAAAACCATAGCAGCTCTTTGACTTCAGGTATGTAATGAGCAAGAGGTTAATGCTGCGTTGTGATGCGAAAAGGGGTGAGAGGATATTTTGAGGATTGGTAAAATTTGATGTTGGGAAAATTTTGGAAAAATGGTGTTCTTATCCTGTAGGCGCCAGACATCTACCGGTTGTAGTGAATTTGGCCTTTGTCTCTTTCTTATTTCATTACTTTAGAATTAGATATATACAGTATGACTTGTTAGCTGTATGCCTTATGGCCTGATCCAGTTCGCTCAGTGGGGATAACTCCTAGACGGTATGAGCTTATTATAAAGGCAAGATGTAGCTAAGTAAAACTCTGGAGTAGTGTCTTATTTCTTTTTATAATATACTATTACTTGCTCGAGTAAAACAAGGACTCAACTCAATACAAAAGCTTTGCTCTAAGGCGGGGGAGTGATTTAATATCTAACTGACTCCAGCCAATATCAGCCACGTATGAATAACTATCAGTCTCTTGTAGATCACTATGGACTTTTATATCACCTCAGTATGATGCCGAAGGCTGTTTGAAGACTCTCTTGTACAGCAGAGGTCCCATAACGCCTCGCATCCTCAGGGTGGCGACTGTCTGGCTTCAGGTCAGTGACAGGCCTCATTTCGTACCTCCGCGTGCGATATATAGCAGACACCACAGGGTATTGATTAATTATGTTATTAAAACATCCTCTTCGCCTCGTGCAGGCTCGCTCTAGATACTGGTGCTACGTGATATCCAGCCAAGCTCAGGAAGCTGCTTGGCGGCCCGCTATAAGGTGATGTCGATAAAGTCGAGAGGCAGAGATCACTCTGGAAGATCTGTGGATCGTTGGGCCGAATCACCACTGTGTAATTCTCCTGTGAAGTACTTCTATAATTACGTTACTTCAGATAACTTACTGTGTGTACTACATGGTGGCCTATTTTGGGCTGGCTCACACACCCCAAAAATAACGTAATAATTCTGTAGTGACATATTAACTTACCCGATAAACACAATTGAAAACATAGGTTACACGTGATGAACAACTTGCACTTTGAGCTGGAATTGTAAGGGCCCACACCCTGAAATCCCTTGAGGCTTGACTGAAATAAAACACTCTATGTTCTCTGCAACGTGATTTTGCTCGTAAATGCTACAGCTCTTCCCTAGGGAGACAACTTATATAGGTGCCGGGCACAGCCCGCTGGCAAGGCGAAACAGAAAAAGGTGCGAAGCCATGAATACTTACATGAGTGAAATTGTGCTTCCTCAGGCTTTGCAAGCACTGGGGAAGATGAGGGGCGGTTTCTCAGGGTGGTTCAATGAAAACAAGATTCTTACAATTAATGTCTATTGTAAGCAAAGTGATTGGTGAAACAAAGGTTGCTGGCCGCGCGCGATGCGAAACGTGATACATGACAGTCGCCTCCGAGTACTCTGCGGCCTCTGCTTTGATCCACTTGGTAATGTTATATAAAAATACTCTGCATTAATAAAAACACAAACATTTTGCACTTGCATATGATGAGATGTGGTTGAAACACGTGATATAGAATCATGACACTTACAAAATAAACACTTCAATGCTTAACAATATTTAAAAAGAATTTGCATAGGGGCGTCTTTTAATTCCCTGCACCATTTGCCATAAGCCCTTTATGTGTGTGTGCATGTCCTATTTGTATACTCTATCACTGCGCATTGTGTTGTACCAAGCTCCTCTAGCCATACACTACTCTGCACTGTGGTACACGCATCACCCGTCGAACTAACGCACGGGTTGCACTGGCACACGCGTTGGGTAGAGTGAGGATGATAGCTGTGTTCAGTAATCCGTGCGGTGGGCAATCAGTCTAGGGAGAGGGGAATGTGGCACGCGTCAAATCCCCCCTCCCCTCACCTCATGCTGCTGGAACAACTGCTGCTGCAGTTGTTCTGAGCGGCATTGCCCGATGCACGGCGTTAGGGCGCCCCTGCACGTGGTGCAAGCCAGTGCCAGCTGTGGCTGCCGTCATGACCAGCGAAGGCAGAGTGAGCTGGCCGAGTCATTGCCCTTGCTATCACTGTTGCTGCTGCTGTTCCTTCTCCTGCAGTCACAGTCATGCTGTCGCTGGGAGCTACCCGAGCAGGTGCTAACTGGGCGGTTGGGGGATCCCCCTTTGACATGCCCCCTCGGGCTGGCTGCGCTGCTCTTGCTTGCTGAGTTGCTTGCTCTGTGGTTGCTGGTGGCGGATTGACAACCAATTCAGGTGCCACGCCACGTCATCTCCCACCCTTGGAGCTACGTTGTTCCGACTCCTGATGGGCACCGTCGTGGACGGCATCGGCGACGCTCAGGTCCCAGGTGGCGATCCCCTTGAGGGAGGTGCTGACCCACCTTCCTCCCTTGCACCTTGTTTGCTGGAGTGTCAGCGGTGTCGCTGATGTGCATCAACTGCATTGGTGTAGCGTGATATGGCCCCATTGACCTAGATGTATCCTGATGTACTCTGGTGATTTTCCCTTGTTGAGTTGGTGAAGCATTGATGGACGTGCTGCTGTCTGGGTGGTGCAGTGATCCCCATGCACGGTGCTGACATTTTGTTTGGTGAGTGATGTGGGGCTTGTACCCATGGCCCTAAGCAGATGAGAGGTTGAGGGAGAGCGAAGAGCTTCCGTGCCTGTCGCACTGCAGGAACCATGCGAAGAGTAGAGGGGAGATGTGTGTGACTTGCCGCCAGCATTCTGCCACGTGGCCGATCAATAAGTGGGCCGAAAGTACACACACACACACGTGGCTAGCGATGTGTGCACTGCCAGCTCCAAAACAACAGGCGTGAATGAATTTTGAAATGATTTGCCTTGCCGTGATTTTAAAATGTCTTGCCAGGATGAATGTTACAATGTTTTGAAAAATTCCCCCCAATATTTACGCTTGAAATTCACAATGTTTACACTTTGCTTGGCTGTGGTGGCTGAACACCTGCTTTAATTTCATGCGTGGACATACGTATTGCAGCCACATGAGGTGACGTGAACAGTGTTGACAAATAAACAACGGTGCACTCAGTTCACAAATTGCCGTAGCAATACAGTGAATCAGCACACTCAATTGTTTGAACGTCCTTAACCTGCCATTGTGTGGTGAATGTTTATGTCAGCCCTTCAGCTTGCACAAGGCTCGTCCACACCAGCTGACCGCAAGGTTCAGCACTCTCTCCGTACGGTAATCCAACCAGCTGTACCCACTACCCCTTTACCACAGTCAACTTCCTTTGACTCCCCCGGTAGCAGGTCGTTTTGTGATTAGCATCCCCCCCCGGACAAAACCCCTTGTAACGTCAAATGCTGTAAATTGCATTACATAGCTTTTTGTATTTTTTTAATTATTTTATTTCATCTATCAGGCTCGCCTTCACCAGTTATGTAATAATTAATTTTATCATTATTTTTTTGGCTAAACTTTACTCTGTTCTTAGTCAGCCGGGGCTCTCCACAATATTTATTTTTGGCATAATAAATATTTTTAAAACCTTTGTTTTGCCTACCATGTTTGTAGCCTTAGATCTCCTGTTCGTTATTTTCTTATGGTTTTGGTGAAGTGTGTAATTTATTTGTGCAATCATTAGACATGTCTATAAACAGTTGTGAAGTGTGCTGGACTCCACAGGAGAGGGGGCATGAAGGGATTGGCATTTAAGCCTGAAAGGGGCATGCGCTGCTTCTGGTTTTGAGTGCATCCTCAGGTAGTTGCTCGACATACGACTCGATACCTTGACTGCCAATCATACGGAAGGTACTTGGGAACAATTGTAAAGTCAAACCCACCTAGGATTGCTACGTCTGCAGAAAGGTAGACAGGTTGATAGCCCACTACTGATAGTCACATAGTAAATTCAAATCCAATAAAGTTGTTACCTAGTGAACCTGCTAACCTTCCCCTGTGTTACAAAACTATAATACCACCTTTACACATGAGGGCCCACTAAAACATAGGCTAGGCTGGTGTTCATCAGATGACGACCAGGAGGATACTCCCCCGAAACAATCAGAGGCTGCATCGCCTATACATACTCCCGACCTCCAAGTTAGCCCCAGCCCAATCTAGCATCATTAAGCTAGACTCCGACAAATTGATTCAGGTTCGACACCCACCCACAGAGGATCTGCAGAACTTCTGCACAATATAGTTGGCATCCAGGAAAACAGTCAGGGTTCTACTCTCACCAAATCATGTGGAAACCAAACCCCGGCCAACTTTATTCCTGCACGCCAGCCGACGAGGCTGCGACGAATAGCTCCTATACCCTCGGTTAGATCATCCACTGCCATCATCACCCTTGAATAATCATCGCTCTACCATTCACATACCACGGACCGCTGGCATCCCATCCCGCCTTTTGACAGCCTTAATTGCAAGGATAATGAAACTCCCTGGGAGGGAATTCCTCTCACTCCAGGGTTTGATTCCGCTCTCATCCGTAGAAACCGAGAGGGCAGTCAACGTCCAAACTTCTTATCAGTAAGACCCAAGAGAGGCACACGTCAACTAAAAGCTATAGAAAAGTTTTTTTTTTAAATCAAATTTGAAATACTCTTCTGCTTTATCTCAAGAAACCTAGCAGCAGTAACCAATGAATAATTAATTAGCTGGCAGTGAAATAATTATATGGATTTATTAATTATAACATCTTATCTTTTAGGGTTATTAACTCTATACTGCTATTATTCTACAAGTAAACCTAGTGGTCCAACATTTTATAAAAACTACTTTCCATTGAATGTAATTTTACAAAGTGCAGTAGCCATGTAACATAAAAGTAAATAATATAAAACTACAAGTATTGTGCCGATAATTAAATACTGAACAAGAACTTCACAAATTACATACATTTATTTCATTCCAGAACAGAAGCTACACCTTGGGTTTGATATTTCTGAACCTAAGTCGTGTAGTGATATCAGTACACTGAATACCTACACTCTGGAACTTTTGAGGCTGTACAAGAAAATTAAGAAGTGTTTTTTCAGTTTATGTAACAGAAATGGAAACTTTTCAGACTCTCATAAATTCACAGTTTCAGGTTACACACAAAAACTATCTAGTGAATGCTGTAGTCTACACGGCACTTGTTTAGTTATCACAACCAATGAAATGTAGGCTTCGTGTTCGGCTATAGCTATATGAAACATTACAACCTGGACTAGTAGCATACTGCACGCTTTACAAATAATTTACGCACGTAGACAATCCTTGGGTACTGAGCCTCGTCAGCGTACAGTTCCGACCATAAATAACTTTAGTGTCCATTATATAAAAAATTTTGAAGCTCGGTCTGAATTGATCAAAATCATGAACAGTTGCATAAACATAGTAGGCGTACATGTATTTAGTTTATCACTCAAATGCAAGCAGATAACATTGTTGGTATAATCAGTAATAGAATAAAATTTCTAACATCTAGAGAACAACTCCATTAACAATATTTTATGTGCAAAATTAATAAGGAATAAGTGCATGCATAGTATGACTGATTATGAAATAACAACACCGTATAGCAAACTATGACATACCCAGACTTTCTAAACTGTGAATAGTAAATAAGATTGGGTGAGACAAGTGCAATTTTGAATCAAAAGTAACTTGTGTATTGCCTTTACGAAATATACTTACTCTGTCTTTTTTGTGATTCTTGCATTTAGTAATATTTGCTACAGAGTAAACATATCATCATCTTCATCACCATCACCATCACCAGGGTGAGATTCCAGTGTTTTTTTACGGCTCCGGCCAACGCGAGGGATTGGCTGGAGGAGCGGCAGCCGTGCTGAGCCACAGTAGAGCACTGAGGCGGTGCACAATGCTAAATACCTGCAAATAATTATCTCTGGCAACAACATTGAGCTCTAACATACTAATATTGTATGGGTAAAGGAAAGTAACGTCAATTTTGAGTTAATAATACTTCATATTTGAAACTTTGAAAATGTGGTCAGTATTATAGCCAGAGAGCACGGCCTCACAAACTGTCACTGCTACAGTTATCTATGTGCTTCAGTTCTTTCTATGGTAAATCTACCTTAACAACTGTTTAAATATGTTACTGTTCATAAGCAGCCTTTTTTGGTCACTTTGTAAAATTTAGTACTGTATATGCTGACGCCAGCTAACAGCCAGCGGCTCTAGAGCCCATGACAACGCTCATGTGTCACGTGTCCCGCGCGTGCGCAAGGAAGCCGATAATTTTGTACTTTCCTACAAGTGTTAATTTCAGGGTAAAATGTGTTATGTTGTCTTTACAGAGTTCAGTATGTCTTAAAATGTTTTAAAGTGCTCCTACTGATTTTAATTGTTTAGTTATGAATATTCAAAGTGCCTGCGGCACCGAGATTAAGAACACTTAATATTCGGGCATGAACGCCATCTCAAAAAGACATTAAAATAATATTTAAATTCATAACAAAATTATAGAAATGTAAAACAATATGTAATTTAATTTGTGCCATTTTATTTTCAATATAAAATATTTCACTCAGCGTGCATAGCACTTCCGCTTATGTGAACCCCGTAGGCAGCTATGATAGGTCCGTACCACGCTTGTATCTGGACAGTATGTCGAGGAGAGCTGGGAATGTAAAACACTGTCATGTGCGCACTACAACTTTTGTTCACTGATTTAGGTTTCTGTAGTCAATGTAGTTTACCGGTTAATCTTTGCTTGCGTACATTTTTGCCAGACATTTTCCTCAGCATTATGCTTCCGCTTTACTAATTCTTTACACCCTTGTGGCATTTTTAACTTAATCGAGGAGGAGGAGAAAGATGTCAGAGAGGCCACGCGACCCACGCATTTTGAATCAGATGCCATCTGCCTATGTTTATGGCATTTCAGTATAACTTCTGCAGAATTGCTACACGCAATTTTAAGAGCTTTATTTTTATGCATGTATTTAAGGGTAATTTTCGTGTGTGGCTATTTTACTGCGTCATCACATATAACCACGTGGCCGACTGACGTCAAGTCTTTGTCGCCATTGTTGCGTTTGAGAGCTTATTTATGTAACATTGTATGTGCAATATTTTATTTCAGGGTTCTATGTCAGTTTTATTCAGGGTTCGTTGTATTTTTCATGTAAATTGATGTTTTTTGTACTTGACCACGCAGTCACAGTAATGTTTGATTTCACCGCTATCAGGCATGTTACAAGCCTGTAATGACTCTAATCGTAAAGAGAACCACTGGCTCAACACGAATAATAGTGTATTAGAATTTAGTTTGCCGTTTCCACGAAGAAATATTGCAATTTCACCTGCACCACATGGTCTGCTATGAACTCCATCCAGCGGAATCCGCACCACCTAAGCTTGTTTTCACGCATGTGTGTGTGTTTATTGTGAATATTCATCTCGTGTCTCATCTTATTTCATGTATCATTCAAGGGTCTATGTAATTGTGTAATTAGTGTACGGTGCAATTACTCTGTTCTCTGTATAGGCAGTCACCACACTAACCACATACTGGAGGGCGAGCCCTGGCGAGTTTGCGTTAGTGATGCCGAGTAAACACACGTGTTAATGTGTATTAAGGGTTTTCATTTGTAATTCACAGTGTCTTGTCTTCAGGAAAAAACCGTCAGTCCACCCTAGCGGCTGTCGGCCCTCTTCCCTTGTGAAGACTGTGCTTTCACGGACCTCGGTGAGATCATCCATCTAGACGTGCGCTAGATTAATTACGGGCTGGGGAGCACCCAAGCGGAATTGGCTAGTCATGACCGAGATAATCATTTCATTGGCACGTTGATGTGTATGCATAATGACAATAAAAACAAGTCTACAGTGAACTCAATATTTTTATTCAGTAGTGACAGTGTCCTAGCCACATATATTTTATCTATTGTTTATTTCAGTGATTTTATTAAAAGTTTAGTATTGCCAACGTGTTTGTAAGTACGCACGAGTGAGAAGGACACACAGAACCCACAACATCCCCGAGAACCCTGAGTCTCAATAGTGCGGTGATTGTGAAGCACCACTAGCGCCCAAATTACCAGTAAGAATTTGTGTCATCGTTTGTCTCGTGTCATAGTTCGTCTCGTGTCATCGTTCGTCTTGTGTCATCATTCGTCTCGTGTCATCATTCGTCTCGTGTCATTGTTCGTCTCGTGTCTCACCCGACGGCATCAATGCTTACTTGTGTGTTATAAATTTTGGTTCCCTGCATTCAATTATAATAAGCGCTCAACTTCTTCATTTTTAATGGTGCTTAAGAAATTTAAATAATTTTTATAAACTTATCCCTAGTATTTATCATTGAAAATATGTTATTAAATTGGTCACTTTTTTATAATCTGTACTAATTACTACATCAAATATTTTTTTTTTAAATTTATGCTCTGACCCTTGCTCCAATTCAATTTTTTTTCTGGTGTGATTAATAATGTTGATGCATACCATTTTGTGAGTTTTTTTTGTAAAAGAAAAGATTGTTAACAAATACCAGTTGCTGTGCCGCTGAATGTTATTTACTCCCTCACAACAGACAGCCATATACTTGTAGTATTGCTGAATATGTAGCTGGGGGCAGATTGAGGGCGACCAGCACACACTAGCGTTACTTCACCCTGTTCAGATGTACACGACCAAAAAGGGAGATGATGACAATATACTTGTCATTGCTGCATTTCAGAATAAGAAATATGTTACGTGGCACTGTTGCAGCTATCTGAGGTGAATATTTTATAGCTTAGTGTCTGAAAGATTCTTTGTAATAGTGTACAGTATAGGAATATTTTGTGAATCTTTACAGGTGATGAATAAAGAAGTGTGTATTGGTGTAAACCCAGTTAAACAAGAGCCTTGTGAAATTACTTTCCCAACTATAAAAGAAGAACTAAAGGATGAACTTCTGGTGAGTACATTTTGATATGTCGTGTTACTCAAACAATAGTGTAGTCTGCTATAGCCCATTTATGGTTACTTCACACTTTTTGATGGCCTGGTTAAGTTCTAACTTTTGGTTATGGATTATGTATCCTTCCGCTACACGCAAACGTAAACACTGCCATGTGATTTTGACGTATAAACATTAAAACAAAGACGCAACCCCCTCAATGAAAAGAAAATAAATTCAAGCACACAACTTGTGTCTCTTATTTTTTGTACGTATCAGCGACAAACTTAAAAGATAGTTTTGAACATGCACACAAATATCATAGCTTTTATTCCGCTTGTATTTACTTGTATAGTCTGCATGTCAGCGTTACCCACCACCATGTTCCGCTTGTATTTACTTGTATAGTCTGCATGTCAGCGTTACCCACCACCATGTCTGCCAGTGGTTAGTGCCATCCTCGCCAGGGTACGATTTGGCGTTTGTTTCACTGCCTGTTAGTTTGCTGTGATGTCTACGTGTCCACTATGTTGTCCTGTTGTTTGTTTGCGGCCACCAGGGTTTGTTTCTGTACCAGTGTTCTTTTTGTCTGATCAGCTGTTGCTTACATTTTCCTATGCATCATTGTTTACATGTCCCTTTACACCATGTAAACTTGTTTATGTCTATCAATTCTCCTTTCTTGTTCTTGTTATTGCTCAATAACATGTAGTTTTTGTATCGTTCCTGTTTTTTCGTCCTGTGCCAAACCGGCGTAGAAAATTTTTTTTGTTCTTGTCGTGTATATTTTGTGCTACGATTTCCATCCATTTCTATGTCATGAAGTTCAAGGAGGTACTTAACCATACTTGTACTATACCATAACCACAACTCTGCAACATCACCAGCATGTGGGGGGGGGGGGATGCACCGCTCCACACCGCAGCGCCCTTTGTACTGCCCCACCTCCTGCTGCACAGCGCTACGAGATGTCGCTGCATTGCACCAGTAGTCTCCCCAAGGAAGGAGGGGTGACGTCTGCCTCACTGTCCCGCTCGGGATGCAGCGCTGCTTGTGCACCAGTCATGAACGACCGTGCGTTCTGTGTATGGGTCACTATACTCCTGCAGGAACGGATCATTGAACCGGGTCATGACCCGATTGACCTGTGGTACGAAGAGTAAACTCACCATAATGGGTGTACTGTGCTAAATTGAACTGTGCCCCTGAAAGCAGAGTCTAGTTTATATATTGGGAAGTGTTATCTCTCGCTTGCTCCCTATGAGTGAGGTGTAATTTAATTAAGAGTGCAAAGTCACATGGGTTACGTAAGTTTACCAAACACAAACTTGAGACACACTAAAATAATATCATCTTTTTATAGTGTTTGTGTCATATATACTTTAAATTAAAAGGGCATATTTTGGTTCCTCAGTTTTTGTTAATATGTAATGTAAATGATATTAGCAGTTCTGGCGTCTGCCATGCCACGTGCCCAAAATCAAATTCTTTCACATAATATTCAATTTTGCTTTCTATTTAGTGTTGTGTTTTTAAGTGAGAGTGTTTATGTAGATTGTCTGGTTTTATTTTCTAATTAAAATTAATTTCTAAATGCTTTGCCGGCCTTCCCAGCTTGCTTGTTTACATAAATATTGACACGATAGAAAATATGAACACAGAACAGTAAGTAATTAAAATAATATGTTGGAATTGTTTCACTAATTCCTCCAGTGCCATTTGCTTGTTCTTGTGTGTTTTCTTATGTACATTCGACCAAGTGTATGTATTGTAACAAAGGAAAGGAGTGAAAAAAAAAAAAAAGGGGGGGGATAAGGAATATCCTTCAGGGAAAAAATAAAAGGGAAAGGAAAATAATTTAATTTAGTCTTTACAAGAACAACGCTGAATGTTCAACTACCTCCACCACCAGGCCATTAATAAAAGCCACAACTGAAAACGACGATCAATAATGGGGGTTCGCCTGCAAACCCTTAGGTAGTAACAATAATTGTTCAAGATCACTTATTCCAAAATTCTCATTTTTCCAATAATTGCTGAGTGTCCCAAAGAGAAATATTCAACTAATAAAAATATATATATAGTATGATGAATATAGGAAAAAAGGGAAAAGGGGAGGGAGGTAAGAGATTAGCGGGTGGCAATAACTCAGAGGGCAATAGGGAGACGTTAGGGGATCTTTTCAGGACTCTCCAGGACTGCCTGCTAGGATAATGCCACTAAAATCCCACTCTAGTAATTTATGTTTTAAAAAAATGCTAATGATAAAGTATTTAGTAATCCAAATATTTTGAAGTTGATGTTTCTCCAGTCTGTCAGAGAGAGAGAGCAGCCAACAGCAAGAACTATTCCATCAAAAGAGATTATTGATTAAGTATATAAAATATTCCTTAAATTAATTTTATTTATTTTAACTTTTGGTACTCAATTATACCGTAAAGGAATATACGAGTGCTAATTTATTGTCATAAAACCAAGGGGAAGGTAAAAGTCTTACAAAAACAAATAACACTCACCAAGTTCAAAAGACAAAATGAGTATTTATTGTTTTGAAACTTTGAATAAAATATAAATATCACAAAAAGAGAAAGAGAATAATTGAGTACAAATTTTAAAAACAATACACGCAGTTATCCTTTTGAAAAGAAAGAGAGAAAAACAAAATAAATTTGAAGTCTGTATGACAAAATATCCAAGAACAAAGGTCTGAACAATAGATTGTTTACACTCAACAAAAACTTCAAGTTATCTTTCAAGCTGTGAGTGGCCAAACAGAAAGTGGTGAAGATATCAGTGTTTTAAATTGACAGATAAATAACAATGTATAGGATCTGAATGCTCTATACCCACAATCTGACAAGGACATGCAATGTCAATGTTGAGTGTGGTTATTTAAATTTTTATAAGAATTTAAAATATCTCTTTTCAGTTTTCAGCTTTTACATAAAGAAGAGAGCAATGATTTCAATCCTATATAAACTAGGTCGAAGGTCTCTTACCAAAAAAGGCAATTGCAAATAATCTGCGTGATCTCCCTCTACTAACTTACAATTACAATAAAGAGAGGTTAGCCACATTTCTCAACAAACAGAATTCAAAAGAGACAAAAAGAGGCTACGGACTCCAGTCAGTCTAATAATGTCCTTTTTCCACACCACACTTTTAGGAGGGGGAGGAGGGGGGGGGGACCAGCTTGTGTGTAAGATATTGGCGATGTCCAGTCAAAAAATAAAAATAACACAAATTTATTATAGACTATAAAATAAATACTGTTAACAAATAGAACAATTAAAACTTTCTGTTATCCAATAAAAATAAACATTTAACTTTGCTCTTATTAATAAAGGCATATAACCTAAATTGTCAAGAACTTACAAGTATACGATCGGAAGGTTTGGCAATTAGTGAAACAAATTAAATTATCGGCAAACCACCCAACGTAAACTGACGCCGGCTAACAGCCAGCGGTGCTAGAGCCCATGATGGCGCTCACCACACACGTGTCCCGCACGTACGCAAAGATGCCAATTATTTTGAACTTTCATATAAATGTTATTTTTCAGTGTAAAATGTGTACTATTGTCTTTGCAGTGTTTAATATGTCTTAAAATATTTTAAAGTTTTTGTACTAATTTTAAATTGTTTGGTTATAAACGTCAAAATGCCTGCAGCACCGAGATTAAGAACACTTAATATTCCGGCATGAATGCCGTAATAAAGAGACACTAAAATAATTTGAAAATTCATAAGAAAATTATAGAAATGTATAACAATATTAAATGTAATTTGTGTCATTTTATTTTCAATAATTAAATATTTTACTCAGCGTGCATAGCATTTCCGCTTATGTGAACCCCATAGGCGGCCATGGTAGGTCCGTGGGACGCTTGCCTCTGGACAGTCTGTCGAGGAAAGCTGGCGAGGTAAGACACTGTCACGTACGCACTACAACATTTGTTCACTGATTTAGGTTTCCATAGTTAATTTAGTTTACCAGTTAATCTTTGCTTGCGTACATTTTGCGAGACATTTTCCCCAGCATTATGCTTCCGCTTTATTAATTTCTTGTGCCCTTGTAGCATTTTTAACTTAATCGAGGAGGAGAAATATGTCAGAGAGGTCACGCGACCCGCACAACTTAAATCAGACACCATCCGTCTATGTTGTAACTTCTACATTATTGCTACGTGCAATTGTAAGAGGTTTATTTTTATGTATGTATTTGAGGGTATTTTTCGTGTTTGAGTATTTTACGGTGTCATCACATATAACCACGTGGCCGACTGACGCCAAGTCTTAGTATGTGCAGAAATTATCTCAGGGTTGTATGTCAATTTTATTCAGTGTTCAATGTATTTTTCGTAAATTGATGCTTTTTGTACTTGACCATGAGGTCATGTTAATGTTTGATTTTACCTCCATCAGGCATGTTACACTCCTGTAACCATTGCAATCGTAAAGAGAATAATTTTCTCAGCAAGAATAATCTTTTGTCTGACTTTAATTTGCCATATCCACGCAGAAATATTGCAATTTCACCTGCACCACGCGGTTCGCTACGAACTTCATCCAGCGGTATCCGTGCCATCTAAGCTTTTTTTCACACGTGTGTGTTTATTTTGAATATTCATCTCGTGTCTCATCTTGTTTTATCTATCATTTAGGGGTTTATGTAATTGTGTAATTAGTGTACGGTTCAATTATTCCCATCCTAGCCAGCTCTGTGTATAGGCCGTCACCACACTAACCACGTGCTGGAGGGCGAACCCTGACGAGTTTACGTTAGTGATGCAGAGTAATCATGCATGTTAATGTGTATTAAGGGTTTTCATTTGTAATTCACAGTGTCTTGTCTTCAGGAAAAAACCGTCAGTCCACCCTAGTGGCTGTCAGCCCTCTTCCCTTGTAAAGGCTGTGCTTTCACGCACCTCGGTGAGATCATCCATCTAGACGTGCGCTAGATTAATTGCGGGCTGGGGAGCACCCAAGCGGAATTGGCTAGTCATGACCGAGATAATTATCTCATTGCCACGTTGATGTGTATGCATAATAACAATAAAACAAGTCTACAGTGAACTTAACTCTTTTATTCAGTAGTGACAGTGTCCTAGCCACATATATTTTATTCGGTGTTTATTCCAGTGATGTTTAGTAAAAAGTTTAGTATTGCCAACGTGTTTGTAAGTACGCATGGGTGAGACAGACACACAGAACCCACAGCATCCCGGAGAATCCTGAGTCTCAATAGTGCAGTGATTGGGAAGCACCGCTGGCCCCCAAATTACCAGTAAGTATTTGTGTCATTGTTCGTCTCGTGTCTCTCCCAACTGCGTCAAAACAGTACATTTTGTAAATTAGGAAACCCGATCTATATTATCATATGATTATTACTGGAACGGTCTACAATAAATATCTCTTGAAACAAATAGAAAGCCGACCTGAAAAATAAACACTCACTTTCACGAGATACCTTAATAGCTAGACCAGGGCTTAGTTACAACACATAAGAATTATATTAAACAAAAACAATTAAAACTTAAAAGAGATAGTCTTACCTTAAGGCTGTACCCATGGCTTAAAGGCAGTATTTAAAGTGTCTGACCATTTGTCTATCAACCAGACTGGCTCGGACTCGCATACAGACTAACTGACTTACTTCCTCGTGAGTCCCATTCTTCATTAGCAGAAAATTATACGAGTGACTCTCAAACCGTGCAAAATCAACAGCAACAAGTCTTTGACACGGGACTGTAGTCAGGTTGTACTATAACTTGGTCAGATACTCCACCGACAATGTAAAACAAGAGCAGTTGTTTGTGTTATCAGATGGAATTACTCCACAAGATTATTTGAACTTTTTAGTAGATGACACATTTTATGAACCAGTTTCACAACAAACAAACGAGTACGCAACAAAGGTTGTCTTTGGGAAGTGAAGAACATTCCAGAATTGTTCACTGGAAGGATGTGACAGTGGCTGAAATGAGAGCTTTTTTTGGTTTGTTATTACACATGTGCACCATCCCTTTGAGTCGCATACAGGACTATTGGAAAAAAAGATACATTATTTGACATTCCAATACTTTCTGCCAACATGAGCCGCGACAGATTTTTGTTGATTTTGCAATGCCTACATTTTGCGAGGAATCCTGGGGATGTGGAATTAAAGCCATATGGCAGGCTTTTCAAAATATGTCCCCTTATAGATTACTTCAACAAAAAACGACAGACGTTTACTATCCTGGCAAATTATTATCACTTGATGAGTTGATGATGCCTTGGCGTGACAGACTTATCTTCAGATGGTACATAAAAAACAAGCGCCATAAGTATGGTATCAAATTGTATGTGCGTACCAGGTGGGATTGTCTTGAATTTCTGTGTTTACACTGGAACATTTGATGATCATGGTAGAAATGGACATGCCATCAAGGTCGTCATGCAGTTGATGGAAGAATAATACGACGTAGGACACACTGTTTTTATTGATAATTTTATAAGAGTTATGACTTGGCGCAACAATTGCTCCAAAGAAATCCATTGTGTACAGGAACTCTTCAGAGCAACAGAAAAAACACACCTGTTGACATAGAAACTGTAAAACTCACTCATGCGAATAATGTGATGATTGGCAAGTGGCGTGATAAATGGGAGGTCTCATGTATTTCAGCAGAATTTAACAATGATATGGTGGAATACGAATCAAGTTCACATCAAGTTGTGCAGAAACCTCGTCCAATTTACAAGTATAACAAATATATGCACTGTGTGGATAGGCAGGACCAAATGATGGCCTATTATCTATTCAAGTGGAAAACCCTCAGGTTGTATGAAGAGTTAGGAATTCATATTTTCCACCTGTTACTTATAAATGCCTATTTTCTCTGCAAGAAATATGGTAATAACTCATGCATACCTCTGTGATTTTCGACTGTCTATTATAAGACAAATGCTGCCAACAACAATGGTTTGTTTATCAGCCTGTCCACGGAGACCTAGGGAACACATTTAGGAAAAAAATGCTCCGATCCAAGCAAAGAAGGTGGCACATCTGCATTGCGTGGTGTGTTACAAGAATGGAAGGCAGAGGGAAACAGCATATTGTTGTCCAACGTGTCCCACAAAACCAGTTTTATGTGCAACTGGGATTTACTTCTCAGAGTTTCACAAAAAAAGTGTGGATCTTAAACTTTTTGTCTTACTGAAATGTTTATTTCAATATTTACAGGAGAATCAAATAGACTATTGTGTCAAAATCAAAGCAATAGGTCTAGTTTGCAGTAGATTGTGCGTAACAGTGATGAAGATGTACAACGTTGATTTCAAATATTTATGCATTTCGTATGGGTATATATTTTATTTTATTTTTAACTTTTATGTGTTTTTAGGGTGTATGTTTGTATTTACAATTGTATACATTTCTGTAATTTAAAAACTTATCTTAGTTGCCTGTACCTGGTCTCATCTTGATTATATAATACATGACGGCGATAGACATCATTAGCACTGAGGGACAAAAGCATGCCATGTGCACATGACGTCTTTAGACGTCATTCATTTTTATTGCTTATATTAACATTGTTCTCTAAAAAAAGGTTACTGCTAACAATAATATGATGTACTGCATGCAAGTTAACGAAAAAATTGTTCAGCCCTAGGGTTGTGTAAGTTAATATTACTGCAGCAGTGAGATGGTTAATAGTACTTTTCTGCCACGTTGGCCTATGGCAGGGCTAAATTACCATGCCCGCTACAGGTGAACTGTAAATGTGTTCTCATTTCATCAACATATATCTTCAGAGTCTTAATTTATTTGCTAGTACTTAATGTACCTTAATGATCTGGCCCACTCCAGAAACCACGTGCTCAGAATTACAAACAGTGCAATTTGTGTAACTAGACTTCTTTTCTTAATGTGAACTTAATTCTGCTAAAACATGTGCTTGGGAGGGGACCACCAGGTGGCTGTTGACAGACTGCTGCCCTGACAGAATCCACGTGCTCACCCATGCATAGATGAGCTGGTACCTTATGGACATTAACAACTACTTTTGTACATTTCCGATTGATTTATTAGCCATGGACCAGGTTTTCTCTCAGATCCGGCGTACTCCACCCATCACCAGCAACCAAGCCACGTCAGTGCATTATATTAAAAAAATTAGTCATAAATGGTGTTTATTGCATTTTCTAGTTCAGATCCACAAAATTGCGAGGAAGTTGATGTAAAAAAAACAACAGGTTATCAAAATCTTCTTAATCTGAATCACCTTGACAGTGTAAAGCAACTTGCCGTTCAAAATTTATGTACTAATTTTTTGTAATGTTTCAAACTCAGTGTTGGTTGCACAAATTAGATTATGAGATTGTGAAATGTCTTCTTTATGGCATCATGTGAAATAAAAATTGAGACACAGAATTCAGAATATTTTGGATACTAGTCATTGAGGCATCAAAAATCTCATTTATTTGTTTGCCTAAAGGTTGATGCGCGTTCGCTCTTAGCTTAGCTCTTGCTAGTTGTGGTTAGAGTGCTGATTGTTATCCTGAACTCGGTCTATAATCCTTCTGTGGTGTGATTTTATATAGTCCATTCAAGACTGGAACAGACTTATGAACATCAATCTTTGAAAAAACACGTTAGCTATTAGCAGCATTCATAGCTAGTAAAAAAGTGGTGGGAGCAGGTACTGTATCCCCACCCGCCACTTTGTTTACTAGCTATGCATGCAGCTAATGGCTAGGGTGTTTTAACCTTGGTATGATTTTCATAAGTCTGTTCCAGTCGTGAATGGACTATATTCGCGATACTTGTTTGGCTCGGTGGGTCGTGGTTGGTTCACAGAGGTACCGCCAAGTGGAGGGATTACTTCTGAGTGGAGGGTGATTCAAACTGTAATTGACTTCCGCCCAGGGAGTGCAATCTTTCTCACCGATAAGGATGCCAACAAGCGGGATGCCGGCTGTCCCGGGTTACGTACCCCGTTAGGGTACGTGGAGGTTAACTAGGTTACTACGATAATGGGTTTTGGTGATCCCGTCGGAGGGGCTAGCTCAGTCCGGCTCGGTCTCATCGGTCTATGACCAGGAACAAAATATAATGGCGTGGAAACTACTGCATGTTGTTTAGAAATAGCCGTAGGAGTTAATATGATCCTGATCACCTTCCCGGTGGCAGTACTGTAGCGGCCAGAGATGGCTGCATCTTCGACCAAGGAGGTAGTGTAGAGGCCAGAGATGGGCCACACATAATATTCTATTAACAGCGGTGCCTGATCCACTCAGCCCGGACTATAAATACGACCGCAGCTTGCCCCCCAGAGATGCGCCCAGACAATTAGAAGTATTACTACGTGCAATTGTCGGAGCTGATGACGCCGAGGTCCCAGCGAGGCTGAAGACGAAGGCATCATTCTTATCCAGGCCTTGAGGAGCTCAAAGCCGACTACATGTACAGCATCTGTGGTGAGCATAATCCAGTTGGCAGTAGGGCGTAAGGCTATCTATCGGGACCCTGTTAATCAGAATTAAACAGAATTCAATGATCTATTGCAATGATAGGCAGTACACTGTATAGTAACTGTAACGTCATTCAGTACAAGTATACAGATTATGCATAGGGTTTAGAGTAATTGTAATTGATATGTATTGTTCTTATTTCTGTAAAGAATTGTGATATTAAATGTGTTTTATATTTAGAGAATTCCCGGGTTGCTTGTTCTCATTTACCGTCAAGCTATGTTACCCCTCGAGTGTTTTCCCTTCTTGCTACATTAACGCAATTGTCATAGAAATTCTTAATTACAGAGTTGACTTAGCTGAAAACCTAGGAGTGAGTAGATAGGCAGAAGTGAGACGCTACATTGCTGGAGACTCCTCTCTTTCCAACTCACAACCCAATAGCTATGTTTCCCAACAGTACCAACCACACAAACATAACGAAGGTACCTCGAGGACAGGACCTACACAGCCATAAAAAAACTTCCATACAAGGGGGGTAAAACACGTCTCCCCCACAGATCAAAAGATCCACAAGGTTTGTGTAGCGTGCCAGGCTATATTTAATAAAGTAGTCCCAAACAGAAAAGTTTAATTCACACAGTGAGCTGAATTTCGCGATCACACCGGCCCCAACTCAGCAACGAGGCCAAACATGACACAAAATTTTGAAACACAGACACTGTCAACAATTGATTTCACGCAGCCAGCAAGGACAATGAATACGGTCAGACCACATAAACTTTAGCCTCAGCAAATTCTGCGTGCGTCGCCACCCAAGGGGCCACATCACTCCGCCCCGCCCCGCCTTCGAGGTCAACGTTGCCACTTCGCCACTGCTGTGCGCAGAGACACACGATGTTGCCAAGTCACACAAAAATGTTGTGCGGACAGTTAAAATCACCGGACCACGTGGCCTTGCCCAAGACACTTGCGCCCTATGTTTTTATACAGGTCATAAAGCGAATCATTGCACACTGTTTCCTCAGCAAAATTTTGAGTTTGCGACAAACATCGGCGACCGGTTTAAAAGTTTTAAAAACAAATTCAGGCTAACACAGAAAACTAATTTTCTAGAACACGCAGCACGAAACAGCACCGTAGACACTACCAACTGTTATCATAACACGAGTCGCCAGGCCCTCAACCAATACTTAGCGAGAATTCAGTATCCCTTACCACGTACTGAGGATATTCTAAACACATTGCAAAACTCACACTATATTACCAGCTTAGACTATAAATTAGCATTTAGCATAAATGGCATTGGACTTTACCAGTACAAATGTATGCCAATGGGGCTCTCAACATCACCACAATATTTCCAAATGTTCATTAATTCAGTGTTAGGGCCTCTTCGATGGACAGCAGCCATAACCTATATTGACAATTTATTTATTTTAGGGAATACATTTGAAGAACACGTCGCCAATATAGAGAAAGTTTTTGAAAGATTGTGTATGTTTAATGTCAAGGTGAATACAAAAAATGCACATTCGTGGAACAATCAGTTAAGTATTAGGACACATCATCACACCAGAAAGTATTACTACCAAACTAGAGAAGATGCGCGCAATCGAACAGATGTCACCGCCAGCCAACATTAAACACATACGTACGTTTTTGGGTATGACCTCATATCTTCGACAATACATATAGCACTATGCCAAAATAGCTCAACCTCTCATTAAACTTACAAAACACAACATACCGTATAAATGGGACGATCAACATCAAAAGGCATTCATACAACTTAAGCAAGCTATCATAGCAGCGTCCATCCTGCAAAAATTTGACAAGCACAAAAATATAATTCTAGCCTGTGACACGAGTAACGATGCAGTAGGAGGCACGCTTGTGCAAGAAGACCCGCTCACCAAACAATGTAGCATTATTGCATTTGCCTCTAAAAAGCTATCCTTTAACTAATCGCACTGGAATGCGACTGAACGGGAACTTGGTGCTATTTGCTATTTATGTAATCATTTTAGGAAATATTTGTATGGTCGTCACTTTGTAATCGAGACAGATCATGCCAGCCTCAGGTATTTAGGAACGATGGCAGAGCCCAACATTCGTATACAGACGATGGCCATCGCTCTCAGCGAATACGATTTTGAACCTCACATTATAAAAGGAGATCTCAACACTTTACCAGACGCTTTATGCCGCATTACCACCCATCCTAGGGTAGAAACACAAAACATTACACTCAACAACACTACATACAAAGTCAAACATAATATGCTAAACTGTTCATCATTTTACAAAGCAATAGCGGAATGTGTATTACAGAACCGAGACAAACATGAGGAAATAAATAACAGTATCATGAAATATACGACATACAATTGGGTACAAATGAAAACTTTTTTCGAAATTAATTACAAGCCAAGGACAAAACTAGGGTAGCAAACGCTACAGCAGACAAAGAAATTTACCCTATGTATGCTATCTGTACAATAATGACACTATACCAAGTAAATATGCAAATTATAATAGAAGACAACCCCAACAAAGTAGAAACACATTGTAGAGAGCCTCTGTTGAATTGCAAAATTTAAATCATAAACAAATACGGTAAACCACACTTCTTGCCAACATACCACCACGAGCAGGAATACATTAAACTTGATGATTATTCCATTTTACATTTGTGCTCTATAGATGTAAACACGTCACCTTTTGCAGGAGAATACGAATGCGGCCCTCACATCCAACATTTAAAACTTGCCTTATTGGACCCCCAAAATGCCGACACTAAATACCGCAGACTTTGTCACTGATACGGTATTACTGCGAACAGTGAAATATACCTCGAGATCAACATGCCGCAAGATCCAAGAAAATTACGATTAGTACCACAAGTTTACGTGAACAAAATCTTACAAGCTCACCACGATGCAATTTTCGGGGATGGCCACCTTGGTGCCTTTAAAACTATCCAAAAAATTAAACAAGCCTGTCATTGGGACAGGATGAATACTGACTTCAAAAACTACGTATGTGCTTGTTCTGTATGCCAGAAAACTAAGGTAGCAAACATTAAGCCAATGGGTCAGATGACTTCAATTCCACCTGAGCCACTTTTGAAAACTATTGCTCTTGATGTGAAGGGTCCCCTCCCCTCCACCATGCACGGAAACAAATTTATTCTCGTTATGACTGAGTATTATGTAGATATGTTGTCTCGAAAGCAGTGCCTTCCATTGACGCCGCTACATGCGCCAAATTCATCAAACAAGTAATTTTGAAATTTGGATGTCCCGAGCAGTATTACTATTAGCAGATATATATTTGAAAATTTCAGAAATATGTGTATAAATGCATATGATTTAGATCCATCGTGGTATTTTACAGCACCAGGATTAGCTTGGGATGCAATGTTAAAAATGACTAATCAACCGCTAGAATTATTACACAATTATGATAATATTTTAATGATTGAAAAAGGAATTAGAGGTGGAATATCACAATGTTGTAAGCGATATGTTAAAGCCAATAACAAATATTTAGAAGATTTTTATCCAAATCAAGATTCAAATTATTTAGCATATCTCAATGTAAATAATCTTTATGGATGGCCAATATCTCAATATTTACCATATGGCAGTTTCGACTGGGTTTATTATACGTTATCTAATTTAAATTACTGGAGTGAAAAAATATTAGATTTCGTGAATGATTCTGAGTATAGTTATATATTAGCAGTTGATTTAGAATATCCACAAGAACTTCATAGTTTACATAAAGATTTGCCATTTTGTCCATAAAATAAGGTAGTTTCAGGAACAAAAGAATCTAAATTATTAACAACTTTACATAAAAAATTAAAGTATGTAATTCACTATCGTACTTTAAAACAGTGTCTAAATAATGGTTAACACTTACTACAATTCATAGAATATTGATTTGATCAGTCCGATTGGCGGAAAAGGTATATAGATTTGAATACAGAGATGAGAACTAATGCTAAAAACAACTCAGAAAGAGATTTTTATAAATTGATGAATAATTCTGTTTTCGGTAAAAACAATGGACAATATAAGAAACAGAGTAGATATAAGACTGATATCAGATGCAGAAAAATGTGAAAAATTAGTAGCAAAACAAAATTTCAGAAGGAGTACTATATTTAATAAGAATCTTGCGACCCTACATATTACTAAAACAAATGTAAAATTTAATAATCCAATTTATGTGGGCATGTCAATTTTAGACATATCAAAGAATTGATGTGTGATTTTCATTATAAAGTTATGAAACCAAAATATGAAGATAAAGTCGAATTATGTTATCAAGATACCGATAGTGATACATATAACATAAAAACAGATGATTTTTTATGAAGATATGAAAACAATGATAGAAAAATTTGATACAAGTGATTATCCAAAATGACAATATTATCCAAATGACAATATTATTAACATACCTCAAATAAACAAGAAAGTTTTAGGCAAAATGAAAACATAGTTGAGGCAACAGCCACAGAAGCAAGCAATTTTTTCTCCAATTGGAGTGTTTTTATCTAACATAATTTCTTTAGCTTCCTTTTGTAATATTGTATCAGCTTCATGTCTAGATTCTAAATCTTTATGATCTCTGTAAGCAATATCATGATATTTGCATGCTTCATCTAGTTTATTTATTCCTGTATCACTTCTTTCTAATCTTTCATTCAATTTTGTAAATGGTCCACAATAATTATAGCCTGGCAAATGCATTTCAGGTAAATTTAAATTATTTTATGCCCAGTTTATAATGCCTTTGCCATGATGTTGAGAATTCCAAAATGAGTGCGGAATTACATTTAAAACTCTTTATTAGATATGGAATTCCTTTTGGATTTTTGACAACAAAATCAGAAAATGTAATGTTTAGCATATTCATTATGGTTACTTTTTCATTGTAATAATTGTTATTACCAACAATTTCTTCACCGTAAATAACTAATAATCTATCAACCAATTTTCTAATATCATCCATCGAAACATATTCTTTTGGCAAATTGTTGTATTTTTTTTATACCTTCTCCAGATCTAGCAGAATTTGTAGAAGTTGTTTTTTCTGGTGTGTTTGCTGCTAATCCTAAATATGGTTTTATATACACTTCATAAATTGGTTTTACTATATGATTATACTTCCAACCTACACCCGAAGCCCCATTTTTTTAATGATTATGTTGTTGGAATGCAGCATTGGTTGTTTTAACAATTTCTGCATAATTTTCATAATCATTAACAGTATATTTACCCACAAGAGCTTCTGGGTAATTTTCTGATAAATTACAAAGTCCTGGTTTTAAAAAATATTCTTTATCCTTAACAAATAATGTATCATTATTTATTGTTACTTGTAATGTACTACCAATGTAAAAGTTTTCCGCAACTCCACGTATGCCAAATTTTTCACTAATAACATTAATTCTTTTTGCAATTTCTATTCCGAGATTTATTGTAGAAACATCTGCTATAGGTGGCAAATATTTTAATGGAATAATACCCATTTGCTTTTGCAAATTAGGAGATTTTCGTTCTGCAAATAATTCTCTTTCAAAAGATGTTTCTTCTGGTGTTGGTGGATAGTCTTAAGTTTTTTTTTACTGCAACAGGAACTAGTGTTGTTATTCAATTTTTGTTTTCTTCACTTACTTTTTCACCAATATTTCGTAACTCTGCGATTAATAGTTGCCCTTTCTTCTTATTTTTTCATATTCTTTTTCTTGATACTTTTTATATTTTTTATATCCTTCAATGAGTAATTTAACTCGAGAAACTCCCTTCGATTCTGACATTTATATATAGATTTTTTTACTTATAACTGATCAAACTAGGGGGAATTTAAATATTTACAATAATAGAATTAAATTTGATATTCCAATAGGAGATGGTTTATCTTTTCCAAATGTTATTTATGTTTATGAATAATTTAAATTACGAACGAGAGATAAGGTTGGAATGAGGCAAACTATGATGAAGTATATAGTGTTGATGTTTGTTCTAACTTTTTTCCTTTCCAATTTGTGAGAGTAGAAATTTCAAAACATGGAAATATTATTGAAGCTATTGATAATCCAGGTATAACATCAACAATAATGAATGCTTTATTAAGATCGCCAAGTGAACAAAATTATTTAGAATTTATTGGTGAGATAAATCTGTTTCTGATAAAATAACAAAAGAGGTTAAAACTGTTTCTTATATTAAAACAAATGAAATAATCTATCAAACTATCCTCTTAGATATCTGTTTGGTTTTATTCGTGATAACTATGAAGTTTATTGGAAAGGTGGCTATAAAATTACTTTTTTTCGTAATTAATTTGATACCAACCGTTTGTTTCTTTATGAAACTTTAGATGAAGGTGATAAAGTTACGAAACATTGTACTGATCCTGGTAAAATTGTTATTGAGAAATTCGAAATTATGTGGCCTATTGTTGAATATGAATCAAACATGGTCATTGCTATTAAAGAAAAATATATAAAGAACCTAAAATACCTATTAGTTTTGATTATTGGCAATTTTTGGAAAAATAAGTTACTAAAGGAACAACTGTTTTTAACATTGATATAAAAGATCAGTTTAATAATTGTAATGTGAGAAACATTTATGTTAAAAACTATAGAAATGATATTTTTCCTAAAGAAAACTGGAATCTAGACATTGAAAACGGTATCTATCTTAAACAATTTCTTGCTAATAGTGATTTTAGAAATTCAAAAACCAAACTAGATACCAACTTTAGAAATAATGAACTTTATTATAAACCAACTGTAAACTTTGATGGTGATATTAATAACTATTCATTTTGGGGGCAAAGACCTTTGTATGTTATTGATTGTTCATACAGAAAAACTACTGTAAAAGAAAAAATAAACATAAAAATTTGTGTTGATTTTAATAAAGCTCCTGAAGAAGCTGGGACAGTTTGTAATGGTGTTCTAATTGGTAAAATAAATCTAACTTATGATTATTTGAAATAAATAATTACTGAAAATTTACAAATTTTAATATTATTAAATGGAGGAATCAACAAATTGTTCCGATATTTTAAAACAACATTTTAGACTCATAGTTCAGTGGTTACATTTAAAACTTTTATGGGTTTTTAGAAATATAGATGAGTTATTTTATCAAAAAGAAAATTTTTATTCTAATTAAAATTTTCTCATAGTATCACTTATTATAAAACACATATCAATCTTTAATATTATAAATAGATCAAATTATAGATCTTTTAGAACTTTGGGATATTGGATATGAAATTATAAAAACAGCAACTTCCATTGATAAAGAATTGGACATTGTTAATTTCAAAATTGTTTTAAAAATCAATAAAAATTATCTCAGATCAGATAATTTTTTTTAATTTTAAAGACAATGTTTATGATTTAGATTGCTGTGATGGTTGGGTTTATGGAATCAGTAATGGCTATGCTTTCAGATTTTTCTTTATTTTTAGACTTTAAAAAGTCTTATTGGTGTTTTACTTTTGTTGAATAAATTTATAAACTCTATTAATTTGTATCTTTTCATTTGTTTTTAGCTTAAATTTGCTTGTTTTGGATAGTTTTTTCATAAAATTTCAGATTTTGAGTTTTTAATTTTTTTCTTACACTATCATTACAAATAGCAGGAAATACGTAATGCTATTTTTCTTGCAATTTTGGTGTGAATTGCTTGTTTTTATAGCATCAAAATTTCTGCATGGTCCTTTTGTGAAATATTACAAAATTTTTGTGATTATAGGCTTAAATTGCTTGTTTATCAATGGAAATTGCTTGTTTTTAAACAAAAAATTGTTGTTTCTAGCAATGTGAAAAAGCCTCACGAAAACGATAAATTTGCTTGATTTTTAGTGGTTTTTCTTTTTTCACTAAATTTCGGATTTTGAGTTTTTAATTTTTTCCTGTACTTTCGTTACAAATAGCAAGTAAAAGTTGATGCTACTTTATGTTGTATTTTTGGTTAAAATTATCAGAAAATCGTGCTGCCCCAGGATCGGCCTTTCATTTCTACTTAGGGAAAAATGAATGAGTACAAGGTGGAACAAAGGTAAGTAAAAAAATTTAAATCCAACATGGCGGATGTTAAGAAGGAATGCCAAAAGCATGATGTGAATGAAGGTGAGTAAGAATCAAAATATGCAATGGTTTTAATCTGATCCTACATCCCTCTGGAAACCAAAATGACTAATGGGGATCCTAGATGGCTGATATTTTAGTAAGAGGTTAGTGTATGTCCGGAGACACAAGCTGCTGGCTGGGGAGCTGTTGCCGCCATCTTGAATTGTTATAGTTTTTACAATTTTTCCTTCAAAAATGCTCCCTACAAAATTTCCAGAATTTCTCTCCAAATCTGCGAAATTTCCCGCTAAATGTTTTTTGTACCCAATTTTCATGCGTCACCTAGTTCGAAAATAGCATGACCACACAATGTGGCTTGATCGCTCCATTTTGAGGAAGCCATAGTGAGGAGTTGAGGAGTTTTCCTGACAAAACTCAACAATTTACCTAAGAATCAGCTGCAGTGAGCAACATTTACAAGCAAATTCTACTAAAATATCAGTTATCTTTAATTTTCATTGGTCTTTTGGATTCCCGGGTGTTGGCAGTTAGGATTATCACCATCTTGTATTTTGATTTTCTTACATTCACTCCACCTCATGCTCTGCCATTCCTTGATTAACATTAGCCATCTTGAATTGCATCACCACTAACATCTGGGTTTTCGATTTTCTTCCTTACCTTTGTTCTACCTCATGCTCTTATAATTATTTCTTATCATATGCTATCTTTGACTATATTATTTCCTTAAGACTGTTTCCAAACTTAGATATTAGAGTTTTTGAGCATGTATTATAGTGATGAGGTTGAGAGGATCATCCATTTTATAGAGATCAGTATGATGTAAATGCATGTTATTTTTTGTTGGAAATTATGTTTGTTTCATTTTGATAATCTAATGTTTCTCACCAGATGTGAGTTGTGTTAAGTTGGCAATTGTATTTGTTTCCCTTTTTTGTTTTTTTGTTTACTGTCTCGTTTGTTCTCGTGCCCTTAAGTTGTGTGTATGTTGATGTAATCATGCAATAAAGGAAATGTGCAACATATGATGCTAAATTCAGTCAGTGAATTACAACAGGTTACAACCTGTTGTAATTCACTGACTGAATTATGGTGCATCATGTCAGTGTTGTTGCTGCATCTGTTAATCGTATGAACTTCTGTTCTTCAATAGTGAAAAGATGTCCAACACATCTTCAGCAAGTACGGGCAGTCTGCCGACTGTAGAAAACTTGATGGCAGCAGCAACTATAATGTTTGGAAGTTCGTCATGCAGCTCTATTTAATACACGAAGATTTATTGGACTGTGTTGAAACAAAGGGAGAGGAAGTTGACTTCAAGAAAGACTATAAGGCAAGGGCAAAAATATGTTTAACCATCATACCAAACTGGTTTGTTCATGTACAGTTGGCAATGACAGCAAAGGAGGCATGGGAAAATCTCAGGAAAGCATATGATGATAAAGGACTGCTATGAAGATTACGGATCCTAAGAACATTATTCAGTGCTAAACTATGTGATCACAGAAACATGGAAGAGTATGTAACCCAGATTATGTCGCTAGCACAAAAACTGGCTGACATCAGTGCTCCTGTAGACGATGAATTTGTCTGCATTATCATGCTCAGTGGTCTTTCATCAGAATTTGATGCAATGGTAATGGCTTTGGAAAGCTCTGGTGCAGTTATTACAACTGACTTTGTGAAGAACAAACTTCTACAAGATGATGTCAAATGGGAAGTTATTGATAAGCAAACTACAGATTCAGCTCTCCTCTTGGGCGGCTATAAAGGTAAGAAGCCATCAGGGTCTGGTTCTTATGAAGGGAAACAGTATCCAAGCAGGGAAAACATGTTTAGTTGCAATGCTTGCAATAATATTAGCCACAAGAAATCTGAATAAAGGTTCACCTAGAACAAGGGAGCAAGGCAGGTTAGAACTGATGCATGTGATTGCTCTTTATTTACAGCGCTGACAGCAAGCATGAGTTCAAGTGATTGGTATGTTGACACTGGTGCAACTAAACACACAACAAACAGAAAGGACTGGTTAAATAACACTGGTTAAATAAAACTTTGTAGCACAGCAGACTAAAAGGGATGGTACTATTAAAATCAGTGACATTGTATATGTTCCACAGATTTCTACAAACCTTCTGTCTGTCAGTACAATGGTGGCTAGAGGTATTGTTGTTTTTTCGGAGTCAGGCTGTATGATGTATCACAAAAGGGACTTTAGCATTCAAGGTGAGGTTATGGCCACAGCAGCAAATGTTTGTGTTTTCTATAAGCTAAACTTACCCACTGAGATGGCCTACGCAGCAGTAATTAAGCCTACATGAGAGCTGTGGCCCAAAAGGCTTGCACATCTTGGTAAAGAGGGACTGAAACAGCTCAAGGAAGGTATGGTCACATGTGTAAGCTGTTCAGACACGAATGAGTTACCTTGCATTGCCTGCATGAAGGGCAAGCAGAGTAGGAAGCCATTTAAGAAGAACAGTGGAACTCTTGCCTCAGAGATGTTGGAACTTGTTCACTCTGATTGTAGCCCAATGTCTGAAGAGAGTTTAGGTCGTGCTCGATTAACATTCATTGATGGTGCAACAAGAAAGACTTTTGGGTACTTCCTTCAATCCAAGAGTGAAGTATGTAAAAGGTTCAAGGAATTCAAAGCAGCTGTTGAGAGAGAAACTGGCATGCAAGTGAAATGCTTGCACTCTGATAATGGTAAGGAATATGTGAACCATAAAATGAAGCAGTTTCTCAACGACAATGGAATTAAACACCAGACAATGGTAGTGTACACACCTGAGCAAAGTGGAGTGGCTGAGAGAGCCAACTGAACTATTGTTGAAAAGGCCAGAGCAATATTTCAAGAAGCTGGTTTGGAAAAACGCTTTTGGGCTGAAGCAGTGAATACTGCAATTTACCTGAAGAATAGATCACCAATGAAGGCACTCAAGTTGTAACCTCAGAAGTAACCTGGACTGGACAGAAAGTCGATTTAAGTCACTGAAGAGTTTTTGGCTGTGAGGCGTTTGTTCATGTCCATAAACAACTACGAGGAATGTAGGATGTAAAGTGCAATAAAATTGTGTTTGTAGGATATTCTGATTTGACCATGGGCTACAGACTCATTAATCCCAAGTCACCCACTAGGATTGCGAAAGGCAGAGATGTGCTGTTTATTGAAGAGACTAAGCATATTAAAGAACAGACGGAGGGGAGCACAACCAACTGATACAGAGATTCTACATGTGCCTGATACCTCTACATCAGATTATGTGGCTCGGCCAGAACAACCAGAGGTGCTGATAGAAGATGGTTGGTGAGGCTGGCCAGAGAAAGTGGACACACAGTTACAGGTACTTGCTGGATCAGATGTGGAACTGGAAATGGAAGATCATGAGCCTGAGCAGAATGCAGGATCCAGTTAGAGCGCGACAGAAGAAGACGTATCCAGACTTTGTAACATATGCTTCCAGCAGTCAGCCTCTGAGTGATCCAAAGTGCGTTCCAGAAGCATTCTCCAGTAGTCAAGGAGAGATGTGGAAATATGCAATGGAAGAGGAATATAAATTACTGCTGAAAAACAACATGTGGGAACTTGTTGACAGGCCAAATAGCAACATAGTACAGTGTAAATGGATTTTCAAAGTCACAAAGGGAACAAATGGAGATGTGGAGAGGTATAAGGCTAGGTTAGTGGCCAAATGATTCAGTCAAAAGTATGGCATCGACTACAAAGAAACCTTTGCCCCTGTTGTGAGACATTCAACGATTAGATTACTGTTGAATTGGACCTGAATGTTTACCACCTTGATGTGGCAACTGCTTTTCTTCATGCCGACTTGGACGAGCAAGTCGTCATGGAATAGCCAGAGGGTTTCATCAGTGAGGCAGATAAAGGAAAGGTGTGCAAGTTGAATAGGGCAATTTATGGCTTAAAGCAGGCATCAAGAGCCTTCAACAAACAGATTCACCACAACATGATAGAGCTAGGTTTCTCAAGGTCTGAACATGAGTCATGTATGTGCCAGAGAAGAAGTGAAAGTGGAGAGTCAATAATGATTGTTGCTCTATATGGGGATGATTTTTTTGTGTTTCGCAGTGACCTGGCTGAGAAATCAAGACTAGTGAAAGAGCTAAACAAAAATTTTGAAATCAAGGATCTGGTGAAGTACAAGACTGTCTGGGAATAAGAATTGTCAGGGACAAAGAGGGAATGGTGATCAGACCAGATCAGAAGAGATATACAGAACAAGTATTGGAGCGTTTTGGAATGCTAGACTGTAAGCCTGTGGGAACACCGCCGATTGAGGTCAATCACAAACTAACTTGATCAACAGATGAAGAAGTGTGTGCATCAAACCATCCGCATCAACAATTGGTGGGTGCCATAATGTACTTCTTGGCCAACTGTACCAGCCCAGACATTGCTCACATAGCCAGTGTACTCTGTCAGTTTAGCAGTGGTCATGATGACCAGTATTGGAGTATGGTCAAGAGAGTGTTAAGGTATTTGAAGGACACTTTGGACTATGCCCTAGTGTTTTAAAGACTGGTGAGGACATCACAGGCTATGTGGATGCAGATTGGGGGGGGGGGGGACGAATTGGATCGCAAGTCATACAGTGGTTGTGTTCAAGATGAATGTTGCAGCTGTGAGTTGGGAATCCAGAAAGCAAAAAACTGTGGCCCTCTCTAGTGCAGAGGCCAAGTATATGGCCATGAGTGAGGCTACAAAGGAGGCTATGCACCTCGAAGGGTTGTTAAATAAATTGTGTGGTAGAGATAAACCGATTGTCGTGTTCAGTGATAGTCCAAGTGCGCATAAACTACTGCACAATCCAGTGTTTCATAGGTGCACAAAGCACATAGACATACGGCATCATTTTATCCGAGAAGCAACAGAAACTGATCAGATGGTTGTTTATTATTTACCAAGTGATAGAATGGTTGCAGATGTGTTAACAATGGCTCTACCATACCACAAACACTCGTATTGTGTCAATGATTTTGGTTTGAAGACATTCTTGCAGTACGTCCATGAGTGAATGCAATTTGTTGGAACCATTAGAGTGGGGAGTGTTGGAAATTATGTTTGTTTCATGTTGATAATCTAATGTTTCTCGCCAGATGTGAGTTGTGTTATGCTGGCAAGTGTTTTTTTTTTTTTTTCTGTCTCATTTGTTCATGCGCTTGTAGGTTGCGTGTTGTTATTGTAATCATGCAATAAAGGAAATTTGCAACACTTAATGCTAAATTCACTCAATGATTTATAAAATTTTGCTTTACATTTTCAAAAAATTTGGAGATATGTAAGTATATTGTGTAACATATCATCAGTCATATATTATGAAGTCATATATATATATATATATATATATGGAGAGAGAGAGTGTGTATGTGTCTGTCTATCTGTCTTCCCCCCCCCCCCAATTGGAAGCAACTTTCTCGGAGTCCTGCTAAATATCTACTTGCAGGCCCATTTCGTATCCTTCCGCCAAATGTAAACAAACATAGCCATGTGACTACCATGTAGCATCTGTCAAAATCAATGTTTACATGCCATTGTGTCTTTACATGTGTTCGTATACTTTCGCTACACCTAAACATAAACATTGAAATGTGACTTATTCTTTTATACCTGTCAGATGTGTTGTTTACAGATTTTCAAAGAATTCTGTCATAGATCTGTTTCAAAAACTATTTTGTACGAAAATTCACAGTTTAGGTGTATAACATTATTTAGGTCAGCTTTATGACGTTTTAAAAATGCCTGAATTGAAGACAGTTCTTACGATTACGTTATAGTAACACATTTGTTTTCTATGACATAGCACATTACACGTAATGTACGTTAATATTTTGCAGTGACTGTGCTAAACACTTTTACAACTGCGGGGTAATGTCTTGGGTTATTTCTTTAAAAGGACGGCCTCAGTTCGAATAACGAAGGAATAGCTAGTCCAATGAAAAAGCGACATTAAAATCAAACACGCAACTCGCGTTGCTCATTTTTTGTTATAGAAACTTAAAATATAGCAGTGAACATGCACACAAATAAACCTACCATAACTTTTATTCCGCTCATATTTATATGTATTGCTACTTATTGTGTATTACGTTTATTGGAATGTATTGGGGCTGGGCTTGGTTATTTTGTTGATTGGTGGTAAATCACGTTACACGACTGTGTTTCAAACACCCACCAGGGCAAAGGTACAACATTGTGATAAATAAACAAACGTGTATGTAAGTAAATAACTTTGCCATAAAAGCAGTTCACATTTACAACGTATATAGTTAGTATCAAATATTCAAAATCATGCACACGCAGGGCCAGCGTATCGACGATGCACAAAGGCACGCCATTTCACAGACGCAATGATTAACGAAACACACATCACAGTATATTTATTACTGCTGTGGAAACACAGATTTATCACAACATCATAACTTGCCTAGGTAGGTTTAATAAACACAACATCTACAAACATGATGTGGTAATTTGAAGTATTTTTCGGAGTAAGTATAATTTACGCTTTGTTTGGTAAAACAGCAACACGCCATGTCATCATGGTGCGTCACGTCTGCCAACTTCACTTTGTTTCTGCCCCGCCATCATATCTAAATATATTAAAATAAGTATTCAAACATTAAAATCTCTTTTCAGTTGTAAATCACAAATTCAAAAATCATTATTTTGCTGTAATAAGCATGAAATATGCTACAATTGAAAACATGTACAATTATTTCCCCATACTAGCGAAGTGAAACTTTCCAAGTGTGAAAGAGACGAAGACAGAGAGAGAGCGCCAAGCCTCGCTCAGCAGACAGTTGCTTCAAAGTTGCTCTCGTTTGATAAAACAATACCGTACCATTACGGCCTACTCACAATATTTTCCGCTGTTATTTTAAACTGTAAAAGTGAGATATGTTGCCATCGGGGCTACCTAAATATTTAAATATTTCTATAGACACCGTTTAATTTACAAATAGTATACTAAAAGAATTGTTTAAAATAATATTTTAACTGTGACCTGTTTCTTACCGGCCATTGCCAACACGCTGCTGATCTCGCTGTTGATAATTCATATTTAAAAAGAAGTAAATATTACAAGTTATAGAATATATTAAGGTAAAGTTTCATTTATTCAATAATACAATACTCTAAAGTTAACCACAGTGTTATATATTTGTGGAATATAGGTTATTGAAAAAACATGTTGACTTGTTATGCCTAGAGTGTTTTTTCAAAGGTTGATTGTCAAAATTCGCTTCCACTTGGGAATGGACACACACACACTCACACTCACTCACTCACTCACTCACTCTCACATTCACACACTCACACTCACTCACTCACTCACACATTCACACACTCACACTCACTCACACAAACACTCTCTCTCTCTGTATGTATGTATGTATATATATATATATATATATATATATATATATATATATATATATATATATATATATATATATATATATATATATATATATATATATATATATATATATATATATATATTGGTCTGCTTGATTATTCTCCTGTATGGAACGCCATATTAAATATGATAGACAAGGATATGTCGCGTAATGTATCTGCATAACCATATAGGTAATATATACATAGCATTAGCAAACGATTAACATGCTACTCTCACTAGTAGTGGGAAAATTGGGTTTGCTGGGGCAGTGAGTTGAAGGTTTGGATTCTAGTATTTCCATCATCTTGGATTATGTCTCAGCACCATCTTGGATGGCCTTGTCCTTTGGCCACAATATTGGATGATGTCACTTCCTGTGACATAATCCCCTATGATGTCACCCTCTGTGACATCACATCTTGGCAGTCATCTTGTTTTGTCTGCTGTAGGCAGCCATCTTGTTTAATCTGCTGCTTATCTTCGTTCAACTACTGCCTGCTAGAGTGTGCATGTGTTGTCTGGCAGCCATCTTGTTCCGCCTGGTATAGTTGCAACAGGAGTACACATTACAGCACACCCTAACTGTCATCATTAGAAAAAAAGAAATTATATATGTAATCTTATTATTAGTATTTATGTACTTTAGGGCACTTGGTTGATATGATAAACTGTATTTCATCACTGTATTTAATTAATTATCAGGGGTGCTCAGAAGCTATGCACCCCACTGTCTGATATATAAATTTTATTTTAGAACTTTAAAAATAATTTATGCAATTTTGCATTAAAATTAATAATGCTGTACTTTCATTATGGTATTTTACTATTTATCATATACTTTTGTAATAATTTTTAAAATTTAGTTTTTCATTAATGTCAATTTAATTTTTAGTTTAAATATTTTTGTATGTTGACCTTGTAATGTGGATTTTTATTTATTTTATATTGTTATAATTTTTCATTGATTTATATTTTTGTACATTTTACACACATATTTTTTTAATTTAGTTACAATTTTTTTTAATAATTAATAATTTTAATTGGTATGTGGGAATTTAGTTTATTTACTACTGTATTTCATGTTGTAGTGAATTATTAATATATTCTATCGAGAATATTGTGCTACTTTGTGAAAGTGTCTTGCTAACATATAAGATTGAATGTGACAGTGGGAAGATGGCTATGATGGCGAGAGTGTGGCTTCGTGTGCTGGAGCCACATGTATTGCAGATGAGACTGCAGCACGAGACAAGAAGCCCATTATTAAGGAGGAGATGACATTTGAAGATAACTTGGTGTGTGAAGAGATTTCCACAGGTGTGTATGTATAGTTTTGTTACGGCTAGTGCTTGCATTAATGTTGATGTTGGGTGTTGTGCCTGGAAGGAAGAATGCTTTCAGAGTTAATAAAATGAGACTTGCATACTTATGCCACTAAGTTGCAGGTATTCTTTTGGAATTAAGAGTCTCGGCATGTTGCTTGTTCTCTCAACAGTAAATCACATTTGTGAGGTGGAGCTTCAGTATTGATGTTAATGCAAGTGGCAGCTGAAGCGAGTGGTACATAGAATCCTGTTGGCTGTGTTTTGTCATTAGAGTTCTTCACACAAGTACAGTGTTCTGTTATACACATGTGTGTATGCAAATATTGTGTGTTCTCAATAGCAGTCTTTGAAGTAGTTTATGTAGGCAACATATGTCGATCGCTTATCCCAAAATAATAACCTCAAATAACTATGAAAAATCTATTTCAGAGTCTGTAACATTTCGTGTCACAGTTGGCAGCTGGTCAGTGAGCACATATGGAAGTTTCAGTTTACACTTAATGAAGGTTTTTAACCATACTATAAAACTTGAATGTGTTTGCCATTGTTTGCATGAAAGATAACTGAGCTGTATTCAATTTCTCACAACACTCTGCTCAGTATTTCTTTGGAAATGGAAGTAGTTGCTCCTGTAATTCTTGTTATCAATGTTCTGATACGTCATACGTGTTGCATAGGCTTTGCCTTTAGTGTAACTCCAGAGGAAAGAATTGAAGTGGAGTAATGTGAGGTGATCTGGTGGCCATGATGTTGGACCATCGCATCCAATCCAGCGACTGGGAAGTGTTTATTCAGGAAATCACAAACAGTTAATCTTTAGTGTGGCAGTGTTATCTTCTTGAAACAAGAGCCAGGGGTGAAACTTTTTAAACTGAGGTGTTTCAAGTATATACTTTTAGATCAGCTGCACAGCGAGATATGTGAAGTCCAATTTCATATAATTAGTTTTGCACGGATGTGCTCATTGCTTCAGTGTAAGACTCTTTGTAGATGCTAGTTCTCCAACAGTGCAGTGTTTTATATGTATTGAAAATTGGCATTCGAGCTGAACATAGCAATTACCACTGTCTACGAGAAGTTTTTATTAATCATCACCAACTTCTCCTTGTAGTGTATGGCTGCTCTGTGGAAGGGGTATAACTCAGGGAAGCAGAGCTACTACTGATTGAACTAATAAGCAAAGAATCCTTTAAATACAACACATTCATTATGACAATAATTACATAAGATAGAACAAAACAATTAACGTTTAACAGAACAAGGTGACACCGGCTAACAGCCAGATCATGACTGCACTCACTGCTCACGTGACACGTGGGTAAGCACGTGCGCAAAAAGGCCATGACATGGACTTCCCCGTTACGGGATTATTGTTTAAAGTGTACTATATGTTTCTCTATTTTCTTTCAGGACTGAAAAAGTGTTATAAAATGTCAAGTCTTTTTCTAAAATATTTCACTACGTTACTGTCAAATTCAAAGTGTGCATTGCACGAAGAACAAGGACATTAATATTCCAGCATAAACGCCTCAAAATGGAACAGTCAACGAATACAAATATTCCACGATTTAAATTCTAAGTGTGATTATGTAACAAAATTCCTTGTGTGCCATTTACTTTCAATAATAAAAGTTTTACTCAGCATGCATAGCACTTCCGCTTGTGTGAACCCCGTAGGCAGCTCTGGTAGGTCCGTGAGACGCTTGCCTCTGCGCAGTCGTTCGAGGAGAGCTGGCGAGGTAATTCGCTGTCACGTACGCACTTCATATTTTTGCATTGAGTTAGATTTTCCATAGTTTCATTTTTTACCAGTTAACCTTTGCTTTGCATATGTTTTGCCAACATCCCCAGCCTAATGCTTCCACTTAAATAATTACTGTGCAGCCCTTGTAGCTTTTTTAAACTTAAATCGAGGAGAGGAAGAAAGATGTCGAAGAGGACATGTGGCCCGCACAATATATGAATTAGGCACCATCCACCCATGTTATGGGCTTTTGATTGTAACTTTTGCATAATTGCTGTGTGCAATATTAAGGGTAATCATTTTATGTATGTATTTCAGGGTAATTTTCATGTTTAATTGTGTTATGGCTACATCGCCCACTGCCACGCAGTCAAATATCGCCAAGTCCATATCTGCGCCATCCATGCGCTTTAAGAGTTTATTCTTGTAATATAATGTGCGCTTAAATTAATCTCAGGGTAATATGTATTGTTTTGTTCAGGGTTCCGTATATTTCATGTGATTGATGCTTTTTATGTATGACCACGCTGTCTTTTGCATGTGTCTGATTTTCCCGCCATCAAGAGTGTTATAAGCTTTTGTATGCTTGAAGATTAAGAGGGATAAGTTTCCCAACACCGCTACCACTTTGTCCAGTAAAGATTTTGCTGTTTTCATGGAAAACTATTGCAGTTACATCTACACTACGTGATCCGCTACGAACTTCAGCCAGCGGCGTCCGCCCATTTTAGAATACTTTCACACATCTGCGTATTTATTGTGCCTGTTCATGTCGTTCCCCATGTTTCATGATTGATATTTGTGTAATTTGTATGGCGGTATTATTTTCCATCCTAGCCCTGCTAATCTATGACACGTTACAAAAAGAAATTAAGCACACAGAGAAGTAAGTTTCACGTATTTTACTACGTGAGTTATAACACATGGTGGCACTATGCTACCTCCTATGCTATAATACTTTGTTACGGAAGTTCCCTAGGCATTCCAGGTGAAGGCGGGCCTGGTTAATTGTTAAGTTGTGGAAAGGCATTAAATGGTGTTGGAGAACCAGTATTTAACAACTACGTCCTGACTAACTTGAGGGTTATTCTGGAGGAACCAATGGGAGTTGACAATTACCAGAAGGGTAAAGTCATTGGTTGTTAACACCGTTGGGTGGGGAGGGCGGAGGTCCTGAAGGGACGTGCTCAACATGACCTGTTACCAAGGGTTTCTTCTGGATTTCACACCAGGAGGTTGTAATGAAGGCGGAGTGATGTCTTCAGGATCCTCTGGAGGCTCCAGTCTCCCAGAAGCAGTGGCTGCTGAAGAAGTGGTGGTACTACTGGTTGGCATTGTCTTCTACTGGTAGAAATCCTGACCCTCGTGAGCGGTAGGATCTGCGGATGTGCCAGTAATCACGCACCCTGGTGGCTACCTCCGGCCCGTGCGAGCGGTGGAAGTATAGAGACTGAAGATTTATAGTCATGCCAGATCTTTTATACTTATCTCTCGTAGGAGCTCTATGGCGAGGGGTGTGGGGAGTTATAACCTCAGCCTGCAGGGATTGAAAATTCCAGGATGCTGAGGCTGCGCTATCATCCCTTATCTTCAGCTGTCTGGTGGAATAGGCTGGGTGCTGTCCTCCCTTGCTGCATTCTGGAACTTGCTTGGCTTGGTTGGAGGGAGTGGCAGTTCAGCCAAAGGTACAATCTTGTGGAGGGGGTTTTGACGTGACGGCTGCTTGGAGTTTCTCTGGGCGAACAGTACAAGCTGGGATCACGTGTCTGTAATCTCTTCTGGCATTGCACCATGTGGTATCCTGTAGACACGTGTCTCGCCTATTCAGCACTGTTATGGTTAAGGACTTGTCCCAGTATGAACCGTGTGCTCAAGATGGTGCGGAGTAGTAATGTAGTGTGTGCATCCTAGATGCAGAAATGCGTCATGTGTCAACTTGAAGCATTTGGTATAAGATGGACAGCAAATAACTGATTTAAGTAATATTTAAATAATAGAATACAAATTGTTCAATCTGAATACATAAATAGTTGAGGATATCAAGAAGTATACTATTCCAACCCTAAGACTGATAATATTTGGGTACCCCATGGTAGTGCCCGTGGACACATTTTGTTTTTAATTTATTTAAATAATTTCTGTACTAATGTATCTAATTGTAATTTAGTGTCATTCAGATGACATTAATATTGTAGCAAGTATTATAATTAGTAAAATTCTGGGAACATTTATCAAACTGTACAGGACCTAAACGACTGGTTTCTATTTCATTAATTATTTTTAAATGCTGCAAAAACTGATTTCATTCAGTTCTCCCTTAAAAACTAATCAGATCCTTTGAATATGCTTATTGATCAAAATGCAGTTAAGAAAGTACAAAAAAACATGTTCTTAGGTGTCATAATTGATGGTACACTTAGCTGGAATTATGATATTGAAAATATAACTAAAAAACGAAGCGCAGCATATTTTGCTTATTTGCTCATTTATAAAATATGGTTTAATATTCTGGGGAATTAATTCTAAAAAATTGAGATAAAATATATTTAATGCAAAAAGAGAGTAATACGTATAACTCTACAGAAATTACTACATACGCATTGTAAACCTTTTTTTAAATGTCTTGGAATTATCTCCTTTCTGTGTATCTAAATATATAATTCACTACTTTTCATTTGAAAATCTAGTGATAGTCAATGCCAATTAAATGCTCAAATTCATTGTCATAGTACAAGAAGAAAAAATAATATTTTTTTGAACTATGTTAAAAAAATAACTCTATAAAAGTGGTACAAAACTATGATAAAATACTGTATAGTAATTTGCTGCATAAACTTAAAAGAACAGGTGAATTTTCAGAATTCCGTAAAAGCTTATTCAACTTCTTACTTGACCGCTGCTATTATGTGGATGAATTTTTCAAACAAGGAAGTTGATACAATAGATATGAATTAGACCTATTTAGAATGTAACGTATTGTGATATTTATTTTAATAATTGTTCACATTTTCATGTATAGGTTTTTTAATTATGTTGTTATGTGGTGTATTCCCTTGTATTATATATACTATACATTTGACATGTTCTATATCAGGGAATGGAGATCAATAGAACCCGAATGAATGAATGAATTCACAGCAATTGAGCACTTTTGAGCCTTGCTTAATTTAAACATTCGGCCCACTGCGCATTTCTCCCTTACGTGTCAATATAAACATCGCTATGTGACACATCCACATCAGGTGTTTACAAATACATTGTATTTACTCAATAAAAAGCAGCATAGTAATAACACCTGAAATATTATAAATAACAACAGTCCAAATACGTACATGCTAGTTCTTTTGAATGATTATTTAACTTTGTGAACAATTCTTGGTTTGTATAACACTGACGTTACAGTTCAGGATGTCAACTGGTATAATAGGATGAGTAACTATTGCTCCCATTTTTTCTCATCTTGTCATGAAATGAAACATATTTTTGCTTAGGATAATTGCCTCCAAGGTTAAATATCATATATAATTTTCGTACTGCATTTGTGTTTTAAAGATGGCAAAATTTAAACGTAGTGAAGAAGTATTAGGCCTATTTTTGCGGTTGAATTGGTAACAGGCTGGTCCTAGGCATTCACAACGAAATGATCACATCATGAAAATGCTTATTGTAAACACAGACTGAGAATCACAGTTGGAGGGAACTTCGAAACTGTGCAATCGCTGTAATTGTATCAGAAATAGACATGGAATATACAGATGTGTTAGTGTAATTGAATGCAGAGACTAACATGTACTTCTCACCTGAAAATAATACCATTCACATGTAAAAAATGCAGTTCGAGTTACAACATGTGTGGGGTTTTTGTATTTAAAGGACACATTTCCAAACTAGGTGATGCTAAATTGAAAGAAGGTATTTTCGTTGGACCGCAGATTAGAATTCTACTGATTTTGAAGACAGACTGAACTTGTTAGAGTGGGTTGCATGGAAGTTTTTTGATCTGTGGTCAGGGGTTTTCTGGGAACAATAAAGAGGAAACCTACATTTAACTTGTTCATGATCTTCTGAAAACCTATGAGAACCTTGGATGCAGGATGTCTTTGAAGATCCACTTCTTGCATTCACACCTTGACTTTTTTCCCTGAGAACCTAGGAGCTGTCAGTGATGAGCAGTAGGAACAATTCCATCAGGATATACGTATTATGGAGGAGAGATACCAAGGTAGATGGGATCCAGCTATGATGGGCGACTACTGCTGGTTTTTGCAAACGGATGACACCTCCGCTCATAAAAGGAAAAAATTAACCAAACTATTGACTTTTATTATTCTTTTAATTGTCATTTTCATTGCTGTTGTGGAAATGTAAGGTAAAATAAACATGATTCAAATCATTCTGTTAAGAAAAAAAATTTAATAACTTCAATTTAATTGTAAACAAGAGTTACATCAATATAACAAATGAACTGTAATTTGTCAATATTAATATTATGCTAAGACCCATAACAAAAAAACTGTACACACTGCAGAATTTTAATGGTCATATTATAATTCAGTACACCGAAAATACTAAACAACAACTTTTTATGTTGATGTTATTGAAAAAAAGTTTAAATTTGTTGGCCAGTGCAATTACGAGGGATGTGAGTATTCTGTGATTCTGTGATCGCGGAATTATAAGAGTTCCGCATAATCGCAGAATCACACATCGTCACACACTGTTTAAATTGTTGATGTAGAAAAAAGTTATATTTGTTGTCATTTTTTGTATCTTTTGGTATTCAAGGTATTACTGCTAAGGCAGGTAATGGTTTGTTGTAAATGTGTTTCTTCAGAAAGACGCAGCATGAAAAGGATCCTGCTCCTAAAGAGATTATTGATATTGACACCCACTATATAATATGTTGGAAGACTTCCAATTCATGAAGGGAATATGGACAGTACTGCTGTCATTACATTTCCTATAGCAGAATTTTGTGTTTTCTATCGCAGAATTTGTAATTCCCTGTCGCAGAATTTTGGCAACATGCGTTCGTTAATCGTTGATGGCAGTTCTTCACTTTTAATTCCATCCACTGTGATCCTGTTTAGCATATTCTCTGGGCACTATTCTAACAAAATTTAAATATGTATTTGATATAATATGCAAGAATAATGGTGAAACAAATCTATGCACAATCCCAATCACACTAACTACATCTACAAACACCTGTATGTATGCACAGGTTGTGTGGTCAAACAGGTGCAGTTAGCTGCTGAGATATGGCAACGCTGGGTGGGCAAGTGGTCGACCCCAACCTTCCCTGGGAGACAGTTTCGAGCAGCACACCAGGAAGATGGGCAGGAAGGGAGGGACAGGTTCTAGGAAGTAGCAACACATTCCAGACACATTGGCACTGAGAGTATTGCAGGTTGCATTAAATATAGTTCGGAATTCAAGGCACATAATTAACCAAAGTCCTAATGGACTAAATGCTAACTTAGCCCTTAACTTAAACTTCTCTACAATTAAGAAGAACAGTGCAGCAAGAGATTAAGTGTAGTTGCCCACATTGTCAAATCACCAATGCACAAGTCACATCTACTGGAACAAATGGTTAATTTAAACACCTTCTTCCTTATGGTTGCACAAGGTAAGGCAGCTGACATTTCCTGGTGCAGCAAATTGACACAGTGTACAGCTCTGACTGAGCTATGACATATGTTTGGTGTTTGCACAGTGGGGGGCCTGCGGAACTGTACCTTTATAGATCTGCACATACATCTGCAGGTTGCCAGTTTGTCCAAATGTCATGTAACACTCACCACTGTGAACGTAACATAACATTTATTAACATTTTGTAAACTATTCTTACAACAATTACTTAAAAGTATTTATATTAGTAGGTAATAGTAGCAATAAATTTCATCACTGTAGTAATAGAATGAAGTGATAGGACAAAAGCAGAATTAAACATTGTATTCAAATATTTTTATAGATTTTTTTATTTGTAATTTTGTAGGTCATCAGAATGTCAAGGTTCAGATTACCTGAAAAAAAAATTTGTAGTCATCCAGCTGGAATGAGAACACAGGGTCTTGAATCCTCTGTCTGAACTCACATTTGCTATGTACCAATATTTTTCTGGCTCGCTTTATCTAATTATAATCCTCTAACATACTAAAGCAGTACATATTTTCAGTACTATACTCTGTAAGTCATAAATGTAAATACTAATATTCCTGTTAAATGTGAAAGTGAATGTGTACATTTTCATTTTGGGTCGAATTTTGTGTATTTAAGTTTTCTTTTATTGTGTTTGTAGAATCTGCAAGAGATTATGCAATTCTTTCCACAAATGAAGAAGTGATGTGTGAAGAATACACTGAATTTTCCAGAAATGTGGATAATCCTGGGTCAGCGTGTCCATCTGGTTTCTCAGTTCCATCATCACAGTCAGAAAAGTCAAGGTTGACATCACAGATGAAAGACAACGAATCAAAACAACTGGTGTATAAGACAAGTTCTTTCGAGATTGCTGAAAATACCACTGGTTCACAAAGTACAGAAAAACCTTTCCAGTTTTCATTACATTCTGCTCAATTCTCCCAAAATAGTGCTCTGTACATACACATGAAAACACGTATTGGTGAGAAACCCTTTCAGTGTTCAATATGTTCTGCAAATTTCTCTCAAAAGGGTACTCTTAACTTACACATGAGAAAACATACTGGTGAGAAGCCTTTTCAGTGCTCAATATGTTCTGCTAAATTCTTTTATAAGAGTGAGCTGAACGTACACATGAGAACACATACTGGTGAGAAGCCTTTTCAGTGTTCAATATGTTCTGCAAATTTCTCTCAAAAGGGTACTCTTAACTTACACATAAGAAAACATACTGGTGAGAAGCCTTTTCAGTGTTCAATATGTTCTGCTAAATTCTCTCATAAGGGTGCTCTGAACGTACACATGAGAACACATACTGGTGAGAAGCCTTTTCAGTGTTCAATATGTTCTGCTAAATTCTCTCTTAAGAGTACTCTGAACTTACACATGAGAACACATACTGGTGAGAAGCCTTTTCAATGTTCAATATGTTCTGCTAAATTCTCTGATAAGAGTACTCTGAACAAACACATTAGAACACATACTGGTGAGAAGCCTTTTCAGTGTTCAATTTGTTCTGCTAATGTTTCTCAAAAGGGTTATCTGAACATACACATGAGAACACATACTGGTGAGAAACCTTTTCAGTGTTCAGTATGTTGTGCTAAATTCTTCAATAATAGTGATCTGAACATACACATGAGAACACATACTGGTGAGAAACCTTTTCAGTGTTCAATATGTTCTGCTAAATTCTCTCGCAAGGGTTCTCTGAATTTTCACATCAGAATGCATAATGGTGAGAAGCCTTTTCAGTGTTCAATATGTACTGCTAAATTCTCTCGCAAGAGTTCTATGAATTTTCACATCAGAATACATAATGGTGAGAAGCCATTTCAGTGCTCAATATGTTCTGCTAAATTCTGTCTTAAGAGTACTCTGAACGTACACATAAGAACACATACTGGTGAGAAGCCTTTTTAGAGTTCAGTGTTTTACTAAATTCTCTCATAAGGGTAATCTGAACTTACCTGTGAGAACTCATAAGGGTAATCTGAACTTACATGTGAGAACACATACGGGTGAGCAACCTTTTCAGTGTTCAATATGTACTGCTTAGTTCTCTCGCAAGAGTTCTTTGATTTTTCTCATCAGAATACATAATGGTGAGAAGCCTTTTCAGTGTTCAATATGTTCTGTTGAATTCAGTTCCAAGAAAAATGTTATGCAACACATCAGAACACACAGGTGAAAAGCCTTTTTAGGGTTCTTTATGTTCTGCTGAATCCCGTTTGAAGTGTTGTTTAAGCCATCACATCACTACGCACGTGGGTGAGGAATATTTTTTGTGTACAGAGCTGAACAGATTCTGTACGAAAAAGTTATGATTTATTCATGCACAGCTTAATTTACTGTAGTGTTTAGTTTGAAATGTTTTAATAAATTTCATGTGTAATATTGATTACTGTATAGATTAGATATTTTTATCCATAAAATTTAATATTATTTAATGATATAGTACTACAGTATAACTTCAATTATTCAAACTCCAACTATCCGGATCACGTTGAGTAAAAATTAAACAATGACACATAACCCTGCAAGAAATGGAATTAATAGCATATTTACATGTGTACCTACACATCAAGTCATATATTAAAAAATCTAATCTAGCTATATCTCCTTGTTAGGCATCCATCTTATACGTAGTTCTAATCCTAATATGTACAGCGGTGAAGTGTCTGTCTTTGTGCATACACCGGCACTGTGGAGTGTGTCTATAAGTGATACTACATGTTTGTGTGGACTGTCTGTCACTGTCTTCCGAAACCTTATTGCTGGTGAAGGGTAAAAGGTCTGTTTTTCACTGGTCGAGATTACTACATCATAATAACTGCTGTTTTTACGAGTTAAATTATTTCAAATAAGTTATCACTTACTTAGCCGGTCGTCCCCTCGGCTTAAGTGCGGCATGGGACGGATACGGCCACGTGAATCTTGGTGTGGGTCTCCACAGTGATTCCCTGTACCGTCCAGGCATCAACTCTGCTTTGGTGGCACAAGGGGACATCAAGCGTCGTCTTTTAGCACATGGTGTTGAGGCGCCTGCTTCTGCAGCTACTGATAAGGAGGGCACAGGAACAAGGGACATTGAGGTAGTGCGAGGGAGTGGCAAAGGAAGGCCCTCTACCTCGACTGTGCGGGTTCCTACCTGTGGGGTAGGCTGTTTCTGTGAAGTGCAGTGCAAGGGAATGGCAGCTGACTGCCCTCAACTTCGACTGCTGGTGCTCCTCGACGAAGGTCCTGGTAGTTGAACGCATAGACAGTCGTGATGTCCAGGTCCTTCGTTGAGGCAGTGCAAGGGAGTGGTGGACAACTGCCCCCAACCTCTACTGCGGGTAGTGCACCAGGTGTAGGGTTGTGGGAGGCATTGATGGTCTCGATGCCTAATTTATCGGCTGCTGATCAAGCAGCGCCATTGAGGATGAGAGGCCCGTTCGGCCTCTTATCCTCGATGGCGCCGACGGGTGGAGCTTCCTGAGTGGCAGGAGAATGGGGTGGAGTGCTGTCATCAACCGTGCTTGACGCCCCCTGCAGTCTTGATTGCTCGCCGTGAGGAACAGAGATCTGCTTCGCAGAAGCTGGAACAACCTTGATACCTGTCCCGGACGTTTCCTCCCATATGGTAGTCAGTGTTGGGTCTGTGGCATATTCGCTGCGTGATGACCCAGTGGTGGGTAGTGGTCGTTGGCAGGATCTGGCTCGGGAGTTGTACCAGGTGGAAGGGAAGGTGCTCTGATTGCGTCTACCTTCACCGGTAACGGTTCGGATCTCTCAGCTAATCCGGCTTAACCTGCGGGATGTCTGGCTGTATTCCCTGTCTCTGGGACTTCGCCAAGACACTTTGGTGTAGCTAACGGTGGCCCTGTCAGGTCTGACTACTCTGTGGCCATAGCTCTTCGGTGTCAAGGGTAGGGATTGAGCGGAGACTGCTCCTCGGCACTGTGGCATCTATTCTCCCGGGTGGTGAATAGGATGTCTCCCTGTCGGGTTACGGTGTTTGTGCCTCGGGCCTCTTCGCTGGCCTTAGCTCAATGTTGGGAGCTACCATTAACGGCGTAGGGTCTCGTTTGAGGGTCGGGGGCCACGAAAGTTCTTGGTATGAGGCCTCCTCGGATGTTGTCAGGTTCTTCGGGCCTGGCTTCTGGTCTTCGTTGAATGATTTAGGGCCGGCTGGTTTGTTTCTACCTGCAACTATTGGAGGCGGTTTGGGGTGTGGAGAGGGGCAGCATTCAACTGGCTACCTTCCCAGTTAATCATGGTTCCTCCTCTTCCCTGTTGAGTACTGTGTTATCCGAAGTCGAGGACGCAATGCTGCTGAAGTAACCATGGTTGCCGCAAAATCATAGATTCCCAGATACGGGGAGTAACTAGAAGCGCTTACAAAAAGTCACTTGGTTAACTCGATCAGGTTAAAACTTTTACTCGGTGCATTCGAAAAGTGATGTGAGTTAAAGTTAACTTGCATTCAGAAAGTCACCTGGGTTAACTCGATCCTCGACTCGATCAACTCTGGGCTAACCCTTCTCGACAGCAGGGTAAACTTGGTCTAGCACAGACAACACATGTGAAATGGCACGTAAATATGTAAACATTGCAACAACAAAAACAAACAAGTTAACGAAAATAAGTTTTAAAATCAGAAAACTATCAAAATATGTAAAATTATGAATGTTTAGCTGCTTTGGCAAATCATGGTAGCCCTGATATTTAATTTTATACTTACTGAGTTGACTTCAAAGGTTCTGTATTATCGCAGTAATGCACAATTTTGTTTTTATGTTGTTTGTTCATTTCATAATTTATCAAAAATGCTTCGTAGTCATCATCATCATCTAGCACAGTATTTAGTAACTGCACTATATATTCTTTGAGTTCCCACCATCTCAAAACCAGAGTTGCTGTAAAACGTTCAAAGCTACCTGGTTAACCGCAAGTGATCATGAAAACCTGGTCACGTGACCAAGTTAACCCAGTTAACTTTACCAAGTTACTTTTCGTAAGCGCCTTAGTTATCCTGGGATGTTTTGAGCTGCATCCCAATCGTTAATTTTATTCCTCCTTCGATCTGAAGTAAATTCGGTTGCGTGAGCCTGGCTTTTCTTTTAACAGGGGTCAGCCGGGCTCATTGGTGGGGTTTGAGTAGGCAGCTTCTTATAAAATTACCCGTGGTGGCCGTGTTGAGCATCGCCACAGTAGTTTGATTGTTTAGGCTGACCTCTACACAGGGCACTTCAGGGGAATAAGTCCCTTTTGTCAAGTTCTGGAGTGTGACTGTCGCTTCGTCTTCCCCTTGTTCCGGTTCTGGGTGCTCTTTCTTCATGGGGTATTCTTTGTTCCAGTGGCTACCGGGACAGAACTAGCACGTCGGTATGGAGGAGAGGCATGGTGTAGGGGTAGGTGCTTCCTTAGGTGCCTTGTGACTCTGGGGTTTTCACAGTTCTAGGTTTGTCGAGTGCAGCCTGTGCTGCACAGTTCTGTTCTGCCTCTCGTGCCCACTCTATCATTTCATCGATTGTCTTGGGTTTAGCCATAGGTAACACGTTCTGCAACCCGGGTAATAACTTTTGACTAATAGATAGGATGGACATCACTTCTTCTATGCCTGGAAATACTCTTCGGAACCACTGTTCTTTCGGACAGATGAATATTTCCACTTCGTCGTTGGGTTCCTGGGTCTCACTGTAGAGTTGCACTGTTAATCTTTCTAGCACATCCTCGCCAGTGAATTCAGTCGCCAACCAACTAGCAAAGTGCTTCCACTCTGTGAGGAATTTGCAGTATCGATTCCACCACGTTACCACAAGGCCATTCAAGTGGAGTTGGGCTCAGCTTACCCACTGCTTTGAGGGGAGGTTGGTTTCTCAAAATTCCTTTTCGCATTCCTACGTAAAAGCTACCGGGTCCTCGTTGGGTCTACCTGCAAAATCAATTATGTATATCGTCGTCCCTCCCGGTCACTGGATATCCCGGTGATGTCCTGGGTTACACAATTGTCCATGAAGTTCGTTACCGGCGGCAACGAGGTGTGTAGGCTCATCTGCACCACACACTGATATACAGTGCCTGGCATAGTGACCCTCTCGTCGGGCCAACCTATCAGGCATGGTGGTAGGGTTCACTGCAAGTCGTGCAGGGGTTCTTATTAATGACTGAATCTGGGTACATGACTTTGTTACAAAACGTCAGTTGTACTCGGCAGGTTTCACACCTGTATTCTAGGCCCTCCGTACTTCGGACTTCACACTTCCATCCCAAACACAGATGCTGAAATGCATTGCTGCAGTAGTTACAAGTTATAAGAAATGTGACAATACCGGAACAGTCGGCATGGCGACATCTCTTGTCGGGTATATCTGAGATAACCAAATCATGGGTTTGTACCCTCAGCGGTGTTGACTTCTGTATCTGATATAGTTATGGCTTGTGGGCACCACGGGGTGTTCACTCGACTCCCCAAAGTCCACTTCGCTTTCCGGTTGACTCTTAGGTCTCTGTGCCGGATTGATCTGGTTTGGCCTTCACAGCGAACAGTTAATTACTCTGACGCCCCACGTTGGGCGCCAGAAAATCACTTGACGCGTGCTGGGTTAAGTGATAGTTGGCACTGTCATCGTGGCTTTGAGTTTCGTAAGACCAAACATGCAGAGATATGGGTTTACTGGCTCAGTTTCCACTTAGTGCCCGTTATCCTTATTGGGCACATTGGTTGGCGGCTAGGTACAAAGATCTCTACTGCCGATCTGGCAATTAGTTTGCGGTTAACTGCCTTGTTTGCGCTGTTTCTCACTGTGGGTTTGATTACAGAGGTAATCGACTTGCAGGAGGTGTTGGGGATACCTGGCTTGCTTATGTTATCTTCGGCTGAAGATGGTGCTGCTGGTATCTGCGATTGTAACTGGAGGTGCAGACAATTGGCTGTAGGACGATGATACTGTGCGGGCCAACACGGTATTGTAGGTTCCAGGCTGCTGATTCCGGACCCCAAAACCTGGGGTTGGAAATCCGTGTCTCACCTCAGTACAGTATATAAATCAGTGTACAGCGGGATGGTATTCTCGGAGAATACGTATGTGCGGCGGAAAGTAAATATATGTATATACAGGAGAGGTAGGCCTCTCTAATAATCAGGCTAAAGTGGTGCTGTCCTGTTCAGCTTGGCTACTCAGAGTAGGAGGGGCTGATACATACTGCTGCGTAGCTGCGATATAGGCTGTCCTGTGCTCCTCTCTCCTTGAGTCGTGCCTTTCTCTAAAAGGCATAGAGGTTTTAACACCACTGAACAGTATATGTTGTACACCACGGACACGAGACAAATCCCTACTTTAGTGTTCTGCCAGGAGTGGCTGCCAGCACGAGCTTGGCACTCCAGAAGGTCCCCCTCCACCGGCAGGCAAACCAGAAGCATTAATCTGTAAGGGCCATCTTCCTGCCACTACTAGGTGTAGGTCGCAAACAAGGCCAGGCCGTAACCCACTCAAGCAAATACCCCCGACAGCACCTAGGTGCTCCGGTAGGGATACAACTCAAGAGTATTGTCTCTCCCTGGTTGGATGAGTTGCTAGTGGTTGGGGCTCTGCCATTTTATCCCCGGAGGTCTAGAACGGGTAGCTGTCGAATAGTGTGTGTGTTAGAATGGTGGATTCCTGAGTGGATCCACAGTCCTAATCTAGATTGTATGGATAACTTCAAAATCCTGGTCTCGGTTGGCAGTGCACAGTATGTATAACCAAACATGCTGTGCACTGCTGTATTTACTATAAGCGTAATAAATACAGTGACACATGCTATCTCCTAATCAAGCAGGTGGTATATATGGAAGTATCCTATGCTGGACAGGTGTAGGTGACCTGGTTCTTAGCTATGCAAAAATGCATATGATATCATCATGCTTCGCTACAACTTTTACACTTCTCACTTCACTTCAATAGACTGTTTAATATACTGGAATCTGTGTTTATTTTAGCCGCCCGAGAATCTGAATCTCCACCCCCTTCTTCCCCACAGTTTGCATTGCCTAGGGAGGCATAACGTGCACCTAAATATTTTGTGGTTTCATTTGCAGTGTAACCTTACCAGCAGGTTGAAGCCCGGGATATTATTGTAAAGTATCGCTCCATGAAGCGTGTAATAAGACTCATTGAGCTTATGTATTGAGTATGCGTCTTCATACGCCTGTCCTGCTAATTTCTAAGTGTTCTATGCAAAGTGCTAATGTGTATTTTCAGAGTGTTTTGTATCTTTGTTTGCCTAATTAATGGGTCTGCGAGTCGCCCTAAAACCTCGCTGCTTAACAAGCATAGTACTGGTAACATATTTTTATTAATCACGACTGACGTAGCACCATCAGAAGGATATCGCTGTGGTCATCAGCACATGACCCTGGAAGGAGGAGTCTGCTCTACAACATTGATTTGGCATTGCATTCCGCAATGTCTGGCGCCGAATAACAACACTAGAGGTTTGGTGAGAAATCACAGTAAAATCCCTACCCGAACTCCTAACCTTAAAGTTAACCGCTTTTGCTTTATAATTCTGCTGGCAAATGTCACCCAACTTAGGGGCGATGCCCTTCTGTTATATTTCCTATCTTCAAACCAAACTGAATTATTTTCCAAATTTTTCGCGAAATTCCAAAATTTTCTATCGGAAGTTTCCCGCTTTTCCTGACCCACGCCAACACCAGGGAGGCGTGCTGAAGAACTACTGTGCACAACCAGAGCCGTGAAGCGCCATCGCGATGCCCAGGGTACCGGAAAGGCAAAGCAGGTGGTCAGTGCAAAAATCACTGGGAATCTGTAGGGATGCAGCCATCACGGCACCTATGATGAAGCAGTGTGAAGAGTAGCAAACAGTGGCCATTTTGGAGCGCTGCTATTACGTCAGCCATGCCTTGCCTACTAGGTGCCCAGCAGGACAAAAGGGCTGAATAACTCCCCCTCTGCCCATGTCACGTGCTGAGGAGGACGAGGGACAAAAAGAATGGTGGGAAGTAGGAAAAAAAATCTCCCTCGCGCCACCAGTACCGTGTGCTGGCAGTCAGTTGTGTGTCGGCAGACCGTTGACTTCTACCTCGTGCCACGCCGAGCAGGCTTGGCGCACCAAGATGTCACCCATGCCGTGCTCCTGTGTACCGTGCACCCGCATCGGCTCTTCTGCGACCACGTGGACTTGTTTATTAACATCATAGCTGGCCAGACCTTCAGCGACACCGGAGTTGCTGTATCCGCAGTGCCTGCGCCGACTGCCGCAAGACTGGATTGCAAGGTATGAGCGAGGCAATGAACATTGTAAGTGTGAACGACAGACCAGCCCAAGGAACATCAGTATCGCCATCAACCGCGAAAGTGCAACCAATCAGAACTTGAATTAGAACTTAACAAACCTAGCGAAACTTTTTCAGACATAACACCATAAACTGGTGTCATGAACTAATTTGCATGGGTTATGACACACCTCTCTTGAGATGTAAACTGTGCAATAATTGGTACCATACAGCATGTATGAACATTCGTGAATGAGGAACGATACACTGGCTACTGTTTACATGTAAAAAATGCAACAAATCAAACACGAATAGGCAACATATAATTGGGACAACTTTTTTTGGGGAACTGCAACGTATAAATGCATGTGACTGAATAGAGTGCAAAGGACTGATGAACAGAGGAATTCAGCATTGCATATCGTGCAACATCAAGTTGCATCACAAGTGCCAAACTGGGGTGAAGCAAACAACCACCCAAAGGAGATAATTTACACGTGTCTAGATTGTGCGGCCATTAGGGAGGCAATGTCTGCTATATCGCCTGTTCAGAATACGAGCATGGTACCCACACGAACTCCGGCACCAGAAGTGCAACACACATTCACGAATGCTGTTCCAGTCACGTCTCGACCACCAGTACCAATCTCACCCTGTGTTCCGCCGATGCACGTGTATTACACCACACCTATCTACAATTCCAATTTTCTGGCAGTTCTACCCAGTTTACCAGAACTTTTGCCAGCAACAACACCAGTTAACAGAGCACCGAAAAATGTAAACAATGCAGCGGAGTTGACACCCAGTTACTGCAATCGGTCACCACGTGCACTTCCGGCCAACACTTACTCGCTTCCAAATGTTGCAGACATTTTCAGGCCAATTAACAGAAGATCCTTCCGCATTCTTAAATGATTGTACCATACACATGCAATACTATGGAGTTTCCGAGGATGAGTGTCCAGGCTGTGTAGGTAAGCAGCTCGAGGAAGAAGTGCAACAATGGTGGAAGTCCATGAACCACTACGGTCTAACCTGGGTGGAATTCCTCCACGCATTTCACTGCAGATTCGGAGGGATGTTATATCGATCCAGGCACAGAGCAAGTTCACCTTACAAGAACAGCAAGAAGGGGAAACCCTGATGGCCTTCATCAACAGGAAAATTCACCTAGTTAAAAGATTTCGTCCAGGACTGTCAGAATGAGAGGTACTGGAGGTCATCGCCAAGACCGCCCTACCCAAATACAGAACATCTCTGATTCTGCTATTCAACAGTGGACTAGAATAATTCATGGACACTGCGATCATCCTGGAGTGCAGCACGTGTGTACCGCGACATGGAACGGGAAGTGCGTTGAGCACTATGGGCCTCGCAACTTCAGTAATTACCGTGATAGACAGAACAGGGGGAACCAGCTAGATTACCAGCCTAGAAGACCAGAACAGCCACGAGTGAGTAACATAAACAGTTTTCCGAACCGCGCACGAGGCGATGGTAGCGTGCAAAACATGAGTGCATACCGGGGTATGAACAGGTTCCCGATTCCAGCCCCCACCGCCCAAAATGCCATGTAGGTACTGCCCGGGGTGGCTGTTCCATTGGCACGCCGACTGCCCTCGGAACCCCCACCTGAACAGCAACAACCTACCTGTTAGCAGCGATGACCAACAGGGAAACAGGTTGTAAGGGTAAAGTCGCCTGCCATGAACTTTATCCCTCCCCAGGACAACAGCCCAACGGTGACACCCCAGCAAGCACTCGTACATAAGGTCAGTAGCCAAAGTGCTAAATTCATAAGAGTTCTTGTACATGTGAACGGTTTATTATGTCATGCTTAAGTCAATACAGCTGCATCCCATAATGTATGTCAAACAAAATTTGTAAACAATGTTGACATAACCTCAACTGGACAGTTTATCTGACTGGCGAACGGCCAATGCATAGTCTCCTGTAGGACAAAACACTGTAACTATTACAATTAGAGACCTTGAAATAATCACAACCTCAATAGTCACAGACGAGAATACTGAAAATACGCCAAAGGAACCACCATCTTGGAATAGCATGTGGCATCAGCCTACCAGCCACTTGAGCCTTCTTTTGTCGTCTGAATCCATAAACACTATGTCCCCGATTTCCAGTGCCTTCGGACCCTTTGTTTCATTTTTCTACTGCACCAGAAGGCCCAAGTACTCATCTCGAAATTTTCTCCTCAAATCCTCTTGCAGTCATTGCAGGAACCTTGCCCACTTGCATAGAGATGTTTTTCCAGATCATCAATATCTGGTATACCAATTGGTCGATTGTCCTGTAGGAACATGGTAGGAGTAAATGGTACCAAGTCCTAGGTATCCTCATACAAGTAAGTGATAGGTCTAAAATTGATCACGGATTACACCACACATGGGATGGTAGAGACTTCTTCATATCCCAGAGATGCTCTTCCTAACATTCTTCATAACAATTCCTTGACCATCTGTACTATTCGTTCCCACCATCCACCCCACCATGCAACAGTGGCTGGAATGAACTTCCACTGGATCCTTTGGAAACAGGACTCTTCTTCTATCTTGGACGAATCCAAGGGTGTCAAACCCATTATCTGCCCCTATGAAATTTGTCCCATTGTCACTTTACATCACTTTGGGTCTTCCCCATTGTGTAAAGAACCTCCGGAGGCCCTGAAGGAAAATGCCTGTAAACAAGCTCAGAACTAGCTCAAAGTGTACTGCCCAATACGACACGCAGGTGAACAAAAGGATCCATGCTTTCTCTCCACCTTTCAAATACAATTACGGTCCCGCTACGTCAACCCTGCAAACTTAGAAGACAGGCATCATTCACCCTGTCCTCAGGAAGGGGGGCAGTATTGGTAGTAATCTTCCTTGAGTCGAATATTCTACACTGGACACACTTGGATATCACCAGGCATACCGTGTTTCTACCTGTTAAAATGCAGTACCATTCTCGTAGTTTTTCCAGCAGAATTTGGACACCAGCATGTGAATTCTTGACATGGTAGCCTTGTATTAGTATCTCTAAAAGTTAATGTTTGGATGGCAAAAGGATAGGATATATTTAACACTCTTCATCTTCTCTTCGGACTATCTTAGACCTCAGTCTCATCAGACCATCCGAGTCTACAAAAGTGCAGAGGGACTTCATCCATTTTCCATCAATCTCATCTGCTTCTTCTCTTTGGACAAGATGGAGGAGTCGCCTCTCAGCCTCTTTAATTTTCTCTACAACAAGGTTACCTCCTCTATGGTTTTCACCATCTTTTCGGAGCATTTTTGAGAAATCGTAGCATCCATGCAATGAGTTTTCACAATCTGTGACAGCTTTGAAAACCGCTGTAGGTACAACTGTACCTCTTCCTTGGCCGATGGATTAACTAAAGTTGTAGTAATTTTTTTTCTCTCACTCTGAGCTTCGGCATGGCTCACCTTGACTTCAGATTTTGGCAAATCTTCTTGTTTCAGTTTTGACCAGCTTGGCTCCTCCCAGAATGGAGAGTTCACAAGGCAATCCACAGAGCAGCCTCGTGAGGGGAGATAAGCTGGATTCTGTTCTCCTGGCACATGATGCCAGTCTTCGTGTTTCGTGAGTGTTCGATTTCCTTTACCTGATTATTAACAAACACATCCCAGGCCTCTTCTTTTTTTTATCCAGTATAAGACTGGGGAAGGCCAAAAGAACTCTGCTATCTTTAAGTTCAGGCTCTCCCTAATGGAAGCTGCAAGGCGACTGCCAATAGAGCATGCCAACGCCAACAGCTCCAGCCTAGGCATGGAGACATTCTTTAATGGTGACACTCATGTTTTTGCCATTGCCAGACATACTGTAACATCTCCTTCGGTACCACTATGTAAGAAAACCACAGCTGCATAGGGCTTTGAATAGCATCACAGAATGTATGTAAGCTCCATGTATCCTCCAATCCACCTGCAGTCAAGCAAGCTGAGTCTTCATTCGTTGCAGTTGTCGAACTTCAGTTTCCCATCTCCTGAGCCTTTTCTGCATGTCTTCTGGTAATGGGTTATCCCAGCCCCCTTTCAGATTCCAGCTCTCTTGAATGAGGAGTTTAGGCACTAACGTCACAGGATATAAAAAACCCATGAGATCAAATATCTTCTGTGCAGAAGACAGAACGTATCTCCGAGTGATGTCATTGGAATCCTTCATAAGGCTTACATTACAGAACAGAGCATCTTCCTCTTTGTCCCACAGCAAGCCAAGAACATGAGTCACCCTGATGATCCCTCTCTACTCTTCTGTGTGATGTCCTCCCTTCCTCTGAGCTCAAATTTCACTTCAGCAAGAAATTTCGTAGACTTATCAACAAAATGATGCAACTATTCTTCTGTGTCAAAGGAAGTTACACAATTCTCGACATAGAAGGATCTCTTCAGCAAATCTGTGATCTCTGGGCACTCAATTGGACTATTCTCAAGATGGAGGTCAAGTTATGCACCCAACAGAAATGGACTACAATTAAGCCCAAACACAACACGTTTGTGTCTCAAGATCTTTGATTTTCTCTGTGAGAAATCTTGCCACCACAAAAATCTCAGATAATCTCTGTCAGGAGGAGCAACAGAAATTTGCAGAAATGCCTTCTGTATATTGGAGATCACCCCATATTTTCTTCGACAGAACCTTGCTAAAACCGGAGGAATTTGTTCAAGCAAGTTTGGACATTTTTCCAGACACTCATTCAATGGTGGTGATGTCTTCCCCCGACAAGATGCATCAAACACAGGTCTGAATGTCATTGCTGAGCCCTCTTTAAAAACACCCCATTGTGGCAGACAGTGGCATCTAGTGTCCTCCTGAAAGGGTATTTCCTCAATAACTCCTTCCTGCAACCACTCATTAAACACATCATCATATGCATCGAAATTGTTCTCATATATCAGTCTCATTGTCGTGGACTCGCACCTCCTCTTCGCAGAGTCGAAATCATCACAAATCTCCAAATCTCTCATTCCGAGGAAGAACAACCTCGAAATGACCCTCATTCACAGAAATGGTTTGTTTGAATTGGTCCAGAGTAGCAGCTTCCATTTCCTTCTTGGACTGTTTCACCACTGGAGTTCTTATCGAAAGAACATCTCATTTCCATAACTCTGCTACCACAGATATCATGCTTAGCATTTAGGTCACAAGCATGTTGTCAGTGTCGTAGCTCTTGTCTATAGATAATCTGCCCATAACGACCCAACCAAGGTGGGTCTCAACTGTCACTGGTCCACACGTCAGCTCCCAGGAGCAATTCTATCTCTGGCCTCTCTGGTCCAGAGTCTGAGACAAAAATCTTATGGTTCATTAGTTCCTTCAGACATGACCCTTTCCCGAACCGAGGTATTTCGCCACAGATCACAGGTTGGTCAAGCACTGGGATTTCACAGGTGTAACTGCTATACAATCTACTCACCTTTAGATGGTAGTGCGTGTGGGACTGTCTCATGGATTCTGTGCCTCCAAATAAGCTATGGGACAATGTTTCAGAGCCGAAGCATCTCAGTCCAACAGCAGAAGCAGTTTTTTTTTCTAATATGTATGAGTGCTGTGACTCACAATCAATCAAAACTCTGACAACACATGTATGTTTATTTCCTACCACCTTAACCAATAGTCTCTGTAATAAAACCTCCTGACTGTAACTTTGATTGGTAGGGGAAGCAGAATGGGGATCTATCACTTCTTCATTCTCGGGGGTTGTCTCTGCAGTCTTTTGTCGTAGCCCTGGACACATCAAACCGTAATGTCTTCTCTCACAGGTTTAACATTTCACATTGGTTCTACAAGTACTTGAGGTGGGCTTCAAAGATTGGAAACCACATCCGATCTTCATTCAAATATTTATTTTTTCCATTTAAGTCATATTTTGTGCTTTATGGCATTCCTTGCTCTGGTGCTGGTTTTTACATAACACATGCTTATTGTCAAAGGTATTAGATTCTCCATAAAATAGGTTGCTGGCAGTATGTATGTTTTCCTCTTCCTCTAGCTTCATTTTCGATCTTGTGTACCTTTGAGCTGGTATCGGGATCCACTTCGTGCTAGAAATATCTTTTGTTCCCCCTCTACTTCATTCTTAAGAATCAACACCAAATGTGACTGTTTATCATCGTAGAGATTCTCCGGTGTTTCAATCTGGAGACGTTGAACAGAATTTCTCAACCATACTCGAAGTATATCTTGTGGGAGAGAAGACTCAACTAATGGGAATAGAAATTCAGTATACTGGTCACCTGTCACACCTAGAGATTCAAGTGATCTGAGATGGGATTCCTGGTGGTCGTATAATTGTGAAAGACTAAGTCTTTCAGAAGAGGTAACATTTTGAATAACTAGACCTAGTAACTCACGCACATAGAATTCAACTAACAGTTCATTCTTTCCAAACCTACTTTGAAGACACTGGATTGGATTGCCTTTTCGTAATTTTGTGCAGTGGGAGGAAAGCAATTTACAACATCTCTGGCCCTACTGCCTTCGACCATTGCCTGAATAAGATACTGGAACTTGTCTTCTCTTACATCTTTATCGTTGTGAATACGACTAAACTGGCTCCAAACTGCTAACCAGTTTTTAACTTTGCCGTTAAACTTTTTCAGTTCTATTTTAGGCATGTTTAGTTTCCTTTTCACAGAACAATCGCTCGTAGGAACTTGAACATTGTGTATAGTCAACAGACACTAATTTCTGACGAGCTTCGTCCAACCGGCCGTAATATTATTGTATTTTATCATATTCAGTGCTGTACGCCGAATCATCTGCATCATCTAGAAGAAGTTCCAATATCTTCTCGTTAACATCTTTCAGCTGGGCACCGAGATGCTCTAATTTAACAAGTTGCAATCTTACCTTATCAGTGTCAGTCTCGGTCATCACTGCTTTGTGAATTTTCGTGAAGTTCTCTCGCACTAGTGTTCTAGCTTTAAGTAACTTCTCCATGTTGATTCTTGCTTGCACCTTAATCCACGCCACAAACGTAGTCCTATCACAATCGCCATAAATGTTACATCGCGCCCGAAAATCTACTAGAGACAGGTCGCATTCCGAGATTACATATTACTTAAATACAAACCTTATAAGGAAGAATACATCAACTATAGACAATCTTTAATCACAATTCTCCTTACATTGTTTGTCTTGTTTCGTAGACAATCCACAGATATCCCAACACAGATAACACGACCACCTTGAAATTAAATGTATGTGTTCTTCAATTGTCTGTGAATGTAAAAGCACACTTCATTTACTTATTACTTGTTGTTGCTCTCTTGTTTACAAAAACATTGCACTGTTGACTTTAATGTGCCTATACTTATTATTCTGTGCAAATAAATTGTTAACTTTCAATATTATGATCATATTACAGTGCTACACATGTCCATTTGTTGTGTGCAAATATTCTACTCGCCAATGATAACTTAAAAAGTTTCTTGAATTTTAAATTTAAATGTGGAATTTTACACACATGTGTGCATACTGTTTGCTGAAAATTTTGCCCACGTGTTTCGTGGCATTTTACTGATAACAAAGCCAAACACTGATACTAATAATGGTATCGTGTGTTATCATTGTAAGTTGCCAGATGTCGGCTCCTGGCATGCACTTGTTAATAAAATACAAATCTTATTCTGCATTTATGGGTGCCGGTCCCTTAATTGCAACACTTTACTCATAGAACACTGAAGCTACTCTGCAAGAGGGTGCAGGTCCCACAAAGACAACTCTCTCTCTCTCTCTCTCTCTCTCTCTCTCTCTCTCTCTCTCTCTATATATATATATATATATATATATATATATATATATATATATATATATATATATATATATACACACACACACACACACACACACACACACACTCGGCTGTAGGGTGTGCCATACCCAAAGTTAAGACAATGAAACAAATGGAAACTGCGTTCATGCATTCATTATTGCCTTTCATGTACAAGAACGTACTTTGCACATATTCGTAAGTTGAAACGGATCTGATGTTCAGGTCTGTTAGTAATCAAAACTGCAATTTGGTGCAAAGCCAATGAACTAAATTTGCATTACATTTTAAGGAAAAGTGCAGTTGCCCCCTTGGCACTAAGGATTGAATAAAAGGTTTCTGAACATTATGTCTATTGATAAGCTAAATGATTGCCGCCTAAAAAAATGTTGTACCGAGGATTCGCACAAAGTTTGAGAACAAATGTACTTCTTACTTACTCTGGTGGCAGAGACAGACTGCGAGCATGGCGCCGGCCAGCCCTCAAGATGGCTGGGGCGTGCTTAGAATGCACGACCTGAGCATCACTAAAATTAACATATACAATTTTCTTAATTAAATTGCACATCAAACTCTATAAACCTCATTGCATTGCTTAAACTAACATGTTTGTGAATTAAAATTCTCTACATAATACTTTTTTTATTCTTCGTGCAAACAGTTTTGCTCGCTGGAGTGTTGCACTTTGAATCCACAGGTGTGCTGGTGCATAAAAGAACGTTCTGTGAGAACTCGCATTGCATTCCATGTGGTGCCGTACGAGATGCTCTGAGTGCTAAAAGTTTCTATGTACAATTTCAATTTGTACGACTACAAAGAGGACACTACTAACCTCACTTCCTTGCAGATGGAAACTAATACCTAAACAGTGTATATTAATCTCTAACCTAATTAGCTTGACACATGCTGCACACACTCGATGCATCACCCATGGGGCTCGTTGAAGCGATGCACACTTGACGTAGCGAATTCACTTCTGCGCGGGCAGCTCACACCCTACCTCCAATTGCTGTTGCGCCCAATGGCTCTGGCTTCATTTGGGATGCAGTGACCATCCGTTTGTTAATTTTTCATTTTCCCCTCTTGCTGTATATACAAGACTTCAGTTGTGAGATATGCTATTTCGGTCACCGAAAAAAAGCAAAGATGCTATCCTCGGAGGCCCATACCAACGCACTCTGGGGCTTGTTCGATTCGCCCTCTATGGTGCACTATGCAGCAGATTGGCAGTGTGAAGTTCAAACTGCCAGAGAAGCGCAAGTGAACTGTGTATTCACAACCATTTGTTTATTTGTCTATATTGTAAATTCAACAAGTGTAAGGTTAACTTCGCCCAAAGTGTGTGATGTGTGTGTCTAATGCTGCATCTGTACGAATTCAAACAGCGGAATGTATATTACATTTTGTTTCTTCATAGAAGTTAAAATTTTCACTCCTAAGAACATCAAAACAATGAAGTCTCACGAAAGACATAAAACTAAATACCCCCACCCCTCCCCCTCCAATTCCCTCTCTGTTTCCATTTTCCCTCGAAATAAAATAAACAGAACCCAAACAAACATAACTAGGCAAGTGTTTTTTAGTATCTAGTGTGTCATAGTAATCATTTAAGCTGATCATTCATCACACATAACACGTAAGTTATTTTCCATTTTTTATCGGGTCACACGGGAATGACCACGCTTGGTGCCGGCCATCCTATGCTGCCATGATCAGTAGTCTAGTGGTACTCGAGTAGTGTAGACATCGTGTTGCGGCCTCAAAAGGCCCATCAACGCTTTATATACCAATCATAAAGTTTTCAATAGTGATAATTATTCTGGAACTGTAACTTAGTTTTCGTTGCCCGGGGAGTGTGCTGCACTATGCAGTGTGCAGTCCATATTGTACTCGGCCGGACCTTGACATTTCATTTAAGTTCATGTAGGCTATTTGCCATTTTTCACAGTTTACGTGCTCTCTCACAGCAATGGAGAAAGTGTAATTTATGTGCCTCGTACGAGGGTTAAGAAGAAAATGTGTGGTTAATTGAACGTTACCAGCTTTTATTTCATGGTATGCATAATGTCCCATATAATCACATTTTTTGCTACGTAATGAAATGTTGCAGGATGGCCAAAACAATCCTTCGGGAGTGAGTTTCATATAGGGGCAGCCGACAACCCCTACTAGCCTAGGCATTACAAGAATATAGCGGCGGGAATCTACAGTAACACATGGAGACAGTCTACACAGACGGTGGAGCATTGGAGGAAGCCATGCTGGTCGTCGGCCGCACGATCCCGCCTGCAGTCTCGTGCTCACCACACTGTGAGATGGCACCTACTGAGCAATATTCATGTCAGTATAATTTTTCCAGTCCACATAACCTCAACATCCCCCTAATGGTCAAACTACCACGTCATCAATGCGATAAATGTGTCGCTGTTCGTGGCGATGCGAGAAATGCTCAACAGATAAATATCATTGCATTTTTTATATAATGAACTACACTAAAAGGGGGCTTATTTAGGCCACGTACATTTGAATACGTCCCGCAAGAACAAAACGTAATAAATACGCCACTGTTAATACCGATGTGCGAAATGCACATTGTAAACATGTTAAGCAAATTTAACTTCTACGAAAAAATCGTTAGTAGCATACAACAAACCATTTTACAAAGCGGCAGACACATGTCGATGATTCATTTCACTAAGAGATTGTTTTTAAAAAGGCACCTATGACGAGCTACGCTTAATGAAATACGTAAATAAAAAAAAATTAATTAACTGCATATATAATGTTCCGTCACCAGCGAAGAATTCTCGCATATTGAAGAATTATGACGGAAGAGCGCACAATGGCAGCCGAACCGCTTTTCACCGGGCGTGTGTAGACCATATACAACAGACTCAACAAAGATTGGTGGAAATCTTTCACATAGCCATGATGTTCACATGCTCTACCATAATATTTCTAAACATATTTAAAGGCATTGCTCTATAATTTAAAAAAAATGCGTATTAGACTAAGAGCATAATTTCGACCATAAATGTTGTAACTATGACTAATTTTCCATATTATCATTTTAAATTCCGAGTACTATTTTCTTTTACAATCATTGCAAAGAGCGTCAACATAATAACACGCATCTGCAACAACCATCAGCTGGCACTGTACTTAACTGTTTACATGCTGTGAAATTGGGTCACATCTGTCAAATTTTATTGAAGTTACATAAAACTGAGTATATCACTGCGGTTAAACAGGAGGGCAGGAGGTATGATGACAGGTGTGATGGTTAGTATACAAGGCAGAAATGTATGGCTTGAATATTATGTTGGTCAGTCTGATAATAATATAATTTGTATGTAGGCTTATCATTGGTAGAGGTGTCTTTAAAATGTTTATACTGTATGATCTCTCTGCATGGTAGTTATAGGCAGCTTGTTATGGTGATATATTTTGTTGGGGAAGAAAGCTTAGCTGGTATGGTTTTTTAGTATGATTGAATGGTATGATATGGTATCTGGGATTAAGACTGTATAGGTGTCATAGAGGGTTAAATTATTAGTATTTATCTTACGATAGCATGGTTGAAGCTTATGATTGGAATATTTTACTTTCACGGCTGCTTGTATGGCATTTTTTAAATGTGTAACTGGTGAAGATAGATAGTGTGAAACGGTAACCAATATAGTTAATTGTTATGATTGATAAGTCAGTTTAAGGTATGTTGGTTGGTATTGTCTGTATCAGTAATAGCATGACTGAAGTATGCTTGGGTTAGAACTAATGAAAATGTTTGGGTGGTAAGTTTTTTTTTATGAAGCAGTTCCACTTACTCCCTTCCCTTTTAGCCCATTTGCCCGCCGCACCAGGTCCTCCAATGGAGTGTGTGTGCACACACTACGAATGCAGATGCAGTACAGTGTGACGAGGGACACAAGTGGAATGCATAGCGAGCAGCGACCATGTGCGCCGTGGACACACTAATACAAAAGTAGACATTGCTAATATTCCAATATTTTTATACAAAAGGGCAAGGGCGATAATATGCAATAAAAAATAATTAATATAAAAAAAGACGCATATCCTAGCAGTGTCACAGCCCTAAGTGTTTTTCAAGTGTATGTTTGCAATGTTTTGTTATGATCACTCACGTACATTCACCCTCACGTCATTCATCCTTTTTGCAGTGTCATGTATTATTTAATATAATTGCAGGGTTAGTTTTAGGTATGTGTAACAGCCGGCACAGGGAGTGCATGCCCGACATGAAAGTGTTGTTTGCAAAAAGAAGTGCGGCATGGGGTGCCAGCCTGCTAAGTCGGCCAGCACGCCACTTGGGGAGAAGTTAGTAATCGTTCGTCATTGCAAGGGGTGTAATGCGTCATGTAGGGGCTCATGGTTTCGCGGTCTCGGTAGCCAGCATCATGTTGGACTGATAATTTAACTTGCAATAGTTTCATTTAACATTTCAGAACCTTTGTATTTTTCAGCACCCCGTGTTTTTCGTCCCTCACAGCCTCCCAGTGTTTGCATCACCTGGGTGAGCATAATTTGCATGTAATCTATATGTGACCTTTGTGTCGTTTCGCAGTATCGCTCATGCTAATTGACTCGTGGTTAGCAATCTTGTAAGTGTTATGCAATGGAGATGTAATTAGAATTACCCAATAAATCTCAGCAGTGACACAGTATTTTCCACATGTGATTTATTTGTTTCGCCACAAGGCATTTAAGGTATGGGTCTTCGCCCACCAAACTCAATTGTGTATAATTTACGTTTAAATGGTCACGAGCTTGTATTGCAAATTAACAGTGTCTTCGTATGGGCGTGTGGGGAGTCCGGATATCCCACAGCGCCACAAGTATGGGAATTATTCTATTTTTATTATAATTATTACTGGAGGAGCCAGCTAGAGCACCTGAAGGATTTCGCAGTGGTCGTCGGTCGAACAACCCTGAGGAACGAGTCAGCACTCTGATTCACGACATTACAAACCTGGCAATGTCTTGCGCCATGGGTAATACTCCTACAAAAATCCAACTTACATTTACAGCTCCTCAAAACCTAACCTCTATCCTTTTCGACCAGTAAGTCACTGTCAGTATGGTTATCTGCTTGGGGGTTTGTTGATATATTCAGATGGTTTAGTATTTTGGTATGCTGGGTTGTATAGCTTTCGACATTGCATGTCTGAGGCAAGCTAATGTCAAGGTGAATGTTATTAGGTTATCAATATGCTTGTTAAGTATTCTCAAGTTATATTACCTGGTAGGTTTTGTTGATTGATAGAGTGACTTATGTTAATGTCTGGTATGCCGAAGGGTTGTCACCTAAAATCTTTTGTTTGTTGGAGTTAATGGATAGCGTTAGGAGTGGTATGAAATTAATTTTTTAAATGTTGCTTGTACAATGTGACCTTGACATGAATAAAGTATGCTGGTGTTATGGTTTGGTATAGTACTCAGTACTCCTGGTCTTCACTGTTACTCATATTTTGTTTTGTATGTCTGAAGTGTGGTGGTCAGCATTTTTATTGGTATGGATGGTTGATATAATCAGGTGGTTTATTTGATGGATGGTATGATATTTGGCTGGTGTCTGATGGTATGACAAACATGTACGTGTGATTATTTTGGTAAGGTCAGTGTGGGCTTAAGTCGACTTGAATTCTAGTAAACAGTCCATATATTTCGTCTGATGATGGTTGGTCGAGCAAATGGTATGGGTGGTATGGTTGAATTGAGTTTTTCTTTGGTAATAGGTGATGGCATTTTGGTTTCTCTGTTATGATGGTATGACTTGGGTTATAAATGTTGATATGGTGGTATAGTGACTAGTATATATTTTGTTGGTGTTTGATAGTAATGATACTATAACAGACATGTTCAAGTTACAATTTTTGCTATAGTTTAGTAGGTGTGGGCTGAGGTATGATTGTATTCTAGTAAGTGGTATGATTATATTTCGTCTGATGATGGTTTGTAGAGCAGATTGTCTGGGTGGTAGGAGCTATGGAGCTATGTAGCGAGTCATTTTCGGACCATTAATGGGTGGTGGAGATTGGCAGAGAAAATTGAATGGGTGTTAGGTTATGGCCTAATCTCAACTTTGTATTTGCTTAATACACTTGAATTATGATGGATAGTATGATATTGATGTGTTGTGTGGTATGGTTGTATTCAGTTTTTCTTTTGTTAAATGTGATGACATTTTGGTTGGCCTGGTATCAGTCAGTGATGATGGTTTGACAGATGGTAAGAATGTTTGTGTTGTGGGTTCGTCTGGACTATAAATTTGGTTGGCATGCTTGGGTTATCATTGATGACACTTTGGGGTTTTCCAGAATATCTGTCTTGCGATTGTTGGTGTATGTCGAATGGCGTAGACAATATGTATGCGTTTATTGTTAAGTCATGCTTGAGTTAAAAGTGTTTGGTATGGGTGGTCAGTTTATTTTGGCTGGTGTCAGCCAGTATGGTGGATGGTATAAGAAGAATTGGTTTGTGATACTGGTATGGGCTGTATGTTTGCTTAGTATCGTTTCTGTGGACGAATGGTTGAGGTATGCTAGAGTTATAGTAGGTGGTATGGTTGGTAGGTATAAGCAGTGTTGGTTGGTAGAACAAGTAGAATGGGTGTTAAATTTTGGGCTAGCTTCAGCTGTATAGTTGCTCGAGTTATGATGGATATTGTGCTTGCTCGTTAAGAACAGCAAAATATTATTTTTAACTAATTACCGTGGTAATAAAGAGCTTAAACATACATTCCTGGAGTTAGAAACGTTTCTTGCAAACTGAATTTCGTGAGAATGTCTGCCTCATAAGAGATCGCAAGCGATATTTGCCTATCTCAAGGCTGTTCACGATAAAGTGAGCACTTTTGAAATCAAGCTTAGAGAAATTTCACTGCCCCTACCTACATATATTTTAACGAGCGCCCTCAGTGACATTCTCCCAGTAAAGTTGGTAACGATCGATGGGAAGTATTTCTTTGTCTTAACGCAGATTTAAAAGTGTTAGGCAGCCATCTCCTATAATTTAGATTATTTCTTTCACTCTCTGGTTTTTTTAATGCACCGAAGTGTAAAAATGAGCAGATTTTTTTAATATCTATTTTTCTAATAATTTCACAGTTTCACTTGACAGGCGCATAAATAAAGTGATGAGGCTCATGGCAATGTTAATCTTACATAAGGCAGAAGCATACACAACATGCATACAAGTAGAACTTAGCAGGGCTTTCGAAAGTGCTAATTTTACTATGAATAGCCTATAAATGTATGTACATATTCATATGCGTACAGCCCGACTTGCTACATAATTTTTGAAAACGAATATTTAAAAAATGTTATTGGGCTTAGGTAAATACTATTTAGAGAGTTACACACTTATTTTAATACATAATTTAAGCATTTGTGTAGAACTGAGCTAATGTGGGTCCTGTGGTTGGCATGCTGACTCCTAATCCAAAGATTCCAAGTTAAAATCCTGTTCAAGCATGATATATTTTTTTATGTTACCAGCTTCTATGGGAAAGTGTGAGATTTCCAAAATTTAAATTAATTAAACTGAATTTGTGCTATAAATGCATTTAAAATAAATTTTACTGTATTTTCAAAGATTTCTTTTCGGCATTTTTTTACATTGATAAATAAAATCAATTCCAAAAATTCTGCTTAGTTTTAAATGCATCGATTCCTAGATGTCTGATTGGCAAGGCTGCCCAGCCAAGTGCCTCACGGTCAATTGCCTCCCTTCCTCCCGCGCAGTGCCTATTAATGACGTCACTGCACTCTTGGCCTGTCACAGCTGGCTCGCGGACCTGTTGTCGCGTGTGTGCTGGTTACAAGGCTAGGTGGCTTAATTTTTGTACAAAATTACAACGAATTGAAAACACTAAAATATTAAGAAAAAATATTGATTTTCAAGAATTAAGTATTAAAATTCGAATGTATTTTACAAAGTCCTGCCTGGAATGTGCATCACAATAATTATTTTATATAAATTCTCGTGTATGGAAAATTAAATCTTTAAATTCGTAAATAGATACACACAGAGACGATTCGTGCACTCTAGCAGGCAACGAAGGAACTATGTAGATGGTGCATTGGAGCAAATGTAACTAATCGAACAAGCCTGAGCAATTGGTCGAATGAATGAGAGACAAGAGAGAAAGGGAAGAGAGAAAACGAACGTGCGAGACAAGAGAGAAAGTAAAGAGAATGAAACAACAAATGGGAGGACTCCGAGAAAACCTTTGGACTAATATATAGACAAGAGAGAAAGAGAGATAAACAGACATAGACAACACAGAATGATAGAGCATGAAAAATCGAGACAGAATGGTGGTATGACGTCACGATCGTATGTGCCTTGAAAAGATGAGTCCGGTGATATATAACTCTTAATACTTACATTTAAAAATATTTTAGTTATAAAAATATATTTAATTTTATAAAAATAATTTATTTAAATTATTTTATTTTATCAATATCTCTTTCTGTAAGCCAGAAGTATGAAGCAAGCCTCACAAATCTTAAAAATTGCTCGTTTTTGCATAAATGCAGCTCACTAGAGGATCAGTGCTTTGTGAGGGAAAATTGGGAGATTTTTAAGGGAAAAAGGAAACTTTTACGGCATTTTTGGTCTAAAACATACGATTTTGTGTGAAAACGAGCGATTTTGGGTGAAAAAACGGGAAATTTTTAGGTCAAGGTCAGAGCCTCCGAACCTCCCTGATCCCTGTGTGCCCGAAGGAACATTTCCCATCTACTCATTATATCACTATTGACAGTGAAAATAATGTTAAGTTAACAGACTCATAAAAACTTTATTTACATTTCTGATGTAAAATACACTTTAAACACACTTACGTAATATGTAGGACTGATGAGTATTCGATTTGTTCAGTCAGAATAAAATGATATGTAATTACAATGGAATGTAATTATAACGAATTGTTGCTTTGGGTACAAAATTGTGCATACTCACAGAATAATATTTCTCACATCTTAATGTGCCACTTCTTTGTGTGATTAGTTTCGTACATTTATAAAATCGTATTACAAGCTGTTCGCAGTTATTTGAGAACTTTTGAAATCAACTTGTGAAAAATGCCACTGTCCTTGCCTGCATATATTTTAACATGCACACTGACTGACATGCTTCAAAGTTGGAAACAATGAAGGGAAAGTAGTTCTGTATCTTAACGTTTAATTATAGGTGCTAAGTAAACCTTTTTTGAATTCTGAAATGATTTCTTTTGCCTTATGTTTTATAATGCATTCAGTTTTAAGAATAAGAAAATTGGTAAAATATTTACATTTTTTTTTAAATTCCACAGTTTCACTTGACCTATGCATCTACGCAATTGGAAATTCATCGATGGTTCCACCAGTGATTGAAACAGGTGTACACCAGTCGAGATATTTTTCGAACATAGGTTTGACATCTAAGTAGTATTTTAATCTGCCCCCAAATAGGAATGAGTACCATAACACACAAATTATAAAGTTTTCACCACACATTTGTAAAATATATGACGTCCAAATTACTTCTGTATTATTACGAATGCTTGAAAAGTACGGGAAGAGGGCTTGCTTACTTTTATTTTTCAGAGGATCCACCTAATTTCCAAGCCAGTTGAACTAGTGGACCAATAGGTTTAATCGGACTCAACCAAAACGGTATTTTATAATGTCCGGTGTACATCGGTTTATGCACTGGCGAATTTTCAAAATTGCAGCGTGAATAAAATGATTAGGCCCATGAGAGTGTTAATTTTACATATTATGGAAGAATACACAGTGTGCATATAAATACAGGCTTTCGAAAGTGCTCAGTTTACCATGAGCAGCATATAATACACTTTAAATGCATGGCACTTAAAAATAATATTATACAAAGATGAGTTTTTTATAAATAGTACTAGAAGCATTCACATATTGTCCTTGACTTGAGATAAAAACACTAAGTGCCATACTAAAAACTAACCACACTCAGCCTAGTTGCTGTAATACATAGCTACATCTCGAGGAATGTAAATTTAAAGCTGCCATTCAGGATTCTCTGAGGTCAGATTCAAAACCTTCGAAGTGAGGATCACTTGAAAGGGAAGCACCAGGTCCGCCCGGGAAATGAGATTCCAAAAACATTTTTGGTGAGAACTGGAACAAAATAAAAATCAATGAGCAATACGTATTGATTGGATACACAGTAAAATAAACAACATATTTTCATCATGCTAAACATATATTTTAAAGCTGTAACGCTATGCAAACATTTACTAAAAATTATGTACAAAAAATAAGACTACTTATACGTTGACTCTCTCGTGTGTGGGCGTTTCCTTAGAGCTACATACAGTCAAATAAAGTTAAGTTATGAGCACAAACAAAATGGCACTCATAACTAGCATAGCATGGAAGTAAACACTGTTCACGATAAAGTGAGCACTTTTGAAATGAACCTTAGAAAAATGTCACTGCCCCTGCATGCATATATTTTAATAGGCGCACTGAGTGACGTTCACCCAGCAAAGTTGGCAACGATGGATGGAAAGCAGTGTCATATCTTGACGTCGGATAAAAGGTGTTAGGTAACCATTTGTGATAACTTAAAATTATTTCTTCCACTTTAGGTTTTTTTTTTTCAAGATGTATTGAAGTGTAAAAATAAGCAGACTTGTAGAGTATTTGCGTTCTTAATAATTTCACAGTTTCATTTTACCGACAGATGAATAAAGTGATGAGACCCATGGCAATGATAATTTCACACAAGGCGGAGAAATACACAATGTGTAAAGAAGTATATCTTAAGCACGGCTTTCAAAAGTGCTCATTTTAACGTGAACAGCCTATAAAAACCTGTGTTTAAAATTGTAAAGCTCACAACTTGTATTTGGCGAGGCTTGCTTTACTCGGCATTTAATATGGTCATATCTGAGTGTATTATGCCAAGTTCCTAAGCTGCCCAAAGAGAATGTGAAATATCATAAAAACTGCTGTAATCAAGGTAGTCAACTTATGGGTTTAAGAATACCTGTGCGAGCAAAAATTATTATTTTCTATTCGTCGGCTTTATTATGATTTGGTCAAACAAGGGCTTTTTTAAATGGTAACTACGGTTGTGGAAGGACGATTTTGCTTCTTATTCTGTGCAAGTTATTATTCAAGCCAACTCAAAGTGGATGGCGCCTTAGTTAAGACAGCGGCGGTAACTCGGGAAAATTTACAGGAATTTTTGTTTGTGCACGGGGCTGCTCTGAAATATAATTAAGCATTTCAACAAAGTTGGTTACTGGCAGTAATGTATTGTGCAAGGTGTTGTCTTTGACTTATAGCTGTTGGATGGGCAAACTAAATTCCTTTTAAAGTGTCCAAAAACACTCCAGTTGCCCAAGAAACCTAGTTGAAAGTTCTCTTCAACCCAAGCTCATACTTTCACTTTAAAAAAATTGGACCCTTATTATTAAATTATGGCAAAAAGTTCTAGCCACTCAGAGAATAACAGAAAAACCGCAACATTTCATTGATCAGTACCGCCGCTCGTAGCATCTACCTGCTGGTCTGGAAACCTGACAAGACAACATCAGCTCAAAAATCAACAAACTAACAAAATATACTATATTACTATTAAGATATTGTGATGCATACATTAAGTATATCTTTGACACTGGAAAATAGTTCTCTTAATAAATAGAATTCTTTTTGGCACGGAAATAGTTTGCAAAATGTTTCCAGGGTCCCATATAATGTACAAAATATGACAGTAAATGTAAGGATTTGATAGACTGGATCACATTTGTGCTTTATTTGAATTTAAAAAAAAATCATTTCAGGGTTTGCTGCACGAAACCATAAGGCATTCAATATATCCTCAGCATTTGCACTCAGTGGACAGTAAGAAAAGTGTATGGTAGTTTCGTTTGGTCCAAATACGATATTTGGCTTGTCCTTCTTTTAACTTTCAAAAACCATCCCTGGGCGAAAAAGAAACACAAAGGAGTTTAATGACAAATTATTCAATTGATTTTGGACCCGACAATGTTGTAAATGTACACATTATATGCGACGTCGATTAAAAGAAATAAACAACAAATCTATTTGGTTTTGCATTATTGCATAATACCAAATGTTATATTCTTTGCAAGACACAAACAAAATACAACTCACTTTCAGAAATAAAATAGTTTACATAGAAAACGAAAACGTGCCATGACTTAAATTATAATATTTATGTAACTTCTCAAAAAAATTATCGCATTTTCAAAACTATCTAACATAATTATGGTTTGCATATACTCAATATATCGTTGTCCATGCATTTTCAAAAAAATAATTGCTAAGCCCATGTTAAAATTTATTAAGAGAATACTGATATATATATATATATATATATATATATATATATATGCATATGCATGTGTGTGTGTGTTCAAACGAGTTCTACATATGATTAAATAACACGAGAGAGAAGTATTACAAACGAACACAACTACGTGAATATCACAATTATGTGAGTCTCCAGGTGTCTAAAAATTAAATAACGACTTCTACCTACAACGAATAAAAAATGTCCCTATAAATTAACAGAAAGTTTTCCTAAACACAAGATATATGTGACACTACTTGACGCCTCTCGCACATACCTTACACGTCCATCTGCCTGTGAGACTGGCGAGGAACTTTAGAAATGTAATCCACACGTTAAATGAAATTAATTTACTAACACGCGTATTGAAATCGCACCTCTCCCAAAACATGTCTGTCCGGCTCGGAGGCTGGTGAAGGAATGAAGCGATTTTATGTCGAGAGCTGACTATATAAACGTGGAGCACATTCGGAGGCTGACAAGCGACTAAGGTTATAGCTACTCGGAAATAGACGTGAATATTATTTATGTGACAAATGGATAAAAATGACGTTTATGACACACATAATAATATATAAATTACACTAATTGAATTAACAACGAATTAAAAAAAAACACTTGATGAAATGGCACCTCTCCCAAAACACATCCGTCGACCTCGCAGGTCAGTCAATGAATGACTGGGTCGTATGACGTACGCCTGCTTATAAGCTGTTATATATACATGGAGTGCGCCTGAGTTCAAATTTACGACTGACAGAACCTATTTTCCCACCAAGCTACTATTAACGACTTGATTACACTATTTGTCCTACAACTACGTGTGTGAAACGATGTTTTACCGAAAGTTTCACTTTTAGTGATACAGTAAAATTTTTAAGAAGTTTTCAATAATGTTTTCTGACTTCTGTATAAAGTACGACTGTTTTTTTTACCAGTAAGCGTCTTCGTGTTGAATCTTCAGCTGCAACAGTTGAAACATTGTGTTTTGGGCTACGGGCTCTTTCTACCTGGCCCTGAAAAGGTTTTTATGTGTGACTTTTAGTTTTGTCAAATTACCTCGGGTTCTCGACCAGCGGCCCAGCAATGTTCGTTTCTCTCCTTCATTTTATGCAAGTTCTCCACAGCTCTTCAGACTGTGTTTTAATTGAAATGTTAGTTTTTCTCCCGCATCAAATTGAAAAAAAAAACTTGTAAATTTTTTTTTGTGAAAGTGAGCAAACAGGTATCCTGAGTATAAAATTTTTTCAACAAACCTCAAACAACTTACCGACACCTACTCGGCTCAAGAACATAAAAAACATTTAATATACAAGTACTTTGTCTTCAGACTCTTCCAGTCTCCACTCATGCACAGAGAAGTGACATGGGGGAAATTTTCAAACTAATAAATAACAAGTTACAGCATTCTATTTATTAAATAATTTTTTTTAAATTTATTTTATTTTTTTAAAATCATTCTTAAGAGCTAAAAGGTTTTTGACACACAGTAAAAGACATTTTTCAATCACAAATTTTACAAATATATACATAACACATTTCTAACATACTTTAAAACAAAATAAAATAACAAAAGAATGCAATATTCAAGAATCATGTTACAAACATTTTTATCAATATTTTTATCAATTTATCAAAAACAAGATATTATATCAATGACATTTTATGATTTAAGCTACTAAACATTTAATCAAATTTATTTACATCTTAAACCTATCTCTATGACTACTACTACAATTACTGCTACTATTAGTGTCACAGCATTCCAGAATTCTCTGACACAGATTACAAGATCACAAAAATAATTTACAAATATAATACAGCAATCTGAAGATCGTCATTTTACCAAAAACTATGGGTATATACATAATATTTACAGCAATTATTTATATGACACACAGAGGGTAGTTCATTTGTCAAATCTGGGTTACTTCCACTCACACACGCCGACGACAAGATGTAACACACACTCACACATAGTTTCCAGCGAATTGTTATAATGTGACTTTCTTCTTATTATTATTATTATGTATCAAAACAAGGTGTTTTCTGGATACAGATAGGCCTTACAGATAAGCCTTTCAGATAGGTAAATGGGGAACAGCAGCATTGAATGGTGACGCAAGATATTTGTAGTTGTGGGCAGCTGTGAAGTTGGTCGTGGAACAGGAGGTGCATGTGGTGGCGGCAGATGGACGTCATCGGCAGTGTGGTGGTGATAGTTGTGCTGTCGTGGGTGGGCTGCATTTATTGCTGTGTTGAAACTATTGTAGGGAGGAAAATAAAAAAAATTATTTACTTAGGTATTCGGTAGTGCCCCCAAGGTAAGGATGATATTCCATCTGCATCAAAGTACCGCTTATCATCCATACCTGTCAACTCTACCGTGGTTATGCGTTCGGTGTAGACTTCATGAGCATGCGAACGGAACTGATACTGGGTCCCCAAAACCCTTGTGCAATATTCACGACAATCTCAATCATCCTCGTACCTGAATGACTGTAACACGTTAGGTTGTACACCCTTCTCCTTTTGTATACATTGTTCATTCCCAACAACACATGTGTAAAGCTTGGACCGTAAACCCACAAAGTATGTGAAGATGTGATCTCCACATTCATCTTTCATCACACCGGTATGGCCTTTGTTCTCGTGAGGGAATCCGTACGGGTTATTGTGCACATAGTTGGATGTATCAAACAGCGCCTTTAAATCTGGAGTAATTACTTTATAGATGTCCTCAGAAGTAACAGAATATATCAAGGAATCAGTCTCACAATAAATGAGGTGTAAAGCCAGCGGAAGAAATTTTGTACGCATGTACTGATAATAAAATTCATAGTGTGTTAATTTTGATAGATCAAGAATAGCAACACCAGTGTAAAAAGGTTTGTTAAAAACAACAGAACTCTTTGACATCTCGATAAGGACCAAGTTTTCATCGATAATCTGCCTGGCCTGGAAGGTAGGACATTCTATCAGCTCTGCAGCCCCTTAGATCGTGTCATACCTCGAAACGACGTTGATGTCCCTTTCCTGACGGACATTCTGCAAGGCTTTTCCATAAATGGAATTATTCATTAACTTGAAAAAACGATTTCTCGAATTCGTTCGCAGCCTGGACACGTTTCTTAATGTTAAACTCGATGCACAGAGCTATCCAAGCCTTGTGTTCAAAGCGCAAAATGCGATAAACAGAGTCGAGTTTGGCCACCATACATCAAGAAGTGCCTCAATGTTTCCCCGCGTATAACATATTTCTTTTGTGGCGCGAGAGTTAAAAGAACTCTCTCATGTGAGCTGTTCGGGAGTACGCCATTTTTTTGGGCCAAATGCAGATCAGATAGTGTGTCATGACACTCCTCCAGAAAAGACAGATCAATTTCCGCGAAAAATTAAGTGTCACTGTCGTTCACCATGTTTGAAAAGTCCCATGTTGAAAACATGTCAGCCTCAACCCACTCAAAACTGCCAATCAGAAGCTAAGATCGAATCGTATGACTGTAAAGCCTGTTGACATCAAAATAACACATATTTCGATGGCACACTAGGGTCGTAGTCCTCACCCATGTAAATATTGTTGGCTTCAGCATGCCTTTTTGAAACCTGGGCAATGTCGCCCCTAACCCCACGTTCTACAAAAAGATACATGTCTGGGTCAGTCAACAGCTATAGCTTCGTACGTGTCATTCACAATAAAGCGTCCAGTGAAAGAGACAGAGCTGTGACGTACATGGCGGGGTCAAGACCGTAATAATCCAAACATATGGTCCTGATATTCTCATAAACAGCAGCCAGCTAACAAGTGTCCACATGTAAGTATTGAATGGCATACTGCAGCAATTTTATGCATTTGAATGCATCCCATGTGGATTGGGCATGGACGTAATTCTCATTGCTATTACCTTTGCCTCTCATCACTTATGAAATGCATCCTTTGGTGGGAGTGACTTGCACATCAGACTATCTGGCGACTTATCAAAGTCACAAGGAAAAACTCGCTTCCGTTTTGCCAATTCGAATTTGGTATTGTCTGGAAACATCGAGCGGGTGATACTCAATTGCGCAGGTAGTAAATTACCTGCCAAAGTTTCCCGAGAGGCATTCATGAATTGGAATGAATCAATAAAACGTAACTCCAAATATTGCGCCTTTCCATTTAAATCAATCCCATTGGAAATTTGTTTGGTAATACATTTGTATTTTTCAAGGGTCATTCCAATCACTTGAATTTTACGCAGGATTTCGATAACCATGGTTACGTCAGGCTGTGGTACATGATGTTCAGCCAAAGGCTTTATAAGAAAGTGAGCATCATAATTCTGCAGGTTATGAAAAACAGCGACAAGTTGTCTTTTGGGCAGTCTGAAATTTAAGTTGCACTTATTATATGTGCGACCTCTTATTTTGCCCATCAGATGGTCATGATCGACCACAATATCATAAGTGCCCAGAATTTCTTTACAAATGTGACAACTTTTCTGAGCCACCAACCTAGTTTTATCAGTAGGGGTTTCTGGCTTCACCAGAACAATCACACTGCAAATTCATGCAACCCACTTTGTAAGTTCAACTAATTTATCAACTAATTGGTACATACATTAAGCACCCACAAACTCAAAATAGTTAGATAAACTTGGATTTTATGAGCAGACCAACAAAATGCTACAAGCATATGGAACATGTTGGTTTATGGTAGTTGTATTACTAGTTTCATCATTAGGCAAGCAAGTGGATATGGGTTTCAGGCAACTTTCAACATCGCAATAGACGACGAAACCCAATCTCTGGTGTTTGCTGTAATCTTTAAATTTCAAGTACTTGTCGTTCCCAGTGGGGAAAGTACTGCGAACAGCTTTTTGTTGCTGGCAAAGAATACTGTGACTCATGTGTTGATCCTCAGTTAATACTGAAGACAATGCTTGCAAACAAATTTATTACATTCACTCTTACTCAGCTGACTACCAACCAGCTTTGACAAATTTGTAATACAGACAAAATCAAATTTCTAATACAGACAAAATGCAAATGAGCGGCATTTCCACTCGCGCGAATCTCCAAAATATTCACATGTTTGTCATGATGTACAGGAAAAATACGCATGAGTACTACAATCCCACCCTTTTCACAAGTTTCGCCAAATTAAATTGCTATCTTTGTCCTCCACACAGTAGACATTGATAGAAATAGAATTGTTCTCCTTAAACTTACGAATATCCTGTATGGCCACAGATGTCAACGGACCTTCAATATTCAAAACCTCGTGAAGTTTTGGATATGAAGTAGTTCTGTGGGCATTTTGTGTGACAGGATGAAAATATGCTATTATGGCATAGCGGAAGCACATTCCCTCCGGGCAGTCTACATCAATATAAGCAAGACGATTGGAAATATACTTTGATAGTTTAGTGTGCGCAGCACTGACAGTGAACTGCCAATATTGGCTCACATGTACATCCATGTATGTTAATATTTCTAGACTCCAGCCAGACCCACATGCACTAAACTCCTCACGTCTGTTTGTGAGATAAGGAATGATATCATAATAATAGATTAAGCCCACATCGGATGAATGTAGGAGAGCTAGTGCTTTGCTTTGAAAATAAAAGGTTTCTGTAATGCCTTCCTCTGCCATGAGGGATTTCAAATACTTATCTGTTACAATAACTGAAACTCCTACTGGCCATGGTGATGCCATTATTAAAATTAATAAAGGGGCCTTACACCTCTCGAAAAAAAAAAAACGAAAAGTCTGTATCACTGTCAAGTCTATCATTAAGTATCCATGCATCATTTAGTCTTCCAGCGAATGCCGAGTCGGAAAACGAATTATTTTTTGGCACCTTGGTGAAATATTTCTAATCGACTTGAAAGTCGGTTGTAAAACAGACTGAGCACTCTCCGAATCTCACGAATCTTCCAAGTCTGATAGAAATAAATAATTATTGAAAAGATCAACTTTGTCATGTTTGGGGCAAGCGGACAAGTTTTGACCTTTTGGTGTTAACAATCTTTCTGTAAGTGAATCCATGCTCGAATCGCTTAAGTAGAGATTGCCTTCCAATAGATTAACTCATGAGTGCTTAGGCGAAGGGACACTGTCTCGACAGCTTGCTGTAGACTGTCTCTCCATATGCGATTCAGAATCCGAATTATATACATAAAGATCTACAAGCAAAATGTCAATACTGGATTGCTTGCGCTCACCCATTTTACCTAACTAACTAAAATTTTCTTCAGTTCCCCATCTACAATACCTACAACACCACAAAAAATTACACTGAAGTGTGGTGTCACTTTGAAAAAAAAAACATAGAAAAATAAGACCACATTACTGCCTCATCTCGTCATAGTTGTAATTATTAGTAACATAAACACTGTGTTGTTTAGTATAAATAAAGTTATTATTGAGTGAACTTTAATTTATTTAGGAAAGTCAGTCGACTAACCGACGTGTTTTTACAAAATATACGGGTATGAGTCATTCTAAAATCTCATGTACAAAGCCAGGTAGCGGACGGCCAAGAACTGAGTGTGTTTGGGGAGCGAGCGAAACTTAGGTCTCAAGAGCTAATGAGGGCGAATAGCCTGGAGATGGAGCAGAATATAAGAACATGCGTGGCCGGGAGTTTTGGCCTGCTTGCAGAGCTACAGGCGAGAGAATGCTTCAGTAAACTGTCGCAGTCCGTGTCGTGCACCACCATACAGACACACTCCTGCCCGACAACTTCCCCTTCCCCCGCTATAATGCAGAGCCTCGGGGTTGCCTGCATGAATGTGCTCCAGTGGGAGGGAGACTGGGCACTTCCCCTATGGCCTCGCCAGTCTGTCAACTTCTCTCTGCAGTACATATTAACGGTCTTCAGCTCACGACCACTATACAATTCACCGAATTTCGGGACCTGTCACACCTGTTTTTCACAAGTTGTAAGCAAGCAGACTGTGTTTAGAACATTGCATTGAATTTTAAGCCCAATTTTAAAAACCATTCGTTTAAGAGGAAATCATTCCAACTTATATGCGCTGTTCGAAAAAGACTGTGAGTTACTCGACACCATCGAAGCTAGTGTACAGCGAAAAAATTAGTGTACACCAGCAAAATCATTTACACAGTCAAAAAATTTATGAATATTATACCATACAAGTCCGTTCTAGGGTACACCATACAAATCATTGACATTAATTTAATAATGAATGTTGTGTAAACATATTACCAAGGGAACATCTCACTGCATATTAATCAAACAAACACTCTTAAACCTAAATATTTTTAAAAATAAAAAATACTAATACTCAATTCTCTCTCTATTTCTCTCTGTTACACATACATTTACCCAAGAATTTTTAAAATGAAATGTCTTTAAATTAACATAAATACCCAATCCACCCCATCACATACACATTAAAAACATTTCATTTGTTAGAAATACTCAAGGCTCATTTACCCATCTTCCAATCTTCCTTCTCCAGGTAACACACACAGAACAAGCTTGGGAGCTGAGGTCATGCACTTCCTGAATACATGAGGCATATCCAGCGTAGTTCTCCCTTATTTTAGCCATTCCACAGTTCATACCTCATACATACAATCACCCTCCCTTAAACATTTCTTAAAACTACATAAAACTAACTAAAATTGATTGAAAACACAATTTCCCCTGCACTCACACTCACAGTCATGCACATTTTTCCCCTCAGAGTTCTTTGTATTTTTATTCTAGATGGCATTGAAATATATTTACGAGTATTTAACAGTGTAGATAGGGCCTGAATTCGAGATATTGCCTCGACCTTCTGTACATAGTGCAATACTATGATGGTCATTCAGTAACTCCCTCTAAACTCTATTAAATGTCCTCTTATATATGCCTACAAACCACCTAAAATTTATTGAAAGCACAATTTCCCCCTGCACTCACACACTCAGTCATGTGCGCACACACACACATGCAAATACATATATGAATTATCATTACTTAACAATAACAAATTACACTTTACTAAATTCTAAGAAAATATCACACTCAGAATAAATTTGATGTAATTGCCATTCAAATTGTAATGAAATTCATTCCAGTTGTAAAGAATTTTTTAATGATTTAATAAAATTTTCATTCAATTTGTTAAGAGTTAAAAAAAATTCTTTCAAATTCTACAGACTTGTTTTACAATTTTAAAGAAACATCATTCACTTTGTTTAAATGTTTAACAATTCTAAAGACTTGCTTAAAGATTAAAAAAAATTCCATTCTATTTGTTAAGAGTTAAACAAATTTCTTTCAAATTCTAAAGACTTGTTTTACGATTTTAAAAATCATCATTCACTTTGTTAAAAAGCTAACGATTCTAAAGACTTGTTTAGTGATTGATTAAAATGCTTATAAAATTTCTTTCAAATTCTAAAGATTTGTTTAATGATTGTAAGAAATATCATCCAGTTTGTTAAAAAGTTTTAACGACTCTAAAGACTTGTTTTATGATTTTAAAGACACATCATTCAGTTTGTTAAAAAGTTAAACGATTCTAAAGGCTTGCTTAATGATTTGTTAGGAAAAGTTTCATGAAATTATATAAATGGTAAATGATTTTAAAGAAAATTTTATGAAAAAATGGTAAAAGATTAACAATTTGCTAAGAAAGTAACTAAACGATGAAACACTGTCAAAATGAAAAAAAAATTGTAATAAATTTTATGAAAATTTTTGACAAAATAACACAAAATAATTAAAAAGCTCGAAATTATACACCTGCTTTGACTCTGGTACCAAAGTGGGTAGGCTTCGAATGAGCCCTGAACCCAAGGGCAAGTTGGCTGAGTGCTACCCCGCCCAAGCAGGCAAAAGTCTTTGATGACTACTCCAGCAGACATGAAGTTGGCCGAATTCTCAAGAAAGCGGGCGAATTCCCCAGCTGATGTCCTTGAACAATCAAGGCTAGGCAGTGTGGACCGGTTCACAGACTGTCCGAGCGCGAGAGGGTGGGCGATGTTACCTCCATGAAGATCAATCAGCAAATGGTGATCTGGGGGTTGGGCAGTCCTATTTATACCCTACATCTTTCCCTGGTCCAAAAAATTGATATTGTGTAATTCACTATAAAAATGCATTAAATGTACATATTACATATTAGAAATGGTTTTAACAAATTTTTAAGCAAATTTAATGCATTAAAAAGGGATTTTACGCTAAATGTAGTGTGTATGTGTTAGAAACAAGTCCACTTTTAATAAGGAATACATTAAATAAAAGTAAAATAATATTAATTTTACAAGATACATTTATTGACAACATATATATACAAACATACTTTATTATTTCGATAAAACAAAATATACGATGTTTCATAACACACAAGTAACTACAAGACGTCCCAAAGCATTATCTCACACACAGCATCAAACAGGTATAGAATGACCCAGAAATTATTGTACAACACTAGCAAATACAGGATGTCACACAAATTACAACATTATTTTTAAAAATACAGATTGATCCAAAAATGTATGTACAACAAATGTGCCTTGCTCCAAAACAACAACAGGATAACACAAAACATTGAACACTCTCAAGTTAAAAAATGTATACCACATTTTTCTTATAAAAACAAATCTTTTTTTATAAACTATTATCAACTTCTCTGAACAAAGTTTTCATTCATTTTCTTAATATTGGATACAGATCCCCTTCTTAAGCTCTGCTTTCGAGGAGGAAGCATTTCTTACACCCTAGTTTTAACTTGCTTCTTTGCACACAAACATCTTTACAAGTAGGAGCATGTAAAACAATGCTTTCAACCAAATTGTGATCGGATTCAACATAATGCGAGTACACATCTTCAATACTAGATGGAAGAGGTGTGTTTGCAGTCATATAAAACACTGGACATGTCTTGTTGTCACTGCATTGTATGAGTTCGTGGCTCCTTTCATCTCCAAGAGGAAAATAAATTACTTTAAAATGAAAAATACTGTCGCAAGTCTCCGTAAATTCTCGCAAAAGTCCGTTGCACCCAGTATGAGAGAAGAAATCAAACTTGCTTTTGGCATAATGATATAAAATATAAAGATTATTATCGAATTCTTCGAAATACTGATAGGGTAAAACAGTATCTGTATTTTTAACAAGATGTTTCAAACATTTTTCTTCCACACAATATGATGTTACAATGCATTCGCCTTTAAGCTTACACTTATGATCTACTCTGTGCTGTCTGTACTGGTTTACAAGACATTCAGAACTGTTGCAATTAATTAAAGTGCCATCATAACTAGTTGGATTACTACATGCTGTAAAAGCTTGAGAGAAATAGGTAAATTTGAAATGAATGTCTGACTCGCATATTTCCGTAACAACAAAATTTTAATATAATAAACTATAAGTTACAGAATACAAACCTTTAGTAAAATACACATACTTGTATTTCATTGGGAACATTATTCTGAAGTAGCCACTTCACATGCATATGTTACACATGGACAGAAAAACTAATCCTCCATGTTCGAAAATAAAGTTGTGGATGTACCTATCACAGGTCTCCTTCCAAACGGTGATTCCCTGGTGAGGTCTGGTGAGCTGGTAGGCAATTACTCCATTTCCCTGTTCCTTTTCTATTTCCTTGCTAAGACTGGCAATCATCAAATCTTCTAATGTTGTTGGCAAGTCACTGTTGGGGCGAATATATATGACAGCACAACTGTTGTATGCTATTCCTTCACCAAAGTGAATGCCGAGACTGTTGTCGAAAGTGTAGCACCAATGTTCTATATTGTTACTTACATGAACTTGTAGAATACCGTCATACAGTTATAACAAAACTCTTCTGTATCCAATTTGCAGGACCTCATATGCGTCTGTAGGGTTTAAATATTCTAGCCAGGACTGATGATTTAATACTGAACTATCTCCTTTATATAGGTGTTGTAACACCATTTTTACTCATTTTTTAATTGTTCTTGCTTTGAAAAACGTTGCATTGCCACATACCACAGGGAGAAGTTAATTCTTGGTCACAGATGTATGTATAATGTTGCTTGTTGTTGCATTGTTCTGTCCAAACTGTAGTAAGAGAACAGCAAGTACACTACTGCATAATTTATTTGATTTTCTTGTAGGACTTGCATTTGGTGATGTATCCACTTTGAGCTTCAAAATCTAGCTGATCTTCGTTACAAGGTAGTTTGCTGTCAGAGGTAAATTATATATAAAGGACAATAATTTCGCCCATAATTTATGTCGAAAAATTTTAAAGTTTATGTTAGACTGATTAACGAGAAATGCCAATGTTCATCTCTGTTGCACATCTGAATCTGTAGTGGACTATCTTCATTTTCATTTCTAAACCACACTCGCCTGAATCCTGGAGCAACACTAGCATAAGGAAGTGATGATTCGAACCTCTCCATCGCAACTGAAGATCTGGTGTACGATTCTCTCCCTCTCTATATAGTCACATGTTCTTCCAGTTTGTGGTAAAATTAGTTCTTTAATGACAACTTTATTTGATCAAATTTACAAACACAAACAATGCTGTTCCAAACCTCACAGTCCCACATTCTATACTGTGATCTTAGAAGTCCGCTACTGCCTTGTATATGGGTAATGTGTTCCCTATTATTTTTTATATTTGATTTGATGAAAACCTGGCTCTTTGGTTATTTCTACACTGTGATTTTTAATACATAGGTCCCAAGAACAACAGGGCAGTTCGCTGTCAGGCCTCATATTAAAAACCGGACAGTCTTCTTCCTCATAACACAACACTCGTTCTGTATACATGCATTCTCCTAATCTTTTTGCAAAATTCTAATGTTCATCTCCATTGCACATCTGTGTTTGGAAGTATATATTGCCTAGAGACTGGAACCACACTTTCGTGTGTCTCGAAAAATACTGGAATACGACTTCTCTGGGTAGAATCTCTCTATTTTTTCAAAAACCTTACGCTACCTGTAACAACCCATTTTTTAGAAAATTAATATCTCTACACATAGGTAGGATGTTGGAACAAATATTCTCTTAAAGAATCGTTTTTACATTGTGAGTAGAATGTTTTTTCCTCACAGTGATTAGTATTATAGCATTTGACAATTGAATTAATACTCGAAGAGTGGTGGTAGCTTCTGATATTTATTAATTCTGCATTGGTTAAACTTTTTAAAATTTCCTTCTGCATTTTTCCAAGCATGTATATGGGAAAGTCTTCAAGCAGCGCATCATTTTCACATTGAAAACGTTTTTCATACGCTATGTCACCAGAGTCTCTTTTCAAGTTATGTATCTCGTAAGTCTTTCACAACACATAATTTTAACTTAAGGTTTTAAACTGTACCACAGTCTGGGAGATTTAAAGCCTATTACTTTAGAGTCATTAGCTTCAGTTGCATAAGAAATAGCAAACTCCTTAATTGCAAAGGAGTTGTCTTGGTAGTTTTCGAAACCCTGAGTGTAGCACATCATTTTTAAGTAATTTCTTAATACACTATTTACAAAAAGTCTCTCTCTCATTCTCTCTCTCTCTTATAAAATGTATTTCAATTCAGTTATAAGATGACAGTGATCGCCTCGGAATCTACTTCATCGTCTCCTGAATCGTCCATGATCAACATCTGGAATGATTCTAGCTTCAAGTAGCTGTTCCACCCTGAGCGACATGCAATCCCTCCGCATATGTAGCAAGTTCCCATCATTAGCAAAGGCAGGTATGCCGAGAGGGCAGTCTTCACATGGCAAATAGGATACGATATCCTCATCAGCTTGTTAATATTCATCAATGAATGGATATTCTAGTTTTATTTTGTGGCCCGCAAAAGGAACTATAAATTCTTTCGCCAGCACTCGCAGTTGGGAGCAGTCTAAACTCAACAATGTTTTCGCCTTCCCATAAGCTAAAATCGCATTGAACATTTCAACACATTCAGATTCACAGTTGTCACAGTGGTGACCTTGATGCAGTGTACCTGTTGCGAACTGTTGCAGAGATGAAATCCCTTGTAGATCTAGACGATGTGTGTTGAAGTTGTAGTAGATGCATATCGTTGTAGTAGACGCCTGTCGTAGTGGACGCCTGCCGTCGTAGTAGACACCTGGAGTTGTAGTGGACGTATGGCATCGTAGTAAATGCGTAAGTCTCACTAGTGCTAATGCTATGCACATGTACACATACACACACGAAGTGACCTTAGCAGATGCCGAGTTAACACTGAAAAAAAAAACTAATTTGTCCCTTCTTATATAGTAATAGGATACAATATGGCTGCCATTTTCCTTTAATTTACATTAAATTTGCCCTTTTAGGAAAATCAGTTGAAACATTGTGAAATTTAACAGATTTCAGCTTCGCTAGAAGTCATTTCAAGCTGGATACATGTTATTTCAGTAATATGAAGTCGAAAATTTATTTCCTAGGGCAAAACTATTTGTAAATAAGCTAATATATATATATATATATATATATATATATTATATATATATATATATATATATATATATATATATACAAACGTATTTTATGTCAGAAATTCAGGAAGTGGGAAAACTACACGTAAACATACACACAAGTATGTTTAGAAAAAACAGATTGAATGTAAAAAAAACATTTCGAACAAGTTTGTTTAATGTATGGTTTAAATGTTTGAAAATAAAGTTTAACGTGAGTAATTGCTTAAATCTAATAATGGTGTTCTAAGTTTAATGTGTGTAAATGGAAATATGTGTGTTTTCCATTACTTAAAAATATGTCTTAAAGTTGTGTTGGTATGAAAATTAATCATTAATTAGTTTAAAGTTAAATAAGTTTGCTGAAAACAGGATAAAGTTTGCTGGAAAACTGAATAAAGATTATTAGATTAAAATATAAAGTTTTTCTTGGAATGTTAAATCTGCGGATTATTTTGATGGGATTAATGAAACTTCATTTCAACTTCAGGGATATAAAGTTTCATCGGCGGGACTTGTGAAATTTTATATTTCGCTGGGAATACACCAGGATCTTGCGTCTCGAAAAATAGGAGGAAGCTTCAATGTTCCAGCGAAAATAGCAGTTTGTAGAAAGGGGAAATAGCCCAGGTCTGTTAAAAATCCACTGCTGCCCCTAAGGAAGGCGTCGTTTTGACCTTGAAGCAAGTGTATGTTCATAGCCAAGGCAGCACTCTGGGTGTGAAAGGCAGAGCCTGCATGGACCGGCCAGTTCCCGAGATATCCGAAAAAAGCGTTCTTGAGTGTTGAAGGGGATGAGGTGCATGGCCCTGAATCGACAGCGAGGTTACAGTGCCCTCTGTGGACAGGGGACGGCAGATTTTGCAAAGCGCGGTGTTGGAAGGGGCAGTTCATGGGTCGTGTAGACAGAGGGGGTGTTTGCCGCTAAACAGGTTTTTGCTGTGTTGAATCGATACCAGGATGCGTGGCCTGGAGCTTTGGATAGGGCGAAAACGAACTCTGTGTTGAAGGGGGGATCAGGGTTGCATGGAGAGCATCCCTCTGAAAAACACGTTCTTGGCCGGTGTAAGGGGAGGGGGTGGTTGACCTTGGGCAAGAGCGATGCGGAGGCGTCTCGCGGGTTTCCACAATCTTAGTTGTTCGCCAACCCTCGCCCTGCATAGACGCAGTACTAGAACTTTCGACTTCACCAGCCTTCGGAGTGTGACAGCTGCGGTTCTCATTAAGCGATATTGTATGCTTCACGGTTCAGATCTCTTTCACAGTCTTCTTAAACTGTAGTGTGAAATATCTTATTTATGTATTTAATTTATGGGGGGGGGGGGATATAAATTTTCGTGTGATAGTGCGTTTATCGTGTAAACCCCATTTCTATGTTCGGTAGACGAAACTTCGTAGCATTTTCAACTCGCGTTTTCGTTACCAATTGCCATGAATTTCACAGAATTGATTGAAAAAATTTGTACTCCGTGCATCATTTTTTAATAATTCACTTTTATACATTCACGTAGTTGTGGGACGATCAAGTCATTAATAGTAGCTTGGTAGGGAAATATATTCTATCAGTCGTAAATTTTAACTCAGCCGCGCTCCATATATATATATATATATATATATATATATATATATATATATATATATATATATATATAAATAATATTTTATAAGCAGGCGCACATCATACGATCCAGTGATCCTTTGACTGCCCTCCGAGCCGGACAGACATGTTTTGGGAGAGGTGCGATTTCATTACGCATGTTAATAAATTAACTTCTTTTAACGTGTGGATTGCATTTCTAAAGTTCCTCGCCAGTCTCACAGGCAGATTGACGTGTAAGGTATGTGCGAGAGGCGTCAAGTAGTGTCACATATATCTTGTGTTTAGGAAGATTGTCGTTAAATTTATAGGGACATTTTTTATTTGTTGTAGGTAGAAGTCGTTAAAAATTTTTCAGACACCTGGAGACTCACATAATTGTGATATTCACATAGTTGTGTTCGTTTGTAATACTTCTCTCTCGTGTTATTTAATCATATGTAGAACTCGTTTGAACACTCTGAATTTCTCTCATGCAATGCTGTTATTCATTTGGAATAATACTGACATTCAAAATCGCCTATCTACCAACGCTGTCTACAAGCAATATCACCAGCAAACCAAAAAAATGTACACTTATGACTTATGCCATTCTTGCACAAAACTCACCATATATATACACCCCGTCCCCAACATGTCGCATTTCAGTGTAATGCCAGTCGTCCTGCTGAAAACATCTACCAGAACTGCTCCCCAACCCACAAAAAGAAAGAAAGAAACTAGTAAATTTGACACTTGGTACACTCTTACACTAAACACAAAAAAATACCCTTTCAATAAATTTAACCCTGTCATTAAAATTTAATCCTTTCGATTTTTGATCGCATTGAAATCGGATTAAATCGATTAAGGAATAACCCTTTCGATCAAATCGATAATCCATCAATTAATCCCAGGTGAAGTGAACCCCCCCCCCCCCCGTCCTAATATATATACACACAAAACATGGTGTTTGTATTATATATAGGCCTATGTGTGTATTTATGTAATTTAAATAATGGTGTGATATGTATTGTCACAAATTCCCTTATTCTTCAAGATTGTTATGAAACCATCTTTTGTGCCTTATTTAAAAGAACACTTATATAAAATCTACTGAACTTTAAATTAAATAGAAAGGTAATTTATAATTATGTGTTACTTTTACTGAAAGAACCTTCGGTCGTATACACTACTGGACAAGGAAATCACTATACCCTCTTTCCTCGCATTAAGACGAACCGGGTTCAATCCCCGGCCGGTTCACTCTGCATTTTTTCAAATGGGAGTCGAGCCGAACGATGCAGCTAGTCAGTGGGTATTCTCGGGGATCTCCTGTTTCCTCCACCCTTTTATTCTGGTGCTGCTCCATACTCTCCATACATCGATGTTAATAGCCGCCCAAATCTCTTCACTGACTCTTATGTAAATATTATTAAACCATAATCCTGATAGATTATTGTAAAATTAGTTTTGATTAGTCTTCCATGCATAGCTAATGTGTTGCTCAGTATCTGCAAAGCAAGTGTTCAGTACGGGGTAGAACCTAATATGGCGGCTATACAGACAGCAATGCCACTAGTATTCCACCATACAGGTGATGGATATAGTGTCCTGGGGCACATAAAGCCATACTTCGTGAAATCACATGTGCAGCTCAGCCAGTGTTTAAGCAGGTGGTTGACAGTGGTGCAAACGTCGCCCCACCATATCCCATATGTGTTCTATAAGGGTCAAATCTGGAGTGCTATCAGGCCAAGGAATGTTGTCCTTATCTTGTAGAGCTTGTTGGGCGATGTGAGCTGTATGGGAACAAACATTAACTTGCCTCATGATATCATTGGGTATGCTGTGCTAAAATGGCAGAAAAATGGTGCCACAGAACATAACTGGTATATTACTGTGCTGTATCCATGTCTTCAACAGCCACAATACGAAAACACTGCAATTGTAGATCTGCCACTCATACTGTCAACTCATAACCACTATTCATATATAAAAAGTCAATACCTTATCACCCTGAGCACATTTGGTTACCCTCTTCCGAATATCACAGGAACTCCAAACATGGCCACATCACTCATCTGCCTGCACATTTAACTGCGACCATCAGTGATCACAATTAATAACTGTGACTGTGGTCAGGTCACCTCCAGCATTAAAAATATTAATCAGTATAGTGAATACCGCACAATATCTACCACCATCATGACTAGTACATCCAATGAATCAACCCACACTTCTGTCACCCAATCTACTTCACACCAGATCAGCGCACTGCCAAACATGCTCACCTAAGTAAGCAGTGGTCGGCAGTGGACTACAGAAGCCAAAACCAATGCACGATTCAAAAGGTCTTCATGGAACAAATCTGACCACCTTGAGTCTGATCACAAAATCACCCACATAGATAAGGAAGAGCTTGAGGGAATATCACCATTATCATCTCCATCTTTCAAACGCCAGTCAATGAAGAAATTCAAACCCAAGACTTCATCGAGCATTAGTGTACCATGCTCGCAACCACCATATTGACAACTAAGACATGTTCACAACCTACCTCTGCATCAGGCTTCAGCTATATCCCACCTTTTCAACAAAACCGAGTTTCCAACAAATTACTCTCTGAAGACCATATCAACACAGATCTTGCTCTTTACAAAAAGGAAACCACACTTCTTTCAGACTACAAACTTGCACTTTCATGTTTCTTGCCGATTGCCCCAATTCATTTTCAATCCTCAAGACTCACAGGGTCCTCTCCATCCTCATCCACACAACCATCATCCTCTGCTGTAGTCACAAACACAGATACTGCTACAACCAGCACTGCTGTCACTATCTCATTATCCATCACATCTACACAGGGAACATCAGCAATGAAGGATTCTTCACATTGCTAATCTTAGCACCACCTATTACAACCACTCTTCTGTATTACATATCTAGTCACCTTTGCTCACAAACATCTCATTCACATCAGTCTGCATTGCAAGGTAAAGCCATGGTTACCACTGATGGCCAGTTTGGAAAGCACGCAACAACCATGATTTCCATTCAAAACTAATAAAGTGACACAGAGGACGACTTCATGGTAGTGGAATACAAAAGGAACAGGAAAAAGAAGCAGTTAAAAACACCCCTTGTTCAACCAAAAGATCAGGAACCACCGATACACCAGTGGCAGCATCAGGTCCATCACCTTTCATCCAACTCATCAAATACAGAAAAAACAAAACACCATTCTCAATCTGTCTCCAAACAATGCTCTCAATCCATCACTTCTCAGGCTCAATCACATTCACAGCAATCTTCAACTCAGGTTTGTCAATCACTAAGCACCCAATCACAGCCTTCGCAATATCCATCAACATCCACATGCACCACGAAACCACCACTCATTGTCCTCTATGGAGGTCTCAACCCAAACATATTAAACCAAATTAAACTTCTGCAATTGGAATTCACACAACCACTTTAGCCACACTACCCCAACTCCACAACATTCCACATCGGATACAAATTGGACCACTTTAAGATTACCTCAATACTCTGACAATTCAACATTAACTTCGGACCTGCCCTAAAGACAGGAATGCTTACACAGTAATCACGAACCTCCATGTCGACACCCCGATAGAGGATATCTCCGATTATCTGAATGAACTTGGAATAAAACACGCCAAGATTGTTTGCATGGGGAGCAAGGGGGGATATTCTCAGCCATTCCCACTGTTTCTGATAGTCCTCAAGGGAACTGAACCATTGCACCAGGCCCTGAAAATTACCAACCTTGCATGTCTCATTGTGAAAGTAGAGATATACCTCAGTGGTTGAAACTCATTCAGTGCTTCAGCTGCCAAGGTCCGGGAAATTCCTCGCACCATTGTTACGAACAACCCAGTTGTGTCAAGTGTGGTAAGGGCTACCCAGAAGGCCAATGTCAGAAAATACCAGATGAACAGCCAAGATGTTGCCTCTGGAATGTAGAATACCCCACAAACTACTCGGTCTGGCTCATACAAACTGAAATACATTGCAGAAGGAGAACAAAGTGCCCAGACCAAGGCACAGAGAAAGCCCACACCGAAACTCATCTCACCTGCCCAGCCATTTGGACATTTTCCTTTTCTACATCACTCTATGGCCATACCAGCCAGCACACCAACATCACTGCTCAATCATCCACTTCTCAATGTAAATCATCCACTTTCCAAAGTCAACAAGTACCACAGGAAGTATCATTAAAAGACATCGTCATATCCATGATCTACTGGATCTGTAAACTAGATCTCTGCACCACTCTCTATCAACTCCAGCAAACCTTCAAACATTTTCAATCTTCCAAAAGGATCCCCGAAAAGTGCAAAAATAATTTCTCTGCAATATCCCTCATTTTCAATATTTTCCAAACAATGTCACCAGATCCTGCTGACTCTGCATGATTCACTTCCTCATCAGTAACACCAGGTCTGTTCTTCATCAATCACATGACATCGCCTTTCTTCTTCATCATTATCAACCTGTATTATTTAGCATTATTGAGACCTGGCTCAAACCATTAACCTTTTCCATTCCTGGATACATCACTCACAGATATGACAGATAGGTAAGCCCCCACAGCGGCATGGCACACCTCATCTGCTGTGACATCTCTCATTACACACACATTCTGAAACCTTCCCCCAGCATAGAAGCACTTGCAGTATGGATCACCCTCCTTTCGCCTTCATTATTATCTACATTCAGCCCCGAGGACCCTTAGAGGGACTTACTAACTTCCTCACCATCGACAACTCCATAATACTAGTCTAGGATTTTAATAGCCAACATGTCCACTGTGGCTGCCACACAACAAATTCACAGAAATTTCACACCACTATTACAGGTACAACTTCCATAAAGCCAATCGACAACTCTTCAAATCGACACTGGACTCTATAAATCTTGCAGAACAACCACACACACCAGACCAACTCAACCAAGCTGTCGTCACATTTTCCGAAACTATTCGGTATGCCGCAGACATGTCAATTCCTCGCCATTGCCCACCACAAACAGGACTTCCATTCTTGCCAGAAATCAGGGACCTGGTGTGAAGATGTGACTATGTTAGGGTAAGATGGCAACATTCATGTACGGAACAAAATCTGGACACACCACTCCCTCCACTGCAAAGTACAGTGGAAAATTTCACTTTGGTTGGCGCAACAGCAACACCGAAAACTGTCTTCAATAACAGTACAGTAGGGAATGGCATGGGATTTCACCAGAAAGCTCCGCAACACCAGGAGAGCTCTACCAATTATAGTGCATTCTGGCAGGAATATCGAGGCCGCTGAAGAAAAGGCAAACACCATAGCCAGTCGCTTTTCATCCTCCTTCCACTTACACATTCCGCCTCCAGGATTCCCTAGTCATGATCTCCTGATACACACACATTCACTCCTTCTGTCTCACCTCCCATGGAAGGGAAATTTTTACATCCCCTGTCGAGGTCGAGAAAAACATCTCTAAAATTCGCCCATCGGTAACCCCAGGATCTGACCATATTGTTACGGAGATGGTAGGGGGTGTGGCAGGGCGAGGGAATGATAAAATTTAGACTTACAAAAATAGAAAAATGAGCCTACAACAAAATCTAACCTGCAAAGCCTCCACCACATGCTGTAACTTTTACTCAGCAGGGCCAGCATGATACCCTGTACCCTAATACTTACTTCAATACCAGAAAAGGCTCATTTATACCAAAAGTGAAAAAGGAGTAGGGAAACATAAGAGGAGGGGCAGTCAAGGGAAAGGGGGGGGATTTACTCGCCTAGGGAGCGACAGGATTCCGCGACTGCTTCATGGGTCTGACACATAAGCCATGCAGTAACGTTTTACCTTAGATTACCATAAACACTAAAGAAGAGTGGGGTGATGTCTAGTGATGATAAGAGTACCAGGTGTCAAAAAAAGAAGGGCGAGGTCCTTATCAACTAGCAATAAATAAGTAATATTTTTAAAAAATTAATGCATTTTATTTAAATCGGGTAAAAAAGATATAAAAAGAAGATAACAATATTAAAAGAAGCACAAGACATAGGTATTTATCATTTAGAGCTATGTTTCTTTAAACAGAAAAACAATGTTGCAAAAATAGAAAAGAAATTAGGTTACATCAAATTAACTTCATTACAAAAAAAAATAACAATGTTACGCTCAAAAGAATCAGGGGTAGAAAGCCCCCTTTCATGGAATAAACGATTTAGCTGTAGGGCCAACAGGAAGCCATTCTCAAAATGAAGATACCTTAACCAAAATCATGTTGGATCTGTGCATCGAAAGATTAAAATTAGCTATAGCCATAGCCCTCATTAATTTGCCCCCTAGGGCTTAAATGAAAATCACACACAAAAAAAATGAACACAATTTAAGGCTACTTTATTTATGTGTGCTTATATAAATATTTATTTAATGACTATATTGGCTAGGATAATGAAATAAGCTTTTAAAGAAATTGAACAAGAATAAATTTAGAAGCCAGAAAAAGGGCCAAACGACTTTAAAATACTCTTAAATTCTAGTTTTAGGGAGGAACCTGTCAAATAAAATAAAGAGGGGAACATAGCCTAGACTTCGGTTTCGGTCAGTGCAGTAGTACCAATACAACTCCACAACCGACGAACCCAATAACCAGCAGAGCCATCTACAAGCCAGGCACTATTGGTACCCATAACCTTACTTTTAAATCTTTCTCAAGAGGTCAGAAAAACAACTCAAATGCAATAATGTAGGTTCCTTCCCAAGTTGTTGTTAAATTATTCGAACCATGACACCTCACCCCGATTGCCCTTCGGTTAGTACTGATGGATAAAACATAATTACCTATGAAGTTGCAGCCCTGGTCTTTCGACACCTCCTACACCATCGCACGTCGCATGCAGTGGCCTACCTCATCTTCAAGCAACTGACCCCATGACTTAATAAAAACTTACTATCCACTTAAATATACTGAAAGCGTGGCCGGGGCTATTCTTTCTGCCAAGCAGAGAAGTACGACCCGACCACTCACCACACTTCAGTTTTACCCCATACTCATTGTGACCACGTACTGCCACGGCCATCTCCCACCAGCTGCACCACCTGCGTCTGCTCGCACCAGCTGCTCCCACTCCCAACTCCTCTAGTCAGCCCGTCCATCGTCCGTGACCTCATCACGCACAGCTGCCTCCCCTGACGTCATGAGCGAGGCCGACGTCATGGTGTGCCAACCAGAGCCTGCCTCCTCCACCACCAATTCCTCCTTTCCTCGAACAGTTCTTATTGTCTAGCAGCAAAGTGAACTCCTCATCAAAACATTCTTTGCTTTACAAAGGAAACTGTTGATACAGCTTGCAGCTGCAGCCCGGGGTTCCGAACGAGCAGAAGATAACAATTCTTCCGAACTGCTGAAAGGGGGATAATTACCTTCATCTGGGCCGAGAAAAATACAGCCAGCCGCCATCGCTTCAGAAGAAACCTGCTGATTTAAGTGACGACGAAATGCTTTCAATATTAAAAATAATGAGTGCCCTCAGTTCCTAAAGAACCCCAGCAGTAAAAAATAAATAAAAAGTCTTTATTTTAAACAAAAAATGCTAAAGTAACTGTTTCCTAATTCAATTCCATCATAACTTAAATGACATAACCTTAAAAGAAATAAAAACGAAACAAATACAGTCGGCAAATTACGAATATCTGTTCAAACTAGAAAACTATATAAAAGAAGGAATTCTAAAAGAGACACTATCAGTTAACTTCCCAACCAAAACCTAGACACCTAGCTTAAGGCCACGCCCTTGAAACTGACTTCCCCACAAACACATTTTGAACTAAGCAATCATGAAATTATTTATCACCACATTACTTATAAAAAAAAAGGGAAAAGGCAACATGAGTTCCTTATCAAACTTAATTAACTAGTAACAAGGAGGACTTAACCCAATCAAAACAGCCTAAATCACCAACCTAACCTCCAAGGAACGAACACCATATGAAAATACAAAAATAAAAAAAATAAAAATTAATTAAGGGCAGGCCTATCAAATCTTAACAAAAAACAAAGGGATAGGAATCTCCCTGCTGCCATAAAATCTAGAGCTTCCAAACAAAAAAGAAATAGCCAGCAAAAATACCACTACAGACATCATGCTTAACAAAAAAGCTTACATTACCTCAAAATCACAAAAAAAAAAAAAATTAACCCCAAAATTCACGTTGTAACAATATCACCGCTCAACTCGTTCGCTCCGATACCGGAAAGATGGAATGCGAATATGAATGCTTGCCTTTGACCATGACAATCACAGTGTCGCGATCTACATCAACGCTAACTGCTTATCGCCAGTGTCGATTCTGCGATCGAGTTTTCACCTATGATCAAAATGTTCGCCGACAGAGTATTCTCATGTAAGTTTAAAATAATGTTTCGAATAAAACTTATGATGGTAAAGTATGTTTCTCCTGCTCTGCCCTAAAGTCTATCAAAGCATCTCGTACCACCACAAATCATTTAAACTTATTTCGTTGACAGAGAATATAATCAAAATAATGTTATATTGTTCTATTGGTTGGATAATTTTTCAAACTATCGTGTCATATGGAAAGCTTAGATTGCTTGCAGCATCCGATAGAGATGTTGGGTTTGTATACCATTCTAAAGAATTCCTTGTCGCATGTCCATGCCACTAAATACAAAACATCTTCAATAGGTTAAAGAAATTATTGGCTGTCTCCAAAGAATAGAGGGTTTTCAAGGAAGTGTTACTGTCATAGACCAACACATTGTAGGAGTTGATGTAAGATAATTCGGGAGACTTGCAGGGAAAAAAAAGTCAGCTCCAAAATTGAAAGATGTAAAAGTGCGAATAATATTTTTTGTCTGATGAACGACTTCGCAGGTTAGATAGCGAATGGGATTATTAGCTCTCTTATATAGCAATCCATCAACCATGTTGCTTTTACATATTCATACTCAGCAGACATAAACTGAGACAGTCGAGATGGATAACATAAACTGATTGTTCTGTAGTGAAAACAGTATATAAGCATGCATCCTGTAAGAATGTTTTCACTTCTTTGATGGACGTGTTGGAGGGCAGATCATTGTGAGTGGAATCATCTAGTGATAGTGTGTGTAAATAATATGAGTAAGGGAAGTGTTTGTGAGGATATGTCGACGTCGTCAACAGTAGCGTGCAAGTCCTCAGACTCCTGAAGTCGAGGTTATGGAAGAGTATCGAGCCTCTGCAAGTATTATGGCAAGACATTCACGAATATCTCTAAAGCCAGACGACATGAAGCTAGTAACTGTGTATTCAGCACTTCATGTGAGATATATTCATATGTTAATTGTGGCATGGTGTATGCGAATATGAGTAGGTGGACCATTCACAACACGATTTCTTCTATAAAATTAGACTAAATCATAAATATTTTTAAAATTAAGATTATGTTTGAGTGTGAAACTATTAGTATGCATTTTTGATAAGTTTGTAAAATAAAGTTAAAGTGTATGGAATACTTCTCTTTATATTCGATCCCTCCTTATAATATGCTGTTGAAACGAATAAGTTAAATCTGAGTTAAAACGTGTGTTGAAGAAGTAATTAATTTTATTATTAAATATTTTTTCTGATGGTCGTATGCAGTATTTTGATAAATACAAATATTTGTAAGCTGCAATGATGTAATAACTTTAAATATATGTTTACAGATAGTGTATCTAATGGTTTGGATTTCTGTGAAAATATGAATCTTAATTACGAAATAAATATGAGAACTTGAATAAAATAATGTTTTAGATTCAAGAGTACTCGATGTATAAAGGTGGGAAGACTGCGACTAATTTTTCTCAAGTTTATATATATATATACTTGTTGATTATTGAAAACTTATTAGAACACTAATAAAAAAATAAAGATAAATTCAGTTTTTTTTTTTTTTTCAGTTCCTACGTACCTGTGGTTGGCTACAGAATATGTTTGTAAAGGCATCTGCTTGCTCTCGGTAAAAACTCAAATGTTGTTTGGTCTTGGCATGAGTCAGTCTCCAGGAGGCTCAGTCTTGCAAGATTCAGTCTATATGAGTAAAGTGTAAGAATTCATGTGAGCTTAAAGACGATGCAAACCGCTGGTGATGTGAAATAAAAGTGCGGAAAATGTGTCTTATATGCACAGCTTCGCCGATTATCCTATCATTAGCTGGAAAATGGCATTGTTGCTGTGGGGAATTTTTTAAAATTAATAACTGATGGTTTATAAACAGCAAATTCTCGAAAGGACATACATTCAAACTGCTACGAGGTGATGGGTGTGGTATGCCATTTACTTAAATCAATAATTTGAATATGGTTTACAAGACAGGTAACGTTTGTGTTATATCGTTTGAAATTTTTTTTGTAAATGTGGATGGTGGTAGGTTTTCAGTATTATTGGTACACATTGGCGCCCTATATATTCGTGTCTTTATTTATATGATCTGCCCAAGTGACCACATGACGTTGTGGTATGTCGTATAAGCATTCGGTTATGAATATTTTCGTAGGAATGGATGATAGTTGGTATGTTCCAATGGTATGGCTCGTGGGTATTGTCAAATGGAATAGTCAGTTAGAATTGTTGGTCGGAATGATTGGTTGAAATATATTCGGTTCGAAGGTTGACATGGCTTTTTTGTATGATTGGTTTGCTGGTATTGCATCTTTGCAAATGGATGGTATGGTGTGATACGGTCTGCGAGTTTTGGTACACAAAAAGAAAAAGACACAAAGCACGAAAAAAACACGCAATATCTTATCGCACCGACCCCTTATCAGGCGAAGGCTTGGCAGACGGCTTATCTCCTGTGTTATCGTTCATAATGCGACAAGACATGTAATACTAGTGTCTAACCGCTGCTTGGCAGAAATATTCTAAGTCCATTACCTTGAAAACAAAATCACCCATAAAATCCGAACCACTGAACCGAATTCAGTCAAACAAACAGCAATGCCATCACAATTACTCCAGCAGTACAATTATGACAAAGAAATGCAAATATGAAGTACGAATAATAATGCTACAGTCATCACAAACAACAACCAGATACAGAATTGATATCCTGTATATTGGATCAGAAATCAACTATCAAACTACAACCTTAATACACTGCAAGGGTGTATTCCTCCTAATAAGTTCCCCTCGTGAACTTGAATTTCACTGTCAACTGTCAGTCACGTATGTGTGTATTTATTGGTGCAGGTACAAATTCATTTTTTCTGGTTCGTTTGGTGCAAAGGTAGTGGCAGGTAAGTTAGTCAGGCTTCCTTTGTGACATAACGATATATACTTTATAATACCACCAACATCCTACTACGAATAAATGTTATCTATGGGCCAATTAACAAAAAAGGAACAGATGCAATAACAAAACATAAACCGATTATTACGACAAAATATATTTATTATGGATAAAAATACAATTCGGCATGACCATGAATATGCATGTCCCCAGTAGTACCAACCAGCTTGTGATACAACCAAATATGATCACAGGTAATGGACTTAGAATATTTCTGCCAAGCAGCGATTAGACACTAGTATTACATGTGTTGTCGCGTTATGAACGATAACACAGGAGATAAGCCGTCTGCCAAGCCTTCGCCTGATAAGGGGTCGGTGCGATAAGATATTGCTTGTTTTTTCGTGCTTTGTGTCTTTTTATTTTTGCGTTATCTATGGGATTTAGTTTCTAAAGGTTGTAACTTGTTCGTGTATTTCATTTCGCCCCGTGTCATTAGAGAAGACACGTCAATAATGGATCCTCGGCATACTCGCATGTCTAGGTATTATCCTAGAAGGTATACCGAAATATTTTGTCTTTTAGTAAGGCTGTAAATAAGGACGATAGGTCTTGGACTGTTAAGATTGTTGATATAGAAGAGAGTTATATTTTGTTGTCGTTCTTGTACCGTTTTGGTCTGCAAGGAATAACCGCGAAAGCAGGTAGTGGTTTGTTGGAAATGTGTTTCTTTAGGAAGTCGCATACTCAAAAGGATCCTGCGCCTAAGGAAATTCGTGACGGCATTGTAACGACATCCAGCCATCGCAGGCCCGGCATCGCAACGACATCCCATCGCAGGCCCGGCATCGTAACGACATCCAGTCGCAGACCCGGCATTGTAACGACATCCAGTCGCAGGCCCGGCATCGCAACGACATCCCATCGCAGGCCCGGCATCGTAACGACATCCAGTCGCAGACCCGGCATTGTAACGACATCCAGCTGTCGCAGGCTTGGCATCGTAACGACATCCAGCCGTCACAGGCCTAGCACCGTAGCAACATCCAGTCGCAGGCCCGGCATCGTAATGACACCAACTGTCGCAGGACAAGCATCGTAACGACATCCAACAGTCGCAGGCCCGACACTGTTGGCCAACAGTTAGCCGCCTGTCCATATTGCATTGGGCCGATTCCGGATTATGACATCGGGCCAGTATCGGCTGGCGGGAGTTTGTCGGCTAACTTCTACTGGCCCAATTCTGACCTGTATTATCCGTGTTTGCTGGGGTATTTTTCTCAATAGATGTGTTTGAATAGAGTTATTCCCGCTTCACAGGGAGTATAAGAGCGACAGCTCTCAAAACCATCCATTACCTGCCATGTGTTCTACGATCACTTAAGTCAAAGTGTATTTTGTGTTATTTTGAAGTGTGTATATAAGTGTTTTGGATGGCATGCTGGGCAGCCACAATACCCCAGCATGGGAGTATAAAGGCATGTCTATAATAGGGCATTCCTGTGGACATGGATGTGTTCGAAACTTGACACTGTCCGAATATGGTTTACGAATGCGTTGTCCGAAGTGAGCTTTCAGAATCTGACACTGGGTCGCAGGAAATTCGGCACATAATCTGTTATTATGTAGTGATGTTTTTATTTGATAAATGATTGAATATTTAGTGTTTACAAAATGCGTAATTTGAATATTTATTTTTAATAAAAATCTTGCCGGTTTTATTTAAAATAAGTTCGCCAACTGACATCCAAATTTTATTTTTTAAACTTATGTTTTAAAAGTTGTAGCCATCGAATAAAATTTTCAGACCGAACTAAGATATCACTAATTATTTATTAGCATTTCATCATATTTGTTTTGAGAAAGCCCACCTTGCACATTCATTACTCACATTAATAACGTAAACATTCCACGAATACGCGCGAAAGTATTTGAAGTAGTCTTTTTCTATCAGCTTAGAACACAGCTCAGGACAAAAGTTCAGTTTTCCGAATGATTCAACTTGGGACACAGGTTGACTTGGGACACGGGAGCTTGGGACAGTGCCATGATGTCAGAGGGTCACGTGTACCAATCAGCGTATTCTTGTCCTAAGACACAGGTTGGGATAGCGTAATGTAGACAGGCCCTAAGTATCGCCGCACACTCAGCCGCCGGCCTTTAATTACTCGCCTGGGCGTTTCGACCATGGCCTACCTCAAGAGTCTCGATCTAACCCTAGCGGATCCTTATAACTGATTAGCTGGTGCGTCCTCCGGTATCTCAGAGATGCTGCGACCACCCTGGAAAGTATCGAGGGACACAAGAAATGTACGAAGTTACTTATGATGACGGTTATATTTATTGCTCACTTAAATTCGTAACGCTTCTCCATTGAAATATCTTGCTTATGAATGCTCAATGCCAAACATAGTCGCATATTTTCTTTTTGCTCTTGTAAACAAACTTGAGTTGCATGAATAATATTTAGGAAATAAAGTTAATCTATACTGCTAAATAAAATAGAAGTGTCTATCTGTGATTTTCGAATTTTCAACTTTTAATTATTTTTTTAATATAGTATAACTGATAACTAAACCATATGTAATGTTAATTTTTTTCATGTCTGTCTGTCTGTCAGTCCGACCGAATTTAACTCGAAAATCACTCAATGTATTGATATGAAATTTACACAGTCTATAGATAATTAACACAGTCTATAGATAATTAACACAGTCTATAGATAATTAACCCAGAACCAACTTAGTCTTTGTTTTGTCGAGATATCTCAAACGGTTCCGGAAAAAATGATGATCAGGGATGTACATAGGTAGTGGATTAAACTTTTACTAGGATTTATTACTGCATAAAAAAATCATTGTTAAAAAAAAGTGCAGTCATTTCTCCTTTCTTTTTTGTCTATGGGCTGTCCTCCTTTCCTTCCAAAAAGCCGTAGTGGCCCAGTGGCTAGAGTTAATCCAAGTGGGGTCACAGTGGTTTAATGGATAGAACTATATCAAGTTGGGCCGTAGTGACCCAGTGGAGATTATATATATATATATATATATATATATATATATATATAATGGGGCCGCAGTGACTAGAGCCATATTATTATCAGGGATGCAAATAGGTACTGGATTATGTTATTCTTAGGATTATTGCATAATAAAAAAATTGTTAAAAACAAATTTCCTTCGATTATTTTTTTTTTCTATGGGTTGTCCTTTCCTTCCCAAAAGAAGTGGCTCGATAGATTCAAAGTCCTAAATATCATGATAACGAAGTAGCACTGGCCTGCTAGTACTTAATGATTTGGCTGAAGAAAACATAATAAAATTCTTGCGAAAAACCAATTTTTATTCAAAAAATAAATAATTTATCTATTTGCTGCCAGCTTAAAAGTGACATCTTTGGAACACCAGAGTACCTTGGTCCGAAAGTTTTCCCAATGCCAAAGTCTCCCATACGAAGTCGGTTTGTTCCTAATCCGAGTACAATAAACCTTACCCAGCCTTATTGTAAAGGCACTTTCACAGAATCAAAATTTCCTTCAATTTAACGTCAATTTTTATTTTATTTAATCCATTGAATACTGAATGGCGTCATGCGAACGTTATAACCGCAGACATATTCTTTTTCAATTTCTTGAAAGTCTCATTTTCCTTCAGGATTTTCGTTTTGAGTAAATTATATATTTTCTTGAACCCAAATTTAAATTGGTGATCACAGCTTTCCCCACCATATAAATAAAAGTAATCTCATAATAATAAAAAATCTGTGTGCACACGTTTGAATATGTTACAAAATAAGGACGCATTTTTTTGAAAAACAAAACCAATACATAGTATAAAAGGCAGTCCCTGACGTGTGTCTGTGTGACTATGCTAGTCTCGAGAACCACTGAAAAGATTTCTACGCGGTTTTTATTGTTATGATCTGCATTTATCGAGGAAAGTTTTTGGGTGTTAAATATTGCCGTAGCACTTATAGGAGCTGAGCACTAACGATATTAGTGAATAAAGTCGGGAAAAAAATTTGCCACCAGCATGCTCTCATGGAATACGCTGCCTAAAAGCGGGAAAATAACACCCGCAAACTGTGTATATGGTCTTTACTAATCACATTTAGCAGGAATTTCATTTCGGCTTCACATATTTTGGAGTATATACCGTGCAATGTGATAAAAACAAGGGTTATGTATATTACGTTGTTTATGTGGTAAAAAACGTATAATTTATGTCCAATATTTTCTGTCGGGTCAATAAACCGTGTTAAATGCGAGAATACTTTGGAGACCAAAACTCAATTCACAAAAGTGAGACACAGGGTATATTTATGCCGATGCGTCAAGGTTATACATGTATGATCCATGGTAATCAAGCAGTGTCGGAATATCATTTAGTGGTTTTGAATGGAGCATGACGTGTATGTATGTTATATATGGCAGTAGTTTACTGATTTACTGTCATATAATATTGTAATTGTCTTTTCCCAATCTATTTATTAGCGTATATCTGTAAAAACTAAATTGTACCTGGGCAAACCCGGGCCAGTTTGCTAGTGAAAAAATTTGTCGTGATTTAACCAATTATTTTCTTGTCGTGCGTGAGTCGAGTATAATTCTAAAAACTTACTTTTAGTATTTTTTAAGTTGGTTTAATTAAAAATTTTGTAATAAATTTTCACGTGGAGTTTTGAAAGCTTATTGAATGAAATACATTTAAAGGCAAATGAAGCGATTTTTTAGTTCAATAAATTGAATTCAGTAAATATTTGACAGTGTGATATGGCCTTTATAGTTCATTCACAGTTACTTCCAACTTTTCTGAAGCCCTGCTAAAGTTCTACTTCCAGGATATCCCTCCGCCCCATGCAGACAATGCTTAACCAAGTCTAGAAACTACACCAAAGTGACAAACTCACTGCATTCATACGCACTGAGTGTAATTTCTTTATGAGAACTATTTATTACTAGGTATTACCAACACAACTATTTTTTCACTGCTTTCATTCATATTCATTGTACATGAAATATTATAATTCTTAGATATTATATAAATAGAATTAGAATCAAGCCAAAAATAAGGCACTTTTATGTTAAAACAATTGTAATATGCTTGTGATACATGACATATTTAGGAAACAACTAAACTATTTCCTCCTACATGGTGCGATTTTTCAGAGGTTCAAATAAAAAAGTGTGAAGAAACCGCGAATAGACTACAGAATATAGCCTATTCGCGGATTTCTCATACTTTTTTAATCAAACCCTTTGTAAAATCACCCCATGTATGTCGTGTTCCGTTATTTCCTAAATACACCAAGTATCACAACTATTTCATACCTCTGTTACCATTGAATTATCTTAGTTTTCATTAAATTGAATTTTCACCTATATTTTTTATTTATAAATTATATTTGATCTATAATAAATATGAATTAAAGCAGCGATATTACAGGTGTGTTGGTAGCACATAGTAAGAAATAGTTCTCATGCAAAATATTACAACTGAGTGCGCACGAATTCGGTGTCGTGTTCCTTGGTGTAATTTTCTAGACTAGTTAAACTTAGTTTGCACGAGGCGAAGGAATATCCTGGAAGTAGAACTTGAGCAGGGCTTCAGAAAAGTGCGAAGTAACTGTGAAGGGGTGATGGTTACCAGGAGATGTTGGGTCACATACCTTCTTGGCGCGCACGTCGGCGAAAGAGAAGTCCTTGAAGAAGGCGGCCTGCTGGAGGGCGGAGAGGCTGCGGAGGCGGGACCCAGGACTGGCGTCCAATAGCCGCTGGAGAAGGCTGCGCGCGGCGCCACCCATGTCACAGTGTTCCGGCAGAGAGCCCGCTGGACGCCGGCTGCCTGGGGCATCCTTCTCCTCTTCCTGCGGACCCACACTCGTCGGCAGCTGCAACAACAACACCCTAGATGCCTACTACGAATATGAGCGATCGATGAAAGAAGGATCTTTAAGTCTTATTAATACAAACTTCATGTGCTGGTAAGACAGGGTTATAGAATGGTAGAACGATTGGATGCAGACAGGTTACCTTCATATAAAGAAGTAGTTATACTTGCAGGGCTCCTCTAGTGTGGACAAGACCACTTGAGGCACTCATATACTGTGTGAAGCTAGAAAAGAGCCACCGAGCCACTACTAGGAATTAATTTATTCAAGCTGGTGGTGGGTGCATCTTGCAGTTGCCCCCCCCCCCCTTCGCCACACTAGAGGAGCTGTCTGTCGACGGACACCACACGGAGTTGTTGTGTGACCAGTTCTGTAGCCCTACCCCACCCCCTCACCCTACAGTAGGGGGAGCAGGGTGATACTAGATTTAATTTATTCAAAATGGTGACGATGCAGTGGCATTTTCCCTTCCCCTCCTGGTACACTTGCATGTGCATGGTCAATTGCAGATGCATGTGTAATTGTAATTACAATTGCAATTGCACATGTACCCCCCCCCTCCGTGAGAGTGCCGAAGATTTGAGGGTGTGTTTTTGCAGGCCATCATGGGGTCAGTGCCCGCCAGGATGGGGTTGCAGCGACCGGTGCCTGGTTCAATGCTTCTTGGGGGTAATTACATTTTATTTGTGAACTTACGTAATTAGCAATGATGTAATGAGAGTAAGTACACGTGTTGTCTGGTCGGGAGCTGGTGTCAGATGAGGAGGATGGAGGGGGTGGTTAGGTATTGTCTGTTCGAGAGCTGGAGGCAGATGAGGAGGATGCGACAGCTCGCAGTAATACAAGTACTACACGCTGCTGCCAATACTGTGTGTAATTCAGAAATATTCTAATTCTCCAGCAGCACAATAATGACAAAAAATGCAAATTTGCAAACACAATAATTATGTCACAGTACTCACAAATAACAACCAAATACAGTATAAAAAAATCCTGAATATTGGATCTGAAATCAAATAACATAGAATATTTCTGACTTACACACAGTAGTGGCGGCAGTGTATAGCACTAGTATTACTGCGAGCTGCCACATTTATAGTTTGCATTAGGAGATGTGGCGATATGCCTGGGTCGGGTTCAAGTGGCTTGCGAGATAAGATTGGATGCCCCTGCTGTTATCTTTCCGCTATGCTTCCTGTCTCTTTCTTTTTATGTTTTATATGGTCTTTCTTATCTCTTGCATGATTATATAAAAGTCGTGACTTATTACATCAGTAATGGTACCTTGTCAGACTTGCATGTCTATCCTAAGAAGATGTATCATAATATTTTGTGTTTTTCTAAGGATGTCAGTAAGGATGGTATGTCCTGGACTGTTAAGATTGTTGATGTCGAAGAGAGTTATATTTTGTTGTCGTTTTTGTACAGTTTTGGTCTTCAAGGCTAAGCCAGGTAGTGAGTGGTCTGTTGGAAATGTGTTTCTTCAGGAAGTCGCATACACAAAAGGATCATAAGCCTAAAGAAATTAGTGATATAGATACTGGTGATATTACGTGTTGGAAGACTTTTACAATTCATGAAGGGAAGACTGGTTATACTGCTGTTATTAGCGTATTCGGTAATGCTTCTATGTTTTTGGGTAAGAAGATGAAGTGGGAAATTGGTGATAAGATTTGGTTGTATTGGAAGTTGGTTGGTACGACTGGTGACGTGCCTATTCATGGTCATGCTGAATCCATAATAAATAATTTTTGCTGTAATAATCGGTTTTGGTGATTTTTCTTTTCCTTATTATAATTTTAATTATAATAGTGGCTTAGTTATACCAACTATATGTTTGCATTGGTTTTGGTGTTAATATTTTTTCCTTATTATAATTTTAATTATAATTGTGGCTTAAATATACCAACTATATGTTATAGTTGGTATATTGATATGTTTACATTTTAATACAGATACCTGGTTCATATATACCCCTGCCAATACGCCCTGCACCAAACTATACGTAAAGAATGATACACACATATGTGACTGACAGTTGACAGTGAAATTACAGTTTGTGAATGGAACTCATTAGGAATAATACACCTTTGCAGTGTTTTGTCGTTGTAATTTTTCATTTGATTTCAGATCCAATATACAGGCTTTATTATACAATGTTTGGTTGTTATTTGTGAGTACTGTAACATAATTATTGTGTTTGCAAATTTGCATTTTTTGTCAATTTTGTGCTGCTGGACTGATTGTGATTACATAGCAGCTTGTTTGACCGAATTTGGTTGAGTAGTTTGGGCGTTATTGCATTTTGAGTTATCAAAGTTATGGACTTAGAATATTTACGACTTCACACAGTAGTGTATTTATGACTTACATACAGTAGTGGCGGCAGTGTATAGCACTAGTATTACCGCATTTAAAGTTTGCATTGGGAGATATGGCGATATGCCTGGGTCGGGTTCAAGTGGCTTGCAAGATAAGATAGCGTTCCCATGCTGTTATCTTCCCATTATGCTTTCTGTCTCTTTCTTTCATGTTATCTATCTATCTAATTCGATTAATTTAACTTAATTTCACACTTGCATATGCAGCAATTAATTATGCATTGATCATTTAATCGAAGACTTGCATGTACCGAGAGAGTATTTACCACTTACATAAGTATGCATACCGAGACCCTATTTGCATGTCCGCTCGCTACCACTGCTTGCTCACAAATGACCACTCATTGCCAGAATCAAGGTGTTATACCTGCCAGCTAGGGTAGAATGCGGACATGCGCAACTCCGAACAGTCCTACTGCATTTGCTCATATCTCCTGCTGCTCGCCCGCGAACAATTCCAGCGCGAAATCTGCTACCTGCCTGTCGTTGCTACGTACATAATATATAATCCTATACTTTCTTCTCGCCATTTCAGTAAAGTATTATTTAAAAGAAATGTCCAGTTGTATATTTTAATAAATGATATTCGTGTTATAGCAATGTATAGCACACATGCATACTCCCAACTCCAGACACCGTGTTGGTGCAGCACTCAGCTAACCTGGTGCCCTGGGCATAACTGCCATGTCACAGTGTGCAGCTCGACACAAGTCTGGCGCACCGACAGCTCATTGGCGACCGCGGACTGCTGGGCGGCGACTGGCTGTGTAAGTCTGGATGTTTTCACTAGAAGGCAGCATATCGAAAGGCTGTAGCCTTCTTCGCCCGCAGAGTGGGGAGGTAGGATTCCATGCTCACCACTTGAAGGCAGTACCTGATGGCAGCTCTGGCCCCCACAGCGATCGACGGCTCGCTCCGCATCTCCACTCCAGACACTCATGTTTTTACACATGCGTACGAACAACAATATGTTTAAACTAATTATTTCATTATGTGGATCATGTACATTTGTTACGGATTATTTACTTTCATACACTGTACAAACAATATACCTTAGTCTCACTCATGTTTTACAAAGCTAGGTATCCTGTTTTTCAATATTAATTCAAGTTTAACAAAAAAATACAATTACATTTTATGAAGAACATTATTAGCTACTATTAAAATGTGTTTTTAATGTGTAAGCAGCAGTTGCGTTTATTCGTTTAAGCATTTTACATGTTCCTGCTCTGTTACCATCATTATTTCCAACAGTTATTCTCCCATCTTGTATCAGTTGCACAATCATATTACATATAACTCCTGATAATTATTTTCATATTACTGTTAGATTATATTCCACACTTCTTCGCACGTAAGCGTTTACCATGGTTACTACACACACACAAACAAATTCGTTTTATTTTCACCAGATTCTTCATTCAGTAATTTCTTACATTCTCCGAAACATTTGTTCAGTTTTAGTAAAAAATAAATGTGTTACTGGAAGAGCTCTGTACAAGTGAGCAATGGAAATTTACTTTTGTGTAAAGCCCCTGTTGTGGCAAGAGAGTAAATTATACACATTTTTAACTATAAAAAAGAGTGTCTGTGGAGCAAATGTGTAAAATAAATTAGAGTGACCCGTTGTTAATATTCTTTTCTTTTTCATTCCATCGCATTTTTGTTAAATATTTGACTCATTCGTTTCTCTCGAGTGTCTGAAGTTACGACTCTTACATTATATATTTTTCCATCAAAACTTATTATTTAACAACAATTTTTAGAATATATTAAAAACCTATCAATGTATGTAATTGGCAGACACTCTTTTTGTATTTTACCTGGCAGAAAAGGAAAACAGATTAACCCTTTTGCCATACTTTCACAAAAATTTTAGGGTAACCTTTCTTTTTTCACCACCACAAAGCATGCGAGCAAGCTTTTGTCCACAGGCAGTAAGTTTAAGGTATTTGTAGTGAAGATGAACACTCGCCCACACCGTTATTTTACGTCTATAGACATAATAGTTAATACCTGCAGAAACTACAATTTTAACAATGGGGAGGGGGGGGGGGAGCATGGATGTCGATCATTCTACACAACAACCACTGACACATCCATGCAATATCTCTTCGGCGAGAAGAATAAACACCAACATTATCTATGCCTCACTGAATCACAGAAATAATCGATGACACACACATACAATATTGGTTCGCTAAAGAACTTTTTTCATGAGTCACATTTCAGAAGGGATGCTAAAAGCAAAGGCAGACCACCCAGACTTGTTTATTGGGTAAGATAGGTATGGTGTACCAACTCAGCCTTTGCACAACAGCTATACCTTAAAATTCTTGTCAACAACAGCTATTTAAACTTATAATGTATCATCAAATCACATACTTTTATATTCCATCAGTCTATGAGGTCTCAATATGCAAATGGTAAGGGGTTTGCTAAGTCATAAAAACACATTCAAAAACATTTTCAAACACTATTTGTTATAAATAAAAAAAAATTCTCATCACTTTGATGTATATATTTTTTTACTCTTTAACACTTTTGATGGCACCCTTTTGACATAACACTCATCAACAACTGTTTTGATTATACATTTTTAGAAGACACTTGCAACATACAAGACATTTTTACAGACATTACACTATTTGACAAAACGGTTGTACAAACATTTTAACAATAATGAAAGTAGTAGGGACGGGGCGGGTTATAGATTTGAAATCAAAGGGTTGAATTTATACCAAAGAGTCAATCAAAAAGGGTTAACTAATTTGAAACGGTTAAATTTAATTGAAAGTTTTATTGAAAAAGGGTTAATTTAAAATGGTTAATCAAAAAAGGGTTAATTTTGAATAGGATCAATTTTTAAAATTTTTTCTTTCTTTCTTTTTTGGGAAAAAAGGGGGGATGGTGGTATCAGGAGCTCTGTCCGATGTTGGCGGTGTTGCATGCTGGAGGCGACTGACCAGAGTGGTGGGTTGCAATGTCTTATATGGGTGTAGAGTTGAGTAAAAAAGAGTGTACTAACACTAATTTTTTTCTAATTTTTCTAATTTTAAGGTATTTGTAGGGATATTGGTGGTAGTTAGTCGATTTTTGTGCATATATTTAACACATGAGAGAATTTAATAGTGTTTGAAAGCTTTATAAGAGTGGCCTAAGTGTAAATATTATGTTTTTGGGTTGATATAGCTCATAGAAATGCGACTTTGAAATATGTGATTTACGTGTTAAACTATCTGTTTTCGGAATGCAATTAGACGTTAGAGAAGTTAAGAGTGTTATACTTATGAATACATTAGATGGATCGAATCGGAAATTTTCAAACGACATACGTGAGTAATAATAAGTGGAATTACACAAGTCTTAATTGTAACATGATTCTCGAGCTTAGAAATATAATTTACATAAGAGAGAATTTTAAATCTGTGAATAGCATGTGATGTCAACAAGTGCGAACTCAGTAAACGAAATCCAGCTAGTCAGTATGAATAAATAACACATTACCAATTTTACACAATTCAGATTGTGAATACTTTTAAACTAGACACAATAGCGCAATATAAATACACATACACTAATTAATGCCTCTTGCACATACCTTGAGTATTTTTTTTAACACATCCGTTTGATGTGGAGTCCAGCAGAAAAGAGAGTTTATAAAGACACTCCTCTGGTAATGACAGATCAACTTCCGCAAAAATACAAGTGTCACAGCCATTCACCATGTTTGCAAAATCCCTTGAAGAGAACACGTCAGCCTTAACTCACTCGAAATTACCAATCAGAATATCGGACCTCATTGTATGACTGTACAGACCGTTGAGGTCGAAATAGCATATATATTTCGATGCCACACTGGGTTGTAGTCCTCACCCATGTAAATATTGTTGGCTTCAGCACACCTTCTTGAAACCTGGGTAATGCATCCCCTAACCCCGTATTCTACAAAAAGAAGCATGTCAGGATCAGTGAACAGCTCTAGCCGCACGCATGTCATTGACAATAAAGCATCCCATGAAAGAGACGGAGCTGTGACATACATGGCAGGGTCATGACTGTAATGAGCCAAACATGGTCCTAAAATTCTCAAAAATATCAGCCAGCAAACAAGTATCCACACGTAAGTAATGAATGGCACACTGCAGCATGTTTATGCAGTTGAACTCATCCCATGTGGATTGGGCATGAGCATAGCTCTCATTGCTAATGCCTTTGCTTCTCATCGCATTATGAAATGTGTGCTTTGGTGGGAGTGACTTGTACATCAGACTGTCTGGCGACTTAATAAAGACATAAGGAAAAACTCGCTTCCGTTTTGCAAATTCGAACTGGGTGTTGTCTGGAAACATCGAGCTGGTGATACTCAATTGTGCAGGTAGCGAATTGCCTGCCAAAGTTTCCAGAGAGGCACACATGAATGGAATGAATCAATAAATCTTAACTTGGAATATTGTGCCTTTCCATTGCAATCTGTCCCATTGGGAATCTGTTTTGTGATACATTTGTATTTTTCAAGGGTCATTCCAATCACTTGAATTTTTCCAGGATCTTCAATTACCACGGTACCATCGTGTAATGTTATGTGATGTTTAGTCAAGAGCTTTATAAGAAAGTGAGCATAGTAATTCTGCAGGTTATGTAAAATAGCAACAAGTTGTATTTTGGGCAGTCTGAAATTCAAGTTGCACTTATTATGTGCACGGCCTCTGATTTCGCCCATCATATGGTCATGGTCGACCACAATATCATCTGTACCGAGCAGTTCTTTACAAGTGTGGCAACTTTTCTGAGCTGCCAACCTAGATTCATCAGCAGGGGGTTTTGGGTTCATCGGAACAATGATGCTGTAAATTTCTGCACCCCACTTTGTAAGTTCAACTAATTTATCAAATAATTTGTACATACAATCAGCACCCACAAACTCGAAATACTGAGACAAACTTGGATTGTATGAACAAACCAACAACATGCTACAAGCATACGGAACATCTTGGTTGATGGTAGTTGTATTACTAGTTTCATCATTAAGCAAGCAAGTGTACATGGGTTTCAGGCAACTGACTACATCGCAATAGGCGACGAAACCCAATCTCTGCTGTTTGCTGTAATCTTTAAATTCCAAGTACTTATTATCCCCAGTGGGGAAAGTACTGCGAACTGCCTTTTTGTTGCTGGCAAAGAATACTGTGACTAGCAAGTTTCTCCTCACTAACAAAGTACTGGAGACAATGCTCGCATTTCTATTTTTTTTGTTTTCTTCCTATTCAGCTGACTACTAACCAGCTGTGACAAATTTCTAATAGCGACAAAATGCAAATGAGTGGCATTTCCACTCGTGCGAATCGCCAAAATATTCACATGTCTGTCATGGTGTACAGGAGAAATACTCATGGGTACTACCGCCCCACCCTTTTCGCAAGTTTCGTCAAATATATTGCTATCTTTGTTTAACACACAGTAGACATTGATAGAAATAGAATTGTTCTCCTCAAACTTACGACTATCCTGTATGACTACAGGTGTCGACAGACCTTCGATATTCAAAACCTGGTGAGGTTTTGGATATGAAGAGAACTGACAGACAATTTGTGTGACTGGAAACAATGATGCTACCTACGATGGCATAGTGGAAACGTATTCCCTCTGGGCAGTCTACATCGACACAAGCTTTCCTGTTAGCAATAAACTTGGGCAGTTTAGTGTGTGCAGCAGCGATGGTGAATGGCCGATATTGACTCGCATGGACGTCCATGTACGTCAACAATTGGAGACTCCAAACCGAACAATGCTCACTAAATTCCTCAAGTCTGTTTGTAAGTTAAGGAACGATATCCTCACCATAGATTAATAGATGGAGGACAGGGAGTGCTTTGCTTTGAAAACAAACATTCTCTGTAGTGCCTTCTTCTGCTGTGAGGGATTTCAAGTACTTACCCACTACAGAAATTGATAATCTAACTGGCTGGGGTGATGCCATTAATAAGCTTAATAAATGGACATTACACCTCTCAAAGAAACAAGAAAAATCAGTGTAAGATTGTAATTGATCATTGCGTATCTGCACATCATTTAGTTTTCCCGCGAACGCTGTATTAAAAACCTGGTACATCAGATCTGGCGAAGCTTCCACTGAGGCTTGGGAATCGGAAAATTAATTATTTTCTGGTTCCATTGGCGAAATATCTCTAATAGACTCGAAAGTCGGTCTGATAGAAATATGTCGTCATTCAAAAGATCAACCTCTTCATGATTGAGGGGAGTAGACATGTTTTGACCTTCTGTGTTAGGACAATTTCTCCAAAAGCGAATCAGTGCTCGAATTGTTTAGGAAGAGATCATCCTCTAAAAGATTAACTTGTGTCCACTTAGGCCAAGGGACACTGAATCGGAATTGCTTAAGTAAATATCTTCAGATATGATGTCAATACAAGATCGCTTACACTAACCCATTTGTCTCCTTACTAAAAACTTTCTTTAGTTTTCCTTATATAAAAGTTAAACACTACAATAAATACACTGAAATGACACCTCATTCTGAAAAAAAGAAAATACTCTTACTAACTTGCACACACACAACCACACACATAAACAATGGAAGTGAAAAATAATTTTATTATTAACATCCTAGGTAAAATGTTTTATTTTTTATTTTTGTGTTTGTTGGGGAAAGACAGAAATGAGAGTTGGGATTAAAAAGGCAGTGAATACTTTTAGAGAGGGAGGTAGGAAGCAGGCGGGAGGAAACACAATATGTGGGCCAAGGGCTTGGCCGCGTGCACGGTGAGGGAGAAACGAGGTGACTGTGGAACAAGACAGGCAGGCCGGGCCACTCCACGCGGGTGCAAGATGTGCATAGCGTGAGGCGGGAAAAAGAATATAGATCTTTAGTAAACTAAACTGTCGCTCAGATGTGCCACCGTACGGTCGCTCTACCCCTCCTGCACATGATATAAAACCCCTGCCTGATCTGTTTCCCTTCCAATGAGACATTACATAGACCCTGCAGGTGTCTCTGCATTGCGATGAGGGAGGAGAAAAGGAGAAACTGGCCACTTCCCCTCCTATCCAGCCTGACAACTTCCCTTTTCCCCCACTGATGTGCAAAGCCTGTGGACGTGTATGCGCACCACCAGCAGGAGACTGGGTACTTCCCCTCCGACCACCCACTCCATCAACTGTGCGACATGAATTTCTTGTCAAACAGCCTGCCTCCAGTACTGAATTCACAGTGCTTTGCGAACTGTCTCATCTTTCTTTCCAGCTACACTTATGGAGTGCGTGCCTTTTGCATTTAGTAAAAAAAACAAGGGGACTGTGTTTACAATATTGCATTTCAGTTTAAGTCCATTTTAAATGCTACTCTTGTGAGAGAAAAAACTTTACATTTTGAAATAATGTGAATTATGCAAGACAGTAAAAATTTATGAGTTTCTACAACATCAAACATTTTTAAGCAGTTTTACACTATCAAAACATTTTAAGAAGTTCTAAACCATCAAAAAATTTTAAGTAGTTTTTAAACTGCCAAACTTTTCAGTAGGTTTTACACCATTAAAACTTTTAAGTAGTTTTACACCACCAAAAACTTTTATGGATGTTATAAATTTTTCGAAAATACATTTAATAACGAAAGTTTTAGCAAGGGGAATTAATCTCTTACACTCTAATAATTTAAAAGACTTGTCTAAAATTCAAACATAATTTAACGGTATAAACTAAACATGCATTACTTAAAGCAAACCTACATACACAGTTAATACTTTCACAACTATATAATCATGAATTTTGAAGTAAAATTTACTGAAACTATATATATATAAATCACACACACACTCGCATTTACCCAACAACTTAAAAAGGAAATGTCTTAAAACTAACTTTGTTACCCAAACCACCCAATCACATACACATCAAAAACATTTCATTTGTTAGAAATACTCAAGCCTCATATATTCATCATACATCTTTCTCCAGTCAACTCATACTGAACAAGCTTGGAAGCTGAGGTTATGTACCTCCCCCTCAAACTAGGCATGAGCGGCATAATTCCTCCCTTGTTTTAGCTGTTCCATAGTTAATACATCATACACAAAACATCCCTCCCTTAAAAATTTCTTTTAACTATGTAAAACTAAGTAAATTCAAATGACTTTTCCCCTGCACTCACACAATCACAATCATACAACTACCTAACCAAAAATTTTTTCAGAGTACTTGGCCATGCATTCTAGATGCATTTTCACATAGTTTTGTGACTATTTAAACAGCAAAGGGAGGCTGTAGGTGAGTGTTATTGGCACAAACCCATTCAAGATAGAACAAGTATGCATCTACTGGTGGTCTACCTCTCCTCTCAGCTCTTCTACATAAACATCTGCAATTAAAGTAACATGACTCCAATCATGCCCAATCTTAAAAATCCACCCTTAAACATCACTAAACATTCTTAAAATAGTTAACTTAACAAATATTCTTAAGTGTGAAACTATCCTTTTAAAGGTAAGTCATTCAGGTCTAATAATTTTTAATGAGATTTTTTCAGCTATAACAATTTTCAAAGAAAAATCATTCAGTCATAACGATTTTAATAAAAGTCATTAAGATTTTAACGAAATTCATTAAAAATGTTACTCAATTTTAAAAATTAAACATTAAATTTTATAAAAATTTCTTTCAATTGTTAACAATTTGTTAAAAGTTTAACAATTTAATAAAAAGTTTAATGGATATAATTAAAATGTTCAACGATTTATCACGTAACAATTTAGTCAAAGTCTAAATAAAACGCGGAAAAAATTTAAACAAAATACCAAAAACCCTACATTTTTATATTCACTTACTTAAACTCTTGTAGTGAATATATTGGTTGATGAAAGAGACCCGAACCCAGGTCAGTGGTGCTGAGCGATACTCCATCAGGTAAGAGTTGGGGCAGCCAAGTGCTCGCAATCCCCTTGAAAGCTCTGTGGGACCAGCAGCCTAACAAACGGCCGGACGAGAAGGGTTGCTTTCACCACCGTGGCAGGATCACTGGGCGATTGGGCGATCGTAGTCCCTGGAGAACGCCTTGGAAGCCTTCTCTGGCAGGCTTTCACCATCGCAGGAGAAACTATAGACAGCCAGGTCCCCTCGGTCGCACAGCCCCCCAAAGTGAAGCAAGAGGCGAGAGGGCAGTCGGTGCCCTTGACCTAGGCACTGATGAACCAGTTCACTGACTGTCCGTGCACTGGAGGGGAGGTGTTACCTCCATGGAGTCACACAAGCAAATGAGCTCCAGTGGGTGGGCGATGCTATTTATACCCTCATAAGCCTCCCTTCTCGCATAAATTAAAATTAATGCTATTCGACTGAAATTGATATCAAACATTTTAATACTTTTTTATGTAATTTTAACGCATTTAAAAGGATTTTACGTATTTTTTTAAATTTTTTGCATGGATTGCTGTATTTTAGCCATTATATCTGAACTTAATGTGTGTATGTCCATTTTTAAATCAATAGGTTTGAATTGCATTCTTATTTAATGATTTCTTACACCAACTATTATAATTACTTTACAACATTTTTTTGCATTATGAGGTGAAATCAATTTAATGTTACAATTCAATACTCTATTACGAACAAATTCCTGTTTCTAGTACCATTTATTTGTAATTTTAATTGATTAAACCTTTTAGTTAATATGGTTAACGAATTACACATTGGCTATTATCATACAAGACCTAGTCTGGAATCGAACCCAGAATCTATATATCTACCCCACACTGAAAGTGAGAAACTAGATTACATTCGTACATGATCTAAGCGGGAGTCGAACCCAGTATATATTAATCATGTCTGAGCCAGGAATCGAACCTGCAAACTCTATATATTACCATGTCTTATCCGGGATTCGAACCCAGAGCCTCCTTGCCTAATCTAACAACTCTACGGAGGCAGGCAACATTTTACAAATTATTTTATGTATTTATAATTTTTTCTATCAGACATATTTTTCTGAAATTCAAATATATCTTTAGTTGATTAGTGTTTTTGGCGAAGTAATAGTCTGTTTCTTATCTGAATCTTTTCTTTACAAGACTCTTTCTTGTTAATGCTATATTATTTTAATAGGAAATATAAGAATTTCTCTCTCTCCCTCGCTTTCTCTCTCTCTCTCTCTCTCTCTCTCTCTCTCTCTCTCTCTCTCTCTCAAAGAGAAACTAAGTACTTTTCCCTTTCTGAGAAGAAAATATTTTTCGTAGCAAAACAAGTACACTTTTAATAAGGAATAGGGTAAATAAATTTTTAAGAAATGGGTACATTTTACAACATATTTATTTACAAAATATATACAAATACAGGTCGATCCAAAATTTATGTACAACATTTTATGGCTGAAACAACATTTAAGCAAGTCGATAAATTCTGCTCCAAACATAAATAAATTACACAGCCTTGTTTCAACACAATCAAGTAAAATACATTCCAAAATACTACCAAGTAGAATTTACTCCAAACATTAGCATGTTAAAAAAACACAAGTCAATTCAGAATATATTTACAGCATTTTTTTATCACTAGCAAATGCAACATGTTATACAAATTTTTTTCAAAAATACAAGTAGATCCAAAATGTTTTGCACAACAATTACACCATGCTCCGAAAGAGCTACAGGATAACAAAAAACATTTTAACACTAACAATTACAACACTTTTCATTAAAAACTTATCTTTTTTATAAACTGTTAGCAACTTCCATGAACAAGCTTTTCATTCATTTCCTTAAAGTTGGATCCAGATCACCTTTTTGACTTCTACTTTCAAGGAGTGAGCATTTCTTATGCCCTGGTTTTAATCTGTCTGTTTGCACACTAACATCTTTACAAGTAGGAGCATGTAAAACAATGCGTTTGGCCAAATAAGGATAGTTCAACATAATGAGAGTATACATCTTTAATACTAGATGGAATAGGTGTGTTTGCAGTCATATGAAACACTGAACATTTCTTGTTGTCACCACACTGTATGATTTCATGGCTCTTTTCATCTCCTAGAGCAAATAAATTACTTTAAAATGAAAAATATTGCCAGAGGTTTCTGTGAATTCTTGCAAAACTCCCTGGCACCATAGGGTGTAAGTTATATTGGACTTTCCTTGTTTGACACTGACATAATGATTAGCAGGATGAAAATATGCTATGTTCCCACTATGACATCCAACACTCGACTGAGAAGATTTAGCTAGGAACAATCTATGTGTGTTAATTCTTTAAATTTGCAAGTTGAAATGTGTTTTACGGCTAAATTATATTTTTTATAATTTTATTGCTTGATATAGGTAACATTTTGATGAATCACTCCCAGTATGAGATATAACACCAAACTTTTCTTTGGTATAATGATATAAAGTATGAAGATTATAATCGCATTCTTCGAAATACTGATAAGGCAAAACAGTGTCTGTATTATAAACAAGATGTTTCAAACATTTTTCTTCCTCACACAATGAAGTTACAATGCATTCGCCCTTAAGTTTATGCTTACGCTCTACTGCATGAGGTCTATACTGGTTTACAAGACATTCAGAACTATTACAGCTAGTTACAGTAGCAGCATAAGTATTTGGTTTACTACAGGCTGCCAAAGCTTGAGAGAAATATGAACATTTGAAATGAATGTCTAACTCACACATTTCCTTAACAAAAAAATGTGAATATAATAAGCTGTAAGTTATAGAATGCAAACCTTTAGTAAAAGATGTATATTTGTATTTCACTGGCCACAATGGGAACATTGGGATCATTATTCTGAATTAGCCACTTCACACGCATATAAATTACACATCGGCGGAAAAACTAATCCTCCTTGTTCGAAAATAAATTGTGGATGTCCCCGTCGCAGGTCTGCTTCCAGCAAATGGTGATTCCCTGGTTAGGTTTGGTGAGCTGGTAGTCGATTACTCTGTATCCCCATTCCTCTTCTATTTCCTCGCTAAGACTGGCAATCATCAAATCTTCTAATGTTGATGAAAGTCACTGTCGGGGCGAAGACATCTCACAGCAAAATCGTTGCATGCTATTCCTTCACCAAAGCGAATTCCGACACTTTTGTCGAAAATGTAGCACCAATGTTATATATCGTTACAGACGTGAACTTGTAGAAGACTGTCATGTGGTTTAAATAACACTCTTCTGTGTCCAATTTGTAGGACCATGTTTACGTCTGTAGTCTTGAAGATCCTAGCCATGACCGATGATTTTATACTAGGCACACCCCCTATATAGTCTGCCAGATGGACTTGCATTGAAAAACATTGCATTCCCACATTCCACAGGGAGAAGTTAATTCTTGCTCACCAATGTATAATGTTGCTTGTTGTTGCACGCTTATGTTCAAACAATGCATTCAGAGTAATACTCCCTTCGCAACTTATATTTAATTTTACTAAATTATGGATATTTAGTGATTTCTTCACTTTCCATGTCCATGCTTGTTCGGTTAAACTAATGGTAAAATCAGTGTCAGGTCTTGAACTATACACTACACACTTGAGTCCAATACAATCTCCAACTTCTTCATACATACATTTAGGATTGATTATTGAAAAACCTCCAATGCTCATCTCTGTTGCATATCAGCATATGTAGTGGACTATCTTCATCTTCATTTCGAAACCACACTCTCCTGAATCCTAGAGTAACACTAGCATACTGAAGTGATGAGTTGAACCTCTCCATCTTACCTGAATCCTGCTGTACCATTATATGTATATATATATATATACATACACACACACATATACAGATTCTTCCAGTTAAAATTAGTTCAGCAACAACTTTTTTAAAACAAATTTACAGACACGAACGATACTGTTCAATACCCCACAGTCCCACATTCCACATGGTTCTCTTAAAAGTCAGCTACTGCCTTGTATTTGCATGATGTGTTCCTTATTATTACATGTTTCAATCCATGAGGTTGTGGTAGTGTTGTAAAATTCTCTAATCAATTTATATTTGATTTGTTGAAAACCTGGTTATTTGGTTATTTCTGTACTGCGAGTTTTAAAATGTAGGTCCCAAGAAGAAGAGGGCAGTTCGCTACCAGGTCTCATATTAAAAACCAATACAGTCTTATTCTTCATTGCACAGCACTCGTTCTGTATACAGACTTTCTCCTAAACTTTTTGCGAAATTCCAATGTTCATTTCCGTTACACATCTGTGTTTGAAAGTATATGTTGCCTAGAGACTGGAACCATACTTTCTTGTGTCCTCGAAAAATAGTAGAGTATGTCTTCTCTGGGTCGAATTTCTACATTTGTTTCAAAAATTTACACTACAAACCATTTTTGAAAAATTAATATCTTTATACATAGGTAGGATATTAGAACAAATATTCTCTCTAAGCTTCGCTTTTACATTGGGAGGAGAGTGTTTTTTCTTCACAGTGATTTGTATTATAATGATTGACAATTGAATTAATACTCTAATATTTAGTACTTCTGCATTTTTTAAGGTTTATATCATTTCCTTTGTCTTGTTCCAAGCATGTGTATGGGATAGTCTTCGTGTAGTGCATAATTTACAAGTTGAAAATGTTTTTCGTAAGCTATGCCACCAGAGTCCCATTTCAGGTTATGTATTCTGAATCATCAAGTTCAGGTTTTATACTATACTAAGGTCTAGGAGATTTAAAGCCTATTACTTTAGAGTCATTAGCATTGGTTGCATAAAAAAAAAGCATGGTCCTTAATTACAAAGGAGTTGTCTTGATAGTTTTCGAAACCCTGCACATAACACATCATTTTTAACATTATTTGTTTTTTATACACTATTTACAAAGAAAGTCTCTCTCATATAATTATTTTTATAAGATGACAGTGCTCGCCTCGGAATCTACTTCATCGTCCATTAACAACATCTGGAGTGATTCTAGCTTCAAGCATCTGTTTCAGACTGCGTGACATACAATCCCTATGTATATGCTGTAAGTTATCATTATAAGCAAAGGAAGGTATGCCGAGAGGACAGTCTTCACACAGTAAATAGGATACGATATCCTCACCGGCTATTAAATGTTCAGGCAGGAATGGATACACTAATTTTATTTCGTGACCCACAAAACTAATTATGAATTCTTTCGGCAACACTTGCAGTTGGGAACACTATAGACTTAATAAGGTTTTAGCCTTCCCATAGACTAAAATAGCATTGAACATTTCAACACATTCAGAGTCGCAATTGTCACAGCAGTGACCTTGATGCATTGTTCCTAATTAAATGTCTTGGTAGATTCTGCATTGATGGTGTTCTAGATGAAGTAGTAGACGTCTGGCTTTGTAGTGAATGCCTGAAGCTGTAGTAGACGTTGTAGTGAGCATCTACTGTTACAGTGGACACCTGGCATCGTACACATTATCATTGCTTGCACTTGATGATGATGTTTCCAGATGTCTGTATTAGACAAGTGACATTGTTATATACCCTAATGGAATACACCCGCATACACACGAAGTGACCTTGTCAGATGCTAATTTAAGACTGAGGAAAAAATTAATTTATCCCTCCTTATATACTGCAATTATTCAAAATGGCCGCCATTTTCCTGTAAATTTAGAAGAATTTGGACCTTATAGTAAAAAAGTACGAATAATGTTGAAATCACTATTTTTCAACTCCGAAAAACATTATTTCCCCTTGTATAAATAGAGTTTTGTTAAACTTACATCGTGAACTGTTAAAATATTAAATAAATTCAAATATATACATTTTATGTTACATGGAATACATTTTTTGCTGTTCGAAAGTGTTTGGTTAGATGTAAAGAGAGGGGACACATTGGTTAGCACACTCACCTCCCTGTATGGGCCACAGCATAAAAATATATATTTTTTGCAATGTGTGGATGTCGTGTTAGACTTTGCCGTTGATACAAGGCTTTTTATAGAATATATATATATATATATATCATTTCCCTCGCACGTGACTCAGCACTTCTCCCCTCATCAGCACTCAAGACATCGATGTTAAGAGAGATGCACAAATCTCTCCCAATATTTTTCTTTTTCTCTCCTATACATTGATTTGATAGTAAAAACATTTCTAAACGAGCGAGTACTTGTATAAAACATTTCTTAACACGTGAGTACTTAAAGAAAACATTTCTTAACGAGTGAACAAAATAATTGTTGTTTGAATAATTTTGAAAAAATAGTTCTGTTTTGACGAGTAAATAAAATAAGTCTTGCGTGATTTTACAAATAGTAATTTTCTTGATTCATATATACATTTGTTGTCGGAATTTTAAATCGAGGACTTATATTGGGAACATGATTTCAGATACATGAAATATTTCTTCCACTGTTCGTATACTCAACCTGATGCGTACGGTTGAAGGGACAGCAAGTCGGGCGAAATCTCTCGGTTTATGCATTCAGAGGGCTGCAGCGCAAAGCAGGGGTACCAACATTAGAAAGACATATTCTTAATACTGTAGTGAGGGCATGTTGTCTTCAAACAGATACTGCAGGGCTGCCAATTCACAAAAAATATGAAAAAACATTCCCAGGGCTGAGTCTGGGGTGCATAAAACTGGTGTTTGTGAGCTCCAGGCTCGTTCAATAGCGGAGGTCTTCAGAAAAAGTCGCCTTCGAGAGTGGGGGGTTAGGGGCCAAACCCTCTGGACACATATTGGAGGGGAGGGGGTGGTTGACACTGTGGAATCGGAGCAGCTCTGAAGATGAGGGTGGGAGGTGTAGGGGTGTTTGGACAGGGTCACATACCTCTGGTCGGTTATGAGGGGTGCAGGGTAGGGTGGGAGGGTTGGCTGGCATTCCGAACTCAGAACATTTCTGGGGGTGAGGGTGCCTATGAGCGAGCAGGACCTGATGTGCACACGAGTAGGCAGCTAACGCCATCTTCAATCAGTTGCGACAATTGACATCAACAGGCAGTCTGGGTGACTGACCTACAGGAACTCGCAGAGGAGGGGTGGCTGACATCGAGGTGTCGTGGTGAGGGGTGCAGGGTAGGGGTGTGGCAAGCATGTCTCCTCTGATGTGCACACAACTAATCAGATGACGCCATCTTGCCGAAAACATTTGACGATCGTGGCCAGCTCGGGGCAGCATGCACTGGCAAGGGGAGGGGGGCCGCAGGGAGCAAAGTGGCCTCAGCTATCCCGTTCGGCGCCATCTTCAGTCGCCCATGTGTGCTTGGAGGAGATGAATGTGCTACTTGTCAGCTCAATAAACACACCTCTACACACTTGGCGGCCGACAAGGCCACCTGAGGGGGTTACCGCACCTATGGACCATCCCTAGTAATAGCCACGATTTACATAGTATTTTATCAGGAAAATATAAATTTTCGAGTGTTAAGACCGGATCGATATACTGTGTTTGCGATAAGATTTTCAATTTCTGTGTTCGGTAGACAAAAGTACATTTTGTGTTAACAACTCGCATTTTTTGTTGCCAAGGGACGTGAATTTCACAGATTCAACTGAAATTTGTAGTACGTCTCTATAAAGTGTTGTATGGTTACGTTTTGCAGGCTTAAGTACTTCTTCACGTCATCCAAGTGTACCTATGCTTCGATGGAAATAATTTGTGTTAAAAGTGAATTATTCTGAAAATAGTGAAACTTTAGTTTAAAAAAAAAAATTATAATTGTGTTGTCTGTTGTAGGACGCATGCAGAGTTTTCTCTTAAATTTCAACTCATTTGTCTATCGGCTTCCCTACACTTATATAATACGGCTCTCCACACACACACACACACAGCTTATAATAGTCGTAATTGCTATGCTGGACTCCACATCAAACAGATATATTTATAAAAAATACTCAAGGCATGTGCGAGATGTGTTAAGAAGTGTACATGCATTTCTATCGCGCTACTGTGTCTGGTTTAAATCGTATTCACAGGCTGAATCATGTAAAATTGTTAATATATTATTTATTCATACTGACTAGCTGGATTTCATCTACTGTGTTTGCACTTGTCGACATCACATGTTATTCCCAGAGTTAGAATTCTCTCTCATGTAAATTATCTTTCTAAGCTCGATAATCATGTTATGTTTAAGACTCACCTAATTCCACTTGTTATTATTCACATATGTCGTTTGAAAATTTCCGATTCGATCCATCTAATTTATTCATACGTAGAACACTCTTAACTTTCTAACGTTTAATTGCATTCCGAAAACAGATAGTTTAACACGTAATTCGCATCTTTCAAAGTCGCTTATCTATGAGCTATATCCACCCAAAAACATAACATTTACACTTAGGCCACTCTTATAAACCTTTCAAACACTATGAAATTTTCTCGTGTGTTAAATATATGCATAAAAATCGACTATCTACCACCAACATCCCTATAAACACCTTAAAATTAGAAAAAATAGCCTTAGTACACTCTTTCACTCAACTCTACACCCATATAAGACATTGCAACCCACCGCTCTGGTCAGTCACCTCCAGGATACAACACCGTCAACATCAGACAGAGCTCCTGATACCCCCTCACCCACCCAACAAGAAAGAAAGGTAAAAAATTTTTCATCCGATTAAAAATTAACCTTTTATGATTAACCCTTTTTACCAACCCTTTGATATCAAATCTAGAACCCGCCCGCCCCTACTACTAATGAATTTGAGAGACATTTTGACATACAATTATTTACAAAGAGTTTATAATTTCATTGAATATTGAATTCATACATTTTTTGACATTTTCTTAAAAATCCTGTCATAGTGTCATTTAGAAATGCATACGTTCATACCTCCCTCCTTTATGTTTTTCGACACTTGTCTGAGTATTCGTGTCTTTAGAGCAGTTCTGACTATGTAACACTATATTATCTACCAAGTCTGGGAATGTTTCGTGATAGTGCTTGAAAACTTTGTCCACACTTCCTGGCAAAACCACAGTCGGAGTTGTAAAGTATACGGGAAATTTATTTACATCTGAACACTGTATCAATTCATGAGTTTTCTCATTTCCCAATGGAAAATGAGTTATCCGAAAATGGAACATAGAATCACAGCTCTCACTGAACAGATGCAAAATTCCACTAGACCAAAACTAATAGTCGTCTGTAGATTTTCCAGGAGAAACGCTAAAGTATTGTTTGGCTGGATGAAAGAACATCACACGTACTGTATAAAAGCCAGATTTATACTGAGACATAAGTACTGTTTTTTTTCCCATACAACAACGGAACATTCTTTAATGCAATAATAATCTAATGAACTTGCTAATATTAATTTTACAATTTGACTTTTCTACACAAATACACGAAAAACTATCTTCATCAATATCTTCTACCATGTTTAAGTGCATAATATGAAAGTTGAGCATTGCTCTTCCTAACATCAATTCTTTATATCAGCCACTAAGCAATATATACTCATTCACTGCTTCAAATACAACTTAAATACAGTGTTCAAGGTAATGCAATGGAAATAACATGCTTTAAACTTTTATTACAATAACTTGTGTTACACCCTTAGTTTTCAAATTATGTTTTCTCTCACTCATATATGGAAATTTACACATCATTTTTAACTGTTACATTCAGTTACACATGACTCAATGGTTTACTGCTTGTTAACCTGTACCCAGGACCATGCATACATTTAAAATTAACATTATCTTCACACATTTTCTTAAATTAAAATGGTAATTCATACCCATGTGCTATTAGAGAGTACTTGCCAGCTTTGCACTTAGTAGTAGGGATAAGCTTTGGCGATGTCACATGCCCAAACATTGGGTATAGACAGACATATAACAGTACTTATGATACATCTAATCATTCACAGAATATTTGATAATGACAAGAGGAAAATTTTCAAACTAATAAGTAACAAGTCACAGCATTAAATTTTAACATATTAAAATATTATTACAAATTATTTTTTCAAAATAAATCATCCTTAAGAGATAAAATATTTACAACGACTTAACAACAACCATTGACACTCTAAAAGAAATTTTCAAACACAATTTTTTTTTCAAATTAAACTAATATCTTCTTTAAAACAAACAAAACATGTGAATGCAATATACAAGAATCATGTTACAAACTTAATTACCAAACGAATTTTTCAAAGACATTTGAATAAAAACGAGACATTTTATGATTTACACTACCAAGCATTTCATCAAAGTTATTTACATCTTAACCCTACTACTACTACAACTACTACTAATACTACTACTAATACTACAACTACTACTAATACTACAACTACTACTAATACTACTACTAATACTACAACTACTACAACTACAACTACTACTAATACTACAACTACTACTAATACTACTACTATAACTACTACTAATACTACTACTACAACTACTACTAATACTACAACTACTACTAATACTACAACTACTACTTCTAATACAACAACTACTACTACTACTAAGACTACAACAACTACTACTAATACTACTACTACAACTATTACTACTAATACTACAACTACTACTACTAATACTAATACAACTACTACTAATACAACTACTACTAATACTACTACTGATACTACTACTAATACTACTACTGATACTACTACTAATACTACTACTAATACCACTACTACTAATAATAATACTACTACTAATACTACAACTACTACTAATACTACAACAACTACTGCTGATACTACTACTACATCTACTAATACTACAACTACTAATACTACAACTACTACTAATACTACAACTACTACTATTAATACTACTACTAATACTACAACTACAACTACTAATACTACAACAAAACTACTACTAATAATACTACTACAATCCGAAATATTCTTACACATATTACTACATTACAAAAAAATTACAAAAAATAAAGATTAAAAATTAAGAAGTAACTTTTTCGCTATGGATGTACATTGATTATGTACAGCACGTCACATCCAGGATATTTTCCAGAAACTTGCACACGCCGATGACAGGGTGTAACACATTCACACGCATGCAGTTTCCAGCAGATGACTTGTCACACTGTGACTTTCTTCTTCTTATTTTGAAAAATGTATAGATGACAGTTGTATTATTATTACAGTCAGGCAATCAGGTAGCAGCAGCATTGAATGGAGATGCAAGAGATGTTGCAAACAGTTGCAGATATTTGTAGACATTTGTAGATCGATGTGAAGTTGGTTGTGGAATAGGAGGTGCGTGTGGTGGTACAGATGGATGCCATTGGTGGTGTGGTGTTGTAGATGGCAGGGCTGAAGATATTATGACACTAACTGCAGTATTGAGGGGAAAAATATTTAGACAGATATTATTTAATAGCCTCTAGTAAGACACCATCCAATTTACGGATTTCTAAGTTTATTAAAACCTTGTAGCAAAATTTTTTTATCTATTCATCGAAGCGAGTGAAGATATTTTGGCGGTTCTCGAAATTGGGGTCTTGAGAGTCGATGAGGGTGAAGCAAGGCGAGTAATGGAGCAGCGTCAGAATGTCAGCCTTCTTATCGCTAGTAAACTTGGATTATTTACCACCAGTGGTGAATAGCCTGTATTGAAACATATGATGTCCCTATCTGCGCCAGTGTTACACCTATCGTTAATTATTTGTGCATCATGTTAACCTGCTGGCGAACGTGCTAGACGCTATCTCATAGTTGAGACTAGATGATGAAGTCATCACATAGGCTGGGGAATCGAATTACTTTTCATACCTGAATAAAGATATCGAATATTTGGAGGTAATTCAGTGGGCAGAGCTGAAAATTTTAACTGTGGAGCTAGCTGTTTTGCTGCCTTAGGATCTGGTGTTGTCTGTGGTGCTGGCTTAGGCTGTGGTGCTGGCTTAGGATGTGGTGCTGTTTGTGGTGCTGGCTTAGGATGTGGTGCTGGCTTAGGCTGTGGTGCTGACTTAGGATGTGGTGCTGTTTGTGGTGTTGATTGTGGTACAAGTTGTGAAGCAAGTGGAGGTGGAGAACCAGTGTTGCAAGTTTTACAATGTCTCTTTAATGCATCACTCCAAGAAAACTACTTATGACAGAAATCACACTCAAACTGTTTTCTTGAAGATTTCGTTCCACACATTGTTCTTTCATGTCGATGCACGTTGTGCAGCACTGTAAATTCTCTACTGCAGAAGCGACACAGCAAATACATTATTCCTTCCATACTATTCCAAGTTTATATTGAAATTGCTTATAAAAGGTTATAGATAATTTTAGGAAAATGCAAATATAAGCAATAGTTAATTTCGAGGGATTGTAAATTTAATTAACTTATTCATTTTATCACACAATACATCTTAAACCTGTCTTTTCATTAATGATACAGAAACCAAATGTAATTGTTTTTCTCCTACAATAATACAATTAATGTCATAATATACATAGATTGTGCTGAAAACAGAGAAAAATAACCCCACTTACCTGTAAATATGTGTTACTAACATAAACACAGTATTGTTTAATTAAATAAATTTTAAAGGGAACTGTCGATTTATTTGGGAAAGGTAGTCGGCTACAGCTATGTGTTTTTACAAAATATACAGGGACAAGTCATTCTAAAGCCTCGTGTACAAAGCCAGGTAGTGGATGCCTGAAAATTGGGTGTGTGAGGAGCAAGTGAAATTGGGGTCTTGAGAGCAGACATGGGATGATTCACGAGTAGTTCGAGCAGCGTAAAAGACTATGTGGGCCAGGAGTTTGGCCGCACGCGGAGTGGGCGAGAGAATGAGAAAATGGTTCAGTAAACTGTCGCTGTCCATGTTATATGTCACTGTTCAGGCATGCTCCCCTTCCTCCCTGCTATAGCGCAGACCCTAAAGGCACCTGCATGCATGTGCTCTGGAGGGGGGGAGACTGAGCACTTCCCTTCTGGCCACACCAATCGGTCGACTTCAGTCCAAAACACGAGTTCTGATCACGCAGGTCTAGCTACTATACAATGATTCGCGACCTGCCTTGACTCATCTGTTTTTCACAAGTTTTAAATGTTAAAGCAATTGGACTGTGTTTACAACACAATATAAAATTTTTAATGCAGTACTAAAAACTTCACATTTTTTTAATTCACTTTTTTTGAAAAATATTGAATCTTACACCCTCAAAGTAGTGTACAATGTAAAATTTGTTTACAATGTAAAAACAAAATTTATGAATTTTAAACCATAAAAAATATGCACAATGGTACATTGTTCACACCATCAAAAATGCATTCTGGGGTATACCATAAGTCATTTGTGCTGTCAAAACATTTTAAATAAATATTCTCATAAATTTAATAACAAAAGTCGTCTAAACGTTTTGCAAGGAAGCAACATACTGGATATTAACTATACTAAGTAAACAAACACTGTTAAAACTATACATTTAAAAATTTCTAAAAAAAGCAGTAAAAATTACTAAAAGATTAGATGCTGTAAAAAAAACAACTTTTAATAAATTTAAAGAAAATGTTTGACAAAATACCACAAAAGAATTAAAAATCCCAAAATTTTTAAATTTATCCACTTACTTTAACTCTAATAGCGAAGCTGGTAGGCTACGAACGAGATTTAAACCCAAGGTCAGGTTGGTTAAGTGCTAGCCCGCTCGGGCAGGCAGGTGAAAGTCCGGGGTGTCTGCTCCAGCAAGCGGCCGAATTCCCAAGCGAGCGGTAAACTGAAAGCGAGACTGAAGGTCTGAAGCAAGGGGTTCCTTCACCACACAACCCCCGTCGCATCAGGTCCCAGCAGAGGTAGCAGTTGGTGGATGGGCAACCGGTGTCCTTGAATAATCAAAGCCAGGCAGTAACTCCTTGCAGAGTGGACAGGTTCACAGGATGTCCGCGCACGAGAGATTAGGAGGTGTTGACCCCATGAAGTCAGAGAAGCAAATGCAGGTGCTATTTATACCCCCCACCACTCTCCCTTCTCGCAAAAATTTGTATTTCATAATTCGCTTTCAAAATACATTAAACTAACGATTTACATATTTGAGACGTTTTTAAACAATTTTAAAGCAAATTTAACACATTTAAAAGCATTTCACGCTAATTTTTTTAAGTTTAGCGTATATATGCTAGAATTTAATGTGTTACCCACGCATTTATTCGGTTTTAAGCCATTAGATTTGAATTATGTTCTTATTTAACAATATCGTACACGAACGATTGTAATTCTGATACGGGCTTTTTGCAATACAAGGTGAAATAAATTTAATACTTTGTTTAAACCCTATCATATATAAACAATTATCAAGCTATTGCATTTTTTTAATTACATGGTTCAATCATTATTCCTTTTATGTTTATAAGCTTACAATCATACCTAACCCGGGACTCGAACCCAGAATCTAACTATTATCAAACATACCTCACCCGGCACTGGAAGTCAGAAACTAGATTACAATCGTACATGATCTAACCAGGACTCGAACAAAGAAACTTAGTATTATCAAACATGACCTAGACGGAACTCGAATCCAGATTATATCAAACATGTTTTATCCGGGATTTGAACCCAGAGCCTCCTTGTATGAACTGATTACTCTACGAAGGCGACATTTCAGGACTTATTTGATGTATTTATAGTGTTATGTAAAATATTATTACACCGGTTTTTTCAGCTGATATCTTGTCAGGAGACAGCTTCAAATATCTTTAGTTGAATAGTAATTTTTGGTGAACTAATAGTTTGTTTGTTATCCTGATTTTTTTTATTTTTCCTCTGGCATTTTCGTTACACTACTATTTCGTGTTACTTCAACATATTTTGAATGAAATGAGACATCTTTTAAGAATATCTCTCTGTTGAGATGTATGTATGTATGTGTGTGTGTATATATATATATATATATATATATATATATATATATATATATATATATATATATATATATATATATATATATATATATATATATATATCTTTTAGAAAAAACAAGTTCACTTTTCATTAAAAGGAATAGGTTAAATAAAAATAAAGATTAATCTTAGGACACATTTATTGATAAAAATATATACAAGCGTGGTTCTTTCACAAATTTATGTACATCATTTTGACAAAACGAAATATAGATTGTTCCAAAACACACAAGCTGTTTCAAAAATTAGCAAATCATTTTTGACAGAAGTCAGCACAGGAGGTTCCAAATATATGCACACGACTAAGCACCAAAGTATAGGAGGTTACAGAAAACATAGGACCAGCAAGTATAGGGTGATTCACAAACATAGTTACCAAATTTTTTAAATTCTGGTTACACATTATTTCTCGAAACCATTCCGCGAAACATAAGTTAATTTATTTCTCAAATAGGCATCTTTATTACTCAATTAAGCCTGTTATTCCTCAAATGAGATGGTTTTTTCCTCAAGTAACCTACATTTTTTCCACTCCAATGAAATTCAAACGACTTAATTGGTTTGAGGACAAAATTTTTTAATTGAATCATATTCCTATCACGCAATGTTTACTTGAAAAGATTACTTTTTTTGGTTAAGTAATAGTAAGATTAACTAAAATTTAGTATCATACTTCTCAGGTGTTCGCAGACATTATTTAATTCATTCCTTAAGTGTTGTTACAATCAAAACCATATATTTTATTCTGTAATATTCCCCGTGTTTTCGCAGGTTAATCAAAGATCTAAGTTTATTAACAAGCTCGTTGGAGTTTTCGGGAACTATGTAGTCATTATTCACAACATTAGTTGAAGGAATGTGTTGAACAGTATCACTGACATACTCACTACTATCTTCACCTGATGTTTCATCATATATATCGACTTTACTTTGCTTAGAAAGACTAGGTGTATCATCACCCACACTGGTCCTCACAGCTGGTTGTGGTAGTTTATGTCGAAAATAGTTATGTTCATGCATTATTATATATTTCATACAATCCAATTCTATGTCATTTCTTGTAATTATGTTATTTCTCTCTCCTTCTGTGATATTATGTAGTGTCGATGGTACATTTACTTTCTCAGGAGGAAGATTATTTTTTTTACAGATCTTGACATGACGACTCGAGTTATCCTTTCGTAAGAACTGGCGAAAACAGTATTAGCAGTTAAGAATCGTACGAGATGAATTCTTCAAACATACGCTCATCTCATGTCTGTGTACATTGTAGGCGAAAGTGTAAATTTTCCCGCAGTATTTACAGTGTAGTTTATTCGGTGATGTCTCCACTTTCATTACTGTAGATTAAATGAATGAGGAGAATATTTACTTCCGAATAGATGTTCACCTCACAATGTCAGAATGACAACTAACATGTTCCTGTATGAATGTACTGTTTAAAACAGTATCAGGTTTCATTAATGACGGTAAAATGTCTTCCGGCGGGCTTTGTGGCGAGACCAATGGGTAGCGAGGTCCCCGACTTCCGGTGTCGGCCAGCGGGCTTCGGAGAGTGATAGCCGCGATTCTCGTTTCAACATAAAGTTTTTTTCTATTATTTATCGGGAATAAAATTATTTTCATTTAAACTATGTTTCTGTGTTCGGTCGACGAAACTTGGAACGATTTTCAAGTGTCATTTCATTAACTAGTGCCGTGAACTTCACAGACTTAACGGAAAAAAATTATTGTAGTATGTCCGTCATTTAAAAAATATATATTGTATGTTTCTATAAAGTGTTGCACGGTTATGCTTTGCGGGATTAAATCCTTCTTCACGTCATCTGAGTTTCCCTATGCTTCGACGGAAATAATTTGTGTTAAAAGTGAATTATTCTTACAATAGCGAAACTTTCGTTAAAAAATTATCGTTTTGTTGTCAGTTGTAGGACGAATACACAGTTTTTCTCGTAAATTTCAACTCAGCTGCACTCCACAAACACACCACACACACACACACACACACACACACACACACACACACAATATATATATATATATATATATATATATATAGCCAGGCTCTCGACATAAGCTTGCTTCATTGTTTCAACAGCCTCCGAGGCGGACGGATGTGTTTTGGGGGAGCTCCTTGTGCGATTTCATTATGTGTTTAGTCATTATCATGTACTTGTGTTCGTTAGCCATTTTGTATTTTCATTAAAATTTCTGAGTTTTTCACCTTAGTCTATAATCAAACATAGGTTATAAGTTGACATAAGTCCTATATCCAAGTCAGTGCTACAGCACCCTTCCAAGCGAATGGACCTATAATAAATGATTTCTTTTTTTTACCAGTGTTAATAAATAAATAAATTTTTAAGTGTGGATTCCGTTTCAAAAGTTCCTCACCAATCTCAAAGGTAGACGGACGTGTTTAAAATCATGTCAGGTGTGTGCGAGAGGCTTCACATAGTGTCATTTTTCATATATCTTGTTATTGTGTTCAGTAGCTGTTTAATTTATAGGGACTTTTTTGATTTGTTAATTAATTTAATTCCGGAGACTCACATAATTGTGATTGTTTAGCACTTATCGACACCAGATGTTATTTACATATTTGTGTTTGATTGAAATTTGCTATTCGATGGATGTAGTTTATTCATAGGTAGAACTCATTGAAATTATTTCTCTCGTGTGTTAACTATGTGTCTCTTTCTGTTTAATTATTTTAAAAATCACCTATCTACCATGCATAAGCAATATCCCATCCAAAAAAATACTAATGCCACTCTCGCACAAAACTCACCACATATATACCCTGTCCCCAACACACCATAACTCATCGAGTGCCAGAGCTCCAAGGGTGAGGATGTACCACAGCTGCTCCCCAACACACAAAAAGAATAAATTACAACTATACACGTACGACAAAACTATTTTTGATTTATCAACATACCAATTTATCCAATAAAAATAAAGAAATAAATAAAAAAATAAATAATATATCGGATTAAGATCGAACTAAGGATTAATAAAAAATTCATTGGATCAAAATCGGATTAACGATTTTCATCGGATTAAGGATTAACCCTTTTGATATAAATTTTATATCAAATAGTTAATCATATTAATCAAAGTCGGCATCCCTTTGTTTAAGTACCATCACGCCCCTGCTACTAATGACTAGATGGAGATTTTTGGACATGGAAAAACAGGGCTGAGCACGATAAAAAAATTAAATAAGACAAGCAACCTATAGACGAGAAAATAAATATATGTATATGACACTGGAAAATTCCAAGAGGGAATAGAGTCTAAAAAAAAAGCTGCAACTAATTACGAAAAATGTACGTATATACACTATAAACAGATAACACATATCCCGTTTCCCCCACCCTTTCATTCTAGCGCTGCTCTATAGTCACCTCAGTCACCCTCATCGGCTCTCAAGACATCGATGAATCTCCCCATTCCACTCTAGACTTGGTTAAGATGAAGATGGACTGGAACATTTCCTGTGAAATAGTTGTTTGCGCCAATACGCGTATCTCGGTAAATAAATGTTCTGAAAATACAACTTTTTGTCATAAAAGATAAGAAAACAATTATCTGTACCCCTATATTTTTACTTTTGTCATACTAAGTCTATTCTTAGAGAAAATAGTTCGTAAATATGGTTAAATATAGAATTTTTAAAGCTCGCCTATGCTGTTTCCTTAAGCGGCAAGAGATAAGTACAAAATTACGGGAGTAGTTTATTCTGTGGTCTTTCATGGCGTGTAATAAAAGTCCAACTGGTACAGATCTAATGTACACAGTGCAGCGTTACGACAGAAACACGGTACGCCTTGCACATAGGAGCGATAAGGCACTAAGCGTGCGTATTAGTGTCGCCCGTAAGGTGATCCGAGACAATATGGCCTAACTGAAGGAGCTTATTTCTCAGCTCAGTATGAGTAAAAATGGTACATAAACATTGGTTGTAATCACAATATTGTAGAGTAGGGTGAATGTTTAGATAAAGTTATATAAAATTGACTACAAAAAACATGGCGTGGTTACACTGAACTGTTTACTACATGCAATGGTAGAACACGTACCTACATGACTGCTTTATTTACGACTTACTAGGCAGGCGTCACCATTCACTGCTGAGAACGCTCTCTTCCCATTGGTTCCATAACACCAGACGTACTAAGAATTATAGCACGTAGATATAGCTTCTTTTTTTTACTCCTGTTGACACGAGTAATAAGCAGCTTCATTTCGACCATATCATCCTGTATATACTTGTATGCAGGGAGTCCAAGCTCTACAGGCATTTCGTGGGCCACTAAATTATTAGGTAGAATGACTTCGCCAACTGTTGAAATAATGAAAATAATGCTCTTTAATAAAGTATATTTTATAAACAATACAATTTTATTTTAAATATAATTTAATCACAAGTCAATTAAGTTTAATTATTTTCATCATCATTCATAAAATATATAATATTTATGTAGACATGCACTGTCAGCGCCTGATCTTTGAGTTATACATTTGTTTTGATCTGGAGTTGAAGATGATGTTTGCAAACAATTGCAGGAATTGTAATAATTGAGCTTTATTGAATTTTCAAATGCTGATTAGCTAAGAATAGATGGTATAAGTGTTATTGATATCAGCGACAATGCCTTTTTAAAAGAAATCAATATGTATATTAGCATCTTAATAAACGATTAAGCAGTTAACAGGGTAGCCAACATATGTATTCTCTACCATCTCTTGTTAAACACTCATTCAGTTCGATTTTACCGTTTGTAAATACAGCAATTAATTATAACATTCTTACCAAATTGTTATTGGCAGTAAATAAATCGTCTGTCTGAAAATTGAAGTAATTATGTTTAAGAGTTGTAAGGTTGGCAGCAAATTCTACCGAAGAGGAAAATAACGGTCCACCAAATATCATTGAGCTTCGTCTCTTTACCTTAGTTGATTTGTGTTTGTATGCCAGCTATGTTGGCAGGAGTGATGTCTCAGACTCCAGGCCGGCAGTAGAGGATAGATAAAGGGGGGGGGGGGGGCAGACGGAAGTGGTTGCCTGGCGGGGCACGCACCAGTGCGTGCAGGGGCTGCGGATGGCACGACACGCACCGGAAGTGTGCATCAAGGCGTCCCGCCACACCCCTCCGCCTCCCTACACACTGCGTGTGGCCACCGCTCCTACACTCCGGCCATTCTCACGCCGCCCTCTCATAGCTCCTGCCTTCTGGCATTATATGTATAGTCCATTCACGGTTACTTGCAACTTTTCGGAAGCCCTGCTAAAGTTCTACTTTCAGGATATTCCTCCGCTTCATACTACCAAAGCTTAACCGAGTCTAGAAAACTACGCCAAAGCCATAACGCACCGTATTCGTGTACACTCCGTTCAATAATATTTTGCATAAGAACTACTTTTAGAGGGTGGCTGCCCCTATTATTTTTAGTAAGGTGGAAGGTTTTAACACCAATTTTTCATAGGTTGAAAATTTCGATAAAACAAAACATTATCCAAAGAATCGTAGTTTAATTCCACTCCTTCTTTGATATGTTGCGAAAACTATATTTAAAAATCGATTTTCAAGAGCGGACATATATCTTACGAATTGAGCTGGGCTATAAATTGTATTGAAAATGCCTACCTCATTTTCTACAAAGAATATCCTCGCGAAAAATTTCGGGTGAGTTTCCGAACAGCCTGTATGTGTGTGGGGGCAGAACGTGAAGTCCATGAAGAGCTGAGATGCAATGTCATGACTCGCACACACACACACGATGTCAAGAACACGACTGATACAGGTATGGCCACTTCTAAGACGTAATGGCGCCGTGGCGCCACCGACTGGTGCACACACACACACACACACACACACACATATATATGCCTTACTGCTACCTTGTGGCTTTTGACATGTCAGTATGCGTGTGTTTGCGTGTGAGTCACGTGGAGGTATACGCTACTCGCGGTAAAATGAGCTCTTTTGAAAGCGCTACTTAAGATATACTTGTTTTCACGTGAATTATTCCGCTTATGTAATGTTCACATTGCCATGGGCCTCGTCACTTTACTCATGTCGGTCAAGTGGAAATGTGAAATTATTAGAAAAATAAATAGTTAACAAATGTGCTCATTTTTACTCTTCGATGAATTAAAAAAAAAAAAAAAAAAAAAAAAACAGAAAGCAAAAGGAATAATTTAAGTTATCAGAAATGACTTCCTAACACTTATTATTCGACACTGAGATACGGAACTACTTCGCATCCATCGTCACCATCTTTACTGGGCGCATGGCACTCAGGGTGCCTGTTATGTATATGCAGGCAGGGGCAGTGACATTTTTCCAAGGTCAACTTCATAAGTGCTCACTTTATCGTGCACAGCCTTTAACTGGCGACACAACAGTCAACTTGCTAAGCATTTGGACTCGCGTGGTACAGCCTTAGAAAGGACAGAGTATATGGTAATAGGACACGCAAGTGAGAGGTTGGGCGACAGCCGACAGCCGCTGAGCGAGGTGGAGACGGAGCAGAGATGGCAACGCTCGCCACATTTGCCACATACGGAACTCTAAAACAGAGCCAAGTCGGAAATCTCACTTGGTTAGCTGCAGCTGCAGATGAACACGTAACCTCGGCGCGTCATTAGCGAGAGAAGGAATGAGATGTGGAAGGAGCTAGGAGTATGTAGGGGGGCAAGGAAGGGGGCGTGATATAAAAGGAGGGGAAGGGTGTGATTACAGGCGGAGCGAGGTCCACAGATTCCTAGGAGCGGGTGTTGCGTGACCCGGACGAGATTAAGCTCGTCTGGACCTGGTGCCTTCGCAGCTCTGAGTCACCATTACCATTCATTTCCCGAGCAAACACGCGCGAGAGAAAGAGAGAGGGAGAGAGAGATGGAGGAGGCTCGCTGGACCAGGAACACCAGACCCTCGCTCTGTCAGTCTTTAATAACAGATCGCCCTCCCAATTACGGCAGCTACTGCTTCCCAGAAACCACGGCATGAATACCAACTACACTTACTTTCCTATTCAAGGCCGGGGCCATGCTATAAATTCTCTGACCACAGGATCACGTAAAAATACACCGAAGGAAGAAAAATGTCCTTTGCCTGAGGACTAGACCTACAGGCAAGAAAACGCGCAGCTAATATCTCATGGCGCCTGGCTGCATTAGGATATTTAAATCGAATTTCAGGTAAAGTAGTTTTACATTATACATACCAAAAAAATTAAAAATTCTAAAATGAACATTTTCTGGGTTTTACAAATGCAAATTTGTTACTGTGAGATAAATGCACAATTACGCTGATTCATTTGGGAATAGGGTAAATTGAAAACGCCCTCTTTATTATTGAATGAATTATTATTTCCGACATCATCAATCCATAACTTTGCTGTACGTCGCAAAAAAATCAGTCTTTGACATAACAAACATATGGACAAACAAATCGTAAATAAAAATAAAAGGAAAATTAACAATTGCTCCTGTTAACAGATATGTAAATAATAGGTAGACATTTTTCCATAAAGAGTAAAAGTCAGTCATGACAATGGGGACGAGATAAAGAAACTCCATGATCTGGAGTCAAACAAACAATGGGGACAGTACACCATGGGGAATCAGACAAACGACGGGAACAGCATACAGCGAGAAGTCGGATAAATAATGGGGACAATATACAGCAAGAAGTCAGACAAACTATGGGGACAGTACACCATGGGGAATCAGACAAACGACGGGAACAGCATACAGCAAGAAATCTGATAAACAATGGGGACAATATACAGCGAGGAGTCAGACAAACTATGGGGACAGTACACCATGGGGAATCAGACAAACGACGGGAACAGCATACAGCGAGAAGTCGGATAAACAATGGGGACAATATACAGCGAGGAATCAGTCAAACAATGGGGACAGTACACCATGGGGAATCAGACAAACGACGGAAACAGCATACTGCAAGAAATCTGATAAACAATGGGGACAATATACAGCGAGGAGTCAGACAAACTATGGGGACAGTACACCATGGGGAATCAGACAAACGACGGGAACAGCATACAGCGAGAAGTCGGATAAACAATGGGGACAATATACAGCGAGGAGTCAGACAAACTATAGGGACAGTACACCATGGGGAATCAGACAAACGACGGGAACAGCATACAGCAAGAAATCGGATAAACAATGGGGACAATATACAGCGAGGAATCAGTCAAACAATGGGGACAGTACACCATGGGGAATCAGACAAACGACGGAAACAGCATACTGCAAGAAATCTGATAAACAATGGGGACAATATACAGCGAGGAGTCAGACAAACTATGGGGACAGTACACCATGGGGAATCAGACAAACGACGGGAACAGCATACAGCGAGAAGTCGGATAAACAATGGGGACAATATACAGCGAGGAATCAGTCAAACAATGGGGACAGTACACCATGGGGAATCAGACAAACGACGGAAACAGCATACTGCAAGAAATCTGATAAACAATGGGGACAATATACAGCGAGGAGTCAGACAAACTATGGGGACAGTACACCATGGGGAATCAGACAAACGACGGGAACAGCATACAGCGAGAAGTCGGATAAACAATGGGGACAATATACAGCGAGGAGTCAGACAAACTATAGGGACAGTACACCATGGGGAATCAGACAAACGACGGGAACAGCATACAGCGAGAAGTCGGGATATAAAACCAATGGGGACAATAACACGAGGGAGATCGCATCAGGACAAAAATGGGGACAGTCAACATGGGGAACAGACACCATGGGAACAGACCGACGGGAACAGCATACAGCAAGAAATCGGATAAACAATGGGGACAATATACAGCGAGGAATCAGTCAAACAATGGGGACAGTACACCATGGGGAATCAGACAAACGACGGAAACAGCATACTGCAAGAATCGGATAAACAAATGGGGACAATATACAGCGAGGAATCAGTCAAACAATGGGGACAGTACACCATGGGGAATCAGACAAACGACGGGAACAGCATACAGCGAGAAGTCGGATAAACAATGGGACAATATACAGCGAGGAGTCAGACAAACTATAGGGACAGTACACCATGGGGAATCAGACAAACGACGGGAACAGCATACAGCGAGAAGATCGGATAAATAATGGGGACAATATACAGCAAGGGAAATCAGACAAACTATGGGGACAAATACACCATGGGGAATCAGACAAACGACGGGAACAGCATACAGCAAGAAATCGGATAAACAATGGGGACAATATACAGCGAGGAATCAGTCAAACAATGGGGACAGTACACCATGGGGAATCAGACAAACGACGGAAACAGCATACTGCAAGAAATCTGATAAACAATGGGGACAATATACAGCGAGGAGTCAGACAAACTATGGGGACAGTACACCATGGGGAATCAGACAAACGACGGGAACAGCATACAGCGAAGAATCGGATAAACAATGGGGACAATATACAGCGAGGAGTCGGACAAACAATGGGGACAGTACACCATGGGGAATCAGACAAACGACGGAAACAGCATACTGCAAGAAATCTGATAAACAATGGGGACAATATACAGCGAGGAGTCAGACAAACTATGGGGACAGTACACCATGGGGAATCAGACAAACGACGGGAACAGCATACAGCAAGAAATCTGATAAACAATGGGGACAATATACAGCGAGGATGTCGGACAAACAATGGGGACAGTACACCATGGGGAATCAGACAAACGACGGGAACAGCATACAGCGAGAAGTCGGATAAACAATGGGGACAATATACAGCGAGGAATCAGTCAAACAATGGGGACAGTACACCATGGGGAATCAGACAAACGACGGGAACAGCATACAGCAAGAAATCGGATAAACAATGGGGACAATATACAGCGAGGAATCAGTCAAACAATGGGGACAGTACACCATGGGGAATCAGACAAACGACGGGAACAGCATACAGCAAGAAATCTGATAAACAATGGGGACAATATACAGCGAGGAGTCAGACAAACAATGGGGACAGTACACCATGGGGAATCAGACAAACGACGGGTACAGTGCATAGCAAGAAATCGGATAAACAATGGGGACAATATACAGCGAGGAGTCAGATAAACTATGGGGACAGTACACCATGGGGAATCAGACAAACGACGGGAACAGCATACAGCAAAAAATCTGATAAACAATGGGGACAATATACAGCGAGGAGTCAGACAAACAATGGGGACAGTACACCATGGGGAATCAGACAAACGACGGGAACAGCATACAGCAAAAATCTGATAAACAATGGGGACAATATACAGCGAGGAGTCAGACAAACTATGGGGACAGTACACCATGGGGAATCAGACAAACGACGGGAACAGCATACAGCAAAAAATCTGATAAACAATGGGGACAATATACAGCGAGGAGTCAGACAAACAATGGGGACAGTACACCATGGGGAATCAGACAAACGACGGGTACAGTGCATAGCAAGAAATCGGATAAACAATGGTTACAATATACAGCGAGGAGTCAGATAAACTATGGGGACAGTACACCATGGGGAATCAGACAAACGACGGGAACAGCATACAGCAAAAAATCTGATAAACAATGGGGACAATATACAGCGAGGAGTCAGACAAACTATGGGGACAGTACACCATGGGGAATCAGACAAACGACGGGAAACAGCATACAGCAAAAATCTGATAAACAATGGGGACAATATACAGCGAGGAGTCAGACAAACAATGGGGACAGTACACCATGGGGAATCAGACAAACGACGGGTACAGTGCATAGCAAGAAATCGGATAAACAATGGGGACAATATACAGCGAGGAGTCAGATAAACTATGGGGACAGTACACCATGGGGAATCAGACAAACGACGGGTACAGTGCATAGCAAGAGATCGGATAAACAATGGGGACAATATACAGCGAGGAATCAGTAAACAATGGGGACAGTACACCATGGGGAATCAGACAAACGACGGGAAACAGCATACAGCAAGAAATCTGATAAACAATGGGGACAATATACAGCGAGGAGTCAGACAAACTATGGGGACAGTACACCATGGGGAATCAGACAAACGACGGGAACAGCATACAGCAAGAAATCTGATAAACAATGGGGACAATATACAGCGAGGAGTCAGACAACACATGGGGACAGTACACCATGGGGAATCAGACAAACGACGGGTAACAGGCATAGCAAGAAATCTGGATAAACAATGGGGACAATATACAGCGAGGAGTCAGATAAACTATGGGGACAGTACACCATGGGGAATCAGACAAACGACGGGAACAGCATACAGCAAAAATCTGATAAACAATGGGGACAATATACAGCGAGGAGTCAGACAAACAATGGGGACAGTACACCATGGGGAATCAGACAAACGACGGGAACAGCATACAGCAAAAAATCTGATAAACATGGGGACAATATACAGCGAGGAGTCAGACAAACTATGGGGACAGTACACCATGGGAATCAGACAAACGACGGGAACAGCATACAGCAAAAATTGATAAACAATGGGACAAAATACAGCGAGGAGTCAGACAAACAATGGGGACAGTACACCATGGGGAATCAGACAAACGACGCGAAACAGCATACAGCAAGCGAAACAGGAATAATCGGAATATAAACAATGGGGACAATAAATGGATACAGCGAGGGAATACATCAGGTAAACAATGGGGAGACAGTACAAACCCATGGGGAATCAGACAAACGACGGGTAACAGTGCATAGCAAGAAATCGGATAAACAATGGGGACAATATACAGCGAGGAGTCAGACAAACAATGGGGACAGTACACCATGGGGGAATCAGACAAACGACGGGAGTACAGCATACAAGAAAATCGGATAAACAATGGGGACAATATACAGCGAGGAGTCAGATCAAACTATGGGGACAGTACACCATGGGGAATCAGACACAAACGACGGTGTAACAGGGGCAATAACAGCGAGGATAGATCTGGGATAACCATGGGGACAACGATACAGTCAGAGGAAATCAGCAAACAATGGGGAAACACAGATCACACATGGGGACATCACAGGAACAAACGACGGGAACAGCATACAGCAAGAAATCGGATAAACAATGGGGACAATATACAGCGAGGAGTCAGACAAACTATGGGGACAGTACACCATGGGGAATCAGACAAACGACGGGAACAGCATACAGCAAGAAATCTGATAAACAATGGGGACAATATACAGCGAGGAGTCAGACAAACTATAGGGACAGTACACCATGGGGAATCAGACAAACGACGGGAACAGTACATAGCAAGAAGTCGGATAAACAATGGGGACAATATACAGCGAGGAATCAGTCAAACAATGGGGACAGTACACCATGGGGAATCAGACAAACGACGGGAACAGTACATAGCAAGAAATCGGATAAACAATGGGGACAATATACAGCGAGGAGTCAGACAAACTATAGGGACAGTACACCATGGGGAATCAGACAAACGACGGGAACAGTACATAGCAAGAAGTCGGATAAACAATGGGGACAATATACAGCGAGGAGTCAGACAAACAATGGGGACAGTATGCAGAGGGCAATAAGACAAACAAGAGGGACAATATATGCAGACAAACAATTGTAAGATGTTCACCGCAAATATCTTCCGAACCGCTGATGGTATTGAATTTTTTATTTCGAATACGTAAATGGCAATACGAGGATTTCTAGTTACCGTCTATATCTGTTACTTGATATAATTAAGTACTGAGATATAGATATCAACTTGGGTTTTTTAATGGAAAAAAGAGGTGCCCATTTCTTTTTGTGCTTATTGTGGACTACACATGCTTGCAGTTTGAAAATATTTTTATGTGTTTTGTTTGTGGCTTAAAAACTGCACTAATCCAGTGATAAAGGAAGCTAGTCAAAATGACTGATCAGACTGAAGTGTAACCACGTGTTGAAAAAAAAATCGTAAAAGAGAAGCTTTTTCTTTTTACAAAGCAGGTAGTAAAGAGTTTTGTTTAATACATTTATTTTTAAGTGGCCCGCTTGCTTGGCGATCGAACTGCATTTGCAAAAGTGTTTCAAATCCAGTTTTTTTTTTACGGAACTATTAAACGTGTGTCCAATGAGCTAAACTACGAAAAGAAGACATATTTCAGACCATGTCTGTCGATTCCTTTTAAGATGTCACGCGACGGCCTTTTCAAAGCGCTGTATCTCAATATATACGTGTTATATATAAACACATAAGTCCTGCACTGAATAGTGTTACACACTTTACATCAATAAAATGACAAGGTCACCGCTTTAAGTCCTATAGTTACACATAACACTACGAGAACACTACACACCAGTTCAGAGCCCTGTGCATAGAGGCGACGGCGGACTTGTAGCATGTGCCAGTGTAGCTCTTATAGCTTCTCGCTCTGAAACGCCGAGAAAAGCCCCAAGCGGGTGTAGAGTTCTCTACACTACAAATACATTACGAAAACTAAATATATCTTGTTTTATAGAGAGAAGGCGATGGAAATGCGAGTCTGAGAGCTGACAGCTCATGACTGGTGGCTGGCGATACAGGCAATAGTGGACCGCGGTGGTGCAGTGGTCAGACTACTCGTGGCCAGTAAGACATGCCAGGTCCGGCGGCGACCACACGATTCTCGCATGTGGGAGACGTGGCGGACATTGCCGCTGGCTGGCGGGTTTCCCCGGGGTACTTCAGTTTCCACCACACCTACTGCTCTATCTCTACACCCCATAGCACGCTGACCGGAGCTGAAAACAGCGTTGTTGTGCGATGATCATATGTTCCCAACTCAACACGACCTTGTAAGTGACAAGTGTGCGGATATACGGAGCAACAGCGAGGTTTTTCTACTCAGATTAGGAACAACACGTGTTTTATTAGGGAAATGTTTTGACGGGGGAAGTTTCTTCAGCAAGGCACGCTGCTGTTCCAAAAAAGCAACTTTCAAGGTCGCTGGCCACGAAAAAAATGTATTATTTCACATTTGCTCCATACTGACTGTTCAACATTTAGACATTATCTGTGAATCATCTTTCCTCGCAGAAAAATAACAACCAAGTTTCTAGAGCAAAATCAAAATTTGACTGTTTCAGAAATGTACAAATAATTAAAACTAACTTACGCATAGAAATGAGATAATTAAAACTGGAAGAAAATGCCACCAGCTACTTCAACACGTCTAAACAAGGATACATTTTTGCAATTGCTTAAAATAATTTTTTTATGCATATTTTCAATCTGTAGCTCTCCCAGAATTTATGTAAAATATATATTTTTGCCGAGTACTCCTTAAAATGAACTAAGCCAAGACCATTGAGCCATACATGTTACATTTTCGGCAAATAGAGCTGTTTATTTTATTTTTACGTTACAAAAACAGAAAAATTTCGATTTTGGCATGTCATTTTGCAAAAACCATGGGATAAGAAAACAATTTTACTAGAGGAAAAAGTAATCACATACTATGTGTACAATCTGAACAGTGTGTGTGCCGGTACAAATATATAATTACAAAATGTTCCGTAGCCAACGGCCTTCAGCTGACGGTATATGGATACATTCTATTTATTTGTGTGTAAAAATTCGTGTTTGGTCCGAACTGTGATATATACTACTCGCCCAGCGAAATTTCCAAGTACCAAATTTATTTAGTAACTTTTCGCCACAGCCTTCAAAGGTGCTCACAGGAGCAAACAGTAAATATACAACTATGTTAGGCAGTAAGCGTTCAAAGGCTAGCTATTTCAGTGGAGAAACTTTACGAAATACATATCGCCGTCACCAGAAGTACCTTCGTACTTGTCTCCTTTTCGTTTAGGAAGCTGCGCCCGAAAGCCCTGAAAATAATATTTTTTTAACCATGTCATTATTTTTTCAGATTCATTTGTCATATTTCAATAAAGTAATAGTGTAAAACAACACTTCGTTAAATCTACTTCACGGCACAATATCTAACAACATGTGAACATATTTCGTTACATTTCCACTCTAGTGCGAAGAACACAACCTATTGTTTACGTAGCTTCTAACAAAGTAATGGGCTCCTCCACTTAGCGGGCTAACTGTAGGAATCGCGCGCCACCCACGGTGGACGGTAAGTGGTGTTCTTGTGGCTTCTGGGGGGAACGACGAGACGCCAGCAAGGAGGACCACCAGCCCCGTGGTCCCCACTTCGACGCCCAGCACTGCAACTGACGAGGAGACCTCGCTCGAGGACGTCGACGCAACAGTTAAAGTGTAATTATAATCCCAGCAGGACGCCAGAGGTTGTGCAGAGTAACTGTCAACGTTAACACTCCCTCTGAGTCAAGAACACGTTGCTATTGAGCGTTCCTATATATCTTTAGACTTCTTAAATATACCTGCTTCAAGCTGATAGTGAAGTAAAGTCATGAAAAGCTGAGGGCTATTTCTAAGTATTAATGTAATTTGACTGTGAGTTAATACAATATAGTGAATTGTACTGAGTGCTGCATTCGTCGAGTTACGAACATCCCCCTTCCTTGCGTGGCTTGATTCATATTTAGGACAGGTCACAGCAATATGATTGGTCATGTAATAACAAAATTGTTACGACTCTTAGGTGCCTACCGTTTCTAATGACCTCACTGTCGACGAGACGTTAAGCCAATCGTAGATGTCCAATACCGGAGTAACGTAGTTCCTATTGACGTAGTTAAATCCCAAAATGCCTTCTCATAGAGTGGTATTCCCTGCCTCTAATGGCGTTTATAAGGGTAAATTGAAAAAATACTCATTTGATAGCCATCAAATGTTCATCAACAAGCTTATTTTAGTAAAGAAAAAAGTTTCAAACTTACGAGCGAAATGAATGAAGTTGTCATCAAAAAAATTTTTTTTTTGTTCCAGCTGCCACCTCTAAACAAAGTAACCGTGTAAGTCAACGTTTCGCTAAACACAGCTTTGCGATCGATTATTTAACAAAATATGGACTTATTTCGTTAAATCTTCACTCAAGTGCGAACAACGAAGATTGTCCTTCACGTAAGTACTAAAAGAATACAAATCGGAAGATTTTACAAAATTGTATACTTATATGTATCTTGAAGATCGCAGATATCTCATTTGTTGAATTACGAAACTGAGAAACGAATACAACGCCAGTGTAACCTCCCTGGCGGCCAAACAATTTTATTTTCCAGAATATTATCTTCGAGCTTCCAAACCCGAGTAGAATTAACCGTATCTAGAGGTCTACAAAGAACTATTGATCAAAATACCGAGTCCAACCGAGCACTCCCAAATCGACCATCTGACCACGCATTCTCCACAGAAAATACAAACAATATCCCAGTATTTGCCTACGATGTTATCCTACTTTCTGCACTCTAAACCTGAATCGGTGACATCAACCAGCAGGAATATTCTACCAAATATTCACTTGATAAACTGTTGTCTGCTGGAGAGTTAGTGAAATGTACTGAGGTTCCATTGCCACGACAGTTACGTTCACTATGAATCAGTAGGAATCACTGTTTAATAAGTGAGTACCAGCCCTAAAATTATAACATTATCAGAAGAATTCTTTTGGTCATATGGGAGCAGTTTCAACTGATCTGCAGTCAAATTCGTCGATTTGTATAACTTTTTAATTGTTTCAAACTTGGTGTGTGTATTAACCATCACAGACAGATCGTTCGGTTCCGGCCTCCAGTGTGGGTGAAAGATTTAATCTAGTTTTTTTTTTTAGTTCAATGCCTAGTGGTATAGGCTGTTCACGGTAAAGTGATCACTTTAAGGCCCTTCTAAATTTTTCCTTTCATCCAATTTCCATATTCCTGCTGCTTTGTAATATAAACATTGCAATGTGACCAATAAACAATTGTGTATACATTATCCCACCCTCAAAATTTAATGACTCAGGCTGCAATAAGATATATTTATTATTGGTTAATGTCAGTTGGGAGGGCCTTCAAAAGTACTCACTTTACCGTGAACAGCCTATAGTAGTTTGAGCGATCAAGCCGGAGCCAAAAGAGTCAAAGTGATGATAAATAGTTAATCTATACGCCAATCAAATTACAAATTAGTTTCTAGTTGTACAAAGAGGGTATTCATCCAAAATGTACGACTTATAATGAGTTGCTTACAGAGCTGAAATGGAGCAGGTTACATGTTTTTGTTATAAAGCCTTCCACATTTCCCCATCATAGTAACTATAAACACTTGCGCAAAGAAGGTAATAAAAAAGGCTATTTCAAATCTTACAAATAGAGGTCTATAAAATAAACTGACTTTTTAGATTGGACAAGACGAAAGAAACGACGATGTATATAGATTAATTTTACGAAAGATTTATAACCTTTGTCTGAAATGAATTTAACCTGCGACCTATTCTCGTAGTAAGTGAATTTTGTGGCCGCTTACGTCATTTACAAAGAATCATTACGTGGAGAGGTAATTACAAAAAGCTATTCATCAGTCAGTTACTTCTTTCAGCTTGACTATCAGCCAGGAACGTCAATAAAATAGCCAATCTAATGAAACACGTCTTGTCCCCCACAAGAAACCAGTTAAAGAGTATGTTATTACATCATCAACCACTACGTTTGATATTTTAATTGATATTTAAATAACCTACAGCAGCAATCAAGAAGCCCTCTTTATTTTCAGCGCACAAACTTTGAATTTTTTTCCGTAACTACAATTCATAAATATTTGATAGTTGCCCCACCATGGCAGGTATAAGGAGAAAGTCTTTTACAACATTAACGACCTTAATCAAAATTTATTGTGGTGGTGATGCTCAATAGAACACACGAGCATCCCAGAGAAACACGAAAAACACCTGCGCAGACACCAGTTCTGCGTAAAGTGAGCAATTTCTAAGGCCCTGCTAAATTTCTACTTTCAACCACTTTCTATCTTCCCGCCACATTTTAATATAAACATTGCCCTGAGACTAATATACACAGTGTATACACTTCACCACTCTCTAAAGTTAATGCTTGAGGCTGCAATAAAATATATTTGTTAATGGTTAACGTCTGTTGGGGGGGCCTTAAAAAGTGCTCACTTTACCGTGAATAGCCTATATATCGTCCAATGTGAATTATTATTGCTTCTTGTCAACCAATGAGTTAGTGACTTGATTACGATCTTGGTGATGTCTCCTAACGAATGTAACGGGATTGTTAAATCTCTATCCCTTTTAATTGTTCAACTGTTTTACAGTAATATTTTTCATGGTCTACCTCTTAAATTAGCTTATTATTTTCTACTATAAAACATGACACTGGAAGGTTTTTCATAATTTAAGTAACAGTTTAATTATGTTATGTCTAATGTAACTAGTAGTAATATTTAATTTTCAACTAGATCAAAATTATCTTTTTAATCAAATACTCGATTTATTACCACTGCAGGTGTTTTAATTCTAACGTTCGCGATTATAGCAAAGTTTGGCCAGTTTGGCCTTAAGAACAAGGTATTTGATAAAACGTTTGTTAAAATCCAGTTAAATTAATGTTATTTGATTAACAGGGTAAAATTGGCTGTGGATGAAGTAGCGGTTAGCCTGCTCGCCTCCCACCAAAGCGAACAGGGTTCAATCTCCGGCTGTTTCGCTCCGGAATTTTTCAAGTGGTAATCGTGCAGGAAGATGCCGCTGGTCGGCGGGTTTTCTCGAGGATCTCCCGTTTCCCCCGTCCTAGCCTTCCAGCGCTGCTACATACTCACCTCACTTCACCTCATCGGCTCTCAAGACCTCGTTGTTAAGAGCCGCCAAAATCTCTTCACTCACTCATGTAACTACATTTGCAACTTTTCCCAGTTGCCCAAATGAGATAAAGACATTTAGAGGCTGTTCACATTAAAGTGAGCACTTCTGAGGCCCTAGTTACTTTTTTCTTTCAGTCATCTTTTATCCTCTAACCAGATTTCTAAATAAATATTGCCTTGTAAGTAATAAACAGTTTGTGTATATTCCACTGCACTCGGAAGTTAATGTCTAAAGCTAAAATAAAACACATTTCTCGACCATTATTCCAAATGTTAGGGCTTTCAAAAGTGCTCACTTTACCGAGAACAGCCTTTATCTTATGCGTTTATTTTTCCCCTCAATAAATTCCCGTATTTTTAGCTTTCATAGTGCCTAAAAAGAAACAGTTTCACTATTATTTTCCGAGAGTCAAACAGTCAAAAACAAACAAGAAAAGAGTTACCTGCAGCTGTTAGATGATGATGATGATGATGATGGGGAATGGCGAAATAAGCCGTGAAGTTTTGGGCAAATGAAGATATTTCCAAAAATACACTGAATGAAAGCAGCAGAGAGAATTTAACAGAACAGTTCTGTAATGGCAATTTATGGTAGCGACAACTAAATTGTAGTACGAGCAACAGACTGTTATGTAATACTTTACCATCCAAATTCTTAACAGAACAATATAAATATTGTTCAAAGTAAACTATATGCAGTCGGAATATAAATAATTCCAGCCAACTCATGGTCCGGATTGCTTGGTACATCTACGAGTAACAACAAGGTTTTGAATGAAAAATACAAAACTGATAAGGGCGGCTTAAATGTTTTGATTTTATAATGACAAAACGTTTGAAAATAACATGCATGAAAAACCTTTCTGTATCAGATGCAGGCAACACTTACGGTGAAAAGCTTTTATCCCTTCCTATATGTCAATTACCTACGTTTATAAATAAAGACAGTGTGTACGTTACTCCAATGTTGGTGTATATAAAATCGTCAGAGCTCAATAAGAACAGTGTAAGCAATGTCACTCCCCTGGCCATGTCTGTACACAACTGTCACGCACGCATATAGTACACGCACTCGGGTACACAGCTAACGGTCATTGATTCTCTCTACTAGAGTCGTCTTCCAATCCGCCATTTAAATTACTCAATCGACCACGTGGCCTGGTTGGGTACATAAATGTTTGAGGATTCAGAAATCATATTTCCTGATCTGGAGAAACATGCTGAATACCCGGATACTTCTTAGAAGGAGTCTGCTATTATTTACTTCTTATTTCACATCTGCTTTCACGCAAGATGTTTGAATTCAAATCAACAACTAAAAGATTCCGGTGGGGGGGGGGGGGGATAGGCACTTACGAAAAGTCACCCGGTTAACTCGATCAGGTTAAAACTTTTACTCGGTGCGTTCGAAAAGTGATCGAGTTAATGATAACACGTGTTCGGAAAGTCACCAGGTTAACTCGACCAACTCTGGACTAACCCGCTCGAAAGGAGGGTAACTTGGTCTAGCAGACGACACACGTGAAATGGCGCGTAAATTTGTAAACATTGCAGCAACAAAAACAAACAGGTAAACGAAAAGAATTTTGAAGTCTGGAAACGATCAAAATATGTAAAATGACAAATGTTTAGCTGCTTTGACAAGCATTGTAGCCCGGGAATTAAATATTATACTAACCTGACACTGAATACAAAGATATCGTAGTTTCGCAATACTGCTTAATGCAATGTCTTTCTTTGACGTTGCTTGTTCATGACATAATTTTACAAAAACTCTTCATCATAGTCATCATCATCATCAAGTATAGTATTATATTATAATACCCGAGTTACTCTAAGCGTTCAAAGCTACCTGGTTAACCACACGTGATCGGGTATACCTGGTCTCGTGACCGAATTAACCCAGTTAACTATACCAGATTACTTTTTGTAAGCACCTAATGAATTACTTTGTGTAATTTCGTTACTGATATTTCAACCTATGAGGGAAGTCAATCTCTCCAGAAAATAATTCCTAACTTCCATACATAATGTTGCGAGTCGCCAGTCGGCGCCGCGCGGGCTGGTAAGATAAGAGGCAGGCGACCTAGCGGCGGCGGCATATCAGTTACTTCAAAGCTTGCCGCATCTTTAATCTCTTTTCCACGCACGCTGCTTACCCTAGCAGTATTGTTTTACTGCCGATATCTGCAGAATGCTCTTGATTATTGACCTCGTCTCTCAGCGCAACTCGGAGTGTGTTGAACCTTCGAGATGGTCAGGTTTAGACTACAAAAATTGCGTCAGACCTCCGAGCGGGCAGTTTAGAGCAGGAGTGGCTGAATGGATGACTGGCGGGATTCCGAGCGAGGAGACGTGGCTGGAGCCTGGACTATTGGATCAAGTGCGTGAATGAAAGACATTATAACTAATGGAAAAAGATGGACTGAACACACACTAATAATGGGTACGAGTTAATTGACTGTAATTAAGAGAGACATTGAGAAGAACATTAAGTAAAGTTTAAGTAAACATTAAATAGTGCGCTCACTGTTAAATAGAAAGACTAAACGTGGAGACAGCTAATTGATGTACATAGTAGCAGAGTGAATAAATTAGAAATCAGTTTTAGTTTCTTTATTTATTAATTTTATTATTAAGGCCTCCATCCCTTACGAACTCAGACACGCCCCACAAGCGTCCTCACACGTAAGAGTAGTTTGTTAATATGGAAGAGGTAGTGTTTCGAAAATCAATACATAAACGAACACATTCATCATTGTAGACCCTGTGACTTTGTCAGTTGTGTCAGTATGGGGGTAGGTCAGTGTTGGGTACATGCGCAGAAGACTATACTCGGACTGCCTCATCCTTAGTGTAAGTGCAGTGTGCTGAGGACGGGCAGTGGAGTTGGTGTTACGACCAGACCACGCGCGGGAGCGATGTCCTACCCTGGCAGGTAGTGAGGTAACGTAGCCACAGCCTACACATATCGTCGCTGGCAGAGGTGAATGTCTCTTTCCACTGTCCACTGGTCCAGGGCCACCAAACATAGCTACTTTGCAACCTGCTACTGTCCACTGGTCCAGGACCACCAAACATAGCTACTCTGCAACCTGCTACTGTCCACTGGTCCAGGGCCACCAAACATAGCTACTCTGCAACCTGCTACTGTCCACTGGTCCAGGGCCACCAAACATAGCTACTCTGCAACCTGCTACTGTCCACTGGTCCAGGGCCACCAAACATAGCTACTCTGCAACCTGCTACTGTCCACTGGTCCAGGACCACCAAACATAGCTACTCTGCAACCTGCTACTGTCCACTGGTCCAGGACCACCAAACATAGCTACTCTACAACCTGCTACTGTCCAATGGTCCAGGGCCACCAAACATAGCTACTCTGCAACCTGCTACTGTCCACTGGTCCAGGGCCACCAAACATAGCTACTCTGCAACCTGCTACTGTCCACTGGTCCAGGGCCACCAAACATAGCTACTCTGCAACCTGCTACTGTCCACTGGTCCAGGACCACCAAACATAGCTACTCTGCAACCTGCTACTGTTCACGTTCTACACATTATTAGTCTTGTGTCTATCTGCACACAAAACATTTAATTTCAAAATACCATTTCTTGGCTTCGGGTTTTTTTAAAATCATTTATTGTTATTACTTGTATTTGTTCATAAAAATTAAAATATAACCTTTGGCGGTACCCTACATACACACTAAAACAATGATATATTTATTCCACTACTCAAATTAACCTACGGTCACACAATAATATTTGATTTAAAATGTTGCAAACACTTAATTTTATTTGTTATGTGCTCTACTGTCCTGCAATCAGCGAACAATGTGCTGCATGCTGTATGCCGCTGGTATTAACCATTGTTGGCAAAGACGTGTAGGAAACTCCAACAAATCACATTGGCCACAAGGAATAGTACTGGGCAGTGATATCTTGCTGTGTACAGTACTGATCATAATAATTGTTACAAGATGCCTGAGGGGCGTATACGAGTTCATGAAGGATGGGGTCTTAACAGAAATAAAAGAATTAATATGGTTTTAATTTATTCACACAGCTATTATTCACAGCATTGTGTGTGTATATATATATATACACTATATATATATATATATATATATATATATATATATATATATATATATATATATATATGTATATATATATGTATATATATATATATATATATATATATATATATATATATATATATATATATATATATATATATACACTGTGTGTGTGTATATATACACACACACTATTACTCTTTTTATTTCTCAGTGAGCGCAATATTTATTGCCTATTTAAACTCTAATTTGCATCTTTCTCAATGTATCTGCTTGGTTATAGTCGATTAACTCATACTCATCTTAACAAAATATCAGTCTGGCTGTTGCCATCATTTGTAATGTCTTTCACTCACACATCCAGTCCAATAGTCCAGGCTGCCAGTCGCACTATTCGGTGCGTCAATACTCGCAGTCGCAGATTTTCCTCCCACTTGTCGCTGCTCTCGCAGCGCGCTTCCCTTCTCGCTCGTCGTCTATCGCTGTAACTCCAGCCAAGCCAATTATCCACTCATCAACTACAACAACTCCCGCTCGGAGGCCTGTCGCATTCTCATATGACTCGCCCTGACCATCTGGAATGTTCAACGCACCCAGAGTCACGCTGAGAGAAAAGAGGTCAGTAATCCCGAGCATTCTTCACATAAATGCACTAAGTTCAGGGGCGCGTCGCAAGAGCGTTATAGTGACGCAATACAGATGCACGAGCGGGGTGCTAACAGTTACTCGCTTCTTGGTTTATCGCTCGCCTGTCATTCAAAGCATTCCATTGACTTGCCACCCGTTATCCTATCACTGCTCTGTCCTTCACTTCGCTCGCCCATACAAGGTGGGGCTACATGTAACACTGCCTCCTCCACAAGTCTGTTCGTCCCGAACACACTCTGCAACATCGATGTGGACAGTCTACGGCTCCGCCCGAGTCTTGACGACAAAACCGGAATACCACGTCACTGATCTTTTTCATAATCCTGTATGGGCCTTCCCAACATTACTGTAAATTCGAGCAGTACACTTTTCACATCTGTGGGTTGTACAGCCACCCCAGTTTTCCTTCATAAAATACCTCTCATGACATTCGCCTATATTATTAGGTATTCATCCTGTCACTATATGCTCGTTTGTGCCTTGCAGAATGACTAATCCCATCATTGCTGGTTTGGAAAGATGAAGCAACTACAGAATTTCCCCTTCTGTCATCTTTTAGACCATGTCTAACAATCTGAAAAGTGATGTTACTTGCAGTGGATGCTGTAGTTTGTTCTTTTATCCTCGTCCGATGTAAACTGAAGCACTGGTAGCTCCTATCGACGATCTCGATCCCATTCTCGAGCTTGCATAACTGGTTCTTTAATCCTCGAAACACTTCCTCCAAGGAACCACTATCCTCAGTCATTACTAAAAGGGACCATCACATCATTCGCTCCATGAGATGGGCTCCTTTCACTGCTATGGAGCAGAGTGTGTGCAAGGCCTCTGGGCAGCATTCCCAAGTTATCATGCGTATTTTCCTACTGCTTTGTGAGATGTGCAGCATGCAATATCAGCTCATCCATGTGGTGTCTCAGTTGTTGGATATATGCACGAAGTTCACAAATTCCTTTACGCAAGTGTTTGCATGCGCTCATCGAAGCCATATGTTAATTTCGTTGCTTCTTTTCCTGCTGCTGCTGTGTGATCAATAGGCTCGCAGGTGTCCCTGCTGTCCACATGAACCACACTCCCTACGTTTGTGAGGAGGGTGACGACGCTCTGTAGAATGAACTCTGGAAGCGATGTCTCTCAAACCCAACTGTAACTCCTTCAGTGTCTTCGTTTTCTTGTCTTCATCTTTGTCCAGCGTCACTGCCCGTACCGGACGTCTGGGTGTGGTCCCCTATCTTGCTGACTCCACCTCCAGTGATCGGGCCAGGGCATCCTACATGTTGTTGGGTGCAGCCAGACATGTAATACTCTCCGTACCTTTGTGTCGGCAGTGGCATCGATGAAGAAGCCGACTGCGATAATGTCGCCCGCCTCGACGGAACACCCTTCCAGAGTTAATTGAGACAACCACACGATGTATTGCCATAGCTCCTGCAGTCGTTCCACTGGTCGCTCGCTCACTACTCCGTCGCCTCGCAGCTGTGGGAATGATTGACAGCCGCCCTGGCTGACGTCACAGCCCCTCTACCCCCTGCTGAAGGTGTCAACAACTTGGAAGGATGAGCAAGAATTCTCTGGTAATCATTTTCATCGACACAACGCGGCATATGAAGAAGGTTCTTAACCGGGGCCGTCGCCATCTGTAAATACCGCCGCATCTAGAGGATCTGCAGTCTTTAAGGTAGCAATCTGGCTTAAGTGCGACAATTGGGCAAGTCTGGTGCAGTGAGTGACGTCAGTGGAGAGAATGGACGTCGGCGGAGGATGCGAGACGGCGGGAGACGAATGTGTGTGGTTAAGAAACAACACCTACACTGTATAACACCAACTCAAACAACATTACACTTGCATCAACACAAAACCGACACAGACATCAAACACACGACGGACACCTCACAAAACGACAACAATCTTCGACTTCTTTGTCTCCGGAGAGGATGGCGGAGTGAGGGTTCAAGGGTGGAGGCACAGGAATTATAACTTTCGACATTTTAAAATTATAAAGTAACTTTTTCTTTTAAACTTTGACAAAATAATTTGAAGCCTCTGTTTGAATTTTAACGTGTTTTTAAATGTTATAACGTGACACATTTTACGTTTCGACTATTTTATAAATTTATTTTAAATTCAAATAACTGAAACCAGTTATGGCCTTCGGCTGGGTACTGGTGCCATTTAAATATGTCCTGTTCTGTTCTGTGTGTGCGGTGTGGATGGACGAGAGGGCATGGCATCCGAAGAATAGAGGGCTACTGTGTATGGGGGCGCTCGAAATACTCTACAATATTCCAGACTGGTGGAATGCTGACTGAATTAAGGTGGAACATCATTAATGTGTGATACGGACTTAATTGTAAATATTGGAACTGTCAAAAATATAGAAATATAATTTGTAAAATAATTAATTAGGTTTTCGATACGCATTTTTTATTGGGTCTGATTTATTATTATATGATTACACTGCTTTCTTTGAGGTGATTGTAAATTGTAGTGATTAAATGAATAAATTCTAACTAGCAAGTGCTAGCCATTTATTATGAGATATTAAGTCGAGAGTATCTTCTTTGTAATATTTCTAAATAAATATGGAAATTATTACTAGCCCTTGTTTTATTACGACCTCCATCACTTAAAGAAACTGAATAAGCCCACTGACTTTGAAAAATTGTAACACTGGTTCGACACTGGTGGGATAGATGGCTTCATTCAATATACGAATTGCAAAATATGCAATATAGTCTGCTTTAATTGTTAAGTTATTTAGTAATTACTATGCGATTATAGAATTTGGACACATAATTAGGATTGTTTCGCAGTGAATGATAACTATGAGAACATAGGCACACATCGAAGCACTGCGTGCTTTAATTGAAGGACTAGGTAGCCGAACTGATAAAGTTGGTAATAATGTAACTAACCAAATTAATAGTATTGTAGACAGAGTTAGGGCAGACATCAATAGTGTAAGTCAATCAGTAAATAGTCAAATAAGTCGTGTAAGTGAATAGTAAACAGGATAATACACTGTGTTATTGACGTATTGGGCAGGAAAATAGACAGGGTTAACGAAGGATAGAAAAATTGACATTGAGAATGAAAATGTGGACCGAAAGATAGAAGTAAATAACAAAATAGAATGTGAGGATAAAAATATTGAAAGTATAAGAGAAAGAGTGAACAATGTTGAAAAGGAAATAAAACTGGAAGTAAGCATAATCAAAAAGGAATGGCAAGAATTCCTACAGCAGTAGGGAAGACAAGCACACGCTCAGGACGAGCTGAAATAGACCATCACCGAGCCGATGAGTGGAGGCAGCTAGAACAAGTTAGAGGTTGCTGACAATACAGCCACCGAATGAAATACCCAGCAGTTCTGCTGTGTGGGCACACCTCAGCCAGGGGTGGGTAAAAGCATTACAAATAAGGCCACCTCCTGCGATGGATAGACACCTAGGGGAGAATACCAACCCCAGTTCGAGATCGTCGCCGTCCTGAATGTTTGGACTAACGGGCAGCACACATACTACCTTGAGGCTGTACTGAGGGATCCTGCACTGAGCATACTGCAGTCACTGCCAGACGATTTCGATTGGAGTACTCTACACTGGTGTCGGCACTGGAGTTGAGTTTCGGTGACCCATACCTGCGACACACCAACCATGCCCAACTGTGGAGCTGCGCACAGCGAACAAGGGAACCACTGCAGGAGCTGTGGCAGGATATGGTGAGGCTGTCACACTCGTCTCTGGAGGAGTGATCTTAGTTAGCTTGGGATGTTATCACAGTCGGCTTCTTCAGGGATGCTATCACCGATACTGATTTGCGGCAAGCTGTAGGTCTGGTACACCTCATATCATACAGGATACCTTAGCCCGGGCACCATATCATACAGGATACCTTAGCCCGGGCACTGGGGGTGGAGTCAACAAGACATGCATCAGTTCCCCGAGGTTCAGCGTGGGCAGAGGTACTGATCGAAGACGAAACCGACATCATCAAGAGAGAGCCGAAAGAATTGTAGACGACCATGAGGGACATCGCTTCCAGAATCCACGCTACAGAGATGCACCGTCCACCACTCAAAAGGCCCGAATATTGGTCATGTGGACAGTGGAGGCACCTGAGTACCAACTGTCCTCAACAGTAGCAACCAGGCAGCAGGCAGCGAGGAGCAGGTGAGAGTGCAACACCTTCGGAAACTCGTAAGCACTGATGTTGAGTGGCAAAGGTCGGTGGCTGGAAAAAAGTCCTTAATGTTCTTGCAGGTGCATTTGGCGAAACAGGAATCAGACGGCTTATTGGTGGAGGGGAGTCTCAATGATGTTTCTTATCAGATGGTCGTTAACACAGGGTAACTATTATTGTGGTAAGACCAGATATCCTCGGGCGTAATCGAACCAGCCCAGAAAGGTGGCATTCTACCAGATGGTGTCATTGAAGAAAAGGTTTTGGTCTCATCAAACTTTTGCAGTTTGCCATTCAGTTTGAGTGATTTATCTGACAGCACTATCCATCTGAGGAGCGGGCTACGACAGCAAATTGCAGGCAGATCTCAACGGTACTTCCGATATTCCTGAAGTGTCGATGGTACAAAATGCAGAGTGTCCTCTCTCAGAATGATTTGGAGGAAATTCTAAAAACAAGAAGAGGAAACATTAACTAGCAAAAAGAGAAGGTTGCCTTAGAATTACTACGAAGAATTAAGGGTGCTTCCCCTGTGTCCCGAATGACCTCGGCAGAACTATTTTGTATGCCATCACATCGACACAGCGGATGCCAAACCCACAGAACAGCAACAAATGTGACTACCACTAGCTTCATATGAGGAGGGTGATAATATTCTGAATGAGATTAAGGATTTAGATGTTATAGAGCCATTAGTCAGTCAATAGTCTTCTTCTATTGTGCTTTTTAAAAAGAGAAAAGGCTCTATGAAAATTTGTCTTGATTACCACCCACTTTATAATGTGACCAAGAATCTTATCCATTCCCAATTATAGACAACACACTGAACAGACGAGCAGGTTTACAGTGGTTTTCTACTTTAAGCACGAAGTGCAGATACTGGCAATAATAGGTTTCCCCAGAAGACAAAGAAAAGACGGCCTTTTGTGTCCTAGGGAAAGGAGCCTGGGAATTCAAGGTTATGCCCTTTGGGTTATGCAAGCCACCAGGAAATTTGAACGACTGATGGAGAAACTCCTGCACCTAATACATTTGCCAGGTGTACCTGGACAACATCGTGGTCACAGGAAGGACATTTTAAGAGCATCTGACATACCTAGACTCTGAAATTCGGAAAATAACCACAGCCAACCCGAAATTAGTTCCTAGGAAATGCCACTTTTTCTGAAAAAAGATTATTTCTTGGGCTATGTTGTGTTATCACATGCGATTTAATCAGGCCCTGAAGAGAACAGGATAACACAAAATTGGAGTTCCCAAACTGACAAAACTGAGTGCGAAGTTTCATGGGCTTCTGTGCTAACTACAATCAATTTGTGACCGGGTGTGCTACGATCGCCAAGACACTGCATGAATTGACTGACGCTGAAAGAAAATTACTTTTAATAGACTGAAGGTAATTATGATATATCCTGCAGTGCTGTGCTTCCGAGTCGTGAGGGTGAATTCATTCTGGATACTGATGCTAGTGATAGGCACCAGGACTGTTTTATCTCAGATGCAGGATGGAAAGGAAAGAACACTGGAATACTTCGGTAAGGTACTACACAATCTCAAGAAAAATTACAGTGTGGGACACAGGGAGCTTCTGGCCATCGTGAAGGCGATTGCACATTAACCTATACCTTTATAGCAGGCACTTCATCCTAATAACAATATGCAGACTACAAAATTTTAAGACAACTGAATATCAAACAGCTCAGTTGATACACCACCTGAAAAAATATGACTTTGAAATACATCACAGGTCTGGACACCTTCACAGAAAATGTGATACATTTTGCAGAAGGCCTTGCGAACCAAGAGGGAAAGATGTATGTATCGTGGGAGACAGTAAAGACTGTATCTTGCAATGGAGCTCCTGCAATAGAAGAAAAACCCATTATGGATGGTTAGCTAACTGACCCGACCTCGCATCCAACACTGGAGTGGAAAGAAGCTGGAAGTCGACCAAGTTGGGAGAATATAACTGGTATAGGCTCGATAGTCAAGGCATATGGGCACAGTATAATTAACCTGTGTTGAAGGATTGTGTACTTTACAGGACGTGTGAAAGTTTGATGGGAAAAACAGTCACTTAAAATTAGTCCTACCAACGTGGAAAATCCCAAAAAAATATTTATTTAGAGAAATGATTAACACACCAACAGGCGGACACTTAGCTGAAGATAAGACTCTCGACAGAGTTCGACTAAGATTATATTTGTTGTGTTATCGATAAGATGTGGAAAAGTGTTGCAGCCTGTGTAATGCCTGTACCGCAAGAAATGGTTCGATGTTTAATGGAGGAGGCTCCCCTTAGAAATATAATGTTGGGGCCCCATTTGAGAGGATGGCAGTAGATAATATCGAGCCATTACCATTTACCGAGAGGATATATCGGTATCTCCTGGTAATGCAAGAATACTTCACAAAGTGGCTTGAGGCCATATCAATTACAAACCAAAAGGTTTGCGAGTAAGCTGATGCACTTTTAGAGAATGTTCTTTCCAAGTTTTGGAGTGCCACTCGAGCTTCATACTGGCCAATGAAGATATTTTAACGTGCCTCTTTTCTAAGATGTGATAGGGAGTTTAGGAATTCAGAACTCGAACTACAGCATTACTCCATCAGTCGAATGGGATGGTCGAGATGCTAAATGGTAACCTGGAGCAGTACTTAGCGATCCTTATGGAAGACTTCTGGAAGGATTGAAATTCCAAAGTCCACGGCAGTCCACGGCAGTCCACGGCAGTCCACGAGTCAACAAGGATAACACCGACAAGGATGCTGTTTGGGAGAGAGTTCTGTATCCCTGGTGACCTTCTGTTCATGCACACAATGGAAGAAGAGGCAACCACTCCAGAATACGCCCGTAAATTACATCAGATATTAGTCAACATCCACAAGTAGGCCCAATGACACCGTAAAATGACAGTGACAGAATGAAAACATGGCATGACCAGATAAAGCCTGAAGAGGTATTTCAAGAATAGCTGATGTTGCTGTAAGACCTGCAAGTGTGGAAGGGTTTACCCGAAGCTACAGAACTTCTGGGAAGGCCTGTAATATGTTCATGGAGCAGATAAATTATGTGGTCTACCAGGTTTTCCTACAAGCCTATCATTGACCAACTCTTGCCATACAAAGGTGCAGAAGTTTGAGAGTCTATTCAGGACGAACACACTTGAGAAGGTGGCAATTATGCATGAATCCCATGCCAGGCAACATATAACCTGTGCTAAGCTATGCCAGTCTCAGCATTGTGGGGGAGGTGATCCCTCACCACTCCTATCCAGGCCCAGCCACTGCTATGTCGCACGGCAGGCAGAGGGAATTATTCACAGATGACTCGGCCTGGTGTCTCTTTCTCCCCTACCAGAGAAGTCGACCTTCTGGTTGTCATTTCTCTAGACGCAACCCGAAATGTGAAGAAAGTTATGGGTCAGGATGCCTACCGCTATAAAGACTGCCACACCCAAAGGAGAGGCAGTCTGTTGTAACCATCTGACGAAGTGTGGCGAATGAAGATCTGAGCATAGAGGGACTTCGATGTAAAGGGCCGATGGTCGACGAGAATGTGTGAGAGGCAGTGGCCGACAGAACCGTCCAACATTAAATACCTATATCGTTTTTATAGTGATTCAATAGGTGTTAGTAAAAAGTTGATACAGACTTATTTTAACTACTTCTTTGTGTGAATTTCTGTTAGGTGATGGACGAGTATGTAAATTTTAACTGTAAATAGCAAGTGTTAAATACTAAATGTATACTCATTTCGCTTTTATAATCATTTTCGAAAGTGTTTAGAACCATTGCAATATATATCTTTAATTTCACCTAATGCAATTAATTTTTCCTTCACAAACATGACTTTCTTTCTGGTAGAAACACTGCAGTCAATTTATTTAATTTTATTATTAAAATACAAGGCTCTGATCGACCGACTGGTGCTCTACTAAGGTACAAAGGAGAGTCTGTTTGGAACGAACATACTTGAGGAGGTGGCATGTACGCCTATGCCAGTAATCAAGCTACATGTGTTAGGCGAGGCCAGTCTCGGCGTGATGGGGGGTGATTCTTCACGACTCGCATCTTCCCCAGCTGGTCCCAGCCCCTGCTATGTCACCAGGCAGACAGAGAAAATGATTAACAGCTGACTCAGCCTGGCGTCACTATCTCCCCTAGCAGAAGAGTCAACGATTTGGCAGCAAGTGCAGGAACCCTGTGGTCATCGCCTCTTTCGGCACAAATCAGTGACTAAAGAATGTTCCCAGCCGGGACACTGGCTTCCATAAGGACTGTCACATCCAGAGAGACGGCAGTCTGTGGTAGGCAACTGACGATTGGGGCATAGAGATACTTGGAAGAAATGCACCCACGACCGACGAGGTTGTGTGAGAGACTGTGGCGAGTTAGTGAGTGTGCGGTAGCGACGAACGAGAGTGCATGAGTGTTGTGGAGGACAAGTTATCCGATGAGTAGAGGACTTGCGTGTGACGGATCAACTCGAGGAGCTCCAGAACGTCACTGATAGGAAAGACTGGTGGAATATGGATTGAAACTATGTGGTTCTAAGTTGACAAATGATACAGACTTGACTTGAAAATACTGGAACTGTCAGATATCAAATATACCATTTTTATAGTAATTCAATGGGTGTTAATAAACTGCTTATGCAAACTGATTTGAACTATTTCGCTGTGTTAATTTCTGTTAGGTGACGGTCGATTATGTAAGATTATGTAAATATTAGCTGTAAATAGCAAGCGATGTTACTAGTTCAGTTATTTTACTTTTACGGTCAATTACAAATGTTGTTGAGTAGATTGTACATATACATATTTACTTTCACCTTATGAAATTCACTTCTCCTGCGGAACATGGCTATGTTTCTAGTAGTCACACTAGAACAAGTTTAGTTATTTATTTTAATTAAAATATATTTTTAAGGCTGTTCGCGAAAAAAAAATTAGTACTTTTTAAGGCCCTGCTAAAATGTTCCTTTCAGCCAATTTCTATCTTTCCGCCACTTTTTAATATAAACCTTATTACGTGTCTTATGAACACAGTGTATGCATTTCATCGCTCTCAAAAATGAATGTGCAAGGCTGCAATAAAATATATTTAATAGTGGTTAATCGCTGTTGGGTGGACCTTAAAAAGTGCTCACTTTACTGTGAATAGCCTATATAAACTCTTTGATTATTGAGAAATGCCCAGCTTATATTTTTAATCCGAATATTAATTAGTTCTTTCGATATCTCGACAGAAGAAAGTTCAAGGCAAGAATTGTGAATACTTTTTCAAATTGTTATCCTGTGAATTATGGCGTTCCCCAAGCTGGTACTTTAACCTTTTGAGTAGGTAGGTCTCGTTGACACCGATGTCATTAAAGACGGTTTAACCCTTTGTATTTTTATATATTCCTCAGTTAGTTACGTTTTGCTAACAAATAGAAACATTTTACTTTATTGGATTATCTTACATTATATACGTACAAAATAAACCTAAATTTTTTGTACGGCCGCCACTTTGGATATAAGTGCTTTATCCATTTAAGTAGAATATTAACGTGGCCTGTCATCTGCGAAAAATGGCGGGAATTTGTTATGTAGTTTTTAGATGATGTTAAACCTTAAATATTATGTAGTACTGTTTTTTGTAAAATAGCGGGCCAACAACAATATACATCCCTAAACAAAATATTTACATGAAGAACTGTCAATATACAAAATTTGGTCTGGTTCTCGGTATGTAAAAAAATGCACTAAATATAAAACTGGACATAACTTTGAAAATAAATACAAGTCGTGGTAGAGAAATCTAAAAGTCGGATGTCGTTACAGAGTAATATATGTGTTCCGAGTTTGGTGAAATTCGGTTTACAGGTTCAAAAGTCATAAGGAGTGGGTGGGGCGAGCACCCCAGAGAGACACTCGCGTTATTTCATAAGCCTATCTTTCCTAGGCAAGTAGGCTAAAACGATTTCGAGGCAAGTTATTTTGCAACCCAATTTCACTAAAGTTACATGATTCTTTAAGCAAAGGGTTTTGCGCAGAAACGCACTAGGTGTTAATATACCATGAGTGAAGTCTAACATGATCATTATGGCCATTTCTCAGTTGGCCCAAAGAGCACTCTTGCTCTCGCACTTATGTCATAATGACGTCACAAAGGACGTACACTGGTGGTGTTAGTTTGTCGGAAAGAGCACATAAGAGCGAGTGGATGAAGTTAAGGGCGTTCAAGAGACTAAAATTATTTTCTACTTTTCCAGCATATTACATCCTATTTTAGTGTTATATGACATAGTAGCCTGAAAAATTATGACGCTAGAGGTAAACTACTTTTCACAAAAGACGAGCTTCAAGTACAGCAAACACAATAATTACTATGGATGTAGACCTATGTAAAAAAAATATTGATATAGTCTATTCGCGGTTTTATCAAACATTTCGAATCAAACATTAAAGAACCACACATATATTACGTGTTTTGGTTGTTTCCCAAATATGACTCTACCAGTCCTGTATGTCCAGTAGTCCGACACTTCGCAAGTCTAGCACATAGAGCAGTCCGACACTCTACCAGTACTGTATGTCCAGTAGTCCGACACTTCGCAAGTCTAGCACATCCAGCAGTCCAACACTCTACCAGTCCTATATGTCCAGTAGTCCGACACTTCGCAAGTCTAGCACATCCAGCAGTCCGACACTCTACCAGTACTGTATGTCCAGTAGTCCGACACTTCGCAAGTCTAGCACATCCAGCAGTCCGACACTCTACCAGTACTGTATGTCCAGTAGTCCGACACTTCGCAAGTCCAGCACATCCAGCAGTCCAACACTCTACCAGTCATGTATGTCCAGTAGTCCGACACTTCGCAAGTCCAGCACATCCAGCAGTCCGACACTTCGCAAGTCTAGCACATCCAGCAGTCCAACACTCTACCAGTCATGTATGTCCAGCAGTCCGACACTTCGCAAGTCCAGCACATCCAGCAGTCCGACACTCTACCAGTCCTTTTGTCCAGTAGTCCGACACTTCGCAAGTCTAGCACATCCAGCAGTCCGGCACTCTACCAGTACTGTATGTCCAGTAGTCCGACACTTCGCAAGTCTAGCACATCCAGCAGTCCGACACTCTACCAGTCCTGTATGTCCAGTAGTCCGACACTTCGCAAGTCTAGCACATCCAGCAGTCCGACATTCTACCAGTACTGTATGTCCAGTAGTCCGACACTTCGCAAGTCTAGCACATCCAGCAGTCCGACACTCTACCAGTCCTGTATGTCCAGCAGACCAACACTTCGTGAGTCCAGCACATCCAGCAGTCCAACACTCTACCAGGCCTGTATGTCCAGCAGTCCGACACTTCGCAAGTCTAGCACATCCAGCAGTCCAACACTCTACCAATCCTGTATGTCAGTAGTCCGACACTTCGCAAGTCCAGCACATCCAGCAGTCCAACACTCTACCAGTCATGTATGTCCAGTAGTCCGACACTTCGCAAGTCCAGCACATCCAGCAGTCCGACACTTCGCAAGTCTAGCACATCCAGCAGTCCAACACTCTACCAGTCATGTATGTCCAGCAGTCCGACACTTCGCAAGTCTAGCACATCCAGCAGTCCATCACTCTACCAGTCCTGTATGTCCAGTAGTCCGACATTTCGTGAGTCCAGCACATCCAGCAGTCCAACACTCTACCAGTTCTGTATGTCCAGCAGTCCGACACTTCGCAAGTCTAGCACATCCAGACAGTCCGACACTCTACCAGTCATGTATGTCCAGTAGTCCGACACTTCGCAAGTCTAGCACATCCAGCAGTCCATCACTCTACCAGTCCTGTATGTCCAGTAGTCCGACACTTCGCAAGTCCAGCACATCCAGCAGTCCAACACTCTACCAGTCATGTATGTCCAGTAGTCCGACACTTCGCAAGTCCAGCACATCCAGCAGTCCGACACTTCGCGAGTCTAGCCATCCAGCAGTCCAACACTCTACCAGTCCTGTATGTCCAGCAGTCCGACACTTCGCAAGTCTAGCACATCCAGCAGTCCAACACTTCGCAAGTCTAGCACATCAGCAGTCCACATCTACCAGTCCTGTATGTCCAGTAGTCCGACACTCTACCAGTCATGTATGTCCAGCAGTCCGACACTTCGCAAGTCCAGCACATCCATCAGTCCAACACTCTACCAGTCCTGTATGTCCAGCAGTCCGACACTTCGCAAGTCCAGCACATCCAGCAGTCCAACACTCTACCAGTCCTGTATGTCCAGCAGACCAACACTTCGTGAGTCCAGCACATCCAGCAGTCCAACACTCTACCAGTCCTGTATGTCCAGTAGTCCGACACTTCGCAAGTCTAGCACATCCAGCAGTCCGACATTCTACCAGTACTGTATGTAAAGTAGTCCGACACTTCGCAAGTCTAGCACATCCAGCAGTCCGACACTCTACCAGTCCTGTATGTCCAGCAGACCAACACTTCGTGAGTCCAGCCACATCCAGCAGTCCAACACTCTACCAGTCCTGTATGTCCAGCAGTCCGACACTTCGCGAAGTCCAGCACACCAGCAGTCCAACACTTCGCAAGTCTAGCACATCCAGCAGTCCAACACTCTACCAGTCCTGTATGTCCAGTAGTCCGACACTCTACCATCATGTATGTCCACAGACCAACACTTCGTGAGTCCAGCACATCCAGCAGTCCAACACTCTACCAGTCCTGTATGTCCAGCAGTCCAACACTCTACCAGTCCTGTATGTCCAGTAGTCCGACACTTCGCAAGTCCAGCACATCCAGCAGTCCGACACTTCGCAAGTCTAGCACATCCAGCAGTCCAACACTCTACCAGTCATGTATGTCCAGCAGTCCGACACTTCGCAAGTCCAGCACATCCAGCAGTCCAACACTCTACCAGTCCTGTATGTCCAGCAGTCCGACACTTCGCAAGTCCAGCACATCCAGCAGTCCATCACTCTACCAGTCCTGTATGTCCAGTAGTCCGACACTTCGCAAGTCTAGCACATCCAGCAGTCCGACACTCTACCAGTCATGTATGTCCAGTAGTCCGACACTTCGCAAGTCCAGCACATCCAGCAGTCCAACACTCTACCAGTCCTGTATGTCCAGCAGTCCAACACTCTACCAGTCCTGTATGTCCAGCAGACAACACTTCGTGAGTCCAGCACATCCAGCAGTCCAACACTTCGCAAGTCCAGCACATCAGCAGTCCAACACTCTACCAGTCCTGTATGTCCAGCAGACCAACACTTCGTGAGTCCAGCACATCCAGCAGTCAACACTCTACCAGTCATGTATGTCCAGTAGTCCGCACTTCGCAAGTCAGCACATCCAGCAGTCCGACACTTCGCGAGTCTAGCACATCCAGCAGTCCAACACTCTACCAGTCCTGTATGTCCAGCAGTCCGACACTTCGCAAGTCTAGCACATCCAGCAGTCCAACACTTCGCAAGTCTAGCACATCCAGCAGTCCAACACTCTACCAGTCCTGTATGTCCAGTAGTCCGACACTCTACCAGTCATGTATGTCCAGCAGTCCGACACTTCGCAAGTCCAGCACATCCAGCAGTCCAACACTCTACCAGTCCTGTATGTCCAGCAGTCCGACACTTCGCAAGTCCAGCACATCCAGCAGTCCAACACTCTACCAGTCCTGTATGTCCAGCAGACCAACACTTCGTGAGTCCAGCACATCCAGCAGTCCAACACTCTACCAGTCCTGTATGTCCAGTAGTCCGACACTTCGCAAGTCCAGCACATCCAGCAGTCCAACACTACCAGTCATGTATGTCCAGTAGTCCGACACTTCGCAAGTCCAGCACATCCAGCAGTCCGACACTTCGCGAGTCTAGCACATCCAGCAGTCCAACACTCTACCAGTCCTGTATGTCCAGTAGTCCGACATTCTACCAGTACTGTATGTAAAGTAGTCCGACACTTCGCAAGTCTAGCACATCCAGCAGTCCAACACTCTACCAGTCATGTATGTCCAGCAGTCCGACACTTCGCAAGTCTAGCACATCCAGCAGTCCAACACTTCGCAAGTCTAGCACATCCAGCAGTCCGACACTCTACCAGTCCTGTATGTCCAGCAGACCAACCCTTCGTGAGTCCAGCACATCCAGCAGTCCAACACTCTACCAGTCATGTATGTCCAGTAGTCCGACACTTCGCAAGTCCAGCACATCCAGCAGTCCGACACTTCGCAAGTCTAGCACATCCAGCAGTCCAACACTCTACCAGTCCTGTATGTCCAGCAGTCCAACACTTCGCAAGTCCAGCACATCCAGCAGTCCGTCACTTCGCAAGTCTAGCACATCCAGCAGTCCGACACTCTACCAGTCCTGTATGTCCAGCAGACCAACCCTTCGTGAGTCCAGCACATCCAGCAGTCCGACACTTCGCAAGTCTAGCACTTCCAGCAGTCCAACACTCTACCAGTCCTGTATGTCCAGCAGTCCAACACTTCGCAAGTCCAGCACATCCAGCAGTCCGTCACTTCGCAAGTCTAGCACATCCAGCAGTCCATCACTCTACCAGTTCTGTATGTCCAGTAGTCCGACACTTCGCAAGTCCAGCACATCCAGCTGTCCAACACTCTACCAGTCCTGTATGTCCAGTAGTCCAACACTTCGTGAGTCCAGCACATCCAGCAGTCCAACACTCTACCAGTCCTGCACGTCCAACAGCAGTTGTCATGTCACAACGGGTCAATGTGTGTCCGAGAAAGACCGTCTGCTGTCAGTTGTGTTCGTAACGGTTTGTGATGGTTTTTCTGTGAAAAATTTTTACGGTAATGTCAGATGCCGGAAAAAGTGCCAAAGAAAACACAAGACATCGACAGAAATAATTAAGAAGCTTGGCAAAGGGGAAACGTTTAATAATTTGGCGTTATTTTGTGGTGTTGGACGAGCCACAACTTATGAGATTGAATAGAACCCCCTGTGATAAAATGAAAGGCTTTGTGAAAGACTTCCACAGAAACCGTAGTTACAGGATAACGTTGTATATGGGAGAGTGTCCTTTGATCGAACTCATTGTTTTTACAGGAGCGTAGTACGTACACTTCAAGAAACCATTATCAAAAAATATTTTAAAGCAAAGAGGCAAACAAAAACAGATGACTTTTCCTTTCAGAAAATTGCTGTTGAAGAACGTAAACTCGAGACTGGTGAAAAAGACCTTATGAAGTATTATTGTAAATTTAATACAATAACTTGCTGAGTATTTACTTTTTGTTTACACATGTTTGATTAATATAATATACAATGTTTTTTCTTTTAGATTTTTTTTATCTTTCATATTGTACTATTTTTCATAGGTTTTTTTGTTAGTAATATCTCGATTGGTTTGAAATCTTTTTTTTTTGTTGAACATCCAGTAGTCCGACAGATCTCTGTAACCCGACAGGGCTTTGTAACATATCTGTCGGACTAAAGAGATACTACCGGATTCATAAAAAAATTATTATTACTTGTATGTATTATTAAAAATATTTGTAATCATTATCACTATTTTTATTACCTAAATACAACCGGAGTAACTATTACGTTATTTCTTGATAAAAAGAAGAGGCACTAAGCTTAAATTTATATTTAAAAATTCTCTTATCAATTAGTTTTTTAGAAAATTTTAGAGAAATATTTCACTGTGTTACTTTCTTCCTTCGCGCGCAACATAAATCGTACTTTCCTGATAATTTTGGTATTGCGTATATTATGTTCAAATAAGTTCTGGATATCGTACAACACACAGGTATAATGCTCTACTTCTACATTAATGCAAGTCTGTTTATTTCTGTTCCACTGCGTGCTTTTATGTTTCGTCCTGGGTTAGCAGCTGTACATTTCATATACGTAACTTCACAAAAACATATATTCAAAATAGCATAATTAAAACGAGACGCTGTCAAGAGGAAACATGTCCCGGGATGTTATGCTAATTTGATCGGACGACGTATAGTTATTCATGTCGGTACTGCCTGAACTATGTTGTATGGAGACAATGTGAGCGTCATAGCGCAGTTGTATGCACAGGATTCGCCGTGAAGAATGAGCACAGCGAAACCACACCTTAGAAGAGGGACCATTTCAGTCACACGGGAGAGACATGATTTCCTATTGGTGTTACGAGGAGACGAATGAGCAATTTGTCCTCACGTACCTGACGAAGAATACAAAAAAGGAACCCGCATTATACACCGAACACGTTCAGAGCACTCGCTACTGGCCAACGACAAACAACTGTAGTTCCACAATTCATTACATGATATTATGCACTGCCACATGATATTACAACATAAATTTACCAAACATTGAAAATATGGTTTCATTGATAATATTAATTATCTTAAAAAAAAAATATTATCAAATAAAAGTAAGGTAGTGTTATAATTTCTCAAAGCCAGTGGGCATAACCAGGTTATTTTACGGATAGAGGTTTTAATTAAATAAACAAGCTAATTATATTTTCCTAATTTACATACAATAACTACAAAAGTAGAAGGATGTAGTGGGTTCTGGAATATGGTCCAGGGTCCGGCTCTGCCTCCATGACCTTTGACCTTTGGCATTATCGTCGCCATCTTGTCCACTATCTTGTTTCCCAATTAATTTCCTTCATTCATCCTGCCATCTTGGATTTCACTTGATCAAGCTCTATCTTACCATTCCTATTCTTTCATGCTCTCACATTCCACTTTAGTCGCCTTCACTCCAACCCACCATCTTGACATCATGCTCTGTCATTCCACGCTGATGTCAACCAATTTGACATCACGTTCTATCAATTCATCCCCATTTTCTCGTGGTCTCGCATTCCTGATCTACAATCTTTTTTGGACTTGAAAAAAATTCTCATGTTGGGTAGGATTTAGACAATTTTTTACCTCATGCAGGGCTTAGGATATTTTTCATTTTGTTTAGGACTTAGAATATTATTCACACTGTGCAGGACATAGAATATATTTCGCCTCGTGTAGGACTTAACCACTCATGTAGGACTTGTAGTCACATTCGTTCCACCACTTATACACATTCATACCACATGCTGGGGCTCTGAATATTTTCTGACTCACTCATGTAGGACTTATAATATGTTAAATACATTATATTAAATACATGTAAGAACTTAGAATTTTTTCCCCACTCATGCAGGACTTGGGCAAATTTCTTCTTTGTGTAGGACTTGTAAAAATTTTCATTTAGTCACCTTCGCTGTAGTAGACATCTGTCGCATGTGCTTCACGCAGCTATCTTGATATCATGCTCTATAATTCCACCTCACCTTAGTCAACCACTTGTGTAATACTTACATTTTTTTCACATGTACATAGGTATTCCACCTCATTTATTACTTGTTTTATTCATGTACGTCTTTTCACCTTGTGCATAGTACTTAACCACTTATATTGTGCCTAACTACCAATATAAAAAATTGAAAATTAATTCACGTACTCATTTAAGCACACTCTAATGAAAATGACTTAACATAGTTCAGAGAAAATCATACATAACCCAACCTCACATAACCTACCACATTCTAGAAAAATCATAGCTAACCCTCAACAATTGAAATAAAAAATACCTACACTAAGCAAACCTACATCTGCATGCATCACGACATATCGGCCAGACACACCATCCACTGTAACCTAAGAAAATATCAGAAATACAAACCAACAATACCATTCTCCACAACCCAAGAAATAAAATTCGGCCATACACCATAACACCCACCCAAGCAATTGTACATTCCAGGTCGACCCATATCACACAACATTCCTACCATCTGTCAAACCAACATAAACTAACCTACAAAAGCACAAAAAAAAAATCAAACCTGAACTAACCAAATATAGTTCAGATAAAAAAAAACATTCAACTGTTTCCCACATGTCTCCTATCATTATTTCAGCCACTTGAAACAATTTGACAAAAGGAATGGTCGAAGCAAATATAAATTATAATTAAAATCCAATACAGTCGAAGAGAAAGTCAAACACCATAATATCTACTGTGCAACCACATATTTCAGGCCATATCATTCGACAATCTTTCCTACCATCTGCCAACCTAACTTTGCTGATACCAGACCGCCCAACATACCAAACAGCCATACAATGTCATATTACACATGAAAAATTCACCTCTACTAATCATTCGTACTGCCCAACACACCATCCATACCATCTACCATAACTAAAATGTACCAAGCAACTATATATACTAGACCAGTCCATCCCACAATCATTCCTACCATCCATCAAACAACTGATACAAGGCCACCCAACATCCCATCTTCTATAAACCAAGAGAAACTCAGTCATTACTAATCAAATCCCAAATCCCAAATCCCAAATCACCTTATATAATTCCACAACTCAGTGTACCAAGCCACCATACAGGTAAGACTCACACATAACCTAACACCCATTACAATATATGCTCTGCCAATTGACACTATATAAAATAATCTAGTCACCATATCACCCAATAATACTAAATATACACCACATATACCATACAAAGCAATTTCAAACACCATGACACAATCAACTTCTTCCAATACTAACACCAGCTAAATACACTGACTGCCCATATTAACCACTTTAACTCAAGCATGCCTTAGCATTACAGGACTCACCAATCCACACATACTGTCCATAACATTTTAGCATACACATATAATCATTAGAAAGATTTATTGGAAACCGTGCCACACAACATAACCACACAATCCGCCATAACCAAAGTGTACCAAGTCACGTAACAGTCCAGACCAACCCCTAACACAAACATCCCTACCATCTGTCAAACTATCATTGCCAACCGATACCAGACTAGCATACCATACCATCTCCTATAATCCAAGAAAATACTCAGTCATAGCAATTAACAATGACACCCAACACATCAATCATACAATCCATTAAAGCTCGAGCAACTATACAGTTGAGGCCAGCCCATAACCCAATACCCATTCCATTTGCACTACAGAACGACACCATGTATATTCGCCACCCATGCCACCCATTATAGCTCAAGCATATCCCAAACCATTCAGCCTGCACAGTCCTTACCAAATAAAATATACTTATTACACATGACATCTGTTCTGCTTACACCAGATGAAATATACTCACCACTTAGTATAACTAAAGCATACCTCGTCCATTCAGCCCACATTCACCTTATCTAAAATGCAGATACTACTCATACCATTAGCTCTACGATCAACACCAGAAAATATATACTTAGTGGCATACTACCCAGCATATCACATTATCCACACCAACTAAAATATTCCAGCCAATCGTTTTAACCATTAATACCTGTAGACAATCGAATCGATGTGTAATGGGGAGGAGAAGGAAGAGGACGAGGAGGAAGACGAAGATAATAATAACAACCAACAAACCAGCTGATTATGCAAACCATTTATACCAATAACTATGCTAACCACCATAACTTCAGCATATCAAACAAACATACCAATAACCCTAGCGACCGGCAGTACATTACCAACCAAAACCCAGAATACATCAGTCACACCAATAAATAACAACTAATTTCCTACTGGTTATACCAACCGACAAACAATGCCAACCATAAACCCAGAGACCATGCCAAGTGTATCAACAGTAACAAACCAGCCGATTATAACAGACATCCATACAGTTATGGACACTGCCCAAAACACAGTAGGTACCATTCCTTCAGCATACTGCACAATAGCATTCACCGTATCAACAAAAAAAAACCGTCAATTATATCAGCCATCCATACCGATAACTGCATCGAAAAAATACCACATATCATACCCCCAGCATATCAAATAATTATATCGATAACCCCACTGTTTCTGAGTACAATACATAGCACACCTTTCACTGTAACACTAGCTTACCAACACGTCATCTGAATGTATATACCAATCACAGCATTTACCATACCAGATAACCATACCAACCTTATCAACATAAAGCCAAGCATATATACTCACGCTGAAAAAACAATAGCATTCAAACCAAATACATCATCTGCTATAACCTAATCATACCTCAGTTATGCTATTAACGATACAGACCATATAAAACACCGACCTCAGTCAAACTGATCAATCATAACACTCAAATATATCGACTACCGTACCGACTATCATTTCATCTAACTTCACCAGTTATACATATATTCATCTGACCAACCAACAAAATATTACAATCATAAATTCAAACCAAGCTATTATAACATCTATACCATCAAATTAACAATTTATAACATCCATACAGACTTAGTTCTTAGATACAATACCAACTTATCGCATTATTTAATCATATTAACAAATCAAACCAGCCAAGCACCCTAACCCTCTAGCACTAATTAAACATTCCATCAAACCATTCCACTCACAAAATTAATCATGTCATTAAAACATTCTGATCACACCATTGAAGCGACACTCTTTTCATACCACCAAACGAACCGAGCATGTGCACATGTCATATCATATCAACATAACAGGTACACATATCATACAACAAAACTAGCTGTACATCACTCATAAAGTCAGTCGGAAGTAGTAAGAAAATTCCCTAAATAACCCTCTCAACAAACCAGTCATACTATTATTTAATGCTGATAGAACACTGCAACTTGTCTACCCATACAAAAAAATACCTACACTGCAGAACTTTTGGGCCCCTCCTGCTTTAGCTTTATTGGCGGCGACCGCTACCTTACTATCTCTGCCCACATCTGTTGTCTAGGCGGGGGTAAATCTCAGCTCTTCCTCAGTTGCTGGCTCCGAGTATCTTCTTCCCTGGTCGTTTAAGAATTCTTGCCATCCCATCTTGAGGTGTTCCCTCCTGGACCACATTGCACTCGCCAATGTTCATTCTTCCACTAACAAGTTCAAGTTTCTTGTCTGTCATATCGTTAACAATTCTTATTTTCTTATCGAAATTCCTACTCACGATGCTAACATCTTGAATTTTCCTATTTAAATGTTTCTCCACATTGTATGTTTTCCTATCTACTTGTTCACTTACACTACACATTTTATTTGACTATTTGCATTTTCATTGACAATATCTACATTGTTAATGATTTGGTGGTTATAGATTCCCTAAGACTACTTATTTGTATACTTACATAATCATTTACACTAATGATTATGCTATTTAGAGTCTGCAGAACATTACTTATTTGGCCACTTAATACTTCCATAGCACTCAGTGCTCCCATATCTGCCCCTATTTTTCTAGTTATAATTCACCGGGATTACACTACAATTATTCAAGCCCCCATCCCTGTTCTGGCACTATTGCAGCAATTTCTCAAAGTCAATAGACTTAGCCAGGTTCTTTAAGTGATGGAGGTCTTAAATAAAAGACTTAATAATAATTTCCTAATTTATTTAAAATAAGTATACAGGAAATACACCCGACTCAGTGTTTCACAATAAATTGCTATCACTTGCTACTTATAATTAATACATTTAATCAATACAATTTACAATCACCTCAAAGAAATTAATGGAATTAAATAACTAAAATGATAGGTCCGTGTTTGGCAGTCACAATATTTACAATAAAGTCCCTTATCACACATTCGTACAATCTCACCTTAATTTAGTCCACATTACATCATTTCTGAATGTTCTACAGCGATCCGAGCGCCCCCATGCACAGCAGCTCTCTGCTCGTCGGGTGCCATGCCCTCTCGTCGGCCCATGCCACACAAATACTCGCTAACGTCGTCTCGCCCAGTCCAACGTTGTCTGTGCTCTCTGTTAATTTACCTCACTGCACTAGACTTCACCCGATAATCCCACTTCAGCCAGATGGCAACCACACAGACTGAATCCTTTCTGGTTGCGGGGAGAATTTATAGTTTGGTCGGCTTTGGGCCTGAATATTCTCCAAATGCCGCTTTGCACAGAGCAAAAAACATTACCAGAAAATTCTTGTTCATCTCAAGTCGTCGACTTCCTGGTAGAGGGGGAGGAGGGGATGTGACGTCAACCAGTTCGGCTGTCAATCATTCTCCCAGGTGGTAGTGAAGGGAGGGTCTGGTGGGGTAGGGGCCTTAATTGGTGGATAAAAATTGGATTTTTATTTATTTTCTTCCTGGGAAAAAGGGTAGTGGGAGCTGCCACGTGTTCTGTGATAGTGGAGTTTCATCGGGAAACTGTTCGAATTTTGACATCAATATATTATTTTAAAGTTAATTTCAGAGATTTTGAAAATAAGGCATCATGCTAGAGTTTAAAATGTAGTCAAATTTACTGTTTCTTTTTTATATTTTCTTTTTATGCGTCTCTCTTATTCCGTGGCTCTAATTTTCAATGTTGCCAACTCTTAACTGCAGGTGAAATGAGTCTCTGACTGTGATGGCACCAAATAGATAGATATACAGAGACGAAGTGACGTGCCAGTTTTCTTGATGTGGGCATACCTGTTCTCTGATTGGCTGGAAGATGCTCTGGTAACGGACCTTGTGTCCGATTGGCTGCCACGTGCTGCGAAAGGTTTCCTACTCGCTAATCTGTCTTGGCTGGCAAGTATATTACAAGACATGTTGTTTGTCATTAACGCCATCTTGCTAGCACGTGCAGATGGAGTTCGAGGGAGAAGAGGCAATGTCAACTCTGTAAATGCTGCTCGTACTAAAGCGAACATTTTTAAAATCAACCTTGGAGAAATGTCACTGCCGCTATGTGCACTTAATTTAACAGGAACACCAACTGACATGCGCCCAGTGAAGTTGGAAAGAACTTAATGTTGAATGAAAAGTATTTGGTAAACCATTTATTAATACTGAAATTATTCTTATACTTTTGGGTATTTTACTGCAAAAATGTGTAAAAATGAGCAAATTGATAAACCATTTTATTTATAAAATAATTACGAAGTTTCACGGACCGATATGTATAAAGAAATTAGGCCCATGAATAGGTTAATTTCGCTACGGAGTAAGAGTGCACAATGTGCATACAAGTATATCTTAAGCAGAGCTTTCAAAAGTTGACAGTGAACAGCCAGTATAGTTAATAAGCCCACCTGCATCGCTTTTCTCTTTTTTTTTTTTCTTTTTTTTTTGCGGAGAAGCGCAGGAGCTACAATGGTGACACTGGCACGCGCTACACGAGCACCATCGCTGCTACGAGCAGGGCTCTGAACAAGCGTGTAGTGTTCTCGTAGTGCTGCGTGTACCTACGGCACTTTTAGCGGTGATTTTATGTCTGTAGCAAAGTTCAATACAGGCTCATATAGGCCGTTCACAGTAAAATGAGCACTTTTGAAGCCCTTGTTACTTTCCTCTTTCGACCAATTTATATCCTTCCACCGTTTGTTACTGTAAACCGTTCCATGTGAGTAATTAACACAGTGTGTACATTCACCATACCGAAAACCAAAAGTCCAAGGCCACAATGGAATGTATTTATTGGTTATGATGTCTGATGAAACAGCTTCAAAAAAGTGCTCACTTTACCGTGAACGGCCTATATTGTAGTTTGACTCGTGTCCGGCTAGTACGTTTTATGATAGGCAGTCTGGAAACGACGTTTTTTAATTATATTTGAAGTAACCAAAAAATATTCTTGCAATTTCTCTCTCTAGAAATTATGTGGGCTAAACCAAGTTCGTTAAGAGATGGAGATCTGAATCAAATAAAATTATTAATTATATTTATTTTATTTTATTCAAAATAACTACAGTAAAATTCTCTCAACTCGACTGCTCACAATAAATTGATCACTTACTGTTACAATTAATTATTCCAACTAATATAATTTATAATTACCACAAAGATACCAATAAAATTAAATAATCAAAAATCAGTCCCAATAAACGGTGTATCGACCTATTCAATCATTTTATAAATTATTCGTCCATATTAACAGTTCGAATATTTACAAGAAAATCCGTATTACATTTCCATTAAGTACCACCTCAGTTCAGTCCGCAATGTTCTAGAGTCCTCCAAGTGCCCTCACACACAGTAGGGTCCACTTGCCGGGTTTCACGCCCTCTCGTCCAAGAACACTCCTCCGCCACCGTCGTCTCGCACCTATCTTCGCTCGCACACTGCCAGATGGCCTCCGTCAAAGAAAGACTGCCGGCCGCTGGATTGCAGCAGTGTATATAGTGTCTTAGACCGCCATTCAGAATCTTTCCCAACTTGTGCGATGCGCCGAGTAGGGCCGTGACGCCGGCCAACCTCACCAGAACATTCTTGCATCGTCGTCAGACCCGCCGGAACATCCTGCAGGGGAGAGGGGAAGTGATGTAAGCAAGGTGTAGAGCAGCATGACAGCTCGACAGTCACTGTCCATTATTCGCGGGTTTTTCCCAGAAAGGGTGGAGGGGGCGAGGAGGCAACGAGCATGTCAGCCCGGGGGAGGGATGAGGTGGGTCCACTGTCCCAGTGCCGGGCAGCCTTCTGGCGCCAGGTGCAGCCCGTAACACTCCCCCTCCTTAAGTCTGTTCGTCCCGAAGAGACGCTACAACATCAGGACCTTCGTACAGCGCCAGTCGGTCGACGTGGAGAACCTTATGCTTCACCCGAGAGCCTCGTCGGCAAATCATGTAGACCACATCATTAATCTGCTTCAAGATCCTGTACGGTCTTTCCCAATATTTCTGTAACTTCGGGCAATATCCCTTCTTCCTCTGGGGGTTGTACAACCATACCAGCTATCCTTCTTGAAAAATCTCCTCAGGCATTCTTCGGTCGAATCGTGTTTTCATTCTGTCACTGTTAATGTCAAGGTGCCTCCGGGCAAACTCATGAATGTCGGTTAACTTCTGACGTAACTTAATAGCATATTCTGGAGTGGCTGCTTCTTTCTCCACTGGATGTCCGAACAGCAGGTCACCAGGTAAGCGGAGCTCTCTCCCAAACAGCATCCTTGAAGATGTTACCCTTGTGGACTCGTGGACCGCCGAGCGATATGACAGGAGAAATAAGGGTACCTTAGATTCCCAATCCCTCTGGTTGTATTCTACAAAGATAGCGAGACACTGTTCCACGGTACGATTTAGCCTCTCAACCATTCCATCAGACTGAGGGTGTAATACTGTGGTTCGGTTTTATTTTCATTCCTAAAATCCTCGATACTTCTTGGAAATGATTTGCTTCAAAATTTCGTCGTGGTCCGAATGCCACTCCAAACATGGAGAAAACATGCTCCACAAGAGTATCAGCTACTGGCCTGCCTCTTGGTTTGGAACCGGTATGACCTCGGCCACTTTGTGAAATAGTCTTGTGCTACCAGAAGGTATCTACTCCCCATCCAGTAATTGGTAGGGGTCCGGGAATGTCAACTGCCATTCTCTCGAATAGAGCCCCAACATTGTACTTCTGGAGGGGACTGCATCCCTTCAGGTGGAGTGTTAGTAAGGTAATTGTGAATGAAACACCGATGTATGGATTTCATTGCAAGTAGTTCAGGTATCTTCCACTAGGTATTTAAAAAACTGCAGTAAAATGGACAACCAAATGAGTTAAATGAAAAAGAGGCCCAATGAATAACTTGACTTTAATCCTGAGTGTGTGTCCCTTTCACACAAATGGTTGTTCAGTCCTTTCCTTTATAGAACTTCTATCATATTAAGGTTTCCCAGTTTTTCCTGGGCGTGAAGACCTTAGGGTCTGCCGCTATCAGCCAATTAGCGATGGGGCCAGTCCGAAGTTATACGTGCCGGCCGCCAAAAGCTCCCAGTGTATAAAAAACCAAATTGCATTGAAAATTATACTAGCAGTCCGCAAACGCTCTCTTGGCACCCAGATTACAAGACTAGCCTGATGTTGGCAACAAGAGACCACGACCCCACTGCCTTCAAACGGTATACATCACGAAAAAATCTGGAAAACTTTCTATGCCATGAAAAAACTTGTGCAAATGGAACAATATATACATATGCATACACGCATATTATGTTATCTCCGATCACATTCTTTAAGTATACACATTAAAAGAATGCGAATATCGCATTTAAGTGCTTTAAATTTTTGCAAAACTTTTACGCACAGTGTGCGATGTTTTCCTCAAATTCTTATCAGTTCATTTACCAGTTAAGAATAATTATATAACTGTCCCAGCATCATTTAAACGCATTTATGAATACATACACAACTATTTTACATGTGCATTCAGGTAGTTAGTTTCATTACCGTCAACATTATAAATATAATGGTAGTCAAATATGTTGTTTAGAGTTAATAAATGTACGGTTAGCTAACAATAATGTGTGTCCATTGTTATAGAAGTATTCGCGACAGCAAAATCAGTTTGGTGCAGTAGTGACATAAGGGCTGTTATTCTATGCCGATTTAGAAATAACATCACAAACTAATTTCTGTGCAATCCAAAACGAGCTTCTTATAAAGACAGCTACACGACTGCAATGAGGATTGTTGGGTCTATCATATAGGACAATGAATGCGCAGAATTTTCTAGTCAGTACTTATAGCTCTAGTAGGAATGTGTCCATTAGCATCAGACGTTAAAAATAAATAATATAATTTCACAAGTGATTTCACTTTTCGTACATAATTTCTTCTCTGCTGAATATGCTTTGTATTTCTCTACAATATTGTAGCATAACGTGTTGTCTTCATGTTTTCCTCACTGCTTGTTGGAGTTATGATTAATGTTGATTAGATTTGTGTATTATATTAATCGCCACATAAATAATATATATCTGTAATGCACGCAGTTATTAGTTAAATAAAAACGTAAGTTTCATTTTAATACAGCCTAGACAATGACTAGAAACCATGATTAGTACTGCAATTAAAATACAATTTAAAAAAATGTATTTCACATGCAAATGTTTGTAAACTAAATACTTTTTAGGGACTAATTTGTTTCAATTTTTATTTTCATTCATCCTCTTGAGTCAGTAATTTTTGGGGCCCTTCTTACGACCACGCTAGCTCACATCTAGAGAAAGCCGAACCAGTGATGGCTGTAAACCCACTACAGGGGTGACGTATGACTTTATCAAATAATTGCCAATCAAGTGATGTGGTCTGTACTAAAATAATTATAACCACGACGTTCTGCCAATTTTAACTAAACTTTACATAATCAGGGGGTGTAAATCTCAATGTTGCGCAAGTCCTTTTACTAAATCTATGCTTCCACAACTTAAAAAAAAAAAAAAAAACTAATAAAATAGTATGATGCATGGTTTGTGTTTGTATATTTTGAAAAACAAATAAAAAAACCTGATCTCTTTCATATGAAAAGAGCAATGTACATGTTCATAAAAAACATTTTGTAGTACTTTGTCGTATTGCAAGCCCATCTAAATGACCCAAGTCTAGCTAAACAGAGCGCAGAGACTGCTCATTTTAGTAGATAGAACACACACAGTGTGTCATGCTAGAATCACAATAGCGTGACAGACGCGACGCGGGTCAAATCATTTTCCTGCAAATCAGGATCGAGACTTATGTGACGTCAACGCGACGAAAATGGCCCGTGCGACAAGACTTCCAACTAGAAAATATTTCTAATTTATTCCCGCCGCGGGTGCGACATGTCTGTAAATCTGTCTAACCCACCATATTGTTGGTGTTAATTTTACGTTCTCTATTATTTACCGTATTAATAAGCAAAGCAATGCATTATAATACCTAGATGTAATTACAGCCATATTTTCGCACTCACAGTATCAGCGGACTTTGAAGGATTTTTTAAAAAGGATTGCAAAGTAAGAAAATAATGGAAACATTAATAACCATCGTAAACGAAACCATTTATAGAAAATATTTTTAAACGGCGAGGCGGTAAGCGCCCTTCGTATCGTATCTGTCGCGTTATTGTGATTCCAGCATCAGTCTGGCTCGCGAACTAGCCCATCAGAAACCCACAAACAGTTGGAAACATTCGCTTCCAGACAGTAAGCCGAGCGGAAGGAGAAATAACGAGCTGCTAAGTGTTTTCCCTCCTTCTTCTCCCCCTTGTACTCTTCTGCTTCTCCTGGAAGAAGTTCCAAGACTCGCCACTGCGATCTCTGCAGCAGCACTGCATGAAAGGTAGAATGTCCTCAAATCTGAACAGATGTGTCCTTAAAACGGTCAATTTTATGCTTCTAATGGCCGTTAATCTGGCATTTTCGGACGTGGCAGTGATGTGTGGCAGCAACAAAGATGTTGGTTACTGTTTCTTCTGTAGAATGCCATAGTTACTACCTTGGTCAACTGTGTATGTGCTGAGTGGGAAGTAATTACCCACGAGCCTGCACTCATCACCAGCAAAAATTTGATGATTTTTATGTCCACTACGTTGGCTTTCTCGGATGTTGTAAAGGTGTTTTATAGCCATACAATGCTAGTATTATGATTTGAATGTAGTGTGTCCTATTTTTATGTGTATCCGAGTATTGTATACTCTATAATGGACAATATTTCCGAAGTCTGCACATTGACCTTATGCAGAGGTGCAAATAAATAATATTTAATAACAGAAATATTCTACTCACATAAATCAAATTTCCTCAGAACAAAGCAGAAGGTTGTATGTTCACATGATCAAAACCTCGTACACATATTTTCAACAGGTCTAGTACTATGAAGTGACAGATTAATGAAATTGATTATTAAATATCTCCACTAAATTTTAAACAAAATTAACAAAATTAGATATACATAACACAAATAACTTAACAAAGTAGTGTACGAAATTTCATCAAGATGGGCCGAGAAAACTGTAACTACCGCTCTACCGTAACTCTGCGCCTTCCTTGCAGTACATGCATCATACAGACAGCACCACTTCTCAACATCCTGCCGAAAATGCAGCCAATAGAATCTCATTCGGACTCTATCGAGCGTCTTATTTACACTGAAGTGACCACCAGCTGCTCTTTTGTGCAGTTCTCTTAGCACTTCTGGTATTCGGCACTCTGGTAGCACCAACTGTAATTGACTCTGTCTCCCATAGTTACTTTCCCAGTTATTGTAAAGTGCACCGTTATTTATAACAAGGGAACTCCACTGTGCCCAGTATGCCTTGACTGTCACGCCTAGGCTAGATATCTACTCCCATCTCGGTCGACGCCCGGTTTCCTTCCACTCTAATATTGGACGCAAGGTGGGATCACTTAGCTGATCATTTTTTATGTCCATTTCATCCCATGTAGATGACCCATCGCCAGATACAGGACCTTGAATTATTGTCCTCCTTGCTTCCCACTTCTGACACCAGTGTTGCAAGTTCTCTCTCTAGAAATTAAGTAGGCTAAACCAAGTTCATTAAGAGATGGAGGTCTCAATAAAATAAAATAATAGCTTATAATTTTCTCTTTTCATTAAAAATAACTACAGTAAAATTCTCTCAACTCGACTGCTCACAATAAATTGATCACTTACTGTTACAATTAATTATTCCAACTAATATAATTTATAATTACCACAAAGATATCAATGAAATTAATTAATTAAAAATCAGTCCCAATAGACAGTGTATCGACCTATTCAACTATTTTATAAATTATGCGTCCATATTTACAGTTCGGTTACTTACAATAAAATCCGTATTACATTTCCATTAAGTACCACCTCAGTTCAGTCCATGTCCCGCCAGTCCGCAATGTTCTAGAGTCCTCCAAGTGCCCTCACACACAGTAGGGTCCACTTGCCGGGTTTCACGCCCTCTCGTCCAAGAACACTCCTCCGCCACCGTCGTCTCGCACCTATCTTCGCTCGCACACTGCCAGATGGCCTCCATCAAAGAAAGACTGCCGGCCGCTGGATTGCAGCAGTGTATATCGTGTCTTAGGCCGCCATTCAGAATCTTCCCCAACTTGTGCGATGCGCCGAGTAGGGCCGTGATACCGCCAGTCTCACCAGAACATTCTTGCATCGTCGCCAGACCCGCCGGAACCTCCAGCAGGGGAGAGGGACCGTGCTATGAAAGGGGTAGGGGGGTAGGAGGCAACTAGCATGTCATCCTGGGAGAGGGATGAGATGGGTCCACTACCACAGTGCTGGGCAGTCTTCTGGCACCAGGTGCAGCACGTAACAAGATTATACATCATGCATGGTAGCTTTACGTCATTGGTTCGTCGCCTGGGGCATGTCTTTTCATACGTAGACACACTGGAGGCATGTGTGACAGTTTTGCCAAGAAATCAGGATTTCAAACGCTATGGGATTCCCTGAAGAGTTGGACGCAATCTTGGCGGCGTTCCAAAACATTACTCTGCGAGTAAACTTTTCTGTCTGGCTGTCCCGAAACACTCTGAGTAAACGTTTTACTCGCTCTCGACAGTGTCCCAAAACTACATAGTAATTACTCTGAGCATCTTGCAAGAGTAAAACTTTTAAACGCACTTTTTCAGCAAGTAACAAAGAGTGAACTGAAAAAGGCGGAAAGTTTGGTAGAATTAGAAATATCGAAAGGAAATGTGGACACACGGGAAAATTACAAATGCGAGTGATAAAAGTCGTGTTTATATTTAAAAGTTAACTTTTGTAAACAATATATTTTTAGATGTGACATTTATGCTTAATTTATCGCAAGGAAAGCTGTTTATGTATATAACCAATATTTTTAAAAAGAAATGATTTGGGGAAAGAGACAAATGTATTTTTGAATTTACGTTGGTTGTTTAATAAGTACATATTTGTAAACACAGAATGGTTTTTACATCATGCTCGTTCCAAAACTATGGTTACTTTTGCTTTCTTCAGTTATTGCTCTCTGCTACTTTACTGTACTCTCGGAGTAACGTTTAGGAACGCCGCCCTTAATGACGAACTGGGGAAGCGCCGGAAGCAGCGTTTACTGCATAAAGGGGGAGGGGATGACTTGTGGATGTGGAAAAAGGTGGGAGGGGGGAGGGGCATGTCAGCCGAGTTCCGCGGTAATAGGCTGAGCTGTGACCGGCTGCGGCTAAATTTAGGTACACTTTCTTGCCGCGGGGCAGCGCCTCTTGTGTGACCTCTGGTATAACGGCGCCGACAGGCCGTCGACTCGGGCAATCTTCCCCTCCTGGCCCCTCCGCATCCCCACACTTGCGGGAAGAACCTCGAGCAAAGGCGGGTCTGCGCGGAGCAACTGCGCATTCCTCGCTGACACTCACTCAGAGTCGCCTCGCCAGTCGTAGAGTCAGGCCCTCGCAACTCAACACGGGAAACGAAACGTTACCGAAGATACCCGAAGTCTGCTCGAAGTCGAGGTTCAACAGACTCACAACTACTCCATTAAATATACATATATATATATTACATATGATATTAACATATTAGAAATATAGACCTATAATAAACAATCATGACTCTTTCCATGGCCGTCGCTAGTTGTACGGACACTATTGGGTGGACATAACTATAAACCTTCATAATCATATTTCATTTCGAACTTGGTATAAGAAAATAGCTGCCTAGGAAGGCAAGGAAAAAGTTAGGGGTGTAACTTATATGACTACATGAGACATTGCTCATAAATATGATTTTTAAAGGACTGTGCATGCATGATTTTAATTTTGACAAATACCTATTAGTTCATTTAAAACTGTTAGAAATTCTAACAACAAACTAGCTGTTCAAAAACAAATAAATATAAACAAGTGACGGTGATTGCTGCGATAAGGACACTCATTGTGGTGTTTCCCCTCCCACGGCAAACACAATCAAGACACGTCATCAAGAGCCGCACACAGCAGTCACCAATAGCAGCGCGATGTTCCCCTCCATTCTCTCTCTTAACTGTATTTTTATTTTCCTCGCCTAAAGTGCACATGTGCACATACTTCTGTCTGGCTCTAACTGCATGCAATAATAACACATTCAGTTTTCACATCAATTAGAACAATATACTTCGTTACAATTACCTATACAAAAGTCGGACTTAAAAGTTTAAAAATAGTTCACATTATAATTCCACTTTCACCATTACTATAAGTGAAAAAATTAAGTTTTTAAAGGAATTATATATTACAACTTATAAACAAGAAATGAACAGTCGTAATTGCGGGCCTTGCATTGGCACTACAACACGACATACAAACATTTACTGTCAATTGCAGAATTATTTTTTAACAGTCTGTCATTAAAATATTTTCCACGATTATATAAAAAGTACACATGACAAGCATTGTTCGAGAATACAATGATTGGAATATGCTGTTTTTAAGACACACTACATCATGCAAAGTATAACATTATTAATAAAATTATATTTGCTAAGTATCCAAAACAGTTTTCCCGTGTCGTCCAATATACACCAAATGATTATATTATAATTTTAGTCAACACAGTTAAAAAACTTTGGACATCTGATTTCAAGTCATACATCTGATACTGTTTGAATACACTGATTCAACAAGATTTTTATTATTGTGAATTATTAATGGAATAAAAAATTAAGCTTTCAACAAAAATAATATTTTTGCACTGGTTTAAACATGCCATGCAAAAATTTAAAAAATAAAATAAAATAAAAAACTGAAACTAAGAAAAATTTTTTTTTTTCTAAAATCGTTCACTGTTATGAACATTTGAGCTTTTTCTTGGGTGTTTACGGAGTCCAATACAGTTTTGTGTGTGTGACACACAGCCACGTTATCCAGGAGTTTATGGTCCATTGATGACCGAAGATATGTCCTGAGTTGAGACTTCCTTGAGCCTCACACGAAAATGTTGGTATTACTACAAGAATTCTGACTAGCACTTCAACATTCCTAAACAATCGTCGTGTTTCTGGACACAATTTCTGGAGAACGCTTAAGGCATCAGCCAACGTAAGATAATAACGATAATTATGAAGAATTGCACCTTTAACGACTAATATGGAAACGCATTTACGACACATTTTTCAAATGTCACACTGCATTGTGGTAATTAATTTCATTTCTTGTTTTCAGTTGGAAGCATACGACAATGCTCATTCGGAAATTTTAATGCCGTTTTCCCGAAGTAAAGGATGATTTTACAATACGTATTGTTTTACGTTTTCGAAATATATCTGAATTACTGCTATATAGTGATAAATTTTTTAACTGCGTTTATTTTACAAACGAATTACTTATTTCAAATAGATAAATCAAGTCTCTGAAGACTATTGTACGTTCATATTCTACTCGAGCCGTACTTAATAAACATTTCAAACAGCAGAACTCGTTGGTTGAACTATAAAATAAATTTGTTCTTTCATTATCAAATTTAAAAAAAAAAATGTGTCTGTTCTAACTTTTCACCGCGGCTTTTCGGCATATATGTGAACCTCACGTTACTTTTCTATAATGTCTTTGTATTTTACGAGTTGAATTGTTGATGTTTTTTAGAACTGTGTAATTCGAGGTTTTTTAATGCGTTTCCGCACAAGAAAAAGGAAAAAAATATAACTAAACACAAGAAACAGTCGAGCGTAGCTGCAGACAAACGCGCATCGACAGTAAACAAAAAGCCCCAATTTCTTCTTGGAAGGGCCCTTTGCGAGGCTAGATTTAAAAAAACGTACATTCTAATATTAATATCACTTGAGAAGAGAAGATTGAAACTAATGTCAGCTAAGTACAACTCGAGAACTGACTATAATTCGCGTGAGTCTCAAGACTAGAAACTGATTTCAAGACTGTATCACGTGATACCATGTAGGTGGGAATAACAGGAAATGAAATGCTATGCCGTCATTGTAGCTGCATTTTCATCTATCGCCAAAGTGTGACACCCGAAACATTGGAAATGTTGAAGCAGGTTTTGTATTTAATGCGGGTGTAAAATGTTGAAATTTTTTAAACAAATAACAACTAACGAAGCTAAACTTTCAGGTAAAATGTCAACATAATCTAAAACAAAAGTTTCATTTTAATTTTGACGGGTTAGGTTTCCAATGTGTTAGTTGTCACAACATGGCGGACAGGCATCAGAATTCCATCATGCACATCAACAGACAAGGTAGTGGCGTGTGGTGGTAACTGTTGCAAGGTAAGGTTGTACTTGCTCACTACTGTACATTCTCGGTGCACACAGCAGGAGCCAGTAACCATAGCGAGGCCTAGGGGAACTACATGTATTCCGAACACTCACAAGCGAGTAGCTATACACACATCCTGTGGCGTCAATTACCGAGCTACGTTCTAGTGGCGGAAGTGTAAACTAACAAGCAACAAGGTACACCACACAGCAGGAGCCAGTAACCACAGCGAGGCCAAGGGGAACTGCATGTATTCCGACCACTCACAAGCGAGTAGCTATACACACATCCTGTGGCGTCAATTACCGAGCTACGTTCTAGTGGTGGAAGTGTAAACTAACAAGCAACAAGGTACACCACACAGCAGGAGCCAGTAACCACAGCGAGGCCAAGGGGAACTGCATGTATTCCGACCACTCACAAGCGAGAAGCTATACACACATCCTGTGGCGTCAATTACCGAGCTACGTTCTAGTGGTGGAAGTGTAAACTAACAAGCAACAGGGCACAGCACGGGGATAAAGCCAGTTTACCTTGCATCAGTTCGCTACACTCACTCGAGATCGTGTTTACGACGAGTGAGGACGTGTCTTCAAGGAGTGAGGAGTTCGGCCTGCCACTGTAGGTTTGTATAGCTTTCGCGACTTTTGAGTGTCTGCTCGTCGGCTGTTGGGTCTAAAAACCTGACAGCCATCTCGAGCTTGGGGGTCAGCGGCGACAGACTCTCTTGCAGCGAATATGCATACTTAATTCTTTCTCCTTACCGTTGCTCTCCTAGTACACTTCCCCCCCCCCTTTTTTTTCGGGTCCTGGACGGGCGTAGCTCTGTGGAGGGGGTTGGGCCCCCCAATGAATCCCATGATAATATTCATCATGTAAAAAACACAGCACCCGGTGCAGAATTTTATGAACCCAACCTGAACAATAGGTCTTTTGTTTTTTCGAGCCGGGAAGTAAATTCTAGTTTTCCCCTCTCTTTCTCAGACATGGAATTTTAATTCGAGCTTCAGGGTAGCAACCTGAAAAGGCGCAACTCCAATGAGAACTCGGAGGACGCCAGATCCGCTCTTCGTACACAACTGAGCAAAATACAAGCAAAAAAATAATTGAGTACGAACAGCAAACCCTGGTTGAGTCCAGGCAACAGGCACAATGTGCCCCTGGCACGGCACTGGACGTGCAGCCGAACATTCCGGTTCGAAACCTGTACGCAATTTTGAGGGAGCAAGTGGCATCCACCTCGATCCCCGGCTCCTCAAGCCAACCACCAAACGTGAACCTGAACCTGCGCAACAATGCGAAACACAGAAAGCCAACTTTCCGCGTCGTGGTGCGTGACACAGGCAGGTACTCTTTCCTCGTTCGACAGCTCCGAACCATCCATCCCTCAGGCTTTACCATCAGCATGGCCAGGAACGGTCTGCACATTGTTGCAACCGACCTGCACAAATATGAGGCCGCGACAAACATGCTGAAAAACACTGGCATTCCTTATTTCACTTACAGCACAAACATCGATCCACCCCAGAAGGTCGTGTTTGATCTGCCGGCAGACACGGACCCTAATACTATCGCAGAGGAGCGCACACAGCGCGGGTACCAGGTGACTGAAGTGTATCAGTTTAAGTACAGAAAACAAAACGATCTAGACCCCTCCCAATACCAGCTCGTACCACAGAACCGCTTCTGCATCACTGCAGCAAAGAATGACTCTCTCGACCCTCTTATCTCTGTAACCCGGCTAAACATGACAATTGTTCATCCCCGCCATTACCAGAGGAAGCTCAGTGACTTTGCTCAATGTAAGCTCTGCCAGGCCCTGGACCACACAAATAATTACTGTAAACTGAACATAGTCTGCCCACACTGCACCAGGTCACACACTCTGGATGCCTGTCCCCAGATAGCTGCTGCACCTAAATGTGTTAACTGCAATGGCGACCACCTTGCCAACTCGAAAGATTGTCCCAAAGTAATCGCAATCGTGAAGCAGCGACAACAAACGGCCCTCAAAAAAATGCAATCTAGAATGCAACCGCAAATGGCAACGACGTCTGCCCCACAAGTTCCAGCTAGGGATATCTCGCAATATCCTAAACTCCTTGATGCAAAATCTCTTCCCCCGCAAGCCTCCTACGCACAGGCAGCCAGAGGCCCCGTCCGCCACGTTTCAATCCCAACACACCGCCACGCAGGTGCCCCTAGACCACGAAACCTTACAGATGCCAACCGCCCCACCCCGCCGGCAAACCCCGCACCTGTCCACAACTCCGCCCCATCGGCTCCTGGCGACCTAGGAAGCACCATGAAGGACCTCATGGACCTCATGAGGTTCCTAAAAGAGGCTAATTTCCGGGCCATCATGAGCCATTTCCGCGGCTACATGATAGTCGCAAACACCCACCCAGACCCACAAACCAAGTCCATGCTCCTCATGGAGGCGCTCATGACTTTTGCGGAGCAGGTGCCCTAAATGGACCCACAATCCCTGCAAGCTTCCGGATCCCTATCCCTGTTGTACTGGAACAGTAACGGTATTTTCCCACAGCTTTATGAGTTGGAGCGAGTGCTGGAGACGTACGGGATAGAAATCGTGTTAATACAAGAAACCAGACTGAAACCACGTCGTCGTTTTGCCATTAAAAACTACACTACATACCGTACGGACAGAGTACGAGCAGGCGGAGGTACCTTAATACTAGTTCATAACAAAATCCAACATCACGTTAATGAGGACCCCGACTGTGAAAACATAGACACCACTACAATCAATATAAACACAAACTCCGGCCATATAACCGTCATCTCTGCCTACCTAGCGCCCCGAGCGAAATTAAAAACCACGGATCTCGATAAACTAATAAACCAGCCCTACCCCTTCATAATTGCAGGCGACTTAAACGCAAAACATACCGATTGGCACAGCAGAATTAATAATACTTGTGGTAACATATTACAAAACCACGCGCAGCTCCACAGCTATATTATTCAGGCCCCCGACTCACCTACCTTCTTTCCTGCAAATTGCAGACATAATCCGGATGTGCTTGACATAGTTATTACTAACCTACCAAATTTATTTACAGATCTTACAACCCTAACCGAACTAGACTCAGATCACATGCCAGTTCTATGCAAAATCAGCACAAAATCACTTCAACACCCAGAAACCATTTTAGCAAAAATCCCGGTAACTAGCTGGGAAGGTTTTAAAACTGAACTGGCGGAAATCTTTACAGAACAACACTTAACGCTTTGCGACAAAAATGATATCGATCCAGCCATAGAAATCCTGGAAAATACTTTAAAAACCCAACTAGCAAAACACACAAAATTTTTAAACAGGCGAGAATTTTTAAAGCAAAATTTCCCAGACATAGACATGCTACTTGCCGAAAAACGACAAGTTAGACATGTATTCCAACGAAACAGGACAGAATCAAACAAAGCTAAATACAACAAGCTGAAAAAACAATTAAAAATCAAATTAGAAACACAAAAAATAACAAAATGGGAAAATTTTGTTACCGAACTTTCAGACAACATAAACCATTTCTGGCGGATATCCAGAGTGCTCCGAGGTTCTAGCAATAAAACTATCCTTTCCTTTCCCCAGCAGGACTAGCTTACGACCCCCAAACTAAAGTAGAAACTATAGCAAATTCTTTGGAAAATCAATTCACTCCGAATGAGGACCTCGGAGACATAAATTTTACCAGAGATGTAATAACAGACACACAGAAATTTCTAAATAGAAAACCAAAAAAGGAACCGGAATTAATAACCATGCTAGAATTAATAGCTACCATTAAAAACCTACACCCTAAAAAAGCGCCAGGCCCAGACAAAATAAACAACCAAACTATTAAAAACCTCCCATACGAAACCCTCTGTCTTTTACTGGATATCCTAAACGCCATACTAAAATTCAACTACTTCCCACCTGCATGGAAATTGGCAAAAGTGATCACTATCCCTAAACCAGTCAAGGACCCACAATTGCCTGTAAACCGGAGGCCCATATCGCTACTCAGCTCTCTAAGCAAAGTTTTTGAAAGAATTCTCTTAGCTAGATTAAACTCACATGTAATTAAAAAACGCATTATTCCGCAAAGGCAGTTCGGTTTTAAAGCAGGCCACTCCACAACTCACGCTCTAACCACTTTTATTACAGAAGTTATAAAAACTTCCCGCATAAATAAACAATATTCAATAGCTGTATTCCTGGATGTTGCTAAAGCTTTCGACAAGGTTTGGATACCTGGCCTCATTCAAAAACCCATAAATTTTAAATGTCCCGATTGCTACATCCACCTCATAAATAACTACTTCTCCAACAGAAAATTCTTTGTAAATTTAGAAGGCGCAAACTCCTCCCACCGTCCCCTAACTGCAGGAGTACCTCAAGGCTCCGCAATATCTCCATTTTTATATAATATTTACACTGCCGATATCCCCAGCACTTACTGCACTCTACAGATGTATGCAGACGACACCCTCTTCTATTCAAAAGATAAACATATAAAATATGCATATTTGTTTGCACAGTGTCAACTAGACGAGCTGAGCCAGTGGTATAACCGATGGAAAATTAAAATTAATGCAGAAAAAAGTCAAGCACTCATTATCACGCGCAGGGAACAGCCAGAAATTAAACCATTAAAATACAATAATGTAGACATTCCCTACTCAGACACAGCTAAATATTTAGGCTTAACAATAGATAATAAATTAAAATGGTCCGCACACATAAACGAAACAAGGAAAAAAGCTCTAGGAAAAATCCCCTTAATTTAGCTTCTATTAAAATCGCCTCGGCTTCCTAAACGGCTAAAACTTTTAATATATACTTCTCAAATCCGCTCAGCCATGATGTATGGAAATGAAGTATGGGGAACCGCCTAAAACATTAATTAAATCAGAACAAATATTTAAAAATAATCACAAATGCACCGCCGCGAACACGCATTTCCGACATTCACGACGCACTTACAACTACCTTACATAGGCAATAAATTTCATTCCCAAAACAATAAATTCTATGATAAATTATTAACACACCCAAACCCCGTACTCAAAAGGATAGGGCAGTATCAACCAGACACGCGTAACCACTTAAAAAGACCTAAAATGCCGAAATTAACACAGTAAACGAAACTGCAAATAACACATTAAAACCTCGGCAGAGCGAGGAAATTCTCTGATCAGTCCGGGACGGAAATTCGCAAACTTTTAACAAAACTACTTCTCTGTGGCTGTTTCCAGTGCACTTCTCAATCCATATCGGAGCTGCGCACATCTCCCCACCCCCTCCCCCCCAAAACATAACAACACGCCTCCAGCATTAGCTCTTTCTCATTCAGCTGCAATTTGCGCCTATTTTTTCGCGCCGATTATTATAATTAACTTATTAATTTTCTCCAATGGAAATATCTAAATTTAAAATCACTAAATACCATCTCACGCTTCACCCTACCATTTCGTAATCATGGCGAGCAGAACTCACGAACCTTGAAATTAACTTCACGGGACTCTTGGCTTAAATATATATATATATATCTACTGCAGGCATATGGATGCTTCGAAACCATATGCCAGCTTTGTTAATATTTAATTTCACAAGACCTGTATTTTCAAAATTTATACAAATACAAACTTGGGCACTCAGTTAAATGTTTGCCACCCACCTCCCCCCCTCCCCCCCCCCCCCCCCCCCCCGCAGGCAGGGAAGGACAGGGTTAGGGAACCGCGGCTTTGCTGGTCTGGCTGGCGGGCTGTCTGAGTTGAGCCGGGACGTGCAGGGCGTCCTGACCTCTGGGCTATGTGTTGTTTGCGGTCTGGTGAGGGAAACTTCCTCAGCCCGCAGATATACAAATGCTGCAACCGTCTGGGTGGTATAAGGGCCCGAGCACACCCCCCGCTCTGAGCTTCGGCAATGATTAGAAATGGCGGTGGCAGTTCGCTACACTCCAGACAGACGCCACCCCTTGCCTGATACGATCTCAAGACGAGATCTGAGTAACGACTATTAATACGAGCCTGCGACCTCCACTGCAACAAGACGCCTGACCTCGTGGCCTCTGGTATTGTGCCGCGTCCCACGTTAGCACTACATATCTCTCTCTTTCTCTCTATCTCTCTCTCTCTCTCTGTCTCTCCCCCTCTCTCTCTCTCTCTCTCTCTCTCTCTCTCTCTCTCTGACGGCTACGACTGACAGTCTCCACGCCTACTGCGAGTGCGTCTCACAACCTCATATAGATTTAAAAATAATTATTCTGCTCTGTCTGACCACCTGGTCAACACACCTCCCTCTGATTATTCTTCTTCTCCACCCCCTTGCCATATGATTTCTTCCTGAATCGTCCTCGGCTATTCACTCCTTAAGGGGAACAACTATTTTAAAATATTAAACCTCTCGAGTTCACATCCGGCCATAAAGCAGCATTGCGACGGCGATGAGAAATGGTATAAACAAGCTTCGTGTGCGTTCCGTGTCATCGGGGTTTTAAGGGTGATTATAGGTATTTAATACATGATTCTGTTCTGAAAAAATAGAGCATTGTCGCTATAGGTTGGAACACTGTCTTACGCAAGAATAACAAGCGCAAACATACGTAAAGCGATTTCGCTGAATTTGGCACTTGTCAGCGATAACATTCACGTTTCAATAAACACATATGTGAATGGGCAGCAAAATATCTACATTAATTTTTGTGTCATAAAATGATTTAGATTGAAGTATTCCTTATCCTTTTTTTTAAATTTGACAAAACGCAATTGCTTACAAAGAGTCCCACACGACAACTAAGAAACCAAGCGCCTGATTGTACCTCGGGTAGCGATAGTTCGCCATTTTGTTTCTATCCCCGAAGAAAAACTCAAACGCATATAGGGGGCCGCGGTGTTGTAGCGGCCAGACTACTCACCTCCCACTTAGGCGAGCCGAGTTCGATTCCCACCGGGATAGCTCCCGGATTTTCGCACGAGGGAATCGTGCCGGATGATGCCACTAGTAGGCGTGTTTTCTCGGGGGTTTCCCGTCCCCCTCCTTGCATTCCAGCGCTGCTCCATACTCACCTCACTTCACCCTCATCGGCTCTCAAGATGTCGATGTTCAGAGCCGCCCATATTTCTCCACTTCACTCAAACAGACATAAACTACTCAAAATAAACAACTTACTGATATAACTAATGGGCCTACTTGGGTGCTATTAATTTTTAAATAAGTTCTTAAAAGCTGAGTTGGTAGGTAGAACTTGGCTTCTCTTTGAAAGCAATAACATTAGAAATGAAACCAAAAATATATGCAACAGTAGTGAGACAATTAGAAATACTCACGTGCCTTATCCGAGACTTGAACCCAGGAAACCTCGTACAAAAAGTCAGGTGCAATGCACTGCATTATGGAGGCTGGATTCCGAGAATCAATTTCAGATTTAGTCAATCTAATGTTTGGAAAGATAGGTTTTACTAACCTAAAATATTTCGAGTGCCGTCGTTTTGAAAATGAGTTACTTAACCACTCAAAACATGTAAGTTTACACGGCATTCCGTAGCGCTACTTGTGTAAATAATTTGGTGGGAATAAGTTGATTGGTCCTCGAGATATGGCGTAAAACCTCCATAATTTTCATATGGCGATCTTCATAAAAAGAGGACAAAAAAGTGATGTAGTACCACATTCGATGATTAAATACTGCCAATATACACAAAGTTAAGTTAAGATATGTTACATAACTTCGTAGATATAGGACACACAAAACTAAAATTATTTTATAGCAGTAATTCTTAGAATAAGTGCATCATACTTAAATAATACATGTAAATTAATATGACCTACCACAGGACAATATCTTCATCAAATTTTGTAAGAATGAGTTGATTGTTTTCCGAGATATGAGGTAAAAGCATTGTTTTTATTGGTGGGGCTATCATACAAAATAACAGAGAAATGAGTCTCTACATAGACATATTTTATGGTTGTAATAGGCACTGTAAGTATACCTACTTAAGTTGGAATTTGTTTCGTTGATAAAATATACTAAGCTAAACTATTTACATAGCCACAATTTTTAAAATAATTGCATAACCTACTTTAAAACAAAACCGTTTAAACCATCTGCTGCAGTACAATTTGTTTGCCAAATTTGGTAAAAAATCTGCCAATTGCTTCCCGAGATATAATATTAAAATTTTATTTGTTCGCATGTCGCTATCTTACAACATGAAACACAAAAGATGACCCATGTAGATACAGTTGATAATTGTAATATACACTGATTGCATACAAAGACAGGTTGGAAATAATTACATGGTTTCGACGACATAACATTCTAAGCTAAAAATGGCCATTTGTCCGACATTTTGAAAATAATGACCTAATCATATCTAGTCACTTATATTTACTTGGCCTAACATAGTATTACTTACCAGCAAAATTGGTTGAGAATTGGTTTAATAGTTTTTGAGATATAATATACAATCTTTTATACTTTATTTGATGCTATTTTCCAAAATGGCTAATCAAAAACAACATTAATCTCAAAATTTAATACTTACTTGATGCTCTGCCGGAATACAACATTTTGTTTAAATCGGTTGAATGGTTTCCGAGATTTAGCATATCACCCCAAATTTTAAAAAGGACTGTCATTTTGGAATAAGTGCCCGACGTGATAGCAGACTATAAAAGTCAGATACTCTTACTAAGTATTATATGTGTACCACGTTTGGTGAAGCTCGGTTCACGGATTAAAAAATTGAAAGTTGGGGACACACACATGCACAAACACACAAAAAGACACACAGACAGGTAAGTTATCCCGTAAGCTTTTCTTTCTTTCGGAAAATAGGCTAAAAATTTGTCATAACTGCATTCGTATACTTTATCTATTCGGCGCCACTCTGCTGAAACTAAAGATCTACAAACTCCTCGAGGTTTCCGAAAACTGAAAACAATACAGCATTTGGAAAGGGTACACTTGTTTGTGCCTCTCATCGATAAATTAACGTAATAATGTGTAAAACATAAATTGTTGTTGAACAAACTAGAAACATAATGTGGTAAGTGTGCACTCCTGTGAACTGTCAATAAGCTGTGTTGCCACCTCTTGCCTGCATCTCTGCAGCACAGTATCTTGGCATACTCGTAGCGAGTAAAGACAGGTGTTTTTCGCGAAAAGATTTCAAGACCAGTTGTACTCCAAAATACTTTGTTCATAGGACTTTCGTGGTTGGATGATTTAAAATGTCAAGTGCCTCAAGTGTCTGTCCGCGAATCATGGACGTTCAGTATCGGAGTAGTTTATTACAATTGGCCCAGTCAAATGAGAACACGACTTCGCACGTACAGTCGCGGCCAATAATCAAAGGAAGTTGTGGTTGTGGACGTAGGATAATGAGGTCTAGCATGGCCATAAATATTTTCGCGAAATACAGCTGTCTCTATTAATCAGTCTCGGATATACTTTGTGAAATGTGTTGCCCTTCATCTCGTAGGGCTTCCTCTAGCTAGGTAAGTGTTTGGAGAGGATCTGGACGTTCTATGACTTGACTTTTCAGATGATCCCATCATAGGTGCTGTGACGGGTTCAGATCGCGGCTACATGAGGGCCAGTCCAGGTTAGTGTTGTTATGGCATTGAAGAAATGCTCGCCAAACACTCGCCCAGCTAGAGGAAGCCCTACGAGAGGAGATGCAACACATTCCACAAACGCGTATCCAAAGACTCGCTAGGAGTGTGCCAAGATGCTGTGCTGCATAGATGGCCATACGGTTTATTGACAATTCACAGGAGTGCACAATTACCACATTACGTTTACAGTCTGTTCAAGAAACATTTCTGTTTTACACATCATTACGTTAATTTATCGATAAGAGGCTCAACCAAGTGTACCCTTTCCAAATGCTGTAGTGTTTTCGGTTTTCGGAAACCTTTAGAAGTTTGTATATCTTTAGTTTCAGGAGAGTAATGCCTAATGGATACAATATGTCCCTGCAAAGTCACAACTTTGTTTATTTTGAGTAGTATGTTCAATGTTATGCTGACTGCACTCAGTTTCGTCTTTGTTCTATATGCTGTGTTTATGGCTACTAAGCTAGACACACGCGCCTGTTGAAAGCAAAGAGTTCTGCAAGGCTGCAAACAGGCCGTGGGGGAAAAAATTCCCTTGTAGGAATTCAGCAATGCTGGCAATATGGTGCTCGCAAAATGCTCTGTAGTAGCTTCCTATTGGCTAGGAACAAATCTAAGTAATTACTTAAATGAAATAAAATGTTTTAAATGTATTGTTACATATGCCTGTAAGCATAATAATCTCCTCATTCATTTATACGAAATTAAAAAATCTAAAGTTTACATCTCGAAAATATGGTTAGAACTTGCTATTGTAAAACAATATTTACGAAATCGTCCACAACCTGACAGAGATTAACACAAATAATACTTAGAATCAGTATTTATAAATAATTGTCTAACACTTAATGAATTACTATTAAAATTATATGTTTAATATCTGACAGTTCCAGTGTTTAAAATCAAGTCTGTATAGTCTCGTCCCTTCAGTTCTACCTTATTTCAGTTCAGATAAAGGCTGTTCACGAATAAGTGAGTGCTTTTGAAATGAACCTTAGAAAAATGTCACTGCCCCTGCCTACAAATGTTTTAATGGGCGCACCAGGCGACATTCGCCCAGTAAAGTTGGTAACGATGAATGGAGAGTAGTTCCATCTCTTAACGTCGAATTAAAAGTGTCAGGCAACCATTTGTGATGACTTAAATTATTTATTTGGCTATCTGTGTTCTTTTAATGCATCGAAGTGTAAAAATGAGCAGGTTTGTAAAATATTTACTTTCCTAATAATTTCACAGTTTAACTTGACCGACGTATGGATAAAGTGTTGAGGTCCATGGCAATGTTAATTTTACATAAGACGGAAAGAATACACAACATGCATACAAGTAGATTGTAAGCAGGACTTTCAAAAGTACTCATTTTACAGTGAAGAGCTGTTAGCACCAGTCTTTCCTGTCAGGAATGTTATGGAGCGCCTCGAATTGTCCCGTGCACATCCACACTCTGCTCATCGGATAACTCGCCTACCGCAGATCTCGCACACCCTCGCTCGTAGCCACTGCACACACACTCGTCACCTGCAGTACCTCAATCTCTCATCCATCGCCGGTCCTCCTCTTTAACTTCCCTTGATGACCCGATTTCCATTCATCTTTCCAAGAATTCGCCTGATTGATATCACAGACTGCAAACCCTCCGGATATGTCGCTATTTATAGGGACAGGAGCCCTGACCCAGAACATCCTTCACACATCGGCGTTCGCCGAAAGAGATTACCAGAAAGTTCGTGCAATACGCCGCAGCTGCCGACATCTCCAGCAGGGGTGGGGTGCTGCAGCCAGTTTAGGTAAGCTGTCAATTATCCTCCGCCAACTTAATGGCATAGCGGGTCCGCCTTGGGAAGGGGCGAGTTGAACCGTTATGACACATCGCCCATTTCGCCGAGAATGGGCTCAGAATGTGCATGCCCCGCACGAGGTGGATGGGGACAGTGGCCCGTAGAGAACACTACTGTTACACACGCAAACTCGAGTACTAGTCTCAGGCTCTGTGTTACTTGATTATGCGCTGTCGAGCCAAATTGCAAAGCCGCACACATTAACCAGGGGAGCCACTGCAGGAGTTATGACTGGACATTGTGAGGCTGTCAAGCCTGTACCTGGAGGGATGATCTGAGGAGACACGAGCTGTCATCGCAATCGGTTACTTCGTCCGACATTACTGTGACACCAAGGTGCGGTAAGCTGTTAAACTTGTTCGCCTCGTCCCATGCAGGATGCCTTGGCCAGAGCCCTGGAGGTGGGATTCAGTAAGACAGGCAACAGTGCCCGATGTCCAGTGCGGGCAGTGATGCCGAAAGAAGATGACAACGACAGCATAAAGAGGATGCTGAAGGAATTGCAAATGGCTATGATGGACATCGCTTCCAGGGTCCGTGCTACAGAGAAACACCATCCCCCATTCAAACTGCCTGAATGTTGGTCGTGTGGACAGTTGTGCTACCTGAGTGCGAACTGTTCTCAGCTGCAGCAACAGCAGAAGGAACAGCAGGAACCTGGCAGCAGACAGTAAGGGCGCAGGTGAGATTGCAACATCTTCGGGAAACTTGTAGGCGCCGAACTTTAGGGACAATACTAGGTGATTGATGGAAGGTAAGCCACAATGTTCTTGCAGGTGCATTCGGTAATAAAGGACTTGGAAGCCATATTGATAGAGTAGATACTGAATGTTGTTTCTTTTCAGATGGTGTCGTTGACACAGGAGCGACTAGAATTGTGGTAAGATCAGACATTCTCAGACCTTCTCCCCAGCGATCGTCCGACCAGAGTAGGTGATGTACCATTACTCGACGGGGGGTGCTACAGACAAGCAATATTGAGTTGATAGTATCAACACAACAAGATTTATTTTCGCATATGAGCTTCCCAGTAGTTCGTAGTCAGTCGACTGCGCTCCCTACTTCTAGCGAAAATGTTATTCCAAGCAAATGCCAGGGAAAATTTGTCAGGCAGCTGGGCATAATCGAACCAGTCCAGAAAGGTGGCATTCCATCAGATAGTCTAATTATAGCAAGGACTTTGGTCTCTTCAATCTCAGGCAGTTTGGCAGTAAGGATAATTAATTTATCTGACAGTTCCATACATATTGATGAGAAGGCCACAATAGGGGTTTGCAAGCAGATCTCACAGGTGTTTCTAAATGTTCTTGAAACTTCGATCCACAAAATACCGAATGTTTTCTACCAGATGCTCTGGGGGTACTGCTAACAAGAACAAGAGAAAATCTCATCTGCCGACAAAAGAAGGCTGCCTCATAATTATTACAGAGAAATAATGGTGCTTTCACCTGATAGCCCAATGACCTTGGCAGAACTAATGTTGCATCTCTATGCATCCAAACAGAGTATGCCAGGCCCATCAATCAGCCACCAAAACGACTACCTCTATCTTCACATGAGGCGGTGACAGTGTTTTGAGAGGGATGAAGGATTTATATGTGGTGCAATTTTCTAGACTTAGGCAGCGTTCGAATTGGCACTTTTAGTATACTGAAAGGTAATGTGACCAGAATTAGTCAAAAAATGACGTATTTGGTGTTATAGTATTTAATTTTTAGTATGTAACGAAACTTACTAAAATACTAAATTACCAAATCGCAACTATATCTTTGAATAAGTGACTATCGATGGCAACCGAATTTAACACTAAATACTAAAATACTGATATGCCAAATTGTAAATTGGAACACGGTCTTAGTTTATACGGGGTGGAGGGATATCCTGTAAGTATAACTTTAACCATTTCAGACCCACTTTAATTTACGGCTTGAGGTGTTGCAAACAAAATATTTTATGATGCGTAATGTTCTTAAGTCGGCATAACACTTGATTCGTTGTCATAGCCGGTTTGCGAATCATTTACCCACAGGTGAGATCATGGGTTATTAATCTTCGCAGTGCGCAATACAGACAAAATATTACCTACACGTACGTGATGTGCAGATTTGTGTACACTGGATCAGAATGGGTTAGTAGGTTTTGAGGAAAGCAGTAAGTGAGGGTGACTGGAGTATAGCAGCGGGCGGCCCTGGCCCTGGCCCTGGCAGTGGTGGAAGGCTGCTGGCTTGACGCCGCCCGGCCTCAGGAATGCTCCGCCATTAGCAGGGAGGAATGCGAGCAGCTTGTGGCTACCGTGTCATCAGGAGCGCACATCGCCGGCCAAATGAGAGGTTGGCGCAGATACTGCAGGCCATCCCGCTGACCGCCGCCACGCCTGCCAACTCTAGCTTCCTGCATGGCACTACATCCCCGATCTCACAGCGGCTGTCTCACGCACAGTGCCGTTTATTTCATAGACGCAAGGAAAGCAATGCTTACCCTACACATATTGGAAATGTTTGACCCTTTATAGTTTTTGCCTTAACTTTAAATTTAAACACATTTAACTCTGAGTTTCCTGTTTCCGATTCGAGAAGCAGAGTTTTCTTAACTCCCGTACTGTACACGCATAGTGCTGCTATCTAGTATTTATTTCCACAAACGGGAGAGACTAGCGATGAATTGAACTCGCAAGCGAGTGACCCAGCCGCGTTCCTTCATTAGGTAAGCAGTCGTCCTGTTTGCTTCCTCCAGTCCACATTTCCCTTGGAAAGTGGATGGAAATGTACCGGAAAACGGAAGTTCTCTTATAATTTGTAATATTCTCTCTAAATAATATTCAGTTTAATTATTATTCTATTCATTTCGTTTCCATTTTATAACTAATGTTAGGTATTATAAAACAGTAAATACATGTGGAGGGTAAGCAAAGTTGGAAGTTGCGTTTGTTAGTAGAAATTGAAAAAGGAACCACAGCCCGCCACTAGCAAATGTTATCTAAAACAATAAAACATTTGTGAGGCTATTATATTGCTTATCCTGTAAAAAAAAAACTCATTACACGCCACTGCTCATGCACGAAGCTTAATGGTGGGTTTACGATTGACCTAACAGAATAATGTGTCGTATGCTTAAGCCGTGACCGAAACGGCTACGAGACCATTATTCAGGTTACTAAATCGACCACGTGATCAAATTTAGGCCCTAAATATTCGGGACTTTAGGGGTGAAATTTACTGAGGTGAAGTAGGACACTAAATACCCAAATAGGTACGTAAAATCGTCTGCTGGTGTTTATTTACGTTTTGTATCCAGGGTTGTGGTGGAAACGCCTGTATTTACTGTTCTTGAAACTCTGCACAATACATGAACGCGGAAAATGGAATATCATGGATCTACATGAAGTTATTTTTAAATAAAGTTCATATGTTGTAAAAAAAAATTTCCGAAAAACAAAAAGGTTATCGGTTGTTATTTGAAATGGAATGTTAATTGCAGGGACCGAAGAAATAACGAGAAGGTTGGTATCGACTAGAAATAAATATGATCAGTTATTCACAAGACAACGGAGTTACATGAAAAATGCTTGGGAGTAAGATACTTATTGATAGGGTGACAAACAAAACAACGTCGAAATTCCTCAAGCCTGTAGTTTACAACTTTGTCGCGTGTAGCGCTCTTTAAAACAGTTCGAAACCATCCACCCTAAATTCCTAAAACCTAATTCCCCAAATTGGCCGTTTCGGACACGGCTTTAGGATATGAATCAATGTGTTCAATGGAATTCGTTTATGACTGTCGCATGCGGGTCGTGACAGGTCGTGACGGGTCGTGTGCGTTCTTGGCGTGACTTAAGTTATCGTTATATTTTGTATCTCAAGTAAAAATCAAGACAAAGTAGCCAATCAGAGCACAGTGATATTTGTAGTTGGCGGGAAACTGTATTTATATCTTGGATCTAGGTTATGTCGTATCGTGAAAACGTATGCAATGAATTATATACCTCTTTGTTTAAATACGCACTCGAGGTCATTTTTTATCTCTTGGAGGAGGTTAATGAATTGGCTTTATTTAACCTTCTGCAAACTTATTGACGTTAATGCCCAATGGTATCCGACAATTCAGATTGGCTAGACTTAACCGTTGCTAGATCAATCAAAAACTGCAAAACTGATGACTCTTTAAGTACACGCGAAATAAGTACGATTCTTGATTCTTCAATCTTTAATCGTAAACCCGCCCTAAGGCCCCCGCCTACCTGGACCTGATTCCCGTGTCTGAGACTGAGAAGCCCGGGAGCGATAGGGGCGACACTGCCACGCACAGCACGTGCCCCATCGCCACTAAGCGCAACTGTCTCTACTGGTGCGCAGTGTTCTCGTCGCACTCAGTGAACCTATGGGCAAGGACGAGCTGTATGTCAAACACATGTACATTTCTGTTATGTTTGCAATTGGACCGCAGTTTATTACACACGCCCAAGCGAACTCTGAGCCAATAACAGCCCTGCAAGGCAACAAGCTTCGAATGCCGTGCCACCTGGTCTGAGGTAAAACTGGCTACACACTGAGGCAACAGCCAATGAACAGAAAGCTGAGGATCGAACATACATAGGGCAGTACAGTTTAGCCTACAGGTAGTTACGAATGCGAAATCTTCCTGTCCTTATCTATGGGACTCTAAGCGGTGAACCTCATGCGGAAAGTCTGTAGGAAGGTTCTATGCAGGGCCCTTGAATAGTTTTGTATGTATCTGAGCCAATATTTCGAGATACAACGCTTTGTAAAAGCAATTTTTAGCTATTATGTAGTGCTTTGGAATTGTGTTTGTAATGTGCGTGACACCTTGAAAGCACTCAACAGCCACCGCCCAAAGTGTTTTTTTAGTATATAAGAGTGCACTGGACAAACGTTAACATATAGTTTCGCGGAAAAGTGTATACTTCAAAATCTGTGGAGCGCAGATCCAGCGATAGTCATGACCTCAGACTCTGCTGTATTCCACTAGGATGAGTCAAGTCCGCCTCCGAGGAGCGGTTATAGTCAGTCTCTCTGTAATTTCACACTTTTATAGCAAACTTTTGAAAAATTACTCTACGTGTTACACGTTTGCCTGTTTTTCAATCAAGGACATCCCACACACATTTAAAGCTCTTGTTATCATTGAGGTATTGTATTTTTTAATAATGAAACTCACTTATATACTGTTAATAAATTGGCAACGGCTAATAAGAAATAGTTTTGTTGTGAAGTTTTTTTTTATTTATTGAATTTTGGTATGGTATTTTTACAGCAAATGTTTCTTAGCGAAATATTAAAAAATTTTGATAGCCCTGAAGGAAATATATTTAATAGTTATTAACAGTGTTTATTGTCTGATTACCTCAAAATAGTGTGCTTATAGACTCTAAGGCCGGTATTCCAGAACGTTCAGTTTAGCATTACGTATGTGCTACCATCTGGGGCGATAGATAAGCCATGACTAATCCTTAACTCGTGGAACGAGTTTTATCTATGTCTCCTCGTATTTCTTTCCCGCAAGGAGAAATAATGAGAATGTTTTTGTTGATATGTATCAGAAGGATAGTTGTGAAGGTACAAGCAAGTGCTTGATAAAAGTGAGAACTCGCCGTGGAATGCACTAAATATGGGACGTCGCTGGCGAAGGCCGCTGTGGGCTGACAGAAGGTCGAGAGAGTCACGCCAGCGCCAGTGTTTATAAACAGACCAGGCTGGTCCCTGTATCATGAGCATGCTGCAAGTGCCGTGGACGGACAGTAACCGCAGGCTGAGCCACTCGCCACTAGCTCACCTGCACGCTACACATGTTCCATTTGCAACCATAGTGGGAGGCAATCCAGAAAATCCGATGATTACAAAATCGGGGGATACAGTTTGACATTGCAGTTCCGAATATATCATCTACATTCAACATTCAATTACACCACTCGTTTGCTAAAGGATCAAAGAATATGTTACGATGAGTGAGGATTGCGAAGCATTGCGCGCTGCCGGGGAGGGGATGAAAGTAGCCCCGCAATTTCGAATTCATTTCGCCGCGTCTCCTAACTTCCGAGTAGTATAACTTTTGACCAGGAGAAGCTACGGCGTTCGTTTAGGTTTCAATCGACAGCTCTCGTCAAGATCAATCGATTGCGCGTATAAAAACATTTGTGTGGCGTTGTTATGGTGAAACTGTATGACTTTAATCTAAGAAATTAAGAAAACTGAACACAATGCCTATACTCGTCAAAAAGCCAAGTAGAAATACAGAAATCGTATACTCTTGGAAAGAGCATCTCAAAAACAATCCAGTGATACCCATAAAACTCCATATCATCGAATGAAGCAGTGCCGGGAACGTAAAATAAACATCAAGGCGTCCGAGCGCGTCAACGTAGACGTATTCACGCAAAACAAACGGCCGTGTCCCCAACAGCCACACCCCATTTTTTTTTGGGATCGATTGTTACTCTTAAGATTAACTGGTATATGGATAATTTTATTCTATTATTTTCCGATAAATCCCATGCCTCAAAAACCCTATTCTGAACTCTGAAATCTACAAAAATATATCTGTAAATCTTCATTATTTCTAAAGCATACATTCAATAATATTATTATAAAGAGCAGAGAATATGTGAGCAATACGCCCCCTATGGGGGCGTATTAATTTTCCTCATTTGTGAACCTGCACTCTTTTCCTCTCTGGAGCATTTCAACATAGCAACAAGAATTAATTTTTGGCTGTGTTTATTTTTAAGGACAGAGCACATTTGTATTTAGCTTTTTTAAATGTTTTTAGTTTTCCTTAATAATTCTATATAAATAGCATTTTAGAAATAGCTTTATTGATTAAGCATGTAGTCGATTATACGGGACCAATTAATCGGTTTCATTAATCGCAGTCTTCCAATTTAATCGATAGGTTACAAAACCAGTTATTACGTTTCGATTTCCATCCTTAGTTTCCTCATGTCGGCAACTAAACCAGATTCCTCGTGGGGAAGTTCTATGGCGTTGATTGCCAGCTGGCGTTTGTCACCACAAATAAGACAAATTATACACACAGTGTGAAAATTTGTTTTACAATTAATTACAGTTCACAACACTGGCTCTCTTGGGCGACACACTATTACATCTAGAATCAACAGGACAAAAATAAAATCTATTGGAATCACAAAAATTACGCCGGTGAGCAAACAAATATCTCATTTTTGGGACAGTGTTCACTTTAGGATTGCGAGAAGTAGCATTAGTTCATGAACCAGAATGCATTCCTCATAGAGACGCGAATAACAATACAGACGTTGAGCCAGTTGGCATTATATCTTACAAATCGTTCATCTTAACGGAAATATCTTCAAATGACAGAAAAGTATTAAATATTTTGTCTTGCCTAGTGTTGTCTCCTAAAGATGAAAAGATTTATACTGTCAGACACATTTCTTCCATCCTTTCCATTTAAAAGGGCATCTAAAGTTAGTGTGCATTGCTTAAATGGTCTGTAGACAACAGTGTTGTAATATATATCTACATGTTTTCAGATGAAGACGTAGGGAAATTTTCCACCGCTAGGAGCGCTGGTGATATAAACAGTATAAGCTAGTGGGGAAAAAAAAAAATGTTATTTATTTTCTGTAAAAGTTTGTTTAACAATTTGTGATTGTATACGTATTACATAATGATTTGTAATTTTGTACGTTACGCTTAAACAACATTTTTACGATTTGTAAAATTTGCAACATTTTTCTTGTATTACCAAATGTAAATATTTGGGCAATAAATAAGTTTCCAGTCTTTATTTGTTGAAGTAGAAACATTTTTTACAGTCTTGAGCGTTACATCTACGGAATGGTTAGGTACGTTTCATTTATGTGCAGCATTTGTGACGTGTGCAAGTATCATCAATCCGTGCTCATCCAGAATTTATAGTATTATGTGAACATGACGGCTATTCGTAAGGACTTGCAGCGAGGTACTACGTAATCTCCTTTAGTCGGTATTATTTAGTATATTAACAAAAACCTGCAATTTATATATGTGTATTTCCGCACTACTTGAAAATATCAAACGTGAATTAAGAAAACACGATGGCTATCCCTTTTGTTATCTGCTACGGTATTCGTGGAGGCGTCGCAGAGCAAACCAGGCCAGTGATGTTGCTCATTCTACTTACTACACAACCAAATTGATGCATTCTTAGTTTTTCTATCGATTTGAACACTGTAATGAGGCCTTGTCGTCGTTAGCCTTCAAGCGAGTTGGAATTTGCCGTTTAAGGTCTGAGTCGACCATCTGACCAAGTCCGTAATTCACTGTGATATTCGCTTAGTGTCACGCCTGGTTATCAGTTAGTTGGGGCATTTAGATATGTTGGTTTGTGTGATTTTTTTTTTTCGATTTAATTTACTTGTTTATTTTTCCAAAATGTATGTATGGTACAATGGGTTCAGTGGTAGGGCTAGCAAATATTGCCTTAACCGCGGTAATATAAAATAATACGAAATAAATGATTACATAAATATTTGGGGGTTTAAGGGGGAGAATTTTCAGAGCTGGGTGCCATAACTTTTTTCGTGAATATTTCCTGATAGAGAAATTTGTTACAAACAAGAAGTAATTAGTAGATAAACGACGAAGCACCAAAGTGGCATCGAATCTCCTCCGTGTGCAACTGATTTGGCGTGGAGTACGGCAGGCTGCAAGAGAGACTGCGACGCGCGAACAAGACAGTAGCCCTCGGTGGCGCGTACTTGTGCCGTTATTGCGCATGGCACGTGAGTGGCGACTGCACCGCGCGAAGAGGACAATAGCCCGTAGCGCCGCGTACTTGTGCCGCTATTGCGCAAGGCACGAGACTGGAGACTGCAACGCGCGGAGAGGACAATAGCCCGTGGCGGAGCTCACATGCACCGTTCTTGCGCCCGGCAGCGACTCTGGCGGCGGGCAGATCATTAGCAGGTCCGGAATGCGGCGTCTTCCTGCTCCTGGAGCAACGACAGACCGGCGCCTTGGCGACCTCATCTTCCCCCCCCCCCCACTCTCATTCCGTACCATGGCAAACAATAACCGTGGTGAACACGCCCCTCTTGTTCTCTACCGGGATTCCGGGACCCGCGACAGTGAATTTTCACTCCCGTCAATTTTTACGCGCCCCTGGTGGAAATTCAGAGATGTATTTTTTACTACCTGGCACATGGGTGGCCAAAACAAACCCAACGTGAATGATAAGTGACTTTTTACTCCCACTTTAGGAATGCTGGAAAACCAAACAATTATTATTTTTTATATTAGTAAGAGAAAACTGTTTAACTTCCTCTCATACATACGTGCAATTGTCCAAGATGGGAACCACATATGAATTTTCATTTTCATTTTTCCCTTGCCAAATAATCTAAACCTCATATTTTTTTGCATATTTTCATGTCAAAATGGCAAGTGTGTGTTTCTTGGGCGTATAATTGATTAAAACTGACTCCTTGAAATGAGCAAATTCCCATTAAAATGAAATACCATCAGTTAATTCCAGAAATATTTATAATTATGATGTGAAGTAATTTCGCAACTGCTAAGAATTTTTTTAAACAAAGAAATCTTCGTATACTTTTTATTTGTTGCAGTGACGAATATTTATATAAAAACTTAGCTGAGCATACTTTTTAAATTGAAATTAATACCTGGCCTTTCAGTCACTATTGTCAAATTTTCTGCAAATGCTTTGACGTGACAACGTCTTACAACTCAGCCCTTTACGTTCAGAAAGTGAGAGTCACGAAAGGTTGCTCTCGGATCCATGGCAATTACTGGTTGAGAATGAGCAGTACGTTAAATGTAAATGCAAAATATTGTAGGTCGATCCTTTGGCTTCATTCTTTACACAGAAACGTATCGTTCTGACGTCATCAGGCCGCGGTAGGAGCCGCGCTGGGAATCTCTGAATTCGAGCTTACGACGTCTGTAGCGACCGAACAGCTCATCCGATCGGAGAAATTCTGGTGTCAGTTTGTGCGTAAAAAAATGTAATTAAAAATATACCCAAGAATCATAAAAAAATAAACGCACATATAGGGACTTTGTAACAAATAATCATTTTCTTTGCAGATTTAAAACCAAAATAGTAAAAAATTACGAGATAGGCGAAAAGGTCACTAATGATATTAACAACATGAATAGTACTCGACAAGACATATCTAATACTGAAATGATGACTCAGCTACCTCAGTACATTCCGGAGTTATATGAAGAAGTTGACAGACATATCACCGCTGAGACCCTGTGATTCATATCTTACTTCTCTTACCATTGCCCAACACTCAATCTTTGTACACCGCCGCGGTACTCCCGTTGCGCGCTAGTAAAACAAATAAATTGATTTAAACAAACCCACATTGTATTATAATTTTCTTCCCTCTCATCACCTATAGACGTTGTCACGTAAAAATAACTACGGCCGTGTAGACGAAACAGCCCACCCCATTTTTGTTTATGTTGTTTGTACGTCCCAAAGACATAAAAACGGTGATTTTGACATACCATGATGCAAAAACCTTGCGATGATATTTTTTTATTCGAATAAAGTGTATAGTCCTTTCACGGTTACTTCAAACTTTTCTAAAACCATGCTAAAGTTCTACTTCCAGGATATTCCTCCGCCCAAGTCTAGAAAATTACACCTAAGGGAGAGTGCACCGCATTCACATGCACGCAATATAGTAATAATTTGCATACGAACTTTTTATTACTAGGCAATGCCAACACACATATATTTCTCCTTTTTTGTTCGCCATAATTACAAATTAAATAGCATAACCTATAGATAAAATATAAGTCAAAGTTCTACTTAGCCAAAACTAAAGGGCCTCTATATTATCATAAGAATAAAATGCTTGTAGTACCTACATGCCATATTTAGGAAACGACCAAGCACGCCAGTGGAATGAAATGATGCAGACTGGCGCAGGGGCAGAGGGTTGGGGTGCCATTAAAATTTCAAGTTAAAATACTCATGTTTACGCTTAAAAAACCATTATGCATGAACGATATGAATGAAATCATTTGGTATTTTAATTAAATTATCGATATCGTGTCATAAAACCATATAATAATATCAAAATCTATAGAAATAATTGGTTCTTGAACAGGCTTACGTTTGCAATATTTTCATACGAGAACAGACTAATGAGAAATGTAGGAACACAGTTCAGCCATCAGGCGGGCATGTATACACTGGAGGATGGACTGTGTGCTACGTTTTCAGCCACTCTTCTCAGATGAAAGAGATCCACAGAGTGGTAGATCTTGTATCCCTACACGCTCCTATGTCCGTCGTCAGTCGTAGACGGAGATCCCAGATGTTGTCAAAGATTACTGCTTCCTTCTCTACCTGGTCGCTGTCTAGCGAGGACTAGGCTGTTTCAGAGGCGCGTCATACAAAATTGGAATTTAAATTAATAACCAACATATAACTGTAAATATTCTAATGCACCTGCCAAAAAAAGTCACTGACAGTGAATTGAATTGGGAACAGTTTTTATACGCTGTAAGGTTTCGTCAAAAGTATATTGTTTTAACTGATGCGAATGAAATGCTCTAGTATTACACATCCTGTGTAACAGTTACATACTTAAAACAACTTCCGAGTGCCACTTGAAAGACACTTCGATACTGGTCATTAGTGCAGTAGTGGGGAGAACCCCGAGAAAACCCACTGACCTATGGCAGTGTCCGCCACATTTCTCGCATGCGAAGATACGATTTTGAACCAGCCGGTATTCGAACCCGGTTCACCATGGTGGGAGGCGAGAAGCCTGAATGGTTCATCGCGGTGGCTTCTGCTTGTATAAAATTAAGTAATAATGACTGGCTGGTTTTGTTTAGCGATACCTCATATAAAAATATATTATTATAGGCTCTTCACGGTAAAGTGAGCACTTTTTAACGCCCTGCTGAATTTTTCCTTTTGACATATTTCTATGTTCCTATCACTTTTTAATATAAACATTGCCTTATGACAAACAAACGCAGTGTATACTTTTCTTCACTCCCAAAAGTTTATGTCTGAAACTGTAATAAATTATATCTATTAGTGGTTAGTGCCGGTTAGAAGGGCCTTAAAAAGTGCTCACTTTACTGTGAATAGCCTGTAACTAATGTGAACTGAGAGAAATTGCCGTTTTCCCACTTAATACAGTCATTACCACATTCAGCGTCGAAACGTCACAAAATATGCATTGAACCTCAAATTTCATTTGGTTACAACAAACGTACAAAACAGTGAAGTAAATATTAACACATAGTAGGGGAAGAATGTGCTTACAGTTCTCTCTGTGTAGATCTTGGTGTTATAATTACACTTTGCTTACTGATTGCAACACATCTGCGTATTTCCCACAGATTACGAAAAAAAAAAAAAAAAACGACAACACTGGGTGTTGATAATTCCATAATAGAACTCCGTAACTTATAATACAAGGTTTATTAAAATAAAGACACCTGAACGATTCTCAAGACGGCGAATTCGCTTTTGTCTTCAACACAAATTAGTTTCAAGTAGACGATAGTAGCCGCGGGGAGCATCATACTGTTACGATTTATTAAAGTCAAAGTCAGTGCACTTAGCCAAGTTCTTTTAAGGGATGGAGGTCTTAATTAAATGAAAGAGTTATTAATAAATCACTCACTAAAATCACTCCCAATGAACAGTGTATCAAAACCTATTGAATTATTTTTCAAATTATGTCCATGTCTGACAGTTGCCATATTTACAATAAACGAGCAGATATTTACCATAAAGTCCGCATCACACGTCCATGCAGCGTCACCTTAATCTAGTCCACATGCCACCAATCCGGAATGTTCTAGATTGCTCCGAGCGCTCCCATGCACAGTAGCCTTCTACTCGTGGGCAGTGCTGCCACTCACAGTATTTAAAAAAATCCAGATTACCTACTGGGGAAAAAAACCCATATCTTAAAAAGAAAACCCAGATCTCAAATTACCCCTGAAAAAATTCAATTAAAATGTTAAATTACACAAATTTCGGAAACATGTTTCGATTTTCCAAGACTTACTTAACTGTCAAAAATGTTTATTCTCAGTAAAGGTGCTAACAAAACACCTAGAACCACAATATAAAATTCTTATAATTCCATTTATTTTCAGCGGGCGGTGAATTGAATTCTCTCATAATTAATGCCACAGAAATATTTACACCATCTCCATAATAACTTCAGCCACAAAAATTTACAACTTTCAAGCGAGATGAACAAACACAAAAGGAGGGAAAATAAAATCCATAACAATGTAACGGCTGCGTTTTGCATTATCAGTATTCAAATGAAACGTTAGAAAATCACATGCCAACCCAAATATTTTTATTCAAACGCATGATAATTTATTACTGCTGATATTTTATCTTTCATTTATTGCTATGACATACTAATTTCTATGCGTCTCAAAATAATTACTTTTCTAAATTTTTGCATTAAGAATATTGTGCTTAAATGTTTTATGTATATAAAGAGTTTCAATTGTTTATTGTTATGTGGTATTTGGTTGACAGCCATAATTGTTGGAGACTGAGGCCCGTTGCCAGGGGCAACGCAATCTGTTGATTGCACGAGGAAGCAGCCACCTTGTGATTGGTCACTACGTAGCGTCACTGTTAAGCTACGTTATTGCTAGAGAGGAGAAGAGAGAGTACAACTGCGATGTAAGGTGTTACGGCCCCGATAAGATTTTAAATGCAGATATTAGGGCAGTCCGCAAGTGATTTTGTATATTTTGCCAGACCAAGAGAAGGTTGTCGGGGTGCCGGCAAGATAAGAAGAGGGTCTGAGGCGCTAATATTGCTCTATTAAATTTAGTTTGGATATCCTTCCGCGACATTCCGAATGGTACTATTTTGGACTGTATCTCGCTGTGCCATAGCCCATTGGCTAGAATATTAGGGAAGGATATTCGTCCGGAAGAGAATCACCTCATCCCATGACTGTACCCGATCTGCCTGATGCAGAGTGTTCATATGAGACGTCCCGATCTTCACGTATAAAGTCAGTAAGAAATTAAAATAAGAAGGTCGCCGATTATTTTGGAAAGTAGCTTAAGGTAGACGCCTTTTTTCCTGCCATAAGATGGCGGTGTTTGAACTTTGTTTTACAAGTCAATGCCCTAAATTACTAGCCCTGTTCCCAGTTTGCTCGGTGCCAGCTTAAATTAATAAATATACTTTTTAAAGAAGATTTCATTTATTTGTTTCTAAAAAGGGCTGAGAACTTATTAAATTACGTTTCGTACCAACTCACAGGGTTGCTTCCGTCACTGCCACTTAAAATGCATGCATGCCACCAGAAGATTATTAATAACACTGCTACCTAGTTTAACTATTTTTCAAACAACTGAATGTCTAATATTGGCCAGATACAAGCAGTTTTTAATAAAGATTAAATATTATAATCTTCTTCTGGACTCCATTCTTGTAGTTAGTTACTTCCGAATCTGTTAAGCTACTAAGCTTGACTAAAGTGCTATGTCCGTATGGTATTCTAGCCTTCTACTGAATTGGTGTACGACTATCATCCTGGTAAGAAATTGGTATTTAGCATAAAAGTTGTGGTTTATGCTCACTGGTGTAACTGGAAAGAGTCATCTCGAAACTATAAGCTAGCTTGGCGCATGTATGTGAGTGTGTGGAATGCAGGTTGAACATCACAGCACCATTACACTAACTTTACTTAAATAATCTATTAACACCCCAGTTCACACACTACAAGAAATTGAAAAAAATTGTACCAAAGACTACATAACACTTTACGAAGACGGTAACAGAATATAATTTGCATTCTAAACTAACAGTTACTGATGTTGCCAACGTGCTAATATTGTAAATGTCGCAAAGAACCAATCGGAACACCAAACTCAAACCACAATACAATCATGTGTATTTTTATTTATTATGTTCTATCGATTGTTACTGTTTGTAAAGTTATTGAAATAAATTTAGATTGCATATATGAACAGCAGTTAAGAATTTAAGATTTTATTGTAAAAACCCAGATTTGTTCAGATTGTGATATTACAAATTCTAAAACCCCAGACCTGGCGGGAAAACCATGGGTGGCAGCACTGCTGGTGTGGTGCTAAGCCACGCCCACACTGCAGAAAGGCTCGTTGCCGCCATCTTGCAACCTCCGTCGACGTCCGTCTTCACCACTGACATACATCGTTGGCCATAACCCACACACTGCTCCAGACTGTTCACGATAAAGTGATCACTTTTGAAATCAACCTTAGATAAATGTTACTGCCCCTCCCTGCATATGTTTTAACTGGCGCGCTGAGTGACATGCGTCCAGTAAAGTTGGCAACGATGGATGGGAAGTAATTCCGTATCTTAAAGTCGAATAAAGAGTGCTAGGTAACCATTTCTGATAAGTCAAATTATTTAATTCGCTTTATGTTTTTATATACAATGAAATGTAAAAATGATCAGATTCGTTAAATACTTTCTTTCATACTGTTTTCACAATTTCACTTGGCCTACGCATGAGCGGTAAAGCAAGCACTTTTGAGACCTAGTTTTTTTCCTATCAGCCATTTTTTATCCTTCCGCCACTTTTTAAAACAAATATTGCCACGTACGCCTAAGTAATAAACACAGTGTATATATTACCGGGCTCGAAAGTTAACGTCTAAGGCTGCAAAATTTACGTTCATTGACTATTTTTTCAAACGAGAGAGCTTCAAAAAGAGCTCACTTTATCGCGGATAGCCTATACACATTTTAATATGGCCTCCGGTAGACTAGATAAGTCGATTAGGCGATTGTGTTCGCTATTCTTCAGCGACTTTTCACTTATACCTTCACACGTATATACTCGATAGGAATACAGCCTAGAAGTAATAATTAGATTAGTGAGACAGATTTTCCCTGAATGGCCGGAAAATTTCAAGAATAATTTCATATATATTGCATTAACCTAATGAGTTAGTGTCATCGTTAGATACACGATCGTTGATGCCTTAACGATCACGTCAATGGAAGTCTTTCAATAATGATGGACAGTGACGTTAATATCAGGTTGACCTCTGTGTCATAAGCGACAGTTTTAGGAACGTCTTCACTGGTAACGATTACACAAGATATGTACTTATTTTCAGCGAGATATTTTATGGCCGGCCATATACAGATACACGTTCTATCTACAAATCACTCTAGTACACAAGGCCTTCTCCTGTGCCTGTTTTCGAACTTGACTCTTGTTTACAGCCAACGTGTGGCATTTGTTAACGCGAGCTCAGTCGAATAAAACCTAATATTTTACTTTGAGGGTATAAAAAGTTACGATGGATATCAATTTTATTAGGCACCCATTTTTTGTAAGACTTCGCAACTATTCATTCGCGAGGATTTTTCTTCTGCTGTCTGCAGTTTATGTTTCAAGCTTCGTATTATAAGTTACATTATGTTTTGTTACATATTACTATCAACTTCCACTTGTAATTGTCGTGTATGTTGGCTTTATTGGGTATAATAATTCTGATTTGGCATATGGGAAAGCTATAGGCCTACTCGAAGTTACAAACTTCAATACACAGTATACCAGCGAACGATGGCATCCGATGTAATAATACTCGTTCGTGCTTGTCATACGCACAGTGTCTCTTTCAACTGTTACATAACTTTGGAAATGTGAAAATTACGAAATGGGAACCAGCGCCTGTCAACTTTGTTTGACCTGGCTGTTAATATTCGTGTAGCCAAATGTCGTAAATAAGAAGACCTATTGCTTACTCTTGTCACAAAATGAGGTCAGTTCCATCTGTGACGACTTTTACGGGGGTCATCATTAAGTTTAAAACTGGAGGAAAGTGAACAAGAAATAAATTAAGATAACTGGTTCTCTGGTTTACGACTGCGGCAGTGAACATCTCGCCTCTTGCGGCCCACGAGAGAACTATCTAAGCCACGAACCTCTTTTTTTTTTTTATTTGGCAGTGAACTGCTGGATTCCCAGGATCCTCTGGCGGTCCCGTTACAATCCAATTCGCAAAACCGTTCGCTGTTGGCAAGCTGTTGAAAAGGCGAGATTCAAAAACCGTAAATGAGCCTCTCTCTCCGACATGTTGAAGAAATTCGCAACGCAACACAGCAGTAAAAAAGTAATAACCAGCTTCTTCGGCAGAATACTTACTTGTCGAGCCGAGATCCGGACAAAATACTATTCATTCGGTTATTTATTTTCTCTGCGAAGGAACCATTGTAATGGTCTTGGGGCTGTCGGGATTCTGAACAATTACCAAGAACAAGTCTACGTGATAGGTACAAGGATTGCGGGAAGTTTACACAGAAGAAAAATCAACAGAGAGAGAAAAGTGACAACAGAACGATATTGTGAGCGGGCATCGTGCTAGCGACAATAAAGCGTCTGTACAGGCAACTAAATGATCTGTCTGTTGGGAACCGACCTGATATTCTCTAAGTTGTTCTGTTGAAGGAGCTCTCTGTCCTGTAGGAGGAACTAAATGCTCTGCTGTAGGAAATATATTCATAGTTGTTAATACAGTCACAGACAAAACGACAAAATTGAGTTCGGTTTCTTTCACTACCTACATTAACTATATTTAGATGGTACCAAAAATCAATCTGATTGCTGCTGCTATGTCTGTGGGTAACGGGTATAGTAATTTGATTCCTACGACTTTTTAGAGCAGTGCTGCCAAGTACATTATGAATATGCGCCAATGTTTCCACACAGACGCATCATTATTCCATTGTGTTTTTAATATTTTTTCTTCTTAACTATTTGTATACTTTACCTACACCTTTTGATTTATACATTCACTTTGATCAATGTGTAAATGTTGCTGTCCATTCGTCAATTTATTTTAATTTGTTGTTGCATTCAATTTTCACTACATGTAAGTTATTATTATAGATATGTTTATTTATTTTAATGAGCTAAGATTCAATATGTTGTTTTCCTCTCAGGTGCTTTATAGGTTATGCATATTTATATTTATGATTGGTAATGCGGATTATGAAACATAATTTGGTGTTTGTTATTGTAGAACAATATTATTGTGCTATTGTAGTTTTAGTTTTTTTAAACATCGCCTTGTCTCTAGTCCTGCTCAAGATATGTACATTATATGAAATCACTGATATTTTTCACATTTACTACTTTTTGAACTATCGTATTTCTGTTTCGCCTCTTGTTAATGTAAGTATTTTTCTTATTATTTATGTTTATGTATGTGCACACTGAGTTATACCTCGTTAAGTGTAAGAGAAGATATTGAAGCCTTAACTTCGCCAGTATAAATACAGTCGAAATAAATAATAAATAAATAAATAAGTATTTTTTCTCAATATGCCACTCACAGTCTTCAAGATGTATGCATTCAGATAAGATATACGTGTGATGATATCATAGTTACACAAAAAAGTCAGGTGAGAACTGATTTAAACAAAGATATCTCAACAGATTTTGAACACTTTATAGCCAAGAAGAAATACCACACTTCTAGTATGTAGTACGTTAAGCTTTGCTGATTCCACGACTCCATAGTGCCGGTATTTGCATGATTACGTCGCATGTAATATTTTGTACCACGTTGAGTTGTGTAAGTTTGATATAGAATGACATTTTATAATATTTAAATATATAGGGGAGGAAATATGATAGAGTGCGTGCCCAAGGTGCGCAGTAAACACTTCCCGTGTCCCAACACCGGACTACTTTCCGCCAGTACGTCTGCCTGCCATAAACGACATGGGTAGAATCTTATCATTTGAACACTGTTTACACAAACAAGTACTTTGAGATATTTATATACTTCCTGTAACAAATTTTAATTTCAACTAGCGACCCGACCCGGCCTCGCTCAGGTGTCATTTACAAGTATGGCGTTGTTTATGTTTACAGCAAGTATACACACTAAATGCTTAAGGTAACTAACAAAGGATTAATATTGTGTTCTTCAAAATTCTTCGTAAGCCAACACCCATTTTTAAAAAGACAAAAATCGTTACTGTGGGTCATCAATATATGCTGTCGCGGACTTTTTGTACACCTTTTTGAGGTCTGCAATTCCGTTATCCATTAATTTGGTGTATCTCTTATGGTTTAGTCAGCGAAAGCTGTGGAAGCGCCAGAAAATTGGCTTTTTATATTTATCTACCATCCTTTTATTAAATATTAATGTATTATATACCCTAGCCTTCCTCAAGAAATACTCTAAATATTGATGAAAACAGCATCAAAATCCATTAAGGCGTTTAGAAGCCTTATCCGAATACACAGACACACGCGGGCAAGCGACTTTGTTTTATACTAAGTATAGATTAGATTAAAGTCAAACTGATAAAATATTTTATTCATATGAAAGGACCCGTCGTTTGCCAATTAGTATACAAACTAACACGTTCATCACTGTATACGATGTGACTATATCGGTTGTCTGGTGTGCGATTGGCCAATGTCGCGTACATGCACAGAAGACGACACATCATCTTGCCTTCCCAGTACGCGGCCCGTTATACTCTCTTGATTACATTTTAGTTTGAGTTTGACACAATGGACCGAATACACTGAATCCTTCTTGAGTAACGGTGAATGCTAGTTGAGAAGCGACCTGTACGTGGTTCCAACATTGGCTACTACCTATGCGACCTATACGTGGTTCCAACATTAGCAACTACCTATGCGACGTGTACGTGATTCCAACATTGGCAGCTAACTATGCGACCTGTACGTGGTTCCAACATTGGCTACTACCTATGCGACCTGTACGTGGTTACAACATTGGCAGCTATCTATGCGACCTGTACGTGGTTCTAACATTGGCTACTTCCTATGCGACGTGTACGTGATTCCAACATTGGCAGATACCTATGCGACCTATACGTGATTCCAACATTGGCTACTACCTATGCGACCTGTACGTGGTTCCAACATTAGCAACTACCTATGCGACGTGTACGTGATTCCAACATTGGCAGCTATCTATGCGACCTGTACGAGGTTCCAACATTGGCAGCTATCTATGCGACCTGTACGTGGTTCCAACATTGGCTACTACCTATGCGACTTGTACGTGATTCCAACATTGGCAACTACCTATGCGACCTGTACGTGGTTACAACATTGGCAGCTATCTATGCGACCTATACGTGGTTCCAACACTGGCTACTACCTATGCGACGTGTACGTGATTCCAACATTGACATGTATCTATGCGAAATGTACGTGGTTCCAACATTGGCTACTACCTATGCGACATGTACGTGGTACCAACATTGGCAACTACCTATGCGTCCTGTACGTGGTTCTAACATTGGCTACTACCTATGCGACCTGTACGTGGTTCCAACATTGGCTACTTCCTATGCGACGTGTACGTGATTCCAACATTGACAGATACCTATGCGACCTATACGTGATTCTAATATTGGCTACTACCTATGCGAAGTGTACGTAACTACAACATTGGCTACTACCTATGCGACCTGTACGTGGTTCCAACATTGGCTACTACCTATGCGACTTGTACGTGGTTCCAACATTGGCTACTACCTATGCGACTTGTACGTGGTTCCAACATTGGCTACTACCTATGCGACCTGTACGTGGTTCCAACATTGGCTACTACCTATGCGACGTGTACGTGGTTCCAACAATGCAGCTACCTATGCGACTTGTACGTGGTTCCAACATTGGCAGCTAACTATGAGACCAGTATGTGGTTCCAACATTGACTACTACCTATGCGACTTGTACGTGGTTCCAACATTGGCTACTAACTATGCGACCTGTACGTGGTTCCAACATTGGCAACTACCTATGCGACCTGTACATGGTTCCAACATTGGCAACTGTCTATGCGACCTGAATGTGGTTCCAACATTGGCTACTACCTATGCGACTTGTACGTGGTTCCAACATTGGCTACTACCTATGCGACTTGTACGTGGTTCCAACATTGGCTACTACCTATGCGACTTGTACGTGGTTCCAACATTGGCTACTACCTATGCGACCTGTACGTGGTTCCAACATTGGCTACTACCTATGCGACTTGTACGTGGTTCCAACATTGGCTACTACCTATGCGACGTGTACGTGGTTCCAACAATGCAGCTACCTATGCGACTTGTACGTGGTTCCAACATTGGCAGCTAACTATGAGACCAGTATGTGGTTCCAACATTGACTACTATCTATGCGACTTGTACGTGGTCCCAACATTGGCAGCTACCTATGCGACCTGTACGTGGTTCCAACATTGGCAAGTATCTATGCGACCTGTACGTGATTCCAACATTGGCTACTACCTATGCGACGTGTACGTGGTTCCAACATTGGCACCTATATATGCGACCTGTACGTGGTTCCAACATTGGCAACTACCTATGCGTCCTGTACGTGGTTCCAACATTGACTACTACCTATGCGACGTGTACGTGATTCCAACATTGGCAGTTACCTATGCGACCTGTACGTGGTTCGACCATTGGCTAATACCTATGCGACTTGTACGTGGTTCCAACATTGGCTACTACCTATGCGACCTATACGTGGTTCCAAACATTGGCTACTACCTATGCGACTTGTACGTGAATCCAACATTGGCTACTTCCTATGCGACCTGAACGTGGTTCCAACATTGGCTACTACCTATGCGACCTGTACGTGGTACCAACATTGGCTACTACCTATGCGTCCTGTACGTGGTTCCAACATTGGCTACTACCTATGCGACTTGTACGTGAATCCAACATTGGCTACTTCCTATGCGACCTGAACGTGGTTCCAACATTGGCTACTACCTATGCGACGTGTACGTGATTCCAACATTGGCAGATACCTATGCAACCTATACGTGGTTCCAACATTGGCTACTACCTATGCGACCTGTACGAGGTTCCAACATTGGCTACTACCTATGCGACCTGTACGTGGTTCCAACATTGGCTACTACCTATGCGACCTGTACGTGGTTCCAACATTGGCTACTACCTATGCGACCTGTACGTGGTTCCAACATTGGCTACTACCTATGCGACGTATACGTGGTTCCAACATTGGCAATTACCTATGCTACCTGAACGTGGTTCCAACATTGGCTACTACCTATGCGACCTGTACGTGGTTCCAACATTGGCTACTACCTATGCGACCTATACGTGGTTCCAACATTGGCAACTACCTATGCGACAGACTTTTGGAAGCAGTGGGCGAAATTCATGAAGTCTACCTGTTTTTTTTTTTACGTGCTAGGTAAACGTGAAAGTAGAGAAGCGAAATAACGTAACTGTTTTTTTACGGTATCTTGTTTACCCGAAACTCACGCGGTTACGTTTGTTACATAACATCAAAGCCAAATATTGTTCCGACATTCCTTTGCGCCTGACTGGGTTGTTTTCACTCATAATTGTGTAGCTATTAAACACATTTTTTATACCGCCACAAGAAAACGGCCCCATTATAAGTAAAAGAATTCACAGGCACTCTATAGCCACGTGGAAGACTTCCGTATTACACGTGGATACAACCTGCAGAAAGCATGAGAAATAAACTGACTGCTGTTGTCTTTATTAATCTGCGATTACTACAGATGCATGCAGTTAAGTATGTTAGATGCCAAAAATATAAATAATCTTACATTTGCACCAAACATTATTCAACTTAATTCATCATATATTTAAAGTTTTTTTTAATGCATCAACTGTTATTTACTGATTACATATATGTCAAGCGGTAGCCCACAGCATTCCTTTACGCTGTAAACCTTTTTTCATTCGTACGACTTAGTTAGTATTTATTATTATGACTCGAGTAAAAAAAAAATTGGATTTGTCATTACATTTATTAAAAAATTTCAAGTGAAATTTTCTTATTCGAGGAAAATGTCATCACGTACAAGCTGAACAATGTTTGGTACAATTAAAAAATAATACATTTTTTGGTGTCAAACTGTTATGTAACAGGGTTCAGGTGACTGACTTCCTGGGCAAGAATACATATGATTTTCGGCATTTTCTTTTAATACTTGCAAACTTGCTTAACTTGCAAACAAAGTCTGTTCTTCCACACAAGTCACCACAGAATATTAACAAAGTTGAGTGGAGGCTGTTCACCATAAACTGAGCATTTTTGGAAGCCCCGCTTCAGGTTGAAGTGAAGCAACTGCCTATGGCGCACTGCACCCGACTATACAACGTGAAGAACTGCCTATGGCGCACTGCACCCGACTATACAACGTGAAGAACTGCCTATGGCGCACTGCACCCGACTATACTACATGAAGAACTGCCTATGGCGCACTGCACCCGACTATACATCGTGAAGAACTGCCTATGGAGCACTGCACGCGACTATACAACGTGAAGAACTGCCTATGGAGCACTGCACCCGACTATACAACGTGAAGAACTGCCTATGGAGCACTGCACCCGACTATACAACGTGAAGAACTCGTTAAAAAAGTAGTACAAACACCATAAAAATTGTCAGAAAAGTGCGAGTTGTACTGTATATGGAAGAAGAATGTATATATTTCGCAACAGTATAGAATATTTTATTAAAAAATAATTTAAAATGTAAAAAAAATCCATTAAAATAGCCTGTATTTTTTAACAAACTTTAAACGTATTTCCATTATGGATGCTTCTGAAAGCAGAATTTGCAAGAAAATCTTCTTCAAGAAAGATCGTCATAATATTAACTGTGACAATGTGAAATAAAATCATAGTAATAAAGTATCATATCAATTTAATAATTAACTTTATTTACGTCAGTTTCAGGCATAAATGTTTGCGACAAATGGAGACATAAAATCAACTAAAAATATTATTTCCTACATTATTATTACAATTTTCTTACATGCAATCATAGTAAATATTATGATGATCTTTCATCAAGAAGATTTGATTGTAAATTCTGCTTTCTGAAGTTTCCAGAATGGATATGCGCTTAAATTTGGTTAAAAATGTGGACTCTATTGAACGATTAACTTTTTACATTTAAAAAGTGGAATTTAGTAAAGTATTTTATAATTTTGCATACTATATATACTCTTCTTTCATATACAGCATAAATTGCACTTTTCTGACAATTTTCATGGTATATGTACTATTTTCTATGAGTTCTTCACACTATATAGTCGAGTGTAGTGCTCCATAGGCAGTTGCTTTACTTCAACCTTAAGATCAACTTGCATGCATGTGTTATGCATTCTTCCACCAGATGTGAAATTAACATAGCCGTGGGGAGGGCTGATCAGTTGGCTATGTTCATACGTCGGTCAACTGAAACTTTGAAATTATTACAATAGTAAAAATTAAACAAATTTTTTTATTCTTACACCTGCATGCGGTGAGAAAAAATAACAGAAATCAAAACAAACTATTTCAGTAGACACAAATGTTAACCTTACACTTATAATTTAATGTTAAGACGTGGAACTACTTTCCCTCCATCGTTGCCAAGTTGACAGCGCGCATGCCACTCAGTATGCAGGTATAGGCAGAGTCATTTTTCAAAGGTTCATTTCAAAAGTACTCAATTAACCGTGAGTTGCCTATAAACATACGACGACGAAGATATGAACTGGCATCTCGTAACTCACCGACCTGCGCCAATTGCCGCTTCTCTGGTTTCTCTTCACGTTTGCTACTAGATTGCGCAGAGGTGGGACTTTCGTGGTCAACAATAAATTTGATGTGTTGGTAGGCAATAACGTGTTTGTTAGTCGCAGCAGAAATGTTACAGTGTTAGCAGGGATACTTGTTAGTTGGGCTCTAGTAGGTAGTCTCGTCGACAACATGGTTCGTAGAGGAATGAGCCAAGGCCTTGTGTGATTTTGGACAACCCTTGAAAACCTAAATTAGGATGGTCAGGCCAGGAATCGAGCAATGAGTCCTCTTGGATTCGATTTGAGTGTGTGATCGCTACGTCACTCGGTCAGTGTTGACTTGAGCACACGTACCACAGATATAACATTTGACAACACAAGCCAAGGCTTCAAGATTTCACGTTGCATAAAGGTTTTTTTTTTCTGGAATCATGATGTGCAACATTTAGTTGTTTGTAATAAACAGGTTATGTAATAAATCTCCAATTACTTAGGAATATTCCTCCTGAATTAGTTAGTAGCATAATGCAAGGACACAAGCACAGAAAATATGGCGTCGTGACCAGACAGAATGTGACCACTTCAAACACGCAAGCCCGCATGCACAGAATATAACGGATGTAGTTCTGGAGTCACAGCAAAATAACTTACTCTGGATGCTTTTGCTAACTAAATATTTGATGGCAGCCAATAAATAAGTTTTCATTTAACAAATACGTTAGGGAGCGCTAAACGGCTTTATACTTGTCAATATACGTGGTATCGTGCACCGTGATTTTTTTTTATATTTATCAACAACAAAATTTCGCCTTGGAAACCATCACCGAAAAAACGAATAGTGCCAGACGATGCCGCTGGTTGGTGGATTTTCTCAGGGATTTCCCGTCATTCCGGAGCTGCTCCATACCTCGCTTTACCCTCATCGGCTCTCAAGACTTCGACGTTAACAGCCGCCCAAACCCCTCCATTCCATTCCACTAACAAATGTTTATTTTTCAGTGAAGGGTCAATGCGTGTCTCCGTAAACTGAAACCAAGTTGAAGACACGAGTGAGTGAAGAGATTTGGGCAGCTCTTAACAGCGAGGTCTTGATAGCCGATGAGGGTGATTGAAGTGAATATGGAACGGCGGCGGAATGAAGGGGCGGGGGAAACGGGAGATCCCCGAGAAAACCCGCCGACCAACGGCACCATCCGGCACGATTCCCACTTGCGAAAATCCGGTGACCCGGCCGGGGATTGAAGCCGGTTCGCCTTGGTGGGAGGCGAACAGGCTAACCGCTCAGCCTCCGTGGCCCCTTGAAGACACGAGTTCAAGGAAACTACAGGATGAAGGCCCTTACACAATTAGAAACTTTAACATTTGACTTAACTATTTGACTTTAAGTTTGCTTTCCGACATGTAATTTTTCTTATGGAGCTTGACACAATGGAACTGTCAAGCACTCTTGACTTTACGATTTCGAAAAGTTGAAATTTAAAGACAAAGTCAAGCAGCCATTTTGCCGAGAATGTAATAGAGGTTATGAGGAAAGTGCGTTATTTTATTGTAGTGCGATTTTAATCTCAGTATATTAAACAAAGTTCGTGTTAGATTAAATAAATGTCAAACAAATATAATTTGAAGAGAAAATATATGAATTGTCATATTTTAATATATTAAACAAATGAGTTTTCTGTTTTAAAATAAAATTATAATATAAATGTTAAGTCTATTTTTAAAAAAAGTTACGTAAAATGCATTCATGGACATTATCATAATTATTTTCATAACAAGATACTGTCTAAACTCAGACTTTACAAAGCTGCTCGCAGAACCGATGTTCATCTGTGTGAACTCTGACTTTACAATATTGTGATGTGTATTATATTAGTTGTTTCGCCAAGGGAAAGGAAACGTAAAGTTTTCAATTGTTTAAGAAGCTTGAGGCATGGGAAGAATTCGCCTTGAAGAAGTAGATTGAGGGTTGAAGGAAGGGAACTGGCAGCGTGATGTAGCAGGACACTGGCCGGGTCTCGCACGAGTGCTCAATACACTAGGCGTGCGTGAGTGCATGCGTGAGTTCAGTGAGTTCAGTGAGTTGACGACGCTGCTTCTGCCGAGATTAACGGTACTCGGAAGTTCCGCACGAGCAGTCGTGAGTCCACTATCTGCCTGCACAATGTGTATACCTAGTATTTTTACAGTTACTTACAAGTTTACTGAAGCCCTGCTCGAGTTCTACGTGCAGTATATTCCTCCGCCTCATGCAAACAGACCTTCAAGTTGAAGTACAGCAACTCCTATGGAGCATTGCACCCGACTGTACAACGTGAAGAACTCATAAAAAAGTAGTACAGACGCCATTAAAATTGTCAGAAAAGAGCGAGTTGTACTGTATATAGAAGAAGAATGTATATATTTCGCAACAGTATAGAATATTTTATTCAAAATAATTTAAAATGGAAAAAAAAATCCATTAAAATAGCCTGTATTTTTTAACAAACTTTAAACGTATTTCCATTATGGATGCTTCTGTAAGCAGAATTTGCAAGAAAATCTTCTTCAAGAAAGATCGTCATAATATTAACTGTGACAATGTGAAATAAAATCATAGTAATAAAGTATCATATCAATTTAATAATTAACTCTATTTACGTCAGTTTCAGGCATAAATGTTTGCGACAAATGGAGACATAAAATAAACTAAAAATATTATTTCCTACATTATTATTACAATTTTATTACACACAATCATAGTAAACGTGGCGGTTATCCATGACGAAGATTTTCTTGCAAATTATGTTTTCTGAAGCATCTAGAATGTAAATACGCGTATTAAAAAAAAAAAATTATTTTGATGGAAAATTTTTTAAATTTAAAAATTACATTTTAGTAAAATATTTTATAATGTTGCAAAATATATACATTATTTTTTCATTTACAGCATAAATCGCACTTTTATGCCTATATTTATGGTGTCTGTACTACTTTTTTTTATGGGTTCTTCATGCCGTATAGTTGGGTGCAGTGCTCCATAGGCAGTTGCTTTAAACGAGTCTACACCAAGTGACAATGGACCGTATTCGTGCGCCCTCAGTTCGATAATATTCCGTGTAAGAACTATTTCTTACTGGGCATCGCCTACACGGCTATTATTTTACCGTATTTATTCTCATTAGTTAAAAGTGTGATATCGTAATTGATAAAAAAGTAAAAGGAAAAGTTCAACTTAAAACTGAGATACTTTGACGTCAATACAAGTGTAAACTCTTGTGATACATGCAGATATATTAATAAAACAATTAAGCACGTCATGTATGGCGTGATTTTTCAAAGGTTTGATTCAAAAAGTGTGAAGAAACCATGAGTAGACTATAGCATTAATTTTTGGGAAAATGTTAAGCATTTAAATTTATTGTTTTACTGCGTTCAATTTCACACAGCAAAAACTTATTAAGATTTATTGATGTAATAGGTATGTGTGAGAATTTCTCTCATTTATAATTGCTTTAGTTTGGCTATTTCGTCGTTGTTGAAGAAGGGGAAGTGCTTTCCAGGAGTGTAGACAAGAAGGGGGAGGGGGTGGTTGGGAATTCTAACCTCCCGTTTGCCCATTAGTATTAAAATTAATAATCCGTAAATTGTGATAAAATTTTGCAATATCTGTTTACTATCATGCATTTTATTATAACGTGAATAATTTTTTCTAGAATCTGCCCTACTAAGGGATTAGTAGCATATTCAATTATATTTTGTTTTACAAATCATAATCAAATTTCTTGACCTGGCATTAAATATCAAAACCTTGGTCTACATCAAATAAGTGACAACTACAGAAATTTGCATTTCCCCGTGTGGGACTCAACTTACTGAACATAGAGATAATCTTTCATTCATTCCGGTTACACATGTAACGAATCATGTAAGAAAAAATACATTGGATTTCTAAATAACGTAAGATGTTCCCTACGCTTCATAAGGTTGGTTTCTAAATATTGACTCTCAAAATTAAGTTAAGGAAGAATACACAAATTAAAGTGGAGTGGAATGGAGAGATTTGGACGGCTCTCAACATCGAGGTCTTGAGAGCCGATGAAGGTGAATTGAGGTGAGTACGAAGCAGCGCCGAAATGAAGGGGTGAGGAGACGGGATATCCCCGAGAAAGCCCGCCGACCGAATCGTCCGGCACGATTCCCCACATGTGAAAATCCGGGAGAGACTCCGCCGGGAATGGAGCCCGGTTCGCCTAGGTGGAAGCGATTAGTCTAACCATTACACCACCGCGGCCCCACGTAAATCCAAGATAGAAGGAATACTTCCCCCTTGTGAGTATCGCTGACCCTTTCATTTCACCTTAGTCAATGTAACAACCTTCCGAGCCCCCTTGCTAACCCCTTTGAGAAATGTGTGACTACTTAGAGATGGGGAGTATTTCCAATACCTGATATCAGTAACAGGTATTGAGAAGGAACAGGTATATCCGTTCTTAGCTTCTGGAAATACATGATAAAATCCCTCCTGCCTGTTACTGACACTTGTATCACGAATCAGGAACAATCATAAGTAGACGCGCTTGTTACTTGACACTCGTGCGATATCATACCTAACCTACTCGTGTGTCATGTTTCCCTGGTAGGACAATCATAAGTAGACGCGCTTGTTACTTGACACTCGTGCGATATCATACCTAACCTACTCGTGTGTCATTATTTCCCTGGTAGGATAGACGCGCTTGTTACTTGACACTCGTGCGATATCATACCTAACCTACTCGTGTGTCATGTTTCCCTGGTAGGACAATCATAAGTAGACGCGCTTGTTACTTGACACTCGTGCGATATCATACCTAACCTACTCGTGTGTCATTATTTCCCGGGTAGGATAGACGCGCTTGTTACTTGACACTCGTGCGATATCATACCTAACCTACTCGTGTGTCATGTTTCCCTGGTAGGACAATCATAATGCCCGTACTTGCTCTGCAGTGCAAATTCTTCGGTGAGAATGACACTGGAGTCGCATTTTCATATATATATATATAATGATTTTAATACTGTAGACTTTAAAATTGTTTTTAACATTTTCATAAGCTAGTTTAAAGAATCCAACTACCTGAAGGACATGCATAGAGGTAGCGGAAAATATCAGCCCAGTAAATAGATAATAACAGGTGTTCGATAACAACGTGAGATAGTGTAACAACGCGGCCTAGCATACAGCTTACTCATAAAAGGTCTTCTCAATAGCAGGAATCAGTAACAGGTATTGAATAAGAACAGGAACAGCTCCTGAAATGCTGGCTTTGTTCATATATAGACTACGTCGCTGCATGTATCCCACATTATCTGAAGACTACGCTTGATCTCGCCCTCCACAAACAACAATCCATGGAAAAGAAAGCATGAAATTTGCATGAAGTTGCATGACAAATCCAAAATTATATTAACCTAGATTATTCGAATTAGTGTATTGCACCAATTTAACTTGAAACACCAGGCAACACACAATGTCATCTACACTAGAAAGGTAGTAGAAGAAGGCTCAACTGGAAGGAGGTACGACATTGGGGTAAGGTACTCCATATGAACGGCCCTGTGGTAATACCCCTAGAACGACCTTGATATGGGATCAAATGAAAGGGCCTTTGGGGAAGGTATCCAATGAACGACCTGTTTAAATAAACCCTATGAAAGGCCGGGAAGGTAATCCATATGAACGGGCCCTTTTAAGGGACTCCCCTTAACGGCCCCGGGTAAAGGGGGCCCATAACGGGCCCGGAAGGTACTCCCTTTAACGGCCTGGGTAAGGTACTCCACGAACGACCTGTGATTGTTTCTCCTTTGAACGGGTGGAAGGGATCCCATGAACGGGCCGTGGGAAGGAATCCTAAAAACGGCCCTGGGGGAATATCATTTGAAGGCCCTGGGGGAAATTAAACCCTTTAAGCCCTGGGTTAGTATCCCAAAGAACGGCCCCGTTTGGTTTAAAAAGGAAAAACCCTATGAAAAGCCCCTTGGGAAAGGGAGTTTAAAAACGGCCGGGGAAGGGACCCATTTTAATGGGGCCAAAGGGGGTTTTACTCCATATGAACGGCCCTTTGGGAAAGGGATCCAAAAACGTGGGGCAAGTTTGACCCCGGGTTATAACGGGGCCCGGGGAAAAGGAAACCCCTATAACGCCTGGAAAGTACCCAATGAACCCTTTGGGAGCCTTTTGACGGCCTGGGAAATCTCCTTTTAACGGGGGGGAAGGGACCCCCCAAAGAACCCCTTTTATAGCCCCCAATGGGAAAGGCCCTTGGAGGTATCCAAAAAGGGCCCGGGGTAAGGACCTTTTAAAAAGGCCTGGGCAAGGTACTCAAAACGGCCCTGGGGGAAGGGACTCCAAGAAGACCCTGTGATATAGTACCCATAGAACGGCCCCGGGGGGAAGGATCAATAAGGTGGGGCAAGGGACTCCCATGAACGGCCCGTGGTAAGGTATTTCCCTATAACGCCCGGAAAGTATCCCTATGACCCGGCCCGGGAAGTACTCAAAGGGGGCCCTGTGGAAAAAGGGCCCCCCATATAACGGCCCTGGGGGAAACCCCCAAAAACCAAATTTTAAGACCTGTGATATTTGAAATCCATTGAACGCCCTTTGGAGGTTCCAATTTAAGCCCGTTGGAAGGACTCCATATAACGCCCCGGGGGAAAGGGTTTCCCCAAAGGGAAAGCCCCGGAAAGTTTTCCAATGAAAGGGCCTTTGTTTGGGAACCATTGAACGGCCTGGGGGGAAAGGGATCCATATAAAAGGCCTGGGCAAGGGACCCATATGAAAGGCCTGGGGAAAGGGATCAAAAACGGCCCTGGAAAGTATCCCAAAAAAAGGGCCCGGGGAGGTACTCCTATAAAAGGCCCTGGGGAGGATCCAAAGAAGCCTGGAAATACTCCTATGAACGGGCCCCGGGGAAGGTATCAATGAAGGCCCCGGAAGGGATATATTTAAAGGGCCCCGGGGGAAGGGACTCATATGAACGGCCTGGGGAGTACCCAAGCCCTGTGTAAGACTCCATATTTAAAGGGCCCGGGGAAGGGGTCCTATGACCGGCCCGGGGGAAAGGGACTCATTTAACGGCCTGGGTAAGTTTTCCAGAAGCCCTGGTTAGTACTCCATAGAACCCTTTGGGAAGGACCCCCTATGAACCCCCCTTGGGAAGGATCCCTAAACGGGCCCTTTGGAAAAGGGATCCATGAAGCCGGAAGGGATCAAATGACGGGCCCCGGGGAGGTAAGGGTTTTGAAAGGCCCTTTGGAAGGGACCTATGAACGCCTGGTATGTATCTATGAACGGCCTTTTGGGAAGGGGGATCCATTGAAACCCCCCGTTTTGGGGGGTAAAATTTTTTTTTTATATAGTATCCATATACGGCCCCGGGGGAAGGTTTTATTGAACACCCTTGAAGTATCCCTATTGGGAAAGGCCCCGGGGAAGGCCCCAAAGGTTTTAAAAACCCCAAAGAACGACCCGTGATATAGAATCCATATGAAAAGGCCGTGGTAATTACTCCCAAAAAAAGGCCTTGGGGGAAGGATTCCCTTTGAACCCTTTTTAAAAATTTCTAAAATTTAACGGCCGGGGGAATAGGCCTTTTTTTCCCTATAACGGGGGCCCGGGGAAGGGACCCCTAAAGAAAGGGCCCTGTGGAAGGTATCCCTATAAAGGCCCCGGGGAAGGTACCCTATAACGGGCCTTGGAAAGGGACTCCCCAAGAAGGCCCGGGTAAGTATCCAATTTAACGGGCCCCGGGAAGGGACCTATAAAAGGCCCCAAGTAATCCCTATGACGGCCCCTTTAAGGGACCATAAAAAACGGCCCCTTTTGGAAGGTATCCAATGAAAAGGCCCTGGTTTTGTATCATATGAACGGGCCCGGTAAGGTTAAACCATTTGGGAAAAAGGACCCTGGAAAAAGTCTCCATATGACGGGCCCCTTAAAGGGAAACATATAACGCCCTGTTAATATGGGGGTTTTTAACCCGGGCCCCGGGGGAAGGGGACTCAATGACGCCCCGTGAATAGCCCATAAACGGCCCTTTGGGGGAAACTCCATAAAAACGGCCCCCGGGCAAATACTCCAATGAAAGACCCCTTTATATAGTTTCTCCTATGAAAGGCCCTTGGTTAAAGGGAGTCCATTTAACCCGGGCCGGGGAAAATTTTTTTCCCTATGAAAAGGCCCTTGGTTTTTTTTTTTTTTTTTTTTGGTGTCCATATTTAAAAGGCCCAGGGCAAGGTACTCCTATGAACGGGCCCTTTGGGGAAGGTCCCATGAATGACCGTTTATATGTATCCAGAACGGCCTGTGGAAAAAGGGATCCTATAAACCCGGGCCCGGGGGGAAAATATCCAAAGAAGGGCCCTGTGATTTGGGATCCATATAAACGGCCCTGGGGGAAGGTACTCCATATAACGGCCTTTGGGGAGGGACTCCACTTGAAGACCCTGTGATAAGTATCCAATGAACGGCCCCGTGGTAAGGTAGTCCATATAACGGCCCTGGGGGAAAGTACTCCATATGAACGACCCTGTGATATAGTACTCCATATGAACGGCCCTGTGGTAAGGTAGTCCATATGAACGGCCCTGGGCAAGGTACTCCATATGACGGCTGGGGTAAGGTACTCCACATGAACGACCCTGATATAGTACTCCATATGAACGGCCCTGTGGTTTAAGGTTAGTCCATATGAACGGCCCTGGTGGAAGGTACTCCATATGAACGGCCCTGTGGTAGGTACTCCACATGAACGCCCTGGTAAGGTACTCCATATGAACGGCCTGGGTAAGGTACTCCAATGAACGACCCTGTGATATAGTACTCCATATGAACGGCCCTGTGGTAAGGTAGTCCATATAAACGGCCCTGGGGCAAAGTACTCCATATGAACGGCCCTGTGGTAAGGTAGTCCATATAAACGGCCCTGGGGCAAGGTACTCCATATGAACGGCCCTTGGGCAAGGTACTCCACATGAACGACCCTGCGATATAGTACTCCATATGAACGACCTTGTGATATAGTACTCCATATGAACGGCCCTGTGGTAAGGTAGTACATATGAGCGGCCCTGTGATATGGTACTCACATGAACGCCCTGTGGTAAGGGAGTTCATATGACGGCCCTGGGGCAAGGTACTCGATATGAACGGCCCTGGGGCAAGATACACCATATGAACGACCCTGTGATATAGTACTCCATATGAACGGCCCTGTGGTAAGGTACCCATATGATCGGCCCTGTGGTAAGGTAGTCCATATGAACGGCCCTGTGGTAAGGTAGTCCATATGAACGACCCTGTGATATGGTACTCAACATGATCGGCAGTGGGGTAAGGTACTCCACATGAACGACCCTGCGATTAGTACCATATGAACGGCCCTTTTTTAAGGTAGTCCATATGAACGACCCTGTAATATAGTACTCCATATGAACGGCCATGGGGCAAGGTACTCCACATGAACGACCCTGTGATATAGTACTCCATATGAACGGCCCTGTGGTAAGGTACTCCATATGAACGGCAATTGGGCAAATTACTCCACATGAATGACCTGTGATATAGTACTCCATATGAACGGCCCTGTGGTAAGTAGTCCATATAAACGGCCTGGGGCATGTACTCCATATGAACGGCCCTGTGGTAAGGTAGTCCATATAAACGGCCCTGGGGCAAGGTACTCCATATGAGCGGCCCTGTGGTAAAGTAGTCCATATAAACGGCCCTGGGGCAAGGTACTCCATATGAACGGCCCTTGGGCAGGTACTCCACATGAATGACCTTGTGATATAGTACTCCATATGAACGGCCCTGTGGTAAGGTAGTCCATATAAACGGCCCTGGGGAAAAGTACTCCATATGAACGGCCCTGTGGTAAGGTAGTCCATATAAACGGCCCTGGGGCAAGGTACTCCATATGAACGGCCCTTGGCAAGGTACTCCACATGAATGACCCTGTGATATAGTACTCCATATGAACGGACCTGGGGCAAGGTACTCCTAACATTGAACGACCCTGTGGCAAGGTACTCCATATGAACGACCCTGTGATATAGGGAAATCCATATGAACGGCCCTTGGGCAAGGTACTCCACATGAAGACCCTGTGATATAGTACTCCATATAACGGCCCTGGGGCAAGGTACTTCACATGAACGACCCTGGGGCAAGGTACTCCATATGAACGACCCTGTGAGTAAGTACTCCATATGAACGGCCCTGTGGTAAGGTAGTCCATATAAACGGCCCTGGGGCAAGGTACTCCATATGAAGGCCCTGTGGTAGGTACCCATACGAACGGCCCTGTGGTAAGGAACTCCAAATGAACGGCCCTGTGGCAAGGTTGTCCATATGAACGGCCTTGGGGCAAGGTACTCCACATGAATGACCCTGTGATATAGTACTCCATATGAACGGCCCTGGGGCAAGGTACTCCACACGAATGACACTGTGATATAGTACTCCATATGAATGATCCTGTGATATAGTACTCCATATGAACGGCACTGTGGTAAGGTACCCCATATGAACGGCCCTGTGGTAAGGAACTCCATATGAACGGCCCTGTGGCAAGGTTGTCCATATGAACGGCCTTGGGGCAAGGTACTCCATATGAACGGCCCTGTGGTAAGGTACTCCATATGAACGGCCCTGTGGTAAGGTTGTCCATATGAACGGCCCTGTGGTAAGATACTCCACATGAACGACCCTGTGATATAGTACTCCATATGAACGGCCCTGGGGCAAGATACTCCACACGAACGACCCTGGGGCAAGGTACTCCATATGTACGACCCTGTGATATAGTACTCCATATGAACGGCCCTGTGGTAAGGTACTCCATATGAACGGCATTTACGCAAGGTACTCCACATGATTGATCCTGTGGTATAGTACTCCATATGAACGCTCCTGTGGTAAGGTAGTCCATATAAACGGCCCTGGGGCAAGGTACTCCATATGAACGGCCCTGGGGGAAGGTACTCCACATGAATGACCCTGTGATATGGTACTCCATAAGAACGGCCCTGTGGTAAGGTTGTCCTTATGAACGACCCTGTGATATAGTACTCCATATGAACGGCCCTGTGGTAAGGTTGTCCATATGAACGGCCCTGTGTTAAGGTAGTCCATATGAACGGCCCTGTGTTAAGGTACTCCATATGAACGGCCCTGTGGTAAGGTACTCCACATGAATGACACTGTGATATAGTACTCCTTATGAACGGCCCTGGGGCAAGGTACTCCACATGAATGACCCTGTGATATAGTACTCCATATGAATGACCCTGTGATATAGTACTCCATATGAACGGCCCTGTATTAAGGTACTCCATATGAACGGCCCTGTGGCAAGGTTGTCCATATGAACGGCCTTGGGGTAAGGTACTCCATATGAACGGCCCTGGGGTAAGGTACTCCATATGAACGACCCTGTGATATAGTACTCCATATGAACGGCCCTGTGGTAAGGTACTCCATATGAACGGCCCTGGGGTAAGGTACTCCATATGAACGCCCTGTGTTAAGGTATTCCATATGAACGGCCCTGTGATATGGTACTCAACATGAACGGCCCTGTGGTAAGGTACTCCACATGAACGACCCTGTGATATAGTACTCCATATGAACGGCCCTGTGGTAAGGTAGTCCATATGAACGACCCTGTGATATAGTACTCCACATGAACGGCCCTGGGGCAAGGTACTCCATATGAACGGCCCTGTGGTAAGGTAGTCCATATGAACGACCCTGTGATATAGTACTCCACATGAACGGCCCTGTGGTAAGGTACTCCACATGAACGACCCTGTGATATAGTACTCCATATGAACGGCCCTGTGGTAAGGTAGTCCATATGAACGACCCTGTGATATGGTACTCAATATGAACGGCCCTGGGGCAAGGTACTCCATATGAACGACCCTGTGATATAGTACTCAATATGAACGGCCCTGGGGTAAGGTACTCCATATGAACGACCCTGTGATATAGTACTCCATATGAACGGCCCTGTGTTAAGGTACTCCATATGAACGACCCTGTGATATAGTACTCAATATGAACGGCCCTGGGGCAAGGTACTCCATATGAACGACCCTGTGATATAGTACTCCACATGAACGGCCCTGGGGTAAGGTACTCCATATGAACGACCCTGTGATATAGTACTCCATATGAACGGCCCTGTGGTAAGGTATTCCATATGAACGACCCTGTGATATAGTACTCCACATGAATGACCCTGTGATATAGTACTCCATATGAACGGCCTTGGGGCAAGGTACTCCATATGAACGGCCCTGTGATATGGTACTCAACATGATCGGCCTTGGTTAAGGTACTCCACATGAACGGCCCTGTGGTAAGGTAGTCCAATGAACGACCCTGTGATATGGTACTCAACATGAACGGCCCTGGGGCAAGGTACTCCACATGAAACGACCCTGTGTATAGTACTCCATATGAACGGCCCTGTGGTAAGGTACTCCCCATGAACGGCATTTGGGCAAGGTACTCACATGAACGACCCTGTGTAATAGTATCCATATGAAACGGCCCTGTGGTAAGGTAGTCCATATAAACGGCCCTGTTGGTAAGGTACTCCATATGAACGGCCCTGTGGTAAGGTAGTCCATATAAACGACCCTGTGATATAGTACTCCATATGAACGGCCCTGGGGCAAGGTACACCATATGAACGACCCTGTGATATAGTACTCCATATGAACGGCCCTGTGGTAAGGTAGTCCATATGAACGACCCTGTGATATGGTACTCAACATTAACGGCCCTGGGGCAAGGTACTCCACATGAACGACCCTGTGATATAGTACTCCATATGAACGGCCCTGGGGCAAGTACTCCATATGAACGGCCCTGGGGCAAGGTACTCCATATGAACGGACCCTGTGTAAGGTAGTCCATATAAACGGCCCTGGGGCAAGGTACTCCATATGAACGCCCTTGGGCAAGGTACTCCACATGAATGACCCTGTGATATAGTACTCCATATGAACGGCCCTGTGGTAAGGTAGTCCATATGAACGGCCCTGTGGGTAAGGTAGTCCATATGAACGGCCCTGGGGCAAGGTACCCCTTATGAACGGCCCTGTGGTATAGTACTCCATATGAACGGCCCTGTGGTAAGGTACTCCACATGAATGACACTGTGATATAGTACTAAATATGAATGACCCTGTGATATAGTACTCCATATGAACGGCCCTGTGGTAAGGTAGTCCATATGAACGACCCTGTGGCAAGGTACTCGATATGAACGGACCTGGGGCAAGGTACACCAATGAACGACCCTGTGATATAGTACTCCATATGAACGGCCCTGTGGTAAGGTAGTCCATATGAACGGCCCTGGGGCAAGGTACTCGATATGAACGGCCTGGGGTAAGGTACTCCACATGAACGACCCTGTGATATAGTACTCCATATGAACGGCCCTGTGGTAAGGTACCCCATATGAACGGCCCTGTGGTAAGGTAGTCCATATGAACGGCCCTGTGGTAAGGTAGTCCATATGAATGACCCTGTGATATGGTACTCAACATGATCGGCCCTGGGTAAGGTAGTCCATATGAACGGCCCTGTGGTAAGGTACTTAATATGAACGACCCTGCGATATAGTACTCCATATGAACGGCCCTTTGGTAAGGTAGTCCATATGAACGACCCTGTGTATAGTACTCCATATGAACGGCCCTGGGGTAAGGTACTCCATATGAACGACCCTGTGATATAGTACTCCATATGAACGGCCCTGGGCAAGGTACTCCACATGAACGACCCTGTGATATAGAACTCCATAATGAACGGCCCTGTGGTAATTACTCCATAAGAACGGCCCTTGGGCAAGGTACTCCATATGAATGACCCTATGATATAGTACTCAATATGAACGGCCCTGTGGTAAGGTAGTCCATATAAACGGCCCTGGGGCAAGGTACTCCATATGAACGGCCCTGTGGTAAGGTAGTCCATATAAACGGCCCTGGGCAAGGTACTCCATATGAACGGCCCTTGGGCAAGGTACTCCACATGAATGACCCTGTGATATAGTACTCCATATGAACGGCCCTGTGGTAAGGTAGTCCATATAAACGGCCCTGGGGCAAAGTACTCCATATGAACGGCCCTGTGGTAAGGTAGTCCATATAAACAGCCCTGTGGTAAGATACTCCATATGAACGACCCTGCGATATAGTACTCCATATGAACGGCCCTTTGGTAAGGTAGTCCATATGAACGACCCTGTGATATAGTACTCCATATGAACGGCCCTGGGGTAAGGTACTCCATATGAACGACCCTGTGATATAGTACTCCATATGAACGGCCCTGGGGCAAGGTACTCCACATGAACGACCCTGTGATATAGAACTCCATATGAACGGCCCTGTGGTAATTACTCCATAAGAACGGCCCTTGGGCAAGGTACTCCATATGAATGACCCTATGATATAGTACTCAATATGAACGGCCCTGTGGTAAGGTAGTCCATAATAAACGCCCTGGGGCAAAGTACTCCATATGAACGGCCCTGTGGTAAGGTAGTCCATATAAACGGCCCTGGGGCAAGGTACTCCATATGAACGGCCCTTGGGCAAGGTACTCCACATGAATGACCCTGTGATATAGTACTCCATATGAACGGCTCTGGGGCAAGGCACTCCACATGAACGACCCTGGGGCAAGGTACTCCATATGAACGACCCTGTGATATAGAACTCCATATGAACGGCCCTTGGGCAAGGTACTCCAATGAATGACCCTGTGATATAGTACTCCATATAAAACGGCCCTGGGCAAGGTACTCCACATGAAACGACCCTGGGGCAAGGTACTCCATATGAACGACCCTGTGATATAGTACTCCATATGAACGGCCCTGTGGTAAGGTAGTCCATATAAACGGCCCTGGGGCAAGGTACTCCATATGAACGGCCCTGTGATAAGGTACTCCATATGAACGGCCCTGTGGTAAGGTAGTCCATATGAACGGCCCTGTGGTAAGGTACTCCATATGAACGGCCCTGTGGTAAGGAACTCCACATGAATGACCCTGTGATATAGAACTCCATATGAACGGCCCTGGGCAAGGTACTCCACATGAATGACACTGTGATATAGTACTAAATATGAACGACCCTGTGATATAGTACTCCATATGAACGGCCCTGTGTAAGGTACCCATATGATCGGCCCTGTGTAAGGTAGTCCATATGAACGGCCCTGTGGTAAGGTAGTCCATATGAACGGCCCTGTGGTAAGGTAGTCCATATGAACGACCCTGTGGCAATTTACTCGATATGAACGGCCCTGGGGCAAGGTACACCATATGAACGACCCTGTGATATAGTACACCATATGAACGGCCCTGTGGTAAGGTAGTCCATATGAACGACCCTGTGATATGGTACTCAACATGATCGGCAGTGGGGTAAGGTACTCCACATGAACGACCCTGCGATATAGTACTCCATATGAACGGCCCTTTTTTAAGGTAGTCCATATGAACGACCCTGTGATATAGTACTCCATATGAACGGCCCTGGGGCAAGGTACTCCACATGAACGACCCTGTGATATAGTACTCCATATGAACAGCCCTGTGGTAAGGTACTCCATATGAACGGCCCTTGGCAAATTACTCCACATGAATGACCCTGTGATATAGTACTCCATATGAACGGCCCTGTGGTAAGGTAGTCCATATAAACGGCCCTGGGGCAAGGTACTCCATATGAACGGCCCTGTGGTAAGGTAGTCCATATAAACGGCCCTGGGCAAGGTACTCCATATGAGCGGCCCTGTGGTAAGGTAGTCCATATAAACGGCCCTGGGGCAAGGTACTCCATATGAACGGCCCTTGGGCAAGGTACTCCACATGAATGACATTGTGATATAGTACTCCATATGAACGGCCCTGTGGTAAGGTAGTCCATATAAACGGCCCTGGGGAAAAGTACTCCATATGAACGGCCCTGTGGTAAGGTAGTCCATATAAACGGCCCTGGGCAAGGTACTCCATATGAACGGCCCTTGGGCAAGGTACTCCACATGAATGACCCTGTGATATAGTACTCCATATGAACGGCCCTGGGGCAAGGTACTCCACATGAACGACCCTGTGGCAAGGTACTCCATATGAACGACCCTGTGATATAGAACTCCATATGAACGGCCCTTGGGCAAGGTACTCCACATGAATGACCCTGTGATATAGTACTCCATATAAACGGCCCTGGGGCAAGGTACTCCACATGAACGACCCTGGGGCAAGGTACTCCATATGAACGACCCCGTGATATAGTACTCCATATGAACGGCCCTGTGGTAAGGTAGTCCATATAAACGGCCCTGGGGCAAGGTACTCCATATGAACGGCCCTGTGGTAAGGTACCCCATATGAACGGCCCTGTGGTAAGGAACTAGAAATGAACGGCCCTGTGGCAAGGTTGTCCATATGAACGGCCTTGGGGCAAGGTACTCCACATGAATGACCCTGTGATATAGTACTCCATATGAACGGCCCTGGGGCAAGGTACTCCACATGAATGACACTGTGATATAGTACTCCATATGAATGATCCTGTGATATAGTACTCCATATGAACGGCCCTGTGGTAAGGTACCCCATATGAACGGCCCTGTGGTAAGGAACTCCATATGAACGGCCCTGTGGCAAGGTTGTCCATATGAACGGCCTTGGGGCAAGGTATTCCATATGAACGGCCCTGTGGTAAGGTACCCATATGAACGGACCTGTGGTAAGGTTGTCCATATGAACGGCCCTGTGGTAAGATACTCCACATGAACGACCCTGTGATATAGTACTCCATATGAACGGCCCTGGGCAAGATACTCCACACGAACGACCCTGGGGCAAGGTACTCCATATGTACGACCCTGTGATATAGTACTCCATATGAACGGCCCTGTGGTAAGGTACTCCATATGAAGGGCATTTACGCAAGGTACTCCACATGATTGATCCTGTGGTATAGTACTCCATATGAACGCTCCTGTGGTAAGGTAGTCCATATAAACGGCCCTGGGGCAAGGTACTCCATATGAACGGCCCTGGGGGAAGGTACTCCACATGAATGACCCGTGATGGTACTCCATAAAGGCCTGTGTAAGGTTTCCTATGAACGACCTGTGATATATACTCCATATGAACGGCCCTGTGGTAATGTTGTCCATATGAACGGCCCTGTGTATAAGGTATCATATGAACGGCTGTTAAGTACTCAATGAACGGCCCTGTGGTAAGGTTCACATTAATGCACTGTTTAGTACTCCTATGAACGGCCCTGCGGTTAAGGTATCCATATGAACGCCCTGTGTTAAGGTATTCCATATGAACGGCCCTGTGATAAGGTACTCAACATGAACGGCACTGTGGTAAGGTACTCCTACATGAACGCCCTGTGATATAGTACTCCATATGAACGGCCCTGTGGTAAGGTAGTTCCATATGAACGACCCTGTGATATGTACTCCACATGAACGGCCCTGGGTCAAGGTACTCCATATGAACGCCCTGTGGTAAGGTATCCATATGAACGACCCTGTGTATAGTACTCCACATGAACGCCCTGTGGTATAGGTACTCCACATGAACGACCCTGGGAATAGTACTCCATATGAACGGCCCTGTGGTAAGGTAGTCCATATGAACGACCCTGTGATATGGTACTCAATGAACGGCCCTGTGGTAAGGTACTCCACATGAACGACCCTGTGATATAGTACTCCATATGAACGGCCCTGGGCAAGGTACTCCATATGAACGACCCTGTGATATAGTACTCACATGAACGGCCCTGTGGTAAGGTACTCCAATGAACGACCACTGTGATATAGTACTCCATATGAACGGCCCTGTGGTAAGGTACTCCATATGAACGACCCTGTGATATGGTACTCCACATGAACGGCCCTGTGGTAAGGTACTCCACATGAACGACACTGTGATATAGTACTCCATATGAACGGCCCTGGGGTAAGGTACTCCAATGAACGACCCTGTGATATGGTACTCCACATGAACGGCCCTGGGGCAAGGTACTCCATATGAACGGCCCTGTGGTAAGTAGTCCATATGAACGACCCTGTGATATAGTACTCCACATGAATGACCCTGTGATATAGTACTCCATATGAACGGCCTTGGGGCAAGGTACTCCATATGAACGGCCCTGTGATAGGTACTCAACATGATCGCCCTGTGTAAGTACTCCACATGAAGACCCTGTGATATAGTACTCCATATGAACGGCCTTGTGGAAGGTATGTCCATATGAACGGCCCTGTGGTAAGGTTTCCATATGAACGGCCCTGTGGTAAGGTTCCAATGAACGACCCTGCGATATAGTACTCCATATGAACGGCCCTGGGGCTAAGGTACCATATGAACGACCCTGTGGTATAGTTACTCCATATGAACGGCCCTGTGGTAAGGTAGTCCATATGAACGACCCTGTGGCAAGGTACTCGATATGAACGGCCCTGGGGTCAAGGTACTCCACATGAACGACCCTGGATATAGTACTCCATATGAACGACCTTGTGATATAGTATCCATATGAACGGCCCTGTGGAAGGTAGTCGATATGAACGGCCCTGTGGTATGGTACTCAACATGAACGGCCCTGTGTATAGGTAGTCCAGTATGAACGGACCTGGGCAAGGTACTCGATATGAACGGCCCTGGGGCAAGATACACCATATGAACGCCCTGTGATATGGTATCAATGAAGGCCCTGTGGTAAGGTAGTCCATATGAACGACCCTGTGGCAAGGTACTCGATATGAACGGCCCTGGGCAAGGTACACCATATGAACGACCCTGTGATATAGTACTTCCATATGAAACGGCCCTGTGGTAAGGTAGTCCATATGAACGCCCTGGGCAAGGTACTCGATATGAACGGCCCTGGGGTAAGGTACTCCACATGAACGACCCTGTGATATAGTACTCCATATGAACGGCCCTGTGGTAAGGTACCCCATATGAACGGCCCTGTGGTAAGGTAGTCCATATGAACGGCCCTGTGGTAAGGTAGTCCATATGAACGACCCTGTGATATGGTACTCAACATGATCGGCAGTGGGTAAGGTACTCCACATGAACGACCCTGGCGATATAGTACTCCATATGAACGGCCCTTTGTTAAGGTAGTCCATATGAACGACCCTGTAATATAGTACTCCATATGAACGGCCCTGGGCAAGGTACTCCACATGAACGACCCTGTGATATAGTACTCCATATGAACGGCCCTGTGGTAAGGTACTCCATATGAACGGCAATGGGCAAATTACTCCACATGAATGACCCTGTGATATAGTACTCCATATGAACGGCCCTGTGGTAAGGTAGTCCATATAAACGGCCCTGGGGCATGGTACTCCATATGAACGGCCCTGTGGTAAGGTAGTCCATATAAACGGCCCTGGGCAAGGTACTCCATATGACGGCCCTGTGGTAAGGTAGTCCATATAAACGGCCCTGGGCAAGGTACTCCATATGAACGGCCCTTGGGCAAGGTACTCCACATGAATGACCTTGTGATATAGTACCTCTTATGAACGGCCCTGAGGTAAGGTAGTCCATATAAACGGCCCTGGGGAAAAGTACTCCATATGAACGGCCCTGTGGTAAGGTAGTCCATATAAACGGCCCTGGGGCAAGGTACTCCATATGAACGCCCTGTGGTAAGGTACCCATATGAACGGCCCTGTGGTAAGGAACTCCAAATGAACGGCCCTGTGGGCAAGGTTGTCCATATGAACGGCCTTGGGGCAAGGTACTCCACATGAATGACCCTGTGATATAGTACTCCATATGAACGGCCCTGGGGCAAGGTACTCCACACGAATGACACTGTGATATAGTACTCCATATGAATGATCCTGTGATATAGTACTCCATATGAACGGCCCTGTGGTAAGGTACCCCATATGAACGGCCCTGTGGTAAGGAACTCCATATGAACGGCCCTGTGGCAAGGTTGTCCATATGAACGGCCTTGGGCAAGGTACTCCATATGAACGGCCCTGTGGTAAGGTACTCCATATGAACGGCCCTGTGGTAAGGTTGTCCATATGAACGGCCCTGTGGTAAGATACTCCACATGAACGACCCTGTGATATAGTACTCCATATGAACGGCCCTGGGGCAAGATACTCCACACGAACGACCCTGGGGCAAGGTACTCCATATGTACGACCCTGTGATATAGTACTCCATATGAACGGCCCTTGGGCAAGGTACTCCACATGAATGACCCTGTGATATAGTACTCCATATAAACGGCCCTGGGGCAAGGTACTCCACATGAACGACCCTGGGGCAAGGTACTCCATATGAACGACCCTGTGATATAGTACTCCATATGAACGGCCCTGTGGTAAGGTAGTCCATATAAACGGCCCTGGGGCAAGGTACTCCATATGAACGGCCCTGTGGTAAGGTACTCCATATGAACGGCCCTGTGGTAAGGTAGTCCATATGAACGGCCCTGTGGTAAGGTACTCCATATGAACGGCCCTGTGGTAAGGAACTCCACATGAATGACCCTGTGATATAGTACTCCATATGAACGGCCCTGGGGCAAGGTACTCCACATGAATGACACTGTGATATAGTACTAAATATGAATGACCCTGTGATAAGGTAGTCCATATGAACGACCCTGTGATATGGTACTCAATATGAACGGCCCTGTGGTAAGGTACTCCACATGAACGACCCTGTGATATAGTACTCCATATGAACGGCCCTGGGCAAGGTACTCCATATGAACGACCCTGTGATATAGTACTCCACATGAACGGCCCTGGGTAAGGTACTCCATATGAACGACCCTGTGATATAGTACTCCATATGAACGGCCCTGTGGTAAGGTATTCCATATGAACGACCCTGTGATATGGTACTCAACATGAACGGCCCTGTGGTAAGGTACTCCACATGAACGACCCTGTGATATAGTACTCCATATGAACGGCCCTGGGGTAAGGTATCCAATGAACGACCCTGTGATATAGTACTCCACATGAACGCCCTGGGGCAAGTACTCCATATGAACGGCCCTGGGTAAGGTATCCATATGAACGCCCTGTGATATGTACTCCACATGAATGCCCTTGTTAATACTCCATATGAACGGCCCTGTGGTAAGGTTGTCCATGAAGGTGAAGTTCAGACGCCCTGTGATATGGTACTCAACATGAACGGCCCTGTGGTAAGGTACTCCACATGAACGACCCTGTGATATAGTACTCCATATGAACGGCCCTGTGGTAAGGTAGTCCATATGAACGGCCCTGTGTAAGTACTCCACATGAACGGCCCTGGGAAGGTACTCCATATGAACGGCCCTGTGGTAAGGTATTCCATATGAACGACCCTGTGATATGGTACTCCATATGAACGGCCCTGGGGTAAGGTATCCAATGAACGACCCTGTGATATAGTACTCCATATGAACGGCCCTGGGAAGGTACCCACATGAACGGCATTTGGGCAAGGTACTCCAATGAACGACCCTGTGTAAGTATCCATATGAACGACCCTGTGTATAGGTACTCCCAATAAACGGCCCTGTGTTAAGGTACTCCAATGAACGCCCTGTGATATAGGTATCCATATGAACGCCCTGTGTAAGTACTCCATATGAACGGCCCTGGGGCAAGGTACTCCACATGAACGACCCTGTGATATAGTACTCCATATGAACGGCCCTGTGGTAAGGTAGTCCATATGAACGACCTGGTAAGTACTCCACATGAACGCCCTGGGTAAGTACTCCATATGAACGGCCCTGTGGTAAGGTAGTCCATATGAACGACCCTGTGATATGGTATCCACATGAACGGCCCTGGGGCAAGGTACTCCACATGAACGACCCTGTGATATAGTACTCCATATGAACGGCCCTGTGGTAAGGTACTCCACATGAACGACATTGGAGCAGTACTCCACATGAACGACCCTGTGATATAGTACTCCATATGAACGGCCCTGTGGTAAGGTAGTCCATATAAACGCCCTGTGGAAGGTACTCCATATGAACGGCCCTGTGGAAGGTATCCATATGAACGACCCTGTGATATAGTACTCCATATGAACGGCCCTGGGCAAGGTACTCCACATGAACGCCCTGTGAAAGTACTCCATATGAACGGCCCTGGGTAAGGTAGTCCAATGAACGACCCTGTGATATGGTACTCCATGAACGGCCCTGGGAAGGTACTCCACATGAACGCCCTGTGTATAGTACTCCATATGAACGGCCCTGGGAAGGTATCTATATGAAGGCCCTGTGAATGGTACTCCAAATGACCCTGTGATAAGTACTCCATATGAACGGCCCTGTGGTAAGGTATCCAATAAACGACCCTGTGATATAGTACTCCATATGAACGGCCCTGTGGTAAGGTATCCATATGAACGGCCCTGTGTAAGGTACTCCATATGAACGGCCCTGGGGAAGGTACTCCACATGAACGACCCTGTGATATGTACTCCATATGAACGGCCCTGGGGCAAGTACTCCATATGAACGCCCTGTGTAAGACTCCATATGAACGGCCCTGTGGTAATACTCCATAAGAACGGCCTGGGCAAGGTACTCCATATGAATGACCCTGTGATATAGTACTCCATATGAACGGCCCTGTGGTAAGGTAGTCCCATATAAACGGCCCTGTGTAAGGTACTCCATATGAACGGCCCTGGGTAAGGAGCCCCCGATCGTGAAAAGGATCTCCCGATCGTGAAATTACCATTTACGTCATATTTCAAGTGTTTGTTTTCTAAGTTAAGGGTGATTTCTCGATTCTCGTGAGAAAATGATCGAGAGCACTCGACAACTATATGTTGTCGAATGCCGAGTTCCCGATCGGGAAGCGGAAATTCTTCAACATGGTGGGTGAGAAGCGTGGTGGCCGTATTTATTGCAAACTGGCATACATTTTATGGTTTTGTACTTATGAAACGTAATATATAACATAACAAAAGGTTAAAATACATGTGGAACATTATTATTAGCATTTAATTGTATCCACACACGTTCGGGAGTGTGGAGATATATTTTTGTATCGTGAGTTAATATTGTAGCAATGGCCGATAGGTTATGTGTTTATACGAGCGTCTTGTTGGTGTTGTCGGAATAATTAATCAGTAGTTAATTATTATTTTACTTGCTTTCTTCAAGCATAATTTGTCGCAGTGTGTTTTCTTGAGCGAAATGTGTAATATTAATCGGTACATATTTACGGCGTCGAAAATTGTTCTCTTTCCACCTTTGTCTTAACGCCGTTGGCAGTGAGCAACGAATATATTTACGTAGTCACATTTTTTAGTTTCAGGAAACGTGCGCAGTGTTGATTTTACTCAATGATTCTGCAAAAAATTTATTTGATGCTAGCGGCGAACAAACGTGATTTCAGTGAAGTAAACTTGCAAGGAATACCATAGAAAAACGTGTGTTCAAGAGGTTGCGGAGATTAAAAAAGAGTAAGTGTGCGTGTTTTGTAAATAATGTATTTCTAAAACGCTAAAATGCACGTGAGCTGAAAAAGCCGCACTTTCAACTCTTTTATAGTGCGTGAATAATATTTATTTGTCTATATCGTAAATGCAACGAGTGTAAGGTTAACTTCGGTCATAGTGTGCGTGAGTGTACTGTTGCATCTCTAAGAATACGAACTGTGACGTACGTATAACGTTTTGTTTTTTCATTAATATTACAATTTTCGAAGTTACAATAATGTAAATGTTATGTACATACGAGCAAAATTTACCACTGCTCTAACAAAATAATGTGAAACTCAAAATGCCACACACTGGTTAGAGCATCAAAATAATATAGTCTCACGAAAGACTTGAAACTAGAGCCTCCCCCCCCCCCTCCTGTACCACCCTTTTTTGTACTTCTCGTAATAATAAAGCAAACAAAGTTATACTTATGTGCAATGGTACAACTAATTAATGGGCACCTTCTATCATTTTATGAATACCTATATAGGCTACAGTCTTTGTGTACGAAACACGTCACTTCACTAGTAATGGGAATTCCTCTATTCCTACAGCAAATCAATTACACACTGTATTAAGAAAGATTTGTTGTTGTGGCCTAACATACTTTCTAAGCTAACTTTATAGTTGTATCTATCAAAACTAAATTTTACGTATCGTCTTTTATACATTTCGTTACGGTCACAGTGAACGTTATTTACAAGGACTGTTAGAGTGAATACTACCTAACGAATTATCTCATCTTTTAACAGTAGTTTTTATACTTGAAACAGTATGTTCCTTTAAAACGAGTAATATTTTCAACAGCCAACTTGTGTGTATAACAAATAACCATTGATTGTGTCACCATTTTCCTCAGCCAAGCGTCCACCTCTATGACGAAATCGTAGCCATATCGAGAAATTTCACTCTAAATATCCCGCATTATGCTTTAATAAATGAAATAGTATTTGTTTTAAGTAAGACAATGTATAAATCATATATATTTATTTATTTGCACTGTTATGCATTAACTAATCACTTAAAATGCACAGTTTGTAAGAATTGTTCTATTTGAATGATACATCATTGCAGGCACAGCGTGTGTTTGCATTCGTCACGTTGCCTGCCTGAACGCACATGAAGGAGGGGAAGCGAATTGTGGTGGGGACTCGGTAAAACCCGAGGACTGCCGAATACTAGATGTCTCGATACGATAGTGCGCTCAGAATAACTATTGGGCACATTTTGCTCCCGATCGTTTCAAACGGGAAGGCTTCTCCCGATCGGCAGGAAGCTGACTGTCGAGATCAACATCGAGACCTGCCGATTGATTCTCCCAGAAACTTAGAATTAACGCTCAGTACACAGTGTGTTTTTTTTTTTTTTACGTGAATACGTCTTTAAATTTGCAACCAAAGTGGAAGGCAATCCAGAAAATCCGATAATAATAAAATCGGGGGATACAGTTTGGCATTGCAGCTCCGAATTGATCGTCTACATTCAAAATTCAACTACACCACTCGATTGCCAAAGTATCAAAGAATATGTTACGTTGAGTGAGGACTGCGAAGCATCATGCGGTGATGAAAAAAAGGGGGAGGGGGGGGGGCGAAGGCAACGCAATTTTGAGTTCGTTTCACCGCGTCTCGTAACTTCTGCGTAGTAGCCTATAACTTTTGACTAGAAGCTACGACGCTCGTTTAGGTTTAAATCGACAGCTCTCGTCAAGATCAATCGATTGCGTGTATGAAAACATTTCTGTGGCGTGGTTATGGTGAAATTGTATACGTTTAATGTAAAAAAATTAAGAAAACTTTTCCGGCCTATACTCGTCAAAAAGCCATGTCGAAATACATAAATCGTATACGGTTGCAAAGAGCATCTCAAAATCTATCCATTGATACCGATAAAACCCCATATTATCGAGTTAAACGGTGCCAGGAAGATAAAATAAACATCAAGGCATCCGAGCGCGTCAATCTGCCTTTGCTACACTACATAATTAACTCACGATACAGAAAAATAACTTACGACTCCCGAACATGTGTGAATACAATATGAAGCATATAATAATGTTCCACATAATTGTAACATTTGTATGTTATGTATTGTGTTTAAGAAGTACGAAACCATAAGATATGCAATAGATACGGCCACCACACTTCTCACCCGCCATGTTGACTTTCCACTACCCGATAGGGATGCAGCTTTCGACAACATATAGCTGTAGAGGGCTCTCGATCGTTTTCTCACGGGAATCGAGAAGTCATCTTCAACTTAAAATACCAAAACCTGAAAATATGACGTAAATCGTAATTTCACGATCGGGAGCTCCGTTTCGACAAACTTAGAATAAACGTTCTGAAGCAAACAGGAGGTCGGCGATAGAAGAGGTTATGGTAGTCTCAATGTTGGCTGCCTTAGGGTGGTGATGGAAGAGGGTGGTGGGAGGACTGCACAGGGTGGATGTACATTCTCCCAGGGCACGGACTACGGCCTCCCAAGGTCACGGCACAGCGAGACAGTCGCCCGTGAAGCACTGACCCTCCTCTCATTCCCCTCCCTCATTCCATACTTGTGATGGCCCCGATAAGACTCCCCCCACAAACCACAGACCTCCTCGCGTGCCTGATGCCTGCTATGGCGCCGTTGATCTCCCCAGCCGAGCCCCCCCCCCCCCTCCTTAAACCGTGGCATCTTACCGATCAGGGAGCATATACAGCCCGTGTCCGAATTGACAAATTTCGTTATTTTATTTCGTAAATTCATGATTTGGTAGGTATCAACGAGGTATATACGTAGTAAACATAGAGTGGCGGAAGAGTTTCTAGATTGAGGCCACTTGGATATCCCTCCGCCATTTTCGTTCCAGTCACAGCAAAGGTCCGTGAAGCAAGGAATATCACGCATAGGTACACAAAATAATCGACAAATAAAATACAATTGGACATTTTCACACACTTGCTGGCTGGAAATACAGTGTAATTCGCGGATTTTGCTTTGCAAGGTTAAAGACGGTATAAAACAAACCGCTGGGAAGTTTTATACTGCAGAGTTGTGAATGTTATTTTTGTGAAGAATTGCGTTAATATCAAACCAGCCTGCATGTTTCAGATTGCAGTGTATAATAAGCCTATGCACGGAAGAATGTGAGCGGTCTATGTGTCCATTTAATTAAGTGCTCGGAAATATTAATGGTGCAATAGGCTGCGGTGTATCGGCTCGAAACTGCAATGCATACAGTTTATTCACTGCAGCAGTCTGGCATCAAACCACATAGTTGGTGGATTGACCTCGTAATAAAAATCATTATTTCGTGTATTAAGACAGACGTGGAAATTATATTTTGTTGGTGCTTACGAAAAGCAGGTTCCGGTAAATGTAAACATATAGTCGAGGTAATGTAATGCAGAAGAGTTTTTCGAAAAAAAAAATATATATATATATATATCCGGAAAATGGTATAAATCCACTCTATTATTAATACCGAATACAGATTTGATGAGGCGCATCAATATTTCACCTGATGGGGAGGAATATAAACTGGAGGAAAATTGAGGGGTAAAAGTTTATGGTGAAAATGTACATATGTTGTATTTTTAACCCCACAAATTCCCTGATCTTCTTTGCCCTCCCCACTATCAATTTAGGTGTTTGTATTGGTTTGGTTATGTCTTTTTGGCAATTCATGTATTTCTATGTGTAAATATTATTATGAAGTACATATTTTCCACTCGTTTTACCCCATAATTTCTCCTGATCGAAAATTTGTCATATGCCTATTTCAATAACCATTCCGTACGAATATTCACAGTTTTAGGTCTCTAACATTATTAAGGTCAGCTTTGTGATATTAAAAAAAACCCTGAATTGACGATAGTTCTTACGGTTATTTTCAATTAATATGTTTTCCACGACATAGCACATTACACGTAATGCACGCCAATATTTTGCCGCGACTGTGTTTAACACTGTTACAACTGCGACGTAAAGAACTGTAGTATATATTCTTCTGTTATTGATATTTGTTGGGTTTATTTGAAAGGACGGCCTCAGTTGGAATAAATATTAGAACGAAGGAACAACCAGTCAAACGAAAATGGCACATTAAATTCAAGCACGCAACTCGCCTTGCTCATTTGTTGTCATACAAACTTAAAAAAATAGCAGTGAACATGCACACAAATAAGCCTACGATAACTTTTATTCTACTCCTATTTCTATGTATTGCTAGTAGTATCAAAATACCGATTCAAGCGCAGCCCCCAGCCATCAGAAAACCAACGGTAAATGAAATGCTCAAGCCATCAGAAAACCAACGGTAAATGAAATGCTCAAGCCATCAGAAAACCAACGGTAAATGAAATGCTCAAACCATCAGAAAACCATCAGAAAAAATTCCTCTTAGTTTTCTGATCCAAAACATCAAATGCCGATTCGAGCGCAGCCGCAAAACGTGACTACAAAGAGTTGCGTTTGGGAGCAACTGCAAAAAGTGACTACAAGAAGTTGCGTTTGGGAGCAACCGCAAAAAAGTGGCTCAAAAAGTTGCGTTTGGTTAGATCGTAGTCATTAGCAAAAAAGTTGTGTTTGGGTGCATCAGCAAAAAAAAGTGGCCCAAGAAATTTGAATGCGTAAAAAATAAAATGTTGTATATAATAAAGATGAATCAGTTGCTAAATGTATTAAATGGAACCCAACAATTTAAGAAACTTTCCGAACTTACAATTGGACAGTCCTACCCCATAGATCATGCTGAAATAAATGATACACGGTATGGATACAAAGTGGTAATTACTTCTGGAAATTTTAAAGTAACCTTACCAGACAGATATGTTCAGATTTTCAGTGAAAAATTTTTAATGATGTTAATCGTGGAGGTATAAATTTTGCATATGATGGAATGGTGGATTGAGGTGCTAAAGAAAGGCATTCTATTCGGTTTTTTAAAAAAGTAAATGATCATCGTCGTATAATTAGACACCAGTTGGTTTTTATTTGTGCTCATATCTCTATAAAGTTTCAATGGTTATTCAATCATTAAAACACAATTATCACTCTGAATTCGACAATGTGCTACAACATAGTCTAATTAAAAATTTAGATATGCATCTCCAAATTCGATATATCAACGTAGCCGAAACATTGAGTTCTTTTTCTAAATCTTTCATTGCACTTTCTATAGAAACATTATTCATCTTAATCACATAAAACTTCGATATTTTAAAAATTATTAATGTTATATATAGAAAATGACTAATTACAACCCAAAAAATATATATGGTTTCATATCTAATACCACTGTTCTTTCAGACAAATCAAAGCTAATTAACTTCCCTTTTTCATCCTTAATTTCAACTAATATTTCATTAACTTGATTTGTTTGCACTGGAAAAAATACTGGATAAGCGGGTTCGTAATAGAACGTGTCGCCAAATCCAAATGCTGTTCTTGGTTTAAAAGTGGCAAGTATGTTAATTTCTCTATGATTATATTCATCATGTTTTAATATCATACCATTTACTATATTACAATGTATATTCATTGTTTCAAATAGAGCAAATTTTGGAATTGTATCACCATAATGGTCCACATTTGCTTTCAGAATTTTATTTTCTACGAAACCCAAAAGTTTTCTTATTGAACCCCGTTTTCCAAACTGTAATTTAAACGTACACTTTACTTTCACTCTGTTTGTTATTTTATCCAGCTCGAAAGCCATATGATTTTCTTTCCCACCCATTGAATCTACAACAACAGAAAAAATTGCATTTATAGTTTTTTCAAGATCTTTTAAGCTATATTGACCAACTGGAATATCAATTGCTGATTCCATATCATTTTGGCCCACAAAATATAGCTTATTTCTCCCAGAGATAATGTTATGCATTAGATAAGTAGTATAGAACTGAACTAAAGCCAATGAGTGTCCCTCTGTCTCTAAAGGGTAATGTAGTCTTTTCTTCAACACTGATTTGTTATCTGTTAGTTTGAATACTTTGCTCATTTATTATATTATTTTTAAAAAATCTATTAATAAATGAGCAAGAAACATGTAGACTGGGATATTAAAATAAGAATACCAGTCAAATATTGACAAAACGTCATGGTGAATTATTACCTAATAATATTTGATGTTTGATAGCGGGTTCTAGTAACTGTGGAAAAATTACACTTATGATAGATCCTTTTATATATGTTAAGGGATGGTTGGACTTTGGTACTCTCTATGTGTGTTCAAAAAGTCTGGACCAACCAAAATATATCAATTTAAAGAAAGATATAGATGCAGCATCAAAATTATTTAATGAACCAATAGCATACTTCTTTCCACCAAATGAAGAAATGGTTGATGTAAATGAATGCCATAAAGAGTCTGTAGTTGTTTTCGATGATATCATACTTGAAAACAAAAATATGGTAAGGGATTACTTTACTTGCGGTAGACACAAATATATTGATTGTTTCTATTTAGCTCAGACATACTCAAAAATACCTAAGCAGCTTATAAGAGACAATGCTAATTTTCTTTGCATATTCAGACAAGATGATACAAATCTTAAACACATTCATAGTGATTTTGTAGGTGGTGATATGTTATTTGAGAAATTTAGAGAGACTTGTTCAAAATGTTGGAATAATGAATATGGTTTTGTTACAATAGATATGACTCGTAAGTTAAATAATGGCAAGTACCGTAATAAAATTAAAGACTTTTTAAATTCTTAGATTGTAAGTTTTGTTTTTAATGGAAGTGTTTCCATTAAAAACTAACATAATCTGATCTTTTTTAATGTCTTCATATACCATAGCTATTTCAATATACACAATTGTACATTCGGGTACATTGTGGGTTTTTGGTATTTAAAAATATATCATATCAGGGTATACTTCAAAAGTTTTATACATGTAAATTTTTTTCCGTTCGTGATATAAGTTGATACCACTTTTATATTTTTCTGGTTTTATTATTAGTTCAACTATAGTTCCATCACTCATAAAAAAATATTCAATTTGATTATCAAAGTAAAATGCTTTTTCTTTTGAATTGTATTTCCCAACTAAACGAATAATGTTAATTCTGTTTTTCTGATAGTACTCTAAATTGATTGTGTCCATTGGTGCAATGGGGTCTCCCACACATCTTCGTCTTTTTTGTTCAAAATCTATATTATTATCTACTTCCAAGTAAGTAAGATACGCTTTATCCAATGATATTTTATTTCTTGTAGTGTGGCTATAAAGTCGTTGAACTGTGTGTTGGAAACAAAATCATTAGGACTATTCTTCTCAGTAGTTGTATCACTGTTCGTGTGTTTTTTTAATTTGATCTTGAATCCATGAGCTCATTAATGCATTTCCGCATATATCCATTGTTTATTAATAGTGAAATAATTTTTGGAAATTTTAAAATTATGTGAAAAGTGATTTAGCACAATTACACACAAATGACCACAAGTTACTTGATTGAAATTTTGAATTCTATCATCGTTATAAAAAATATGACTTCCGAGATATGCTATTCATTGTCGCGGTGTATTTCCGCCAAATGAATCAAAATAATATTTGTTGTTTGCTTTTTTCCAATAGCATACCCAGTGTGTACCAGAGTTTGTCGAAACATCTAGATTAACAATCCCACATTCATTATCGAGTGGCGTGTTAAGTAGCTCATCGATCATAAATACACCCCGAAAATTTAATTTTTTAACCAATCTATCAATATCAAAGTTACTGAGTGGAGTTACTTTTTCTTAACATTCTTACCACACTTAAAATTTTTCAATCCCTTGCCGTATTCCTCCATAGCTAAATTATGTCTACGTTGTTCTTCCAATTCTTGGTTTTTCTTTTTAGCATAATTACTGATGTAGCGATAGATGATGCACTGCCAGCTAATGTTCCTAGAGCTCCCAATGCTGCGAAAATTAAGGGTAAAAATCCACCCCTGTGGACTGTCAAACCATTTCCAGTTTTCATTTCTTTGGACATTTTCTTAAGCTGTGGAACTGAAATTGTGATAGTCATCCCTTTGTCCTCCTTTAATTTCTTGTTTTTATTTTCAATTTTCAAACCCTTCAACTCATCGTTAGGAACTTGAAATACAATGTTTTTTACTTTCATTTATTATAACAAATATTTTTTTATTTCATTTTAATTCCTCAGCCAAGCTTACGTTTAATATGCATCACAGATCCAGTAACACCAGCCCACAATCTCTCAAGGAGATCAGCATCTGAACTTAACAATCTTTTGAACGCTTTCTTTTCTAGTTCTTTGTCAGTTACATGTCTTTCAGCTAGATCTTTATTATGATGATAAGCTATATCATGTTCCGCTGCAGCCGCATCTAGTGGATTAATGGGTTTAACATGACGCTCAATTCTCTCTTTTAGTCTGGTACCCAGACCTAAGTACTGATAACCGGGTGCATGCAACTCAAAAGGCAGCAAATTTATTATGTCATTGAGTAACCCTTTTCCACGATGCTCTCCCAAAAAGTATGTGGTATTGTGTTTAACATTCGTATCAGTTATGGTATAACCTTTGGATTATTCACAACAAAGTCACTAAACTTGCTGTTGAGCAAATTCATTATTCCAATTTTTTCATTGTAATAGTTATCACTTCCAGCATTCTCTTCGCCATAAATAATGAGAAGCCAATCAATAACCATCCTAACATCATCCATTCATATGTATTCTTTGAGATAGTCTGTATACTTCTTTATACATTTCCCCTTTCTAGGTGAGGGACGTTTCTTTTTAATCGAATCATAAATAGGTTTAACAAAAATTTTCCATTTATTCCCTTTACTCGATTTGGACGTTCCCAGGTTTGGATCATTCTTTTGAAAAACTGTGTTTGTATCTGCTAGGATATGACTATAGTGTTCATAGTCGGTTGCAGTGTAGTCACTTTCTGTTACTTTCTTACTAGTTAGTAATTTCATCAAACCATCACTTCCAGTGTATGTCTGTAATTTTAAAGTAAATTTGTCATTGATGAATGTTACTTCGCTATCACCAATATACAATCTACCTTTATCAGCCTTTAGTCCAAAAACATAGTATTTGCAGTCAATTAAGAAATCGGCCACTTTCTTATCAATAAATGTTGTTTTGTAGTTAGTTAACTGTAAGATATAAGTTTTCAAATTCCCCAATGCTTCGTCAAAGTGTTCGTCATCATAGCATTCATAGTCATCTCCAATGCGTTTAATATCGTCATAACGTTCATCGCCATCGTCAATGACTTTTATGCCATCTTCATAGTGTTCATCGGAGCCTGTTTTACCAAACAGTTTTCTTTCAAAAGATGTTTCTGTTGGTGTCTGTGGGTAGTCTAAATTCTTAACAGCAAATGGAACAAATTCTTTTATTAAGATCTAATTATCATTTGTTACGTGTTCAATTTTTTGTCCCAAATCTTATATCGCATCTATCAATGGTTGATTGTGTTTTTATTTTTATTATTTCAACTTGGCGAAATTTTCTAAAAGTTTTAAACTTTCCCATTAGCTGTCTTCTTCTCTCTATATTCTTCTCTGTATTGTTTACAATTTTTTGTTGTCTCATTTATTATATAAATAAATAAAATGAACAAGGATAGCTTAAATGTATACTGTCTCAAATGTATAAAAAATACACTAAGTTCATATAAACTTACCAATAATAACAAACTAAGAATTAAATGTGTTTGTAGATGTATGTTTTCCAATAGTGCTAAAACGTCGCTATTGACTGGTGGGAGTATAAAAAACGATATTGTAAATAAAATTCATAAACCATTGTGAGAAAACTTCCCCACAAGAACTGTTCTATCTTTTGGTGTCGATGATCTTTGGCAAGCTGATTTAGTCGAAATGAATTCTGGATCTTTAAAAGGTATACATAGAATTACCAAAGAGTTTAAATATATATTAACCATGATAGATGCTTTTTTTTCAAATGTGCATGGGCAATACCAATCAAAGATAAAACTGGTGAAAATGTTACATTAGCATTCAAAACTATTTTGAATGATCGCACCCCATGCATTTACAAACAGACGAAGGGAAAGAATTTTACAATAAATAATTTAAGGCATTAATGGCCAACAACAACATGACACACTATTCAACATACAGTGAAAAGAAAGCTAGTGTTGTAGAAAGATTTAATAGAACATTGAAGGAGAGAATGTGGAAGATATTTACTACGCAGGGAAACTATAAATGAATGGCTACAGTACATAAATTAATAAGAGAATACAATAACACTGTTCACAGTACAATCGGAATGAAACCCACCAATGTAAATAAAAAGAATGAAAGTTCTATTCTAATCAACAAGTATGAGGAGAAAGAAAGATGGTTAAACCAAAGTTTGCAATAGGAGATAAAGTTTGTATAAGTAAAGTAAAAATTTGTTTGAAAAAGGATATACACCAAATTGGTCCACTAAAGTATATGATTTGTTTGAAGTAATGCACACAAACCCCACGACATACAGAATAAAAGATTTAAAAAATGAACTTATTAAAGGTATTTTTATGAGCCAGAGCTGCTTAAGACCAAATATGATAAAGACTACTTAGTGGAAAAAGTTTCGTGAAGAAAAGGAAATAAGCAGCTAATTAAATGGTTAGGTTTTGATAGTAGTCATAATTCTTGGGTTGATAAGAAAAGTGTAGTTGTAAAAAAAAAATTTTTCTATATAATAAATGGATCAACAAAAAATTGAAAGTTATGAGCGTCAGTCATTTCCGCCAAACGATCAAACAAAAAATAATTTTATGAGTACAACAAGCACATTGAGTTTGATATTCTTATTGGCAATGAATTTTCACATCCGAATGAAGTTTATGTATACCAACAGTATAAGCTAACTAAAAGAGATGCATATGCAGATTATGAAAAAACCTCATCTACTGATCTTTGTAAGAATTTCTTCCCATTCCAGTTCTCAAGAGTAGAGATCTGTAAACATGGCTGTATAATATAAAGTATTGACAACCCTGGTATCACTTCAACAATGATGCATACAATGCTAGGTTCGGAATCTGAATCAGCATACTTCCAAATGTCGGGGATAGAACTAGGTAAATATGTTAGGAAAGATAAGCTTAACGTAATTGCCTATCCATTAAGATATTTGTTTGGGTTTATGAGAGATTGTAATGAAATATTCTGGAAAGGTGGGTACAAGATCACATTCATTCGAAATTCTAATGATAATCTTTCTTTTTACAGAAGACCCCCAAGGAAAGCAGATGGATATGATGATGCAGATACTATACCAGATGCTGCTAAAATTGTTATTGAGAAAATGTAAATTCTGTGGCCAATTGTTGAATAAGATCCTATGTATGGAGACGAGATTAAAGCAAAATTATACAAACACAGCATAAATTCCAATTGGTTTAAATTACTGGCAATGTCTTGAAAAACCAGTACCTACTAATGCAAACTCATTTCAGTTTGATATAAAAGATCAGTTCAATTCAATCCAATTCGATATGCCAGACTTTGTTTGTTGGTTTTCAGCAACACAGAAAAGAAGATCCTGAGCAATTCACACATGGTTCAATGTTTGACTCTTGTTTCGTCAAAAATATTTCTTTTAAGAATGGACGGAATGAAGTGTTTCCCAAAGAGAATCGGAATTTAAACATTGATGATAAAACTTTCGATGAGATGTATATTGCTTACAATGATTTTAGAAATTCAAAGACTAAACAAGATACCCCTTATCATAATAACGACCTGTGCTTCAACTCTGCATCATTTATTGGGAGAAGACCATTGTATGTTATTGATTGTTCTTGCAGAAAAACCACTATTGTAAAAGATCGAACTAAGCTGAAACTTACAGTTGATTTTAATAAACCAATAACGGCTTCAACTCTTTGTAATGTGGTCCTAGTAAGCCAAAGAAACCTAATTTATGATGTTAGAAGAGAAAGAATCACCGAGGTCCCACAGTGTGCAAACATGTATGGTTATTAGTTTTTAATGGATGGTTATCCATTAAAAACATTTATTGTTATATAATATCGCAATAAGAGTGATTTTAAGTAAAATTTAATGTATGGAGATCGTCTCCATTTGCATCACTAGTTTTTTGAACTGATTAATGGTAATGTAGAACACTTTACATTGAACATTGAAAGATCAAATCTGTCAGCTCTGGTCAACATGTTCGTAAACTCATTGAATGCTTAGCATGTTGTATTCTTGAAGAAGTATCACAATCCATTGGTGTATCTAAAAGCAGAATCTAACCCAGCTGGTAAGCCTGGAAATTTCTTTGAAAATAAACCGAAAGATTTAGACCTGAATAAGCACTTGTCCAGTTCCATAAAATACATTTCATCGTAAAATACAAAAGTACGATCAGAGTAGGTGTTTACAACTGCTGATATTTTGGAATTCTGTGGTATACCCGTATCATAAATATCCTTTGGATATCCAGACACGAGTTGCAGACTCGGATATTCAAATATATATTCATTTGACACGATAAACATTACTATTTCCCCCAGTGGTCTCTGATAAATCGATGTAAAGCTTTCAAAATTAGCAGGTAAGAAAAACAGCCAGTTAGTGATAAGCTCTGGTTTACTAACTATTTTATCTAGTATGTCATATGTCCAAACATATTTTTTATAAAAAAATATACATCACTTGGTGGACTACTAAAAATGTGTCGATGTTTTTTAAGTTACACAAATCTACTTCTTTTGTAGGGAATAATATGTTTGGTTTAGGAGGGGATAATGAATGCACAGATCTTTTACGTTTACCATATAGACTCTTTATTGCCAAAATATCATAAGTTTGTAATGTTAGTCGATCTAAGACATAAATTGGGTACATAGCAGACTTATCATTCGAATGATGTATTCCTAATGCATGTCCTATTTCATGCAATAGCACAACAAAGAGATTTACTTTTCCTTGGGATTTGTTGTTATGTTTAAGATACCAATCTTCTTCAGCACAATGTGTATTTCAACTGGTGAGTTATCTGATTTCGGAAAAAAAAGCATGAGCCAGCACTCCTCCTCTCCCATCAAATTTGCTATTATATAAATGCTGAGACTTTTGAAATGTAGGGATACTACATTTGTTTGATATTATTATGTGTGGGTTTTGAGTATCATGTTTAAACATAATATCAGTATGTTTGGCCCACGTACGGAACACTTCTTGAGTTAGTTGTAGTATGTCATAATCGGCCAACACATGCCATTTTATTACATTCGTTGTCCATTTGTAAATAGATGTAGAAAAGTCAAATATATCATCTGGTACCCCACACCTAGGAGTTTTGATTAGTGCCAGTGTTTCTTTACTTATTTCGCCACTAATTGTTATGTTGTGATACTCTTGGAAAAGTCGGAGAGCATTTGAAACTATTAATGAATTTGCATGTGAATGTCTTTGTCAGGTACTTTTAAGTATCCGAAATCATTTAAATATTTTACTGTGGAAAGTGTTTGAGTTTCGCCTCTGCTGGATGATACCAAAATTAAGATGACAATCGTAAAGGTAATCATTTACTGCTATATCATATTTCATAGTATCACTCTTTTTCAATTATGTAGTGACCCCATGGTAGTGTATTAAGGCCATCTTTAAGAATAAATCATTTATCATCTTTGGGACTTCATGCTTTTTTTCTCATCTCAATCGTATAGAGTTCAAGTTTCTTACTTCTAATAAGATTCATACTTTTGTACAACGAATTTTTACCAAACAAACACTTTCTGTAGTCACCAAAACTAATCTCATTTCTGACTGCAGTGTTTTTCACGCCCTTTGCTCTTTTCTTTACACCGCCCTCCACATTTATTGCATACATTTTCGATTTCTAACCAATAAATTCTTCCAATATTTTTCCATTACATTCACCTTTCATTTTGCCAATAATCTTTTTGCTAACTACAGGTATACCATATGGATTATCTTTTCTATAGTCAGAAGTATCAAGATGATCGACCATTTCTTTCATGTCACTGTAGAATTCTGGTGTTTTATATAATAGATGTACGAATCAGTATCTTGGTAGCACAGTTCAATATTTTCCCCATAATTTGGTTTCATTATGTTATAGTGAAAATCATACATTCAGACTTTCGATAGATCAAGTATACTCATTCCAACATAAATGGGTTTGTTAAAGCACAGTTTTGTATTAATCATATGAACTGCAACCAAAGAGTTAGTAAATATAGTTATATCTTTAAAGTTGTGTTTAGCCACTAGTTTACCCATTTGCTTAGAACTTGTGCACAACCATATATCCACTCTGTTTCAAATATTCTCCATTGTTTTTCCAAAAACGGAATTGTTCATTAGCTTGTACAAATCTTTCTCAAAGTCATTTGTAGACTTTGTTTGCATATTTGTGTTTACATCAATATAGGACTTGAGCCAATCTGATTGATCAAACTCCAGAACTCCATGGATCTTTTTCAGCTTCATTCCGAGAGATAGATATTGCTTAAGATTCACATAGTGTAATATATATTTTCTTTACCATCCAGATTAGTTAAGAGTTTGGGATTTCTTGAACCTTCAGGTATTTTATTCTCTGGTACCAATGCCAGATCTTTGTGGAGATCGTGTATTTCATGTGGGTATTCCAAATCAACTTCCAATATATAACCATTGCTAGAATCATATTCTATTTTTGTTACATCTATATTTGTATTTCTCCACTTAAACCCACCATAGGGTAAACACTGGCTGATAGCCCATCCATATAAGTTATTGGCGTCCAGATATGTAAGATAAAAGATTTCCTTTGTACTATCATAAGCATTCATATGTTTATTATTTGCTTTAGCATATCGCTTACAACATTGTGAAATTCCACCACAAACACCTTTTTCTATCAACAAAATCATGTCGTAATCTGTTAATAAACCTAGTTCTATTTTAGTATGTTTGAGCATAGCATCCCACGCTAACCCTGGGGCTGTGAAATACCATCCTGGATCTAGCTTATATGTTTTGAGACACACATCTCTAAAAATTTTCCATTATATCAGACAATATCAATACATCAGATTTGTCATAGAGTTCTGTGTATTCTCATAGAGATTTTATGTTTAATTTTTCCCACACCTTTCTCGCAAATTCGTAATCTTCGTCTGTAATGCTGCATTTATTTAGTTTGTTGTAAAATGCATCTTTGGATGTAAGTGATGTCTCACAAAATTTTTCAGCACTATCCATGTAGTCATATGGGTAAACACATTTTCTTATAACAAAGTCAAGTTCATTGGAAAAATGCTTACACGTTTCTCGGAACTGGCTTCTAGAAAGGTTGCTAGAGAGTTTATCGATACTGTTAGCCATAAATTTAAATGAGTCAATAAATCTAAGATTTACACTTTCACATACATGTTTCGTAAAATAAATATATTTTTCTTCGTTATTGGGACTTAGATCAATTTTATTTTCATCGATGCCAAGATCTCTTATGAATAAATGTGTCTCATAGCCAGATAGATTGTGTATAAACACTGAGACAAAACATGGATTTCTATATGATAAGTTACAATCTCTGTGAGCAGCTCCCCTAAATCTCCCCGTAAGATGATCATGATCTCTCACAGAATCACAATTCAAAGACTTTTCACATATATGACAATGGGTAGCTGTATCACAAACAATTTGTTCTTTCTGAGTTAGAGGAAACATTGGTTTTTCATTTGTGCATATATCACCAATAGACTTTGCTTCTTCCATTAGCATTTTAACGAATATAGTAGATGCATCAGATCCTTCATAAGTTACTGGTGGTTTATAGTATTCATGTTCGTATTTTACATAGTAACAGAAGCTAATAGGCTCGTCTTTTTGGTATGGTTTCGTGTAGGATTCGTCAGGGTTTGGTTGGCAAGTTTCAATTTTAGTCAACTAACATTCAAAATCAGCATATATCACAAACAGAACTCTCAAAGAATGATTTTGGTTTTTAAATCTTAATATGCAATTTTTTCCTTTAGATGGTAGTTCAACTCTAACACCATTGTGATCTCGACAGTCTTGTTCGTGATATTTTAGCTTATTTACAGAGCAGAAGTGTTGCAAACATCTATCGCATATAAATATTTTGTGACCATTATTTTTTACTTGTGATGTGACAAGTCTCGAAAGACTTTTTATCCAGTAGTAGTGGTCGTTCTTTTCGTCTTTGATATAGAGTAGGTTTATGTGCTTATCCGTCTTATTTTTTGTTGTTTTTAATGGGCAGATTATATATTTCTTACCACCATCTTCTTCTTCGTATGCGTATAAATTAATAGAAATTCCACTTCTCTTCTCAAAGGTTGGTCTTTTTGTACTTGATGCAATGTAGATAGAACAGACCACAAAAAATATTTTTGATCATTGTTCTTAACATTAATTACTGCCTGTGTAGCTTTGATTTTTTCTGGGGGATCAACATAAGAACTGCCCTTGAATGGTACATATTTATTTATTTGCACTTCTAGTTTAAATATTCTGTCGAGTACCCACTGAGATCCCTTTGCTTCGAATGCCCCCATCTCAGCTATGATTTTCGTATGCTGTTGGTATAATATTCTTCCAGATTATTTGATTGCAGTATAATTTCGTTCTTTGTTTTAAAGGAGCTTTCTACATATTCAATATTCTCACCAATTCCTCTTTTGTACTCAGTGAAGAGTTTCATGTTCACTTTGAATGATTTTAAATGTTTACTAATTAGTCCCACGACAGTTTCTTTTGCATTGTTTAGGAAATGACTTGGGTCTTTGTATGCATTCACATTCTTTACAGCATAAGTCTTGATCCTACTTTGAAATACTGTTTCGATTGCTTCTACATTGAATATGGGTGTGTACTTATGAAGTTTACTTCTCAAGTGACTTCTTATGAGAGACAGTTCGCTATAGTGACTACACGTTTCACATTTCACTTGTTTCTCTCGTGGGAACGTCTGTTTTGGTATTAAATGTTGTGGCACTTTAAAAATGTCCCATACATTTGTTGGTTCGTGTGTTTATTATGTATCAGTGTAAGATCTTTGTGCAATCTACTTTTATGATGACTTCTTATGAGAGATGGTTTGTAAAAGTGTTTACAAGTTTTACACTTGACATACTTCTCTTGAGATTTCTTCTTCTTTCTTTCCGCAAAAGCGGCTTTCTTAAGATTATATTCTTTCCAAACATTACCAGCAGCGTTAGCCTTTTTCATTACCATGGTCGTCATCATATTAGACATCAGCTGATTTTTATTTGTGCTCATCTTTATTATATACATTTTATTTTTTACGCATTCAAATTCCTTGAGCCACGTTTTTTTGCGGTTGCTCCAAATGCAACTTTTTGTAGTTACTTTTTTGCGGTTGCTCCCAAACGCAACATTTTGTAGTCACTTTTTGCAACTGCTCTCAAATGCATATTTTACACGTATTTTTGCAGATGCACTCAAATGCAACTTTTTGTAGTCACTTTATTGTGGTTGCTCCCAAACGCAACTTTTTGTAGTCACGTTTTGTGGCTGTGCTCGAATCGGCATTTGATGTTATGGATCAGAAAACTAAGAGGAATTTTTTCTGACGGTTTTCTGATGGTTTGAGAATTTCATTTACCATCAGTTTTCTGATGACTCGAGAATTTCATTTACTGTTGGTTTTCTGATGGCTTAACCATTTCATTTACAATTGGTTTCTGATAGCTTGTCCATTTCATTTACCGTTGGTTTTTCTGTTGACTTGAGCATTTCATTTACCGTTGGTTTTTCTGATGTCTTGATCATTTCATTTACCGTTGGTTTTCTGATGGCTGGGGGCTGCACTCGAATCGGTATTTTGATACTATTATTGCTAATTACTGTTTATTAGGTTCATTGAAATTTATCGGGCTGAGCTTAGTAATTTTTTTGGAATGTGGCCAATCACGTTACACGACTGTGTTTCAGATACCTAGGGCAAAGGAAACAACGTTGTGATAAATAAACAGACGTGGATGCAAATAATAACTTCGTTATAAAAATAGTTCACAGTTAAAACGTATAAATAATGCACATCAAATATTTAAAATCACGCACACACACAGCAGTACCGCTCTACACGCAGCTGTTAACGAAACACACGTATAAACGTATAAATAATGCACATCAAATGTTTGAAATCTCGCACACACACAGCAACGTCACTTTACACGCAGATGTTAATGAAACACACACAATAGTATATTTATATTCAAAAACTTATCACGTCGCATTCACAGTATCAACATGACAATAAGCATCAGCTGACAATGTTTTGGCTGAGACGAAAATAGCGGGACAGTTTGCCGATCACTTCCGCTAAGAGCGCTGTAATCACACAGTCACCCTCTCTATGTATAATCTATAGCTCGTTGGTAGGTATTAATTCGGACGTTGTCGACAGTCACTTGTTTAGCACTCGCAGCAACACTAACAGTGCAATATTTTTATCTAAATTTATAATAATGATAAATCGTCTTTATTTGGCGCATTTAAGGCATACGTAGTAGGAGCATGTCACTTCCTTCTGGACCAATTCATTAGAATGACATGAGGATGGAGCAGATAGTAGATTAAACAATCGATATGCACATGCATATCGAATAGTTGATTAGGTGTTAATCGAATATTCGATTAGTTGCTAATTAATTAGTGTAATTGTTTGATATAACATTTCTTTGATATCAAAAATCTTTATATGAATTTTTTATAAAATTTTATTGGTGTTGAAAGGATGGCAGAGCAGGGTCGATGTGTCCTCTATGACTTGCTGGAGTCGTCTGACTAAAGGAGTGGGTTGTAATTGTTTATATAGGTGTAAGAGTGGTATAAGGAACATTTTTGTTTGTGAGTGGAATGCACACACACAGTGGGTTCCTAGCCCACTAGGCAAGGGAGGTGTGGATGGAGCAAGAGCACGCGGGTATGTTATAAGACACGACGATCAAATAGGTTACCGAACGAATTACTTTAATCATGCGATGAAACTATTTTTAATGTAACTGATCTCTACTTTAATCACGTAATCGCCAGAACCAGACACGTATTCATTAAACCTACTTTAATTGTGCGATTACCGAATGGAACACAAAAATATATATTAATATCATAATGAAGTATGTTATATTTCAAACATAACAAATGCTAATTGATCATTAAACAAAATTAATTAAATAAATGACAAGAACCAAGCTAATATAAAATTACAACTCACCAGCTCTCCAGATCCCCCTCCCCGTGACTAAAATCCCTTCCCACACTGACACACACACATGCATACACGAAGTCACGTGTACTTCGCCCTCATAGACTCTCTAAACACACATTGGAATACAGGTTAAACCAGACGCACTGATTTATTACATAATAAATTAATCGTAACACCAAATCACAAATCCCGTGTATTCTATTAAAGCTCACTATATAATAAAACTGTACGCCCGTACTTCGTTATATCATACGTGAAAACACAGTATGCCGATGTCTCTATCGCTCGCCTAATGCGAAAACCTGTTGCGAAAAGCCTGCCAAACATAAATTATTAATAATAAAAACATTTAAATTAATCAAACCTAATAATTATCGGAACATGCGAGAGAAAAGTGTATGTGTATGGGTTGTGTTCACTTCCCCAGGCCTTTCAAACACCTTGGCTATTCACTTGGAACTAACCTCTCCGAGGACCAAGCAGAATGCGCAAGTCACCCCTCCGGTGCGCTCCCGACAGTAACAGAGAAGCTGGTCCAATATCTCACATCGTGAAATGTGGGAACTGTCTTGGCGAGGAGGAAAACACACCTGTCGAGACAAGCCTGGCTAGCCAAATAACTTTCAACCACCACACACAAGTGAAATGTAAAGGAAATTTATTTTTACAGTATTTCCCAAAACATTCTATGTTAATAACACAAATTAGACCGAAATCATTTTATATAATTTTTTCTGGAATAGAAAAGCAGGTTTCAACACACCGTTAACATATTTAATGTAGTGTAACATGCAAGTTGTTATTTAAAAAGTTAAATTTATTTGAAGTTCTTATAATATTACGTTAAAAAAATATTTTTTTCAAATATAGTTTCAAACATTATACACTGCAAATAATCCACAAAAAAAATCTGTCTTCCTTACTAAAAGATATAAGGAATCACGTATGTTTCAAACCAAGTTACACAATTCAAACTCGTATTTGTAAAACCTACATTCTAAAATTTCACTCCGAGAAGTATAGTAACGAATATTTGTTCTGCACAGGACAAATACATCAAAATGGAGTTCACTTGTAAACCATATATATGTTTACTACAATAGTATGCGATTCGCCATTAACAAACCTATACAGGTATTACAAAAAAATATGTAAACATTTTTGTTTTATAGTAAATATTTTAATTATTGTAAACTGGTATTTAAAATACATTTTCCATCAGCCAGAGTATTCGGTGATGTGGTTAAACTGCTCACCAAAGCGTATTGTCTTGTTGAGCAGGTTTACCCCCTTACTGGATCATCAAAATATTTTTCATGGGATTTCTCAAGATTCTCCCATTTCCACAACTCTTTCAATTTCATGTTATAACATTGACATTAGTTTACAATGTAAAACTGTTTCAGAGACTTCTTTCAAAGTTTTGTTTAGGAACAGTTTAATTATAAAAAAATATTTGCGTTTAATTATGTGTAAAAAGTATGTTAAAGCATTTGATTGCAATACACAGACATCTTGTATACCACGCATCTCAGCACATATTTGAAGAATAACCTCTTCAGAGCAGACATTAACGACATCAACCATAGTAAAATCATAAGTTTTTTTATCGAGTTATTTATTAGTTGTATTTCATAGGAATCTGGTTTAAAGTACTTTAGTTTGTTATAAGACAAAGTCGATGCCAGGTAGTGAAGCTTGCCACTAGATATTCCTTAGCCTTGCTCTGTGGAACAAGAGCCCGTTTACCTGAAGTTCTCCGACACCACTTTCCCTTCCGACAAGCTTGCCTTGTTCCACCATTGTGTGTATTTCAAGTTTAGCTAACCTTTTAAACTCCTCCTCGTTCCAATACTTTCACAGTTCATCCACAAGATTTTCTTAAATGCTCCCATCTCCTTTACTTTCAGAGTTCATTCATTCATTCCTCGACTATTTCCATTTTCAAACTTGTTGGTGTAAAAATAGTAATCATTAGAACTCACTCACAAACACTTAATCTCCAGTAATTCCAAAAAAATATACATTAAAAATGTGACAAAAGGAATTCAAACTATTAAATAACAAGTCACATTATTTACTTATAACATTTATTACAAATCCCAATGTAAACATATTTAAACCAAACACATCAAACAAACAACAATTCAAACAGTTTCTTCACAACCAATCTTCTAAAATTTCGAACTCTTCTTTACAAAATAAAATAAGTAAGTTAAAAGTCTTCTCTAGAAAAAAAAGCAATTCAATTACTTTTAAACTTTGGATTTAAAGATAATCGTCGTCTTTTTGGGGTGGGAGGACCGAAAACAGGCAAAGATATAACAGTGGTAAGAGCGGGAGAGGGGGGTTCGATTGTGAGGAGGAGTGAGAGGGCTGTAACAGACAGGTTGTAGAAACAATGTGAGCATGGGTGGAAGTGGTGATTGTGCAACATTAAAAAATTTCAAATATTTGGCCAACCCTGAAAATTTCGAAGGTTTAGGAAGAGGTATCTTTCTATATCACAGTTCTAACAGCTCGCAACATTTTCTCTTCTTCTCAATATACTGATAATCGGTTTTCAGAAGCCGCAAATCAAGGATTTCATCATACCTTGAGGTAGTCAGGTAAGGTCACTAGATGTATTGTCATCAGAAGCCCGGGTCCGCTATCTGATATGTTGACATTGACGGTGTTGGAAGTGCCCTCGCTGCCGCACCCTCTATCTGAGACATTTGTGGTTCTGGGAGCACCCTCGCTGCCGACCCCGCTATCTGAAATGTTGGCATTGACAGTGCTGGAAATGCCATCACTGCCAGACCCACTATCTGAGACGTTGACGGTGATGGAGACGACTCTGCTGGAGGTGCTGGAACTGGAGGTGCCAAGACCATCTTTGGAGATGCTGGAGGCAGCGTTGGAGGTGCCAACAGCATCACTGCTATCGCTGGAGGCGCGAAGACCATCTTTGGAGATGCTGGAAGATCCGGGATTATCATTGCTGGAGTTGGATGCACTGGAGGTGCCGGGATCGTCATCGCTGGTGTTAGAGTTGGTGGAGGTGCAGGGACTATCATCTCTGCAAATGCTGGAAGCATCATTAGTGGTGCCGAGATCATCATCTATGGAAATGCTGGAGGTGCCGATGTCACTGGAGATGGTGCTGGAGGTGCCAAGACTGTCTTAGGAGGCACTTGAGGCAGCGTTGGATTCGCTGGCGGTATCATCGCTGGCGTCAACTCTTGCTCCACCAATAGAGTTAGCGAAGCAGCATCAGAGAGTGACAAGTCATACTCCATAAGCTCCCTTTCAAGGGCTTGAGTCTTTGTAGAATTGCGACATTTTAAAAATTTACATGTTCAACGGACACTGAAATAAAATAGTGGAATGGTGTAAACGTTAAACCACTATTTATACAAATTTTCTAACTCCCAGGTAAACCTGCTGGAAATGAAAATCATCCCCTCCCCACATATCCTTCTCTGCAGAAATACACATCCCCTCCACACATATTTCCATATGTTGGATTGTATTGTAACATCCAGAGCAAGAAAGGCATACCATTTTGTTAGGCCAGGTCGACATGAGGAGAAGGGCGGTATGGGACTTGTGATCAGTGACTGCCGTTGTTAGTCCTGCACAAGGTTTTCCACACTCTCCTCAGCAGGAACCTTGTCGGCGCAGCAGGGAGGACAGAGGCAATTTGGGATAGGTAGAATACTGTGTCGGGAAGCGAACAAAAAATTTACGAGGTCGGCCAGAAATGTTGCTAGACAGCTAGACAATGCTTTCAGCAAAGAAAAATTTAATTTAACACAGCGCTTCCTTCACCACACTGTTCATCATCGACTCTCCTCTTTCGCACATTGTCTCCTTCCATGAGTCTACTGTTCTCCCACGACTCATTTCATTCAGTTCCGACAGCCTTGCTTCGCCACGAACATCACTCCCTCTCAAAGCCATGCATTCATGCCTCGGCGCACCTCCCTCGTCTCCACTGTGCGAGCACCGCTCGTCATTCATTGCTATCGCCACCCACATAATCTACCTATCTTTTCTACCCATGAGACTTTCCACGGCGGTATACCCAAAATGTTTCGTGAAAAGAAAAAACTGTCATTGTTTAGTGCGTACTGCGGGAAATAAACTCTCATGTGCTGTAGACAATTAGCAGTTTACACAAGTCTTTAGTGTGTTAAATACTGTCAATTTTGCTGTGAAATCTGTTTGCATGAATAACATTTATAACAGTACTGGTTTCTGATATGGTCAAACAAAATCTTATATCAGTTATTAGACTGAGTGAATGAAAATTACGTATTTTGATCACAGAATACATACCAAGTAATTTTTTTTGTTACATTGATATGCTTATTCAAGATAAATATGTAAAAAAGGTTATACCCATGATTAAATACGTGTTCCTCACACAAATATTTTGTAAAGTTATGACCATAGATTTATGAAGGAATGTTTTTAATTTTGTGTAAATAATAATTCACTCATTTCTTTAGATTATATAGTCTGTTTGGTGTTAAATGAAACAAATTTTCAGTTTGAAATACAATTTATTATATTCCATTTTTTCAAGCAAGCATAATATTTATTTACATATACAAAAACCACATTCTTCTTAAAATATTTATTTACATATCCACAAAATTTTCTTTATTAATTTAAGCAATACACTTTGTAATATATAATATATAATCTCAAATATGTGAAATGGTTTTATTCTAGATGAATCGTTGGCTCATTGACTGTTAGATTAGATGTAAACCACTATGTGCTAGAAAATTCACACATTATTGAGGTGGATGGAAGCTTGACTCACTCGTAGATGATATTATATCTTGTTGAAGGTGTCTGAGATGAATTTATTAAGATACAGAGTGTAGTGTTACAGAAAAATATTTTTTTTTATCTGTGCATCGTAGCAAGTGAAGAGAATTTGCTGAAACTCGAAACCGAGGTCTTGAGAGCTAATGAGGGTAAATAGAGCAATCTAACAGCGTTGATTACATATCTTATTATAGACAACAACTTGGATTACTTCCGACCAATGGTGAGCGGTCTATATCGGGAGATATGTACATACATTTTTGCTATTAGTTGTAAAGTCCACCCACTTCCACAAGCACTAAATTCTTCAACTCTATTTGCGAGGTAAGGTACTATGACAGAATTATAAAGATCGCCAATATCTATGGAATGTAGAATGGGTAGAGCTTGAGTTTGAAAGTAGATAGTTACTGTACAGGATTCCTCTGCTGTGATAGATTTCAAATACTTCCAGGATATAGTTACACTAAGAGTTATTGCCATGGTCATTTTTTTGTAGTTAAATCTATCAATGACTTCCTATGCCTTAAAAAAATTTTTGAAACTCTAAATCAGAAGATTTTTGATCATTATATATCCGCTTGTCAGTCAATCTACCTGTAAAAGCAGTGGTTAGTATTTCATAATTGAGCAGGGCCAAACCAGAAGTTGAATTACTTCCCAATCCAGAATTAAGGTAATGCTATTTTCAAGGAAATATAGTAGGTAGTGCAAGAAATTTCAACTATGTAGTTAATTGTGGTGCTAATTGCAGTACTAATCGTGGTGCCAACTGCATGCCTATTGCAGTGCTAAATCTGGACCAATCACAGCACAGGGATTGCACTGCAATTGCAGTGCTAATTAGGGTGCTACTTGCAATTGCGGTTACAATTATAGTTGTGGAGAAACATGGATACAAATTGTATAAAGTCTCTTCAAAATACCAGATCAAGATAACTGTCTTTGGCAGAAATTACACTGAAATAGCATTTTTGAATTGTTCATTCCACAGGTCATTATTTCATGTCGACGCACAGTGCATAGAGCTATAAATGTTTAAACACAGAAACGACACAGCAAAGCCATCATTGGTTCCGTAGTCTACAAAGTCTAAAATTGAACTAAAAGATTTCAACCTTTTATAGACAGCTTTAGATAATTCTTGGAAGTGCAAAATGCAAGAAATAGTTAACTTCAATGAATTGTAAATATGTTTGAAATGTATGTCTAATCAATATCCCGCCCACAAACCTTTATTGTTAAATACATGTAATCATAGGTTACATTATATTATGTTTTCAATATCATTTTGTTGTTAGAATTAGTCTGTATGTGAATATTAAATTTAATGCATTCGAAAAGTCAATAAAACACAAAAAAAAAGTAGTTTCATTCCATTAATTTTGCTAAATTTGTATTACAAAGTACAAAAAGACACATTTACATCATTTATTCCCCTTGACAATATTTGTAGTACTTCCATCTGTTTGATTGTCTTGCAGTATTTACATTCTGGTAAAAGTGTGAACACATTTTTTCGAGGGTTACTTGTATTCATAAATTTTTGTCAGATCAAGATATTAAATCATTACAATTTTTCAGCTTATAATGTACATGGATATTTTTGAAATGAAACAAACAAGAGTTTCCAGAGACACAAATAACAGTTGAGTGAAAAAAGACACTACAACTGTTACTATCCAAAACATTTTCTAAAAGGTTTACTCCAAAATGCAATTAACTTGGTGATATTCAATTTACACTTTGATTTCTGTATGCACGAGCACATGATCTCGTTATCATCGTGATACATCTTTACAAAGTATTGGCTTACACAAACCACGTACATTTATATACTAAATTTCACTCATTGGTTCTCTCAACCCAGATAATGCCATATTACTCAAATAGTATTCACTGGTTACTCAGGGGAAGAATTATCATAATCTGTTTCACCCCAGTCAGTCATCAATGGCCAATTTAGCATTGCTTGAGAGTTTTCCTCTGCAGAGAAGACATTCTATTTGTAACCAGATGTTTTATGCAATTGTTCGAATGAGGGACAATTGTATTATTTTTAAATATCTGTTACTTTCCCATTCCACACACATTGCAAAATGTGTTTTTGGTCTACTCCACCTACATATATTTCACAATTATTTAAGTATTGGTTGCAAATATCTTCAATATTCTCATACCCCATACACCTACTATATCAGGTTAGACCATGGTGGTGTTTAGTTGCCCATCTATTTGTTTTCTTGTATTTAGGACTTAGATATTTCCAGTGGAACAGTGGTTTGAAGGTGAATACCGCTGTGTGTTGTTCTTCCATGTCAGTAATAGTCAATTCTTTAATGATAATTTTTTCTGGGGATTTAAATCCTTGTTCATTAGAAAAAAAATTTAATACCATGTCTTGTTGTCCACTGACTCAAGTAATTATCGTCATCAGCTTATCTCTTACATTATAGCTTGCCAATCTATCATTAATTATCGATGCATAAATTTGTGTATTTGCAATTATTTCAATTTGTGAATCAATTATGCTATTGTTAATTGTGTCATCTTGTTTGCTTACATCAAATACAAATAATGTTCCTCTAGTTTTAAGTGCTTCAGGTTCTAGGATCGGTGAGCTGATATTGTTATAATACATTTCTTGGAACTTTGAGTACATGTAGCAAATAAGCAATTCCCAATTTCCAAATTTTGCGCTTAAATTGGTATATGGATAAGCTTGACTGTTTAGGTACAGTTTAATATTTTTCATATCACAATGATCGAATGCTGATATACCAGCTTTTAAATTTTTTCTATTTGTTTGAAAACAAATAACGACAAATTGTGGTTTCTCTGATGAAAAACTTGATTTCACTTCCCAAATAAATTTTAGTGATGTCGGTAGAGTTGAAAATGTCTCCAAAGCTCACAATCTGAATGCAATATATAAATCCTTCCCTTTTTCGATATATTTTTAAAACTTTACATGTTCACAAGTGTTAATCTCAATATGTGGCATTAGACATTTGACAATGTTTAATTCAATTGTTACACCTGCCTCGTTATTGGCCATGTTGTATATAACATTCAAATGCATGTTACAGAATAGAATAACTAATTCTTGTTTAGTATTTAATATTACAAGTTTATAGTCCTCAGCAAAGCCAAGTACCATACTTAATGGTATAACAACTTCGTATTTTCTGCCTGGGTTTATTTGTAGTGTAAAATTTTTAGCACTGATCCACCCAGCCATTAATCCTGTATGAGGATTGTTTACAGTTTCCAAGAAATATTGTTTTATTGTGGAAGTAATCACAACATGCTGTGATTGGTCGATTTCAATACCATTGAACAAATATGAAATTCTGTCAATTAAATAAAGTATTCTGTTTCTCACTATTCCTGTAGTAACTGGGTTTGTTGCATCGGCAGTCTTTTTAATTGTTCCTCTAAACCTTAAACTTAATTTCTATGGTAATGTGTCGATATCGTGATTTTATATAGCAATCCTGATTTCCGATGGAAATGTATACTGTCCTGCTCAGAATGGTTTATATACATGTATTTCTGTATTGGTGATTGCATCATCATGACTTATTGTTTCTTCAAATTCAGTATGTCTTCCATTTCTATCAATGGAATATCCTAATTCCTTTAAAAAAAAATTGTTGCCCTGCATTAACTTTACGGGTATCTTGTTTGAAATGATAATTTTATGTATCTGTTTTATGCACGTGTTTTTATAGCTATTTTTAAATGTAATCGAATGTTAATGTCTTCATTTCTAGAAATAATTAGTTTACCATCTTGATCGACAATTGTAACAACTAATTCATTAACACGATTAACTATTACTGGAAGATATATCAATGTATTCAGTTATTCAATTATTTTGTAACCTGCAGACACCACACACGCGAATTTATGTAATGAATTTGTCAGTTTTCCATTCAAATATGAACTGCCTACAATATAAACATTTACATGGTATACATTAACCAACAATATATTAACTTGTTTTGACCATTCGTGCAATTGAATAGCTATATATACAATTGATTGTAGTTGGTAATTGTTAATTTTGTAATTGTATCTTAATTGCATGTTTTTTAAATAATCACATATTTCAATTCGAGGATGTAAATAGCCAAAACTGTCATAATAAAATAATTGATTTATGTTTTCCATTCATGCAACCCAATGTGTTCCTTTATTTTGTTTCGAATATAAATTAACAATCATACATTCGCGAAGGTTTGATATCTTTGGTAATTTGTCTCTCATATACACACCTTGAAAATAGGGACTAAACAGTTTCTTTACATACACATTAATGTCTTTGTTTGTTAATGGAGGCTTTGGAAGACTATTTAGGACTTTCTACCTTTCTTTCCATGTTTGGAGGTTTTTGTCCTTGACAAACTTTATATGGTTTAAGATACATTCCTTTGCCACTTGATTTACTTGATTAAGTAACAGCTGAAACACCTTCCATTAAGGCTCCAAAGCTGATAATGCTGGAAATATGATTGGTAATATTCCACCTTTCTTGGTTTTTCGTTTCATTTTGCATTTTACGCCCATGCCACTTTTAACCTTTGCATGCATAATTTGGTCAACAACCCAAGCGCCGAGCTTTTCACCTGTATATGTAGATGGATTCTTTCTTGTATTTGTAGCTTTATTGGCTAGAGTCGTATCTGCTATAGGTCTTTCTTTCAAATAATTTGTTCGATCGTATACTATATAGTTTTCTTTACAAGCAATGTCCAAAGCATTTATTACGTGATCATTTTGAGCCAGATGTTTTGAAAGCTTAATTCTGGGTCTACAATAATTGTATTTTGGTAAATGCAATTCAAATGGTAATTTGTTAAACAATGTATTCATACTCCAGGTCCTTTTTTATGTTTAGTATGGGCCATTGTTTTCAACTGAGTGCGAACCTATATATAGATCTACATATATAGTTTTTACATTAGTATGTTATCTAATACTGTATAAATGAAGGTTACAAAACAAAATGTTCATCTGCCGGTAATTGTAAATAAAAAATAAAATGTAATTGAACAGAAACATGGTATTCTTTTACCTTCAAATATACATTGAATAATAAGCGGCCCTACTTCATGCGGAAAAACGTGTGTTATTATGTCGATGTTGGAATATCCGAATATACTTAAATTTGAAAATGCATATGTATTTTCTAAAAAAAAAATTCAACAAGAGGAATATGAATGATTATCGATTATTTTTTCATTAATTGAAGGCATGTGGTATTTCCCTTTCACAAATAAAGAAGATATAGTACCTCTAAATGAAGCATTACCCAATTCTGTATATATATATATATATATATATATATATATATATATATATATATATATATATATATATATATATATATATATATATATAACGATGTTTGGTGCGAACCACAGGGTGAAATACAGTAATACTTTAGTCTTGGTAGGGAACATATTTACTATGATAACAGTTTAGGCAATATAATGTTTACAAAGTTTAAAGGTATGTGTTTTTACTGTTGGAAAAACAAGTATGGTTTTATGATCACTATACCAATGCTTTCCCTATATAAAAGCAGATATAGGTCTGGATTTCACAGTTTCTTACTTCCCGGCAAAGAATACTGAGTATTTCAAAGTTTGAACATAGCAGATAAAACACAATGATTAAAATACCTGTTTAATGAGAAATCGCGATGGTAATTGTGATTTGAATGGACATATATTACACAGTGTGTGTATGGCTGTAAAAGATTCCAATGCAGTAAATAAACGTTATGTGGAAGACATAAATACTCTTATGATAAATGTATTTAAATCACAATCGACCACTATGTAAGAGAGATTAATAAACACAATTGAAATAATTACAAAAGTGTCTACTGATATTATTTATATTTCAGAAATATCGGCAAATGTGATGATTGCATTGCAAAATCAATAAACATGAACAAATAAAGATTCTAAACATTAAAAAATGTAATTAATTAAATTGTAAGTGCTATGGTTACAAAACCATTTAATACACAAATGGATGAAATGATGCAATATATGGGTTAAATTCATCAATAAAACATCTGCTTTACATATGCAAACAGATTTGAAAAAGCATATCGACGATTTGAAACCCCGAATAAACTATTTCAGTAATGATTTGAGGGTTAAAATTGTAAGTAAATTAGACATACTTTTGAGTAAAGTCGATCACAATGAAAAACTGCAAAATATTCGAACTAGTACTCCTGCTAAAAAAACCAACAAATTAATTCATATATAAGTAGTTGGAATTTAATGTAAACAAAGAAAAATGTCTGACTCTGCATCGGAATTACATAAAGTCATGTCTGCCTGTGAATAGAATTCAAGTAGGTGATTATGTAACTGTTGTTAGTGAAGGATTGTTTGAATTATTATTTTAAAAAGTTCCGAATGGTTATTCCGATGTCGATTTGGAGAAATATAAAGATCTTGTTAATCGCACAAACACAAATAAACATTTAGATGATGACAAAAATCATCCAAAACTACATTTATTAAGCGATATTGTTGGAAGTGGAATATATAAAGATGAAATTGACAACTGGTTTTCTGCTGTATATTGGAACAATCCTAATGAATTAGTCAATAGATTAAAACTTCTCATTGCTTCGAGGGAGTCAGAGAATAATTCACATATGAACGAAATTGTTTCAAATATTGAAGAGTCCAAAGAAGATAGCTATATTACCAATGAAGTTCAGTAAGATTGTTCAAGAGCGTCATGCCCCTGCAAGGATAAGATATCCTAGAAGACCAGTTATTACTAAAGGTTTTAATGATCTTTTTCAAGCAAATTTGTGTGAAATGATATTGCTTTCGAAATACAATAAGGGATACAAATATGTTTTAATCATAATACACATTTTTTCAAAGTATGGTTGAGATATACCTCTGAAAAACAAAACTGGGAAACAGGTAAGCAATGCAATGAAGATAATTTTTCAAGAAATAACCCCAAATTCACTCCAAACTGATACAGGAACCAAATTTTTTCTGCACCATTCCAGAAACTAATGATCGAATATGGTATTAATAATTATGCAATGTATGTGGAGCTTAAAGAAAAGTGTTGTTGAACGATACAACAAATCGATTAAGCAATTAATATACAAGCATTTCACATAGAAAGGCACCTATAATTGGGTTGATGTTTTGCCTGAAATAGTTAAATTTTATATTTCCAAATATCATAGAACTATCAATATGGTGCCGAAAAAGATATGGACAATAGTTTGATGAAAACTGTGTATAATAATATTAAAGTAATCGACAAAAGAAAACCAATGTTCAAAGTTGATGAATTTAAATGAATTTCAAAGCAGAAAGCAATCTTTAAGAAAAAATTCACAGTGAATTGGTTGTTCGAAATATCTAAAATTATTTCAGTTAGAAATTCATTTCCCAGAGTGTATTACCTTGAAACCTATGATGGTTAGCCTATAAGAGGCAGTTTTCTGAACACTAATTACAAACAGTCATTTCTCCAAATGAATATTTGGTTGATAAAATCACTAAAAGGGAAAATGATAGGTCATTGGTTCGATGGAGAGGTTTCTCAAAAGCACACAACTCATGGGTGAAGAATCAAGATCATAAAAGATTGAATTACAATGATTTGTATATTGTTTTTATACTAAATAAAATATTTTAAATTGGAGTTATGATACAGAAATATATAATCAGGAGGAAAATAGAGTTATTTCGGAGCATTGCTTTGGTAATACTGGAGGTTCCTTAGTAATTGTATTCCCTGAGGAAGAAAGACTGAGCAAACACACCAGAGAAAAATATTTTCTAGATGTGTTTGAGTGAGAGTATCTTTGTAGTGTAAGGCTTAGAGTCGGAGGGTATGACTTTCAAAGCACTGGGAGTCTCCAACTAGCGATAGTTTTCTTGTTAGCGGGATGGGTGAGGGAATGAAACATTAATTATTATCAATGCGGTTTGGAAATGTCTTCTCTGTCCTGGTGGACAGGGCTGGGACAAGAGTACAGTAATGGGAAAGGGAATCTGCAATTAGTGTTGGCGAGTGTATTGATAGATGGATGAGAGTTCGGGGAAGGGAAGGTTGTCAAGTTGGTGATTGGATAGATTTCGTTCGCTACCTGAAGCAGTTATGCAAATAACCTATTACTTTCTTGGTGGCATGAGAGCTTGAGTTTGTCCTTGCCGACAGCGCATTGGAGGAGTTTGGGGTCTAGTGGTAAACATTTTTTATGGTTTTGAGAGCATTCTGTTCTGTTTGAGCAAGCTGTGAGGTGTGACATATTGCACTAAGCTCTCTGCTCTTGCCGACAACACAACAGAGGAAGTGGGGGTGGATCGACAAATATGTGTGGTTTTGTAGAAGTCTGAGGCATGATAATTTGGCGTATTTTCTTTAACCTATGCCGAAAACATGTTAGAGGAGGTAGGGTGAGGGATGTTCGGCATTGGCGGCTAGATAAATGGTAGGCCATGAAGAGTGCAAAGAAGATACAAGCATGCTAGGCGACAGCAATCGCCACATTGTCACTCACCAGGCAGCGTGCCTTGATGCGGCGTGGAGTCCTTTGAGAGGTGGGGAGAGCGAAAGTGGCATCCATAATTTTTCGGGTGGTGCTTAGAGCAGGCAGAGACATCCGTGTGGGGAAATGGGAGGGTTGGTAAGGGGATGGTGGGGGAATGTGCATGCACAGTAGAAATCTGTGGGGAAAGTCAGAGGCAGGGAAGGGTACGGTCTCTGATAGTTGGCACTTTCTCCATGCAGCAGACGAAACTGTAAACTCTCTCCCTACTTGCCTGAGCTCTTGCCCTGCATTGCCGCTAGAAGCAGTTAGGGGAATAATATATTGCCTTCTTGGAGGGATGAGAGGCTTGCACTTGCCGACTATGCATTGGAGGTACCACGGTGAAACTGTGAAATGTGTGGTCTCGAGCAATGTGAGAACTTGCGCCAATTTCTTTGACCCTACCGAGAATGTGGGGGAGAAAGAGCATATCAACTTGAGCGTACAGACATCTGATAAAGATGGATCTGTTGGGTTATGCATGTGAAAAGGGTAGAGAAGCGATTTGCGCATTTCTTATGCCCTCTGGCAGGGAAACTCTGAACTATGCATTTATCCACGCTTGCTTGTGTGAAGAGGAATGCGAGTTAAGCAATGGTGTAGTGTAGGGGTGTCCTGAATGAGAGGTGGGGAGGGGAAGACCAGATCTTTGCTTGTTTCATTGGCGCCTGTGCAGTATTCGTTTCGGGGTTGAAAGGGGTGTGGAGATGCATCTCGCAGGATTCTGGGATAGCTGAGAAATTGCTACCTCTCGTGAGGTAGCAGTTCTGGTCGAGGTGGCTGGAGCTGTGAACATGCCCCATACACTTATAGTTTTCTCTCACAAGTTTGGATAATTATTGGTTTTTTATTATTAATTTATGTTCGGCGGGCTTTTCACCACAGGTTTTCGCATTAGGCAAGTGACAGAGACATCGGCGTACTGCGTTTCATGCATGATATAACGAAGTATGTGCATATGGTTTAATTAGCAAGTGAGTTTTAATAGAATACACAGGGTTTGCAATTTGGTGCTATGAATAATTTATTATGTAATCAATCAGATCGTCTGGTTTAACCTGTATTTCGATGTGTGTTTAGAGAGTCGATGAGGGTGAAGTACGTGTGACTTTGTGTGTGTGTCAGTGTGGGAGGGAATTTTAGTCAGGAGGAGGGGGATCTGGAATGCTGGTGAGTTGTAATTTTATATTAGCTTGGTTCTTGTCATTTGATTAATTAATATTGTTTAATGATCAGTTAGCATTTGTCATGTTTGAAATATAATATTTTTGTTACAATATTAATATAAATTTGTTGTGTTCCATTCTGTAATGGCATGATTAAAGTCGGTTTAATGAATATGTGACTGGTTCTGTCGATTACATGATTAAAGTAGAGATCAATTAAGTTTGAAATAGTCTCATCGCATGATTAAAGTTCGGTAACCTAATTGATCGTAGTGTCCTAGAACATACCTGCATGCTCACGCTTCATCAACACCTCCCTCACCTAGTGGGCCAAAACATACGCACGTGTGCATTCCACTCACAAACAAAAATGTAACTTACCCCACTCTTACACAAACATTAACATCTATATAAACCATTACAACCCACTCGTCTGGTCAGTCAACTCCAGTAAGCTCCAGCAAGTCACAGAGTACACATCGATCCTGCTCTGCCACCCTTTCAACACCAATAAAATTATTTAAAAAAATCCATATAGAAAAATTGATATCAACGAAATGCTATATCAAACAATTACACTAATTAATTAATCAGCAACTAATCGACTATTCGGTTAAAAACTCGTAGACTATTCGATATGCACGCGCATATTAAATAATCGATTATCCGCTCCATCCTGATGTCATTCTAATGAAGTGGTCCAGAAGTGACATGCTCCTACTACTGGCATGTCTGCTTCTCTTACACTGAACAATTTTTTTACAATTTACACTGGCTTATTACAGTCTAGAAAAAAAAATTCTTACAAATTGATAAACTCTGTAGAAAACCAAAAGTCGTTACTAGACAGTAGTGGAACAGTTAATTAATACTAAATATTTCTGCAATCATCACTGGAATACTACGAATACGTTTATAAATAAGAAAATAAATTCTGCAATAACGACTTTTAAAATTTCTTCTTGCGATGTATATACAAAGCACAACACTTACCTGCTTTTCAAAACATGCCTAATGTGTTTTATGTACAGTATTTGTTTTAGAAGTCATTTTATTTACGCATTCGCGCATATGTTTTTAAAGTAAAAACATACATGGTGCTGATTTTGTCATTTTGTATTTTTGCTACCAGCCGCTAGATACAAAATACGAAATACCAAATTACCAAACACGTCACCGTTTTTGTATAGGTCTACAAAATCGGGTCACGTTATCATTTTGTCTACAAATTCTGCCAATTAGGATACGGCCTCAGTCTAGTGTTGTCAACTTGGCAGGCTTTCCACTATATATTCATGGGATTTAGAAACATTTTCGCGGAGAAATGCTTACCTTAGCGGACAGCGGAATTTGTAGAGGGGTATAATATCTATGGTTTCAGGAATCAGAATTCGACATGCCAAAGTTAAAAAAAGTGTTGTAAATTTGTCACTAACATAGAGTAAAAAGAATTGAAAATAGTTATACAAAATAATATCTGAATATTGTAATATATTTAATATTTTTTTGTTATAAAAATTTAAGTTCGCATGCACACGAATAATTTTTTATTTTATTTAAAAAACTTTAGCCAAAGTCATCCGAAACTTCATCGAGGTCTATACACATCGGGCACTTGTGTTCCGGGTTGGCTTGGCCGTCGCTGGGTCGTGCTTGCGAGAAAATGTCTTCAACTGGGGCAGTTTCCACAGTCTGGCGGACTGGTATGTTTGTGTGGTTCGTATATGTAGATATTAATGATAAACACCTAAAACCTGCCTGCCTACCTGCCTGCATGTGATGTCTCAATGCTTGCATGCGACTGGCCAGCTGCAATATCGTGGAATCTCGCTGACTGCTGACCGGTGTCCGATCACTGTATGATTGGTGTAATACGATTGGTTCGAAGTCAATATGACGTCATAGGGCTTGCATACACGCGTATATTATAAGCAATAGGGGGTCAGCTTAGAGGCTTAGTTTGACAATGGTTAATGTGAAAGGTGGACCGTATCGGCTAACTTCTATGCCAGGTAATCCATGGCCAGTTGCGTTTACGTGGAGTGGATATTGCCCACCAAAGGTTTTTCGCCATCAAATTCTTCTTCGAGTTAGTTGTCTCTTGTTTTACCAGCGCCATCCACTTCTTCAGCTGTGATGCCTACATCACAACCAGCATCTACTGCCAACAGTGCAGCACGATCATCTACAGATGGTAGGCTTACAGTACCATCCACTTCTTCAGCTGTGACGCCTACCAAATCTTCAATGGAGCCATCGAACTTTTCGGCTGAGTTACCTAGAACACCAATGCTGGCATTGTCTACTTCTCTAGCTCCAGCACCTACATCTCCAACAGGTCCATCCGAGTCTTCGCCTGGACCACTACGTTGTCATCAGTGTCACTTCTGTGATGACATTTACTTTCGCCCAAAATGTATGGTGACATGAGTTATTTTAGTTGTGCCAAGACTCACTTGTCGTATGTCATATTTGTGTGACAGGTGCGGTAAACTGTTCAGCCGTAGAGACCATTTACTTATACACGCGAATACCTGTAAAGGCGAATGAAGTGCGTTTTCATCAGTACCTCACTACCAGGTTTACTGCAAGCAGGTCTTTTGTGACTTCGGGACATGTCATCAGAAGTGTAGTTACCTACGTAACATTCGCTGCACAGTGTGTCGGTGAAATAAATATCACAATGTGGTGCTCGACTGGTGGCTAAATCACCAGCTCGACTGGTGGCTAAATCATCAGCTCGACTGGGGGCTAAATCACCAGCTCGACTGGTGGCTAAATCACCAGCTCGACTGGCGGCTAAATCACCAGCTCGACTGGTGGCTAAATCACCAGCTCGACTGGCGGGTAAATCACCAGCTCGACTGGCGGCTAAATCACCAGCTCGACTGGCGGCTAAATCACCAGCTCGACTGGCGGCTAAATCACCAGCTCGACTGGCGGCTAAATCACCAGCTCGACTGGTGGCTAAATCACCAGCTCGACTGGCGGCTAAATCACCAGCTCGACTGGTGGCTAAATCACCAGCTCGACTGGCGGCTAAATCACCAGCTCGACTGGCGGCTAAATCACCAGCTCGACTGGCGGCTAAATCACCAGCTCGACTGGCGGCTAAATCACCAGCTCGACTGGTGGCTAAATCACCAGGTCGACTGGCGGCTAAATCACCAGCTCGACTGGTGGGTAAATCACCAGCTCGACTGGTGGCTATATCACCAGCTCGACTGGTGGCTAAATCACCAGCTCGGCTGGTGGGTAAATCATCAGCTCGACTGGCGGCTAAATCATCAGCTCGACTGGTGGCTAAATCACCAGCTCGACTGGTGGCTAAATCATCAGCTCGACTGGTGGGTAAATCACCAGCTCGACTGGCGGCTAAATCACCAGCTCGACTGGCGGCTAAATCACCAGCTCGACTGGTGGGTAAATCATCAGCTCGACTGGTGGCTAAATCATCAGCTCGACTGGTGGCTAAATCACCAGCTCGACTGGTGGCTAAATCATCAGCTCGACTGGCGGCTAAATCACCAGCTCGACTGGTGGCTAAATCACCAGCTCGACTGGTGGCTAAATCATCAGCTCGACTGGTGGGTAAATCACCAGCTCGACTGGTGGCTAAATCACCAGCTCGACTGGTGGGTAAATCACCAGCTCGACTGGTGGCTAAATCACCAGCTCGACTGGCGGCTAAATCATCAGTTCGACTGGTGGGTAAATCATCAGCTCGACTGGTGGCTAAATCACCAGCTCGACTGGTGGCTAAATCACCAGCTCGACTGGTGGCTAAATCACCAGCTCGGCTGGTGGGTAAATCGTGAAAATAGCGCTGCCCAGATGTTGCAGATGAAAACAAATGGCAAACGAAAAAAAAAAAAAAACAACCAAGATTCTTGCATGCGATGGAATGAGTATGGGTGAGGGGGATGGAGGCCTGCCGACTAATTATCGAAGGGAAGTAATTGAGCGATTAAATAACCAATAAAAAAAATTGTCAAGGGTGGTGGTGGTGCAAGGACCTCTGGAAATGTACGTTTTTAAAATTGAATTTTAATAATAACTTTCTAAACACATTTTCGAAATTATTTTTTTCTATTTTTAGGAATTCAAGCTTATGCAAGGTTAAGGTCAAAGGTCACGGTCACTGACATCTAACATGGCTGAAATGATGGACACTGGTCGACCTGGCGAGGGCCCGTCATGTCGAGAGGTTAGTCGATACACCTGTCATCGAACCCCGGACCTCCTACATGTACATCTTTAAATGATTTTTTTTTTATATTTCTTTGATTTTTAGTTTTTTATTTTTTATAAATTTTTTCAGGAATTTTATGATTTTTCTGACATTTTTTCTGTTTCAAGGTCATACAAGGTCAAGGGAATGGAGTCAAGTTCAATGTCACCTGCATTCAAGATAGAGGTCGGGTAACGACATTACATTACGACCGGCCGGCCGGCGCCTGGCGCCTATCCCAGATTCCCGCATACCAGACTCATCTTCTTCATTCTACTCACGTCCATTGTTTACATTTACAACGCAAACATTCCACGAATGCGCACGATGAAAGTCTTCTTTTTCTTTCAAGCCGAGCTCCCGTAGCGCAGCCGGCTGGTGCGCCACCGATCTGGGGTACAGGAAGCTCTGGGTTCGAATCCCGGGTAAGGTATGGTTGATTATTTAAGTTAGGTTATAAGTTAGTCTGTATGCCTATGCCGTCCTCTGCCAAGCTTTCAAGCATAAAACCGGGGAACGTTAAAAAGCCCTTTGCAATACAAAAATTTTCCTATCCACTTACGACAAAAGTTCAGTATTCTGAATGCTTTAACTTGGGACACAGGTTGACTTGGGTCATGGGAGCTTGGGACAGCGCCATGACGTCAGAGGGTCGCGTGCACCAATCAGCGTATCCTTGTCCTAAGACACACGTTGGGATAGCGCAATGGTAGACAAGCATTAACTTACTTCAACAGTAAGTTCAGTATAGGGTTACTGGCCGTACTATTTAATTGTATCGCCCTGACGTTGGCCTTTACCGCAAGTAACCTTGAACTAAAAAAAATGTACAAATCGAAGAAATTATTAAAAAGCAAATGAAAATCAGGGAATAAATTACTTTATTACCCCTGATCACCATGTTGGATATCCACAACATTGACCTTGACCCCAGGCAAAGTTGAACCCGAAAAAAATTAGTAAAAATCGACGTATACTATTTGCATTATATTATGTGTTCATATTACATTAATAATGTGGTGGTAAGTCTAAAAACCTAATATTAATTATTAACTATAGTTATCAAAAATAATAGTTTCATGGCTTGATACTTGTTTAGTAAAACCACTCTTTTTTTGGAGCCACGGTGGCTGAGTGGTTAGCCTGCTAGCCTCGCACCAAGATGATCCGGGTTCAATCCTCGACCGGGTCACCGAATTTCCGCAAGTGGGAACCGTGCCGGACGATGCCGTTGGTCGGCGGGTTTTCTCGGGGTTCTCCAATTTCCAACACCCCTTCATTCCAGCGCCTCTCCATACTCACCTCGCCTCACCTTCATCGGCTCCCAACACCCCGATGTTAAGAGTCCTATGTAGTGAAACGTTTTTTGTGAAATCGTTGTTTGCGCGTAAACGCGTTTCTCGGTAAATAAATGTTTTGGAAATAAGATTTTTTGTCAGAAAAGACAAAAAAAAACATAATCTTTGCCCCTGTTTTTTTTTGTTTTTACTTTTGTAATATTAAGTGTATTAATAGAGGAAAAAATTCGTGAAAGTGGTCAAATATCGCATTTTTTAAGTTTGCCTTTGAAGTTTCTTTAAGCGGTAAGAGAAAAGTACGATTATACGCAGGTAGTTTGATCTGTGTACTTTCATCGTCTGTAATAAAACCTTAATGTTACATATCTAGTTTACACAGTAAGGCGTCACGACGGAAACACTGCACGCCTTGCGCGTAGGAGCGATGAGGCGCTAGAAGTTCGTGTTAGTGTCGCCCGTATCGCTCCCTCGCTTCTTGACCTTGGACGTGCAGCTACATAGTCGCCTTAAGCGCCGCCCAAATCTCTTCACTCGCCCATTCTGTGTTTGCTAGTTTCAACCTTCACGATCTGGTATCTTCAAGTCAATATTACAGAGTTCTGAAGAATACACATGCGAAACACCCGGAGCTGCAACCGCGCACACTGGCCAGCAAGATGGCGGAAGGCCGTCCACCAATCAGCGCCTGGTAACCCACTCGCCAGCTGGCAGCGCGGCCAACAGTGAACATTCTGCAGCACGCAGTCACAAATCAGACTCCAACAGAGACTTGTTCCACAGCCACTCACAGAGGTGCGTCCGTATTAAAGGGCACCGCCACGCCACTTCGCCTCTGGTTACTTACCTACTCTGTGCCAGGAGCGTGCACACATCCTGTATGTTATCTATTAGTCTATTCGCGGTTTCTTCACACTTTTCGAATCAAACCTATGGAAAAACACCCCATGTATGACATGTTCGGATATTTAATACATTTGTAATTTATCACAATCGTTTTGCATTTCTATTAACATAAAAATACAATATTTTTGGATACATTGAAATTTTGCATTTATTTTATTTATAATTGATAGTATTTAATTTATAATTAACAAAAATGAAATCAGTCAGAAAATATGTGCGTTGATTATGCCTAAAGGATGTTCACGATAAAGTAAGCACTTTTGAAATGAGTCTTGATAAAAAGTCAGCTGCCTACATATATTTTAATGGGCGCACCGAGTGACATTCTGCCAGTAATGTTGGTAACAATGGATGTAATGTAGTTCCGTATCTCAACGTCGAATAAAAAGGCGTTAGGTAAACATTTTTGATAACTTAAATTATTTCTTTGGCCTTCTGTTATTTTAATGCATCGAAGTCAAAAATTAGCGGATTTGTAAAATATTTATTTTATTAATAATTTCACAGTTCCGCTCGACCGAAGCATGAATAAAGTGATGGGGTCCATGACAGTGTGAAATTTACACAAGGCATAAAGTATATATCAAGCATGGCTTTCAAAAGTGCTCAGCTTGCCGTGAACAGCCTATAGTAAGAAATATTTCTCATGCAAAATATTATTACATGCTGTTCACAGTAAAGTGAGCATTTTTGAGGACCTAGTAACTTTCTTCTTTCAGCTATTATTTTTCATTTAACCACCTTTTTAAATAAATATCACTATGTAAGTAATAAACACAGTGTGTGTATTCCACCGCACTCGGTAGTTGACGTCCAAGGCTACAATAAATCATATTTATTCACTATTATCCAAACGAGAGGGCTTTCGAAAGAGCTCACTTTATCGTGAAGGGCCTATAGTGCGCATGAATACGGTGTGCGGTCACTCTGGTGTAATTCTCCAGACTTGCTAAGCTTAGTTTGCACGAGGCGGAGGAATATCCTGGAAGTAGAACATCAGCAGGGCTTTAGGAAAGTTCGAAGTAACCGTGCATAGACTATATCACTGTGGATTTGGTACCTCTTCAGGCCGTGTTCCAATTTGTAATGAGTTTCGTTTTATTGTAGCTTATATTTGGCAGTTTTTACAGAGTCCTATGTGGCTGGAGCTGTTCGAGGCATAGAAACCAGGGCGATAAGGGCGACATTGACCCGCGTATATATCGTCCCGGAGTACCTACACGAATTACTCTGCAGTGTTGTCGTTGTACCACAGTGATCCTATAATTGTATTAGTGTTCAAGTCTATGTCGGAGAGCTCATAAATAGTGTTTGTAATGTGCGTGGTGTGTTGAAAATAGTGCTAGTACCTAGTCACAAATGTATTTTCTTTTCTTAGATCAGTCAGGAAGAGCAGAGTAAAGTTACCACCAGCTGTTAAGGTGGGTTTACGATTAAACACTGAAGAATTAAGAATTGTACTTAATGACTCGATAAGCACACGGAAAATTAACAGTAAGAAAATTTGCAGCTTATGATTTAATTATTAACTGTTAAGTCTAGTCAATCAAAATCGTAGGAGATGTAAGCAACCGAAATAACCTGGAAAAATGGACAACTTACATATATTTAATTATGTGTGGTTACTGCTAGTGAAAACGTATATAAAAACTCGTGATATCTTATAGAAAGGAAAATCTATCCCAACATTGGGCATTTACATCAATAAATCTGAAAAGGTTGATTAAAGCGAATTCAAAACTTCTTCCACGAAATAAAATATAGCCATTAACTATTCTTTAAATTAGGAGGATACTGTCTCGATTACTTTCATACGCTTTCACAATACGACATAACCTAAATACACGTCGTAAATACAACTGTCGCTGTGTTCTGATTGGCTACTTCGACTTGACTTATTCTTAAGATATAAAATATAACGACCTCTTAAGTCACACCAAAAACGCACACGACCTCTCGAGACCAGCACACGACTGACATAAAACAAATATTCTCGAATACAATGAATCATATCTTAAGCACACGGCTATCTTATTCTGTTGAGTGAATCGTAAAGCCACCTTTACTCATCTCGAGAGTGCTGTACTCTGATGAGTGCTGTACACGTGCCATAAAATTTTGTAGATAAGTTAGTTTTTACTCTAGATATGATTTTGAATAATAGCGTCCAAGAGTGCATATTGGTCAGTCACCTAGTTTGAATCAACGGTTTAAAACAATTGACACTTGAGAGCGCAATGATCGAAAATAGCAAAAGCCGGAATAATAGGCTAGATGTATTTTCCAAACTCTTGTGCAATAGCCGAACATGAATGAATTGGTTTTTATGACCTACTAGTATGTAAATCGGTCCCCAGCTGACGGATTAAAATCGTAAAAGAGGAGAAATTTTACTCGAAATAACAGGGCAAAGTGGTCATTAGGTAAACAAATTTTTAAAATTAAATAAAAAATTATTATTTTCAATATTTACAAAGTAATATGTATAATTGTTTTACAATACCCATATTGTATGGAGGGCGATTTTCAATTTTAGTTTTACTTACAGTAGACAATTGAAATATAATTTTAGCATGGAGTGGCCACGTTACCTTCCTCTCCCACACATACTGTAGGGCAGTCTCTCCCACACATACTGTAGGGCAGTCTCTCCCACACATACTGTAGGGCAGTTTCTCCCACACATACTGTAGGGCAGTCTCTCCCACCCACACATACTGTAGGGCAGTCTCTCCCACACATACTGTAGGGCAGTCTCCCCCACACATACTGTAGGGCAGTCTCTCCCACACATACTGTAGGGCAGTCTCTCCCACACATACTGTAGAGCAGTTTCGTGTGAAAACATGTATGTCAAACACTAAGGTCTATTTCAAGCTCAAGTTTCATAGTCATTTTAAAAGGATACAAACATTTTCTGCTGCAGCATGCGGTTAAATTTCCTTGTGATTAACATTTGATCAATGTGATTCACTTTGATCAATGTGTGAATTGTTGCTGTCCAGTCGTCAATTTATTTGAATGTGTTGCTGCATTCAATTTGCACTATATGTAACTGCTTATTTAGATCTGTTTATATATTTTAATGAGCTGAGATTCTATACGTTGTTTTCCTCCCAGGTACTTTAAAAGTTATGCACATTTATATTTTTTATTGGTAAGGCGGATTATGAAACGTTGTAGATAAATATGATTGTACTAATTTAATTTTAACTTATTTAAATATTGTCTTGTCTCTAGTCCTGCTCAAGATATGTACATAATATGAAACCTCTGAACATTTTCAGATTTAAAACTATTTGAGCTATCATATCTCTGTTTCGCCTCTTGTTAATGTAAATATTTTTTTATTGTTTTTATGTTAACGTTTATGTACACTGTGTTATACCTGGTAAGTGTATGAGAAGGAATTGAAGCCTTAACTTCGCCAGCATAAATAAAGTCAAAATAAATTACTGTACGGGGCCGCGGTGGTGCAGTGGTTAGAATACTCGGTACCCACCAAGGTGAACCGCGTTAGATTCACGACGGGGTCCCCCCCTCCTCCTCCATCCGGACGAAGCCGCTGACCGGAGGGTTTTCTCGGAGATCTCCCGTTTGCCACGCCCTTTCATTCCGGCACTGCTCCATACTCACCTCAATCACCCTCATCGGATCTCAAGACCTCGCTGTTACGAGCCGCCAAAATCTCTTCAAGCATTCGGCGGGGAAGCTCCTCTGAATTCCTCCGGGTGTAGGAAGGGTTGCCTACTCACTAGGCCAGGCTATTGCTACCATTGTACCCTTGGTTTGCATTTTACACGGAAACGGTGGGTCCTATGGAGTTGCAACTAGAGGGGCTAATTACGAATTCCTGCTTCATCTAATGGTAGCCTCAATCACTTTAACTTCAATGTGTAAATGTTGCATGCAATCAAAGGGTTGTTCCAACCCCTATTATTTACATGGTGATGGTGTGTAAGACGTATATAACGTATATAACGTAACAGTTATAATAAACCGTTAACTTGGTAACGTATTACACGAGTAACACGTTCCATCGTTTATACCGTTATTTTTAGAACGTCTTGGATTGCCTCACTTTAAGGAACGCTTGACTACTGCGCATGCGTAAAAGTTATTTTTTGGAACGTCTTGCTTTGGAACATTGGAACACGTAATTGTTACAACCCGGGACAGGCGAGCAATATTTCCATTAACCTGTTACAAAAATAACACGTTACTGGAACGTGTTCCTTACTTGGAACTGGAACGATGGAACTCATTATATGAAAGTAAATGTTAGCCCATCCGTAATAGCGGGGGGGGGGGGGGGCGAAGAGCGGGTTGACGTCGGCCTAGTGTCGAGGTGTTGTAGGCGACAGCCGTGGCGGGACGGGCGTGTCTGGCTGCGTGGTGAGGACAAGCCAAGTCACGTGAGTCGCGCCCAGCACGTCAATCACGCTCTCCACGAGGCGACAAGCAAGACGTGACTTGGGGGGAGGCAGGCGCACACCCGACCCAGCTCCAGGCTCCTGGTTCCTGTTCCCACGTTCCTGGAAGTCCGAAAAAGGCGCGGGACCTCGCAATTCGGCGCGACCTACCGTCCTCTTTGTCTTCAGTCGCCGCACGACGCCATCTTCCTCCGCAGTCTGCATCCCCCCTCCTCACCCATACTCCTAGCCCCCACAAGGGGACGTGTGGCGCCTGCAGATCTGCTGTACCGTTTCCCCAAACGTGCCTCCTCCTTCTCCACCCCTCCCCCACACACACAAATTTCCAGCCGACTGCTCTCGACCACGCATCTGGGGCAGACAGTTCACGACAACTGCCCCCCTCGCCCTCATGGCCCCATCGATGTCTGTCCGCCCTGAAGAGAGGTTATCGCCACCTAAAGGCTGTTCACGGTAAAGTCAACACCTTTTAAGGCTCTCCCGACAGACACTAACCAATGATAAATGTATATTATTGCAGCCTCAGGAATTAAATTTTGAGGGTGGGGAAATGTGTACACTGTGTTTATTGGTCACATTTCAATGTTTACATTAAAAAGCAGCAGGAAGGTGGAAATTGGATTAAAGGAAAAATTTGGAAGGGGCTTACAAAGTGCTCACTTTACCGTGAACATCCTATACCAACCAGGCCCTAGCAACTCGAATACGGAAAATGACACCTTGCCGAAGATACCCGAAGTCTACACCCAAGTCAAGGTTATGCAGTCTTAAAAAACATCGACATTTAAGTAACTCTTTCATATTTAAACAGAGTTTATATTATATTCGCATTGCATAAATATACAATACACAATCATGTAGTGTCTCTCTTTACATATTATATTAACTTATAATTGATTTGCATGTTTTAATCTTTTCGGTGGTAGCACAGACTGTCTGTGTAAGCGCCCTTCACGCCTGTTTATTCGTGTCACGTGAATTCTCATAAATATACGCATAATACTGTTTGTATTGTGTTTCATATTCACAGTTACATTATATATTAGCTTAGATGTATTTATATTAGCTTAGATGTATTTATATGAAATAACCTCGGATAAGATTGCCAAGAATATTGCCCAGAAAACATAGGCCAATCACAATATTTAAAAAAAGTCACAGCTAGCGACGTTTCTACAATACCGTTAACATAAAGTGAGAATGAGTCTTTTACTCTGTGTTTTAAAGTTGGCTGTACCATATAACTTATTTGGGCTTGATTCGGCAAACTAATGTATAGGATAAGTATGTATCGATATACACTTGAGTTACAACTGTCTACTTGTATAGCACCTGCCCACGTACCTGTGAAGCCGGATCACGCATGCAGCCTCACACCCTGGTTAACGCTCAACGATGAACGAATCGCATACTTAAGACGGGGCATAATAGAGGTGGGTCCTTACAGTCTTAGACTAACAATGAGGAAGACCGATCTTGCTGGCTGCGCCCAGCCAATCTCCGTGCCCCAACATTGAATAACTTTTCTGCCAATACGGCTAGAAAGAATGGCGTGTATTGGGTATGAGTTTAGAACATTGTTTAGTAAATAAGTGCTTTTAAGATGTTCTTATACTTCCTCTAAAAAATTTGAAATGCTTTTTGAATAAATTCACCCTGGAATAATATTTTATTAATATAGCAGTGCTTATCATTTAAAAATTAAGATGTAAACAACACGTCCATCATTGTTGACCATGTGACTTTAACAGTTGTGGTCGTTTGGGGTAGGTCAATATGAGCACATGCGCAGAAGACGAATAAGCGGTCTACCTCATCTTTAGCCTATGCTTAAGATGTAAACAACACGTCCATCATTGTTGACCATGTGACTTTAACAGTTGTGGTCCTTTGGGGTAGGTCAATATGAGCACATGCGCAGAAGACGAATAAGCGGTCTACCTCATCTTTAGTCTATGCTTAAGACGTAAACAACACGTCCATCATTGTTGACCATGTGACTTTAACAGTTGTGGTCCTTTGGGGTAGGTCAATATGAGCACATGCGCAGAAGACGAATAAGCGGTCTACCTCATCTTTAGTCTATGCTTAAGACGTAAACAACACGTCCATCATTGTTGACCATTTGACTTTAACAGTTGTGGTCCTTTGGGGTAGGTCAATATGAGCACATGCGCAGAAGACGAATAAGCGGTCTACCTCATCTTTAGTCTATGCTTAAGACGTAAACAACACGTCCATCATTGTTGACCATGTGACTTTAACAGTTGTGGTCCTTTGGGGTAGGTCAATATGAGCACATGCGCAGAAGACGAATAAGCGGTCTACCTCATCTTTAGTCTATGCTTAAGACGTAAACAACACGTCCATCATTGTTGACCATGTGACTTTAACAGTTGTGGTCCTTTGGGGTAGGTCAATATGAGCACATGCGCAGAAGACGAATAAGCGGTCTACCTCATCTTTAGTCTATGCTTAAGACGTAAACAACACGTCCATCATTGTTGACCATTTGACTTTAACAGTTGTGGTCCTTTGGGGTAGGTCAATATGAGCACATGCGCAGAAGACGAATAAGCGGTCTACCTCATCTTTAGTCTATGCTTAAGACGTAAACAACACGTCCATCATTGTTGACCATGTGACTTTAACAGTTGTGGTCCTTTGGGGTAGGTCAATATGAGCACATGCGCAGAAGACGAATAAGCGGTCTACCTCATCTTTAGTCTATGCTTAAGACGTAAACAACACGTCCATCATTGTTGACCATTTGACTTTAACAGTTGTGGTCCTTTGGGGTAGGTCAATATGAGCACATGCGCAGAAGACGAATAAGCGGTCTACCTCATCTTTAGTCTATGCTTAAGACGTAAACAACACGTCCATAATTGTTGACCATTTGACTTTAACAGTTGTGGTCCTTTGGGGTAGGTCAATATGAGCACATGCGCAGAAGACGAATAAGCGGTCTACCTCATCTTTAGTCTATGCTTAAGACGTAAACAACACGTCCATCATTGTTGACCATGTGACTTTAACAGTTGTGGTCCTTTGGGGTAGGTCAATATGAGCACATGCGCAGAAGACGAATAAGCGGTCTACCTCATCTTTAGTCTATGCTTAAGACGTAAACAACACGTCCATCATTGTTGACCATTTGACTTTAACAGTTGTGGTCCTTTGGGGTAGGTCAATATGAGCACATGCGCAGAAGACGAATAAGCGGTCTACCTCATCTTTAGTCTATGCTTAAGACGTAAACAACACGTCCATCATTGTTGACCATGTGACTTTAACAGTTGTGGTCCTTTGGGGTAGGTCAATATGAGCACATGCGCAGAAGACGAATAAGCGGTCTACCTCATCTTTAGTCTATGCTTAAGACGTAAACAACACGTCCATCATTGTTGACAATTTGACTTTAACAGTTGTGGTCCTTTGGGGTAGGTCAATATGAGCACATGCGCAGAAGACGAATAAGCGGTCTACCTCATCTTTAGTCTATGCTTAAGACGTAAACAACACGTCCATAATTGTTGACCATTTGACTTTAACAGTTGTGGTCCTTTGGGGTAGGTCAATATGAGCACATGCGCAGAAGACGAATAAGCGGTCTACCTCATCTTTAGTCTATGCTTAAGACGTAAACAACACGTCCATCATTGTTGACCATTTGACTTTAACAGTTGTGGTCCTTTGGGGTAGGTCAATATGAGCACATGCGCAGAAGACGAATAAGAGGTCTACCTCATCTTTAGTCTATGCTTAAGACGTAAACAACACGTCCATCATTGTTGACCATGTGACTTTAACAGTTGTGGTCCTTTGGGGTAGGTCAATATGAGCACATGCGCAGAAGACGAATAAGCGGTCTACCTCATCTTTAGTCTATGCTTAAGACGTAAACAACACGTCCATCATTGTTGACCATGTGACTTTAACAGTTGTGGTCCTTTGGGGTAGGTCAATATGAGCACATGCGCAGAAGACGAATAAGCGGTCTACCTCATCTTTAGTCTATGCTTAAGACGTAAACAACACGTCCATCATTGTTGACCATGTGACTTTAACAGTTGTGGTCCTTTGGGGTAGGTCAATATGAGCACATGCGCAGAAGACGAATAAGAGGTCTACCTCATCTTTAGTCTATGCTTAAGACGTAAACAACACGTCCATCATTGTTGACCATTTGACTTTAACAGTTGTGGTCCTTTGGGGTAGGTCAATATGAGCACATGCGCAGAAGACGAATAAGCGGTCTACCTCATCTTTAGTCTATGCTTAAGACGTAAACAACACGTCCATCATTGTTGACCATGTGACTTTAACAGTTGTGGTCCTTTGGGGTAGGTCAATATGAGCACATGCGCAGAAGACGAATAAGGTCTACCCATCTTTAGTCTATGCTTAAGACGTAAACAACACGTCCATCATTGTTGACCATTGACTTTAACAGTTGTGGTCCTTTGGGGTAGGTCAATATGAGCACATGCGCAGAAGACGAATAAGCGGTCTACCTCATCTTTAGTCTATGCTTAAGACGTAAACAACACGTCCATCATTGTTGACCATGTGACTTAACAGTGTGGTCCTTTGGGTAGGTCAATATGAGCACATGCGCAGAAGACGAATAAGCGTCTACCTCATCTTTAGTCTATGCTTAAGACGTAAACAACACGTCCATCATTGTTGACCATTGACTTTAACAGTTGTGGTCCTTTGGGGTAGGTCAATATGAGCACATGCGCAGAAGACGAATAAGCGGTCTACCTCATCTTTAGTCTATGCTTAAGACGTAAACAACACGTCCATCATTGTTGACCATTGACTTTAACAGTTGTGGTCCTTTGGGGTAGGTCAATATGAGCACATGCGCAGAAGACGAATAAGCGGTCTACCTCATCTTTAGTCTATGCTAAGACGTAAACAACACGTCCATCATTGTTGACCATTGACTTTAACAGTTGTGGTCCTTTGGGTAGGTCAATATGAGCACATGCGCAGAAGACGAATAAGCGGTCTACCTCATCTTTAGTCTATGCTTAAGACGTAAACAACACGTCCATCATTGTTGACCATGTGACTTTAACAGTTGTGGTCCTTTGGGGAGGTCAATATGAGCACATGCGCAGAAGACGAATAAGCGGTCTACCTCATCTTTAGTCTATGCTTAAGACGTAAACAACACGTCCATCATTGTTGACCATTGACTTTAACAGTTGTGGTCCTTTGGGGTAGGTCAATATGAGCACATGCGCAGAAGACGAATAAGCGGTCTACCTCATCTTTAGTCTATGCTTAAGACGTAAACAACACGTCCATCATTGTTGACCATGTGACTTTAACAGCTGTGGTCCTTTGGGGTAGGTCAATATGACACATGCGCAGAAGACGAATAAGCGGTCTACCTCATCTTTAGTCTATGCTTAAGACGTAAACAACACGTCCATCATTGTTGACCATGTGACTTTAACAGTTGTGGTCCTTGGGGTAGGTCAATATGAGCACATGCGCAGAAGACGAATAAGCGGTCTACCTCATCTTTAGTCTATGCTTAAGACGTAAACAACACGTCCATCATTGTTGACCATGTGACTTAACAGTTGTGGTCCTTTGGGGTAGGTCAATATGAGCACATGCCAGAAGACGAATAAGCGGTCTACCTCATCTTTAGTCTATGCTTAAGACGTAAACAACACGTCCATCATTGTTGACCATTTGACTTTAACAGTTGTGGTCCTTTGGGGTAGGTCAATATGAGCACATGCGCAGAAGACGAATAAGCGGTCTACCTCATCTTTAGTCTATGCTTAAGACGTAAACAACACGTCCATCATTGTTGACCATGTGACTTTAACAGTTGTGGTCCTTTGGGGTAGGTCAATATGAGCACATGCGCAGAAGACGAATAAGCGGTCTACCTCATCTTTAGTCTATGCTTAAGACGTAAACAACACGTCCATCATTGTTGACCATGTGACTTTAACAGCTGTGGTCCTTTGGGGTAGGTCAATATGAGCACATGCGCAGAAGACGAATAAGAGGTCTACCTCATCTTTAGTCTATGCTTAAGACGGGGCGGGGCACATTAGAGGTAGGTCGTTACAGTGAATGTCTGTACCTGTTCCAAACTGATACTGTTACAGGATTGTATCTGTTACAAAGTAACTAATTCTATCTCTGTATCAGGTACAGGAATTCGCGAGTACGACGCTACTATTCGTCAGTCTCTTGTGTGGACTTGTCCGAGCATGTTGGCAGATTGTTATGTTACGATTTATGGTTCGTTATTATACCTTAACTGCGCTGCAAGGGAGTAACAAGTTATTGATAATTTATCTAATGAACATTGTATAAAGGGGGTTTATTTAACATTAAAGTTGTACAATATTATTTCAATGTGAATAAGTTGATTATACAGGGGGGGGGGGAGAGCTATACAAATATACTGAAATATTAATTTATACTTAATTATAGAGATTTAACCAGCCACATTCTGATTAAAGACTAATTGGAGAGTCCCCGCCTTGTTCATGATTCCAGAGGCTGATTAAGATGGCGGAAGTCGACGGCCGGTCATACCCATCTTCAGTGATCTTCTAGTTCAAATGGCCCGACGATAAAAGACACTGTCCACGCTCTACACTGGCCTATATCGGCTGCGTTGCCCCGTTTACTGGCCGGTGGACGGGGTTTATGTGGTTTGCGATTTCATAACTAATTTCAGCAGTCACGGCCCGTGTCTTAGATATAAATATGTGAAGGTGTGATCAGGCAGAGGGCCTGGTCGCAACTCGTAACAACGTGTTATCAACTGTTCCTGTTTTTAATTGGTGTACTATGTGAGTGAGTGTAGAGATTTGGGTGACTCTTAACACCGAGGTCATGAGAGCCGATAAGGGTGAAGCGAGGTGAATATGGAGCAGCGTCCCCAAGAAAAACCCGCCGGCCAGCGGCACCATCCGGCATGCGACTCCGCCGGGTGCCGGAAATCGAACCCGGTTCGCCTTGGTGGGAGGCGAGTAGTCTAACTACTGCACCACCACGGCCCCATGTTTTTGCGTGCGGTATCTAATACAGTGAAATCAAGTGCGGATAACTTCAACAGAAGAAAGACTTCATTCGTGCAGAATATTATGTATTTATAATTGTGTCAGTTTCATGGAACAGCAGATGCAACACACTGGCGAATGTTAGATTTATACTAAAATATTTGATAGTTCGGCAATGTACTCTTTACAGTATCTATTACGTGTTGCTCTAGTGTGATTTATACTGCACTTGTCACGGTTGGAAGGCTCTTATTATGGTAGAGCATGAGGGGGTAAATAAATGTAAGAAGCTATAGGTCACTATATGGTTATATAACTACACATACGGACATTGCATAAAATACTAAATAGTCGGGGAGCATTATTAAGTCAACTACGGCAACTGCCTTATTGAGAGCCGCGTTAGTATATATGTTTCTTGTTCCACCTTAAGAAGTAACCGGAGGCTGTAGAAGTATGTCGAGTTGCGGTGGACGCCACAGCAGGTTTCTAGGGACGTCCATCTTGGCCGGCGTCACATGGAGAAGGACGCCTGCCGCCACTCTACATTGCCCTCATATCGGCGTCGCATAACACAACCTGGCCTGATTCCCTGCCTGGTGGAGGGGATCCCTGCTTACCAGGGTTTAGGCAGTGCGAGTCCTGATTGCGGCAACTGGCTGTACTGATTACAGCTCGTGTGTGACGGCGTGTTCAGACAGGCCGTGTCGAGTTAACGCCTGTTCAACTCAAATAGTATTAGTGTGGGTGTCAGATACAATGGAATAGGTTGGAACAATATGATTCACCTCTAACCTCAGCTTATTGCAAGGACACAAGTGAAAAGAAAATGACACGCGACGTAGCTATTTGAGGAAATTAAATAGCCAGTTGGGTGAATTTTAACTTTTACAATTGCGAAAAGTTTTTCTGCCATCTGATGTGTAACAAATCGAAACTAACAAGTTAGCTCAAAGACGAACATTTGTGAATAGTTTTTTCTTTTTCATAAAGTTGAACGAATCCAGACTAACAAGTCCTTAACCTTAAATATTGTATTGTGAGAGTCGTTTCGCCAGATTTCGAACATTTGGGCGTCAAGTCACACTTTTTTAATCAAGCCTCCGTAAAATCATCCCATGTATGAGGCGCTCGGTTATTTCCTAAATACACCAAATAACAAGCGTTTTACACTTCTATTAGAATAATAACACACTCTATGGTTAAATAGAACTTTTACTTATATTTTATAAGAAAGTATAACATTTCGGTTATAGTTTATACGAATAAAACCAAATATAAAGTAGGTGTGTTGGTAATGGCCAGTAAGAAATAGTTCTAATACAAAATATTACCGAATGAGGTGCGTTGTTCCTTTGGCACAATTTCCCATATTCAGTTAGGCTTTGTTAGCATAAGGCGAAGGAATATTCTGGAACTAGACCTTTAGCAGGGTTTCAGAAAAGTTGGTAGTGACCGTAATGGACTATAGGCATTACAATAAATGCAGTTATAACAAAGTATTTATTTTTACGAATATAGCGTAATGTTTCAACCCTTACAAATCACAGAGTTCGATAATATTATATGGACTTGAGTGGCTTTGATAATGTATACTACACACAACAGAAAACAGCGTCCAATGTGAGTGTGTGGTTTAGTGGTTAGACTACTCGTCTCCCACCGAGACGAACCAGGTTCGATTGGCGGCGGGTTTGCACACAGATTCTCACATGTGGCAATCGTGCAGGACGATGCAGCTAGTCGGCAGGTTTGCTCGGAGATCTCCTGTTTCCCCCACCCATGCACTCCAGCGCTGCTACATTCTAACCTCGTTTCACTCTCATCGGCTCTCATGACCTCGATGTTAAGAGCCGCCTAAATCTCTCCAGTTCACTCCTAACGCGTACTAGAGTATTCGTTTCCGAGACTAGATAGTGTTTTCTTGTAAATATGTGCTGCCCCTAATAAGAAGTAGAGGATGTCCTACTCGAAGCCAAACCAAGGTCTTCGTTGACAACTTTAACTGTAATAAACATTTTGTAACGAGATTTTGTAACGAACCTCTACTTTGCTTTGTGTAGAATTTGATGACAACCGCGCCCAAACAACACTGGACTAGACGACATTCCATATTAAATATGTTGCAACGAAATACTAACACGTAATTACTGGTCCCAATAAACTGACAGAAAGTTTTGCGTAAACTGGTGCGATACCGAACAAATATGTTATTCATAGCGAGGACAAGGATATGAGGTCACGAGGTCATATGGAGCAACAGTGTGCAGCTTGAGACAACTTATGATGGGTTCACAATCAAATAATATAGGCACAGAGCATATGACATAACAGTAGAACATTACACATGACAAGAAACCTTGTGCGAAATTATTCGCAATTGTATAACTATATATTATTTTTAACCAGTGAAATTTTGCAACGAGACTGATGTCAGTTGGCAGCGTTGGTAAATAACGTTTGGTTTTGTCTATCTTGACTTACAGTAAGAGATTTTGCGTGACATTGTGTTGGAAATGAAAGGCGATTTAAAAGAGTTGACACGTCTGCCTGTCTTCAATTTTTTTTTGGCGTGTAATACAAATACTCAGGCGCACATTACGGGCATTTTCTTATATTCAGTTGTTTCCTCGTGTTACATGAAGACGCCCTCGATCTAAATAGAGATTGGATAACACATAATAAACATTTACTTTGAATTTTTTTAAGTTTAGGAAATGGTAAATAATTTTCTTCGCTGTCTGTCCATTTCAGCACTTCAAGATCAGTAGTTATTATGGACGGTTCACAGGTTAAATAAAACTAACCGTGCAGATGGCAGCGTAAGCAACAATATTGATTCTAGGAACGTCAAGTACAGTATTGTGAAGCGAAATGTTGAATAAACGCAACTTACATTTTTATGGCTGTTACAATGAATTCGTAACTTAGTTAAGTTACAAGTAACGTTGTAAAAAAGTGCAACAACTGAGTAACACCTTACTTCCGTCACGTTACTATCCAACACTGTCCTGTACTAGTTGTGTTTCCGATCACGAGGTACATTTCGCGATACGGCAGTGTGAAGAGGCAGTCTCTAGCTATGTTGTAGAATATTGTTAATACTGTGCGTGGTCTTAGTACGACTCAAGTGTATTTCCTTCCCGTATATCAGAACAAACGAAACGAATTTTTCAGGAGAAGTTCCCCGCAGTGATGACGTTTCCAGAACATGCATAGCATGTTTGAAAGGAAATTTAAAAATATTTATTTTACCAAAAAAAAAGTACATATTGCCAACTTATATTGGAAATATAGGCTCGTAGAGGTCTTATCCTAGAAAATTGGTGAAGAATGCGGTTTGTTTGAAACGCCTTTCCTTAAAATGAACGCAGGAGATTCCCTATATAATTGTCGCAACTGCCAGCTAGCCGTAGACGTGAAGAGGCTGATGGAGGGTAGGGGGTATAGATTCCCGGGTCAGTCGCCCCAGACAGACATCTCAGTTCCCACAGCGCCAGCCGGCGCCAGTGCTGACTGCCAAGCACCGCTGCGCTACCTACGTGCAGACTGGCGCGACCCTCCCCCCACCACCCCTTTATTACCTTCCCCTCTAAACCCTATAGCCTCCTCGCACTACCAGCAAGGGATGGGACAGAAAGGATAACGTCGATATTGTTTGCCATGGGTGACAGCATAGGACAGTAAACATCGATGGTTTGAATCCATTGGTCATAACCATCGATAGTAATAACAGCATACATAGATGTTTGTGTCCATCGATCATACGTCAGTTACAATTCGTAGCAATGATTAATAATAAGGCCAGAACAAACAACTGAAATAATCGCCATGTGATATCAACACATGTATGCTTTGTATTAAATTCCTAACAGCGGTCCTTTTTTTTTTTTTTTTTTTTTTTTTTTTTTTTACTGATTTATTTCATTTACGAAATGAGAGACGGCCTTGACAATTCCATTCTCGAGCAATGTGACTTGAGATATAGCGGAGTAAACATGTACTTGTATAGAGCGTATAAAGTGCCTTTGCAGATACAACTGCTGGCAGTAAAATAAAATATAAAGTTTATGAAAAATATTTCTAGCTGACACTGTGTTAAATGTTGTTTCTATAAATTAAATAACTTACTTCGACAAATATAATTCAGTTCCACTATGTAAAATCAAGCACATGTCTTATAAAATATTGTAACAAGGCCGGTCATGGCGTGATTGTACACAACTTCCTAAGGAAATAGTGTCGTAAAAATGCTGGTAAAATGATAGTGTGAAGGGATATGAAAAACGAGGAAATGTGTGGGGATAGGTAAACGTAATAATAAAATTAAATAAATTGTTAATAATTTTCTGGTGACAAAAATTTAAAAAGTAAACAGTTACAAATATTTACTATCCTAGCCGACTAAAAAGTGATTTAGCTTCCTCCGTTGAAGTAAAAAATATTTATAACATATTACAGACACGCATATGTGAAATGTTTTAACATAATCTTTAAATTTAGAAATGCAGTTCTCAGAAATGTTTTACCATTTCCCGAAAATATGCGATTATTTATAATTAACCAGCTGCATAATGCATTTGCCAATGAAACGTAATATTTTAAATATACTCTTATGAAAACTAACGTAACTATACTCAGTGCAGAGCCTTATTAGTTTAGTTTCCACTTTGCTAAACAACGTCAAACTCCATAAAATGTGAACTTACATCTAAAAATTCTACAAATTAGCATAACAACCACAACACTCAGGTTTTACTGAAACATTCAATGTAGTTGTCATTCAGTCGCACCTCTTTTCCGGGCCATTTTCGTGCACGCGGTGCAGGCGTCGAACTCGCGAGTTAAGGCCAAACTACAAACTACTGGAAGTGATATCACTAAGAAATTTGAAATGAAACACCATTTATCTGCATCTGACATTCACATTGCAACAGCGAAATGTAAATAATAGAATGAAAAAGGTAATTTTGGTAGGCATGTCCACTGTCCAGCCAGGTAACCATCTAAAAATTAACCCGCCCTATAGAAAAATAAGGTAAGGTATAGTTTACAAGGTTGGGAAGCTCAATGCTAAGTGTAAATGAAATATCCACCACGAGGTGGCACAGGTATTGTATGTGAACCGGGTTATCGCAGCAAAAAACTAATAATTGCAATTTTCATAAAATATGTATGACCGTGAAAAATATTCCCATTTGTACAGTGTTCGAACCTTCGTAGAAAATGAACATTGTTCTTACACTACATTGGAAATTAAATAAAACATATTCACACGTTGTTTAATATTTGGTTGTAAAACTGTATTTTGCAAAACATTCACTTCGACGATTACATTATTTAAATATGACAACTGAAGTGAAAATTTCCTTTTTAGGACAGCTTTGTTTTCTCGCTAAAATTAACGTGTGGTTTAGGAGAGGTCGGAGACCATACAATAGTTATTTACTCTATAGGTGGGATGGGAAAATTATAAATTGCAGTTCGGGACAGAAACTAACATTTACACACTAATATGCAGTTTGTATTTAAAAAATCAAGGCGAAACTCCGTTAATTATTCTTTATTTAATACAGACGTAAATTATATACATGACATTGAGACTATCTCGCTTCATTAGGACGGCACACGCCCGTAACGGTGGAGCTGAACGACAGGTTTATTGCAAATATCACGCCACCGAATTTACTTAGACCTATGAAAGTACTGAACAACACCATGTAGCATTATTGCCTACACTTAAGGCGCTAGCCCACAAAATTACTACACATCACCATGCAGCATGTTTGCCTAAACTCCAGGCGCCAGCTAACGATATTACTGAACATAATCATGTTGTAAAAAATTACTGAAAATAATCATGTTTTAAAGTTGCCTACACTCCAGGAGCTAGCTAACGAAATTACTGAACACCACCGTATGCACAGGTGCCTACTTTCCAGGCACTAGCCCACGAAATTACTGAACATTACCATGTTGTAAGGTTTCCTACACTCCAGGCGCCAGCCCACGAAATTACTGAATATAATCACATAGCATGGTTGCCTACACACCAGGCGCCAGCTAAAGAAATTACAGTACACCACTGTGTTGCATGGTTGCCTTCACTCCAGGCGCCCGCTCACGAAATTACTGAACATAATCATGTTGTAAAGTTGCTTACACTCTAGGCGCCAGCTGACAAAATTACTGAACATTAAAATGTTGTATGGTTGCCTACATTCCAGGCGCCCATTCACGGATATACTGAACATTACCGTGTTGCATGGTTGCCTACACTCAAGACGCCAGTTAGTCAATGAACTTCCTCACTGTGGTGACCTGCGCACCTTGCGATGGATATTTTGTCTCTAACCAGAGTTTACTGAACTTTCACTAAGACTGGCACACTCTTTGGTATATACGTGATTGGACACGTGGGAATGCCGAATGTCGCAGACCTGTTCCCAAATTACATCTGTTAATGAAGTTACTGTTTAAAGGTCTTGGAATAATCTGCTGGGTGTGGTTTCAGAAACATAAAATCAAGAACTGATTTTAAACTATTTTTATATATTTCGATTGTGTTTATTTTATTGGTCTCATATTTCAATTACGAAAATAATCGCAAACTGTAATAGTTAGCAAAATGTCGTGGTGTTAAAATAAAAATTTTATATATATATATATATATATATATATATATATGAACAACTTACGGAAACCACAAAATTTGTACACGTGCAAAAAGTTGTTTTAATTAAATTTTATAAAATGTTATGCTGTAAAATATTACAATACCAGATTTAAAAAATAAATTTAAAACAGTTTCGTTTTCTTAAAAACTTCTGTAAGATTTTTTGTTTTAAAAAATACTATTTTATTAAGATTTAAGAATTTGAATGTCAAAGAGCTGTAGGTTACCTATATTTATTGTATTACTTTGCTAATTTTAAGACTTTTTTTTTAAATGTTTATTGGTTTTATGGTTTTGGCAATTTTTAGATCGCAAACCAGAGACAGTACGAACCAACACAGAGAGAGAAAGAGAGAGAGAGAGAGAGAGAGAGAGAGAGCTTGCTATACCGGTGCCACTGTACTCGGCAGACAGGACGCAGGTTATGTGCGACGCAGGAGTGTATGGCAGGCTGGCGACCTTGAACCGCGGCCAAGATGGCGTCCTCACTGCATCGCCGCTGTTACGCGACGTGGTGAGAGCGTCAGTCTAAGAGGAGAATCACTTCCGGCCTGGCCGCTCTCGGGAGGTCGACACGCTTGTTAACGCTCAGCGTCTCACACGTCGTGTCATTGGCCCACTTGATACGCCTCAGCTCCGCTCGACCAGTAGGCCCGATGATAAAATGACTGTAGTAATACATACAGTAATGGTCAGAAGTAACCTCACAATGTAATGACGTCTGTTAAAAGGGCGGAAGTCCTGTTGTTCATTGTTGGCTTGTTTGTAATCGTTGAGACATCGCCTCTGATTTGTTTATTAATGGAAAATGTGTGATAGTTCTGATGATATTCCTGAACCTTGGAAAGGAAAAAGACGGGCAAAACCCAACGAATTACAAACGTAATATAATTAAAAGGGCTAGAGTAATGGATGAACAGTATGAGATCCACGGTGGAAATGTTGTTCTTGCTAAAAGGGCTAGAGTATTGGATGAACAGTATGAGATCCACGGTGGAAATGCTGTTCTTGCTAAAAGGGCTAGAGTATTGGATGAACAGTATGAGATCCACGGTGGAAATGTTGTTCTTGCTAAAAGGGCTAGAGTAATGGATGAACAGTATGAGATCCACGGTGGAAATGTTGTTCTTGCTAAAAGGGCTAGAGTAATGGATGAACAGTATGAGATCCACGGTGGAAATGTTGTTCTTGCTAAAAGGGCTAGAGTATTGGATGAACAGTATGAGATCCACGGTGGAAATGTTGTTCTTGCTAAAAGGGCTAGAGTATTGGATGAACAGTATGAGATCCACGGTGGAAATGTTGTTCTTGCTAAAATGACTAGATTAATGGATGAACAGTATGAGATCCACGGTGGAAATGATGTTCTTGCTAAAAGGGCTAGAGTATTGGATGAACAGTATGAGATCCACGGTGGAAATGTTGTTCTTGCTAAAAGGGCTAGATTAATGGATGAACAGTATGAGATCCACGGTGGAAATGATGTTCTTGCTAAAAGCATTGACAATGATTGTCGGTAAGTACAATATAAATTAAGTTGATTCTGATTAAATGTATTGTAGTTAGAGATGGCATAAAATATGTTTTATTACATAGATAATAATAAATTCTTTAGAAGATAAGATAAGTGCTATGAATAACATATATAAATTAAGTTTTCTGGCCTCTCTAATAACGTTTCTAATTTAATTCTTAATGTGATTACTTCAGGTGCAAGAAGAAATGTTTACATGTCATAATATCTGTAGGGAATCAGTTGTCTATGTTCAGAAAATTCAACAACAACTATACTACAAAAGATAAACAAGATATTTATTGCAAGTCCTGATAGATGTAGATGTGAAGAGGAGAAGACCACGAGATGATCCAGGAAAGGAAGGCAGACAGCATTCATTCAAATACCACGTGATGGCGGGCTCAGAGAGAATATAACTATTTTCAACTGCATTTATTTCAATTTTTGCTGTGAGTGAGAAGCGTATTAGACTGTTACGGGCTCTACAAGTTGAAGGTAAAAGTCCTGTGGACAAGCGGGGAGAACATACAAGTTTCACGCTATCCATTTGATACTACAATAAGGGTGCAGGCTCATATCGAGTCATTTCCTGTTAAGGAGAGTCATTATACGAGCAAGCCAGTTAAATACCTTACTACTCATTTGAATGTAAGGATAATGTACCCGTTGTTAAGGAGAGTCATTATACGAGCAAGCCAGTTAAATACCTTACTACTCATTTAAATGTAATAATAATGTACCCGTTGTTAAGGAGAGTCATTATACGAGCAAGCCAGTTAAATACCTTACTACTCATTTGAATGTAAGGATAATGTACCCGTTGTTAAGGAGAGTCATTATACGAGCAAGCCAGTTAAATACCTTACTACTCATTTGAATGTAAGGATAATGTACCCGTTGTTAAGGAGAGTCATTATACGAGCAAGCCAGTTAAATACCTTACTACTCATTTGAATGTAAGGATAATGTACCCGTTGTTAAGGAGAGTCATTATACGAGCAAGCCAGTTAAATACCTTACTACTCATTTGAATGTAATAATAATGTACCCGTTGTTAAGGAGAGTCATCATACGAGCAAGCCAGTTAAATACCTTACTACTCATTTGAATGTAAGGATAATGTACCCGTTGTTATGGAGAGTCATCATACGAGCAATCCAGTTAAATACCTTACTACTCATTTGAATGTAAGGATAATGTACCCGTTGTTAAGGAGAGTTATTATACGAGCAAGCCAGTTAAATACCTTACTACTCATTTGAATGTAAGGATAATGTACCCGTTGTTAAGGAGAGTCATTATACGAGCAAGCCAGTTAAATACCTTACTACTCATTTGAATGTAATAATAATGTACCCGTTGTTAAGGAGAGTCATCATACGAGCAAGCAAGTTAAATACCTTACTACTCATTTGAATGTAAGGATAATGTACCCGTTGTTAAGGAGAGTCATTATACGAGCAAGCCAGTTAAATACCTTACTACTCATTTGAATGTAATAATAATGTACCCGTTGTTAAGGAGAGTCATTATACGAGCAAGCCAGTTAAATACCTTACTACTCATTTGAATGTAAGGATAATGTACCCGTTGTTAAGGAGAGTCATTATACGAGCAAGCCAGTTAAATACCTTACTACTCATTTGAATGTAAGGATAATGTACCCGTTGTTAAGGAGAGTCATTATACGAGCAAGCCAGTTAAATACCTTACTACTCATTTGAATGTAATAATAATGTACCCGTTGTTAAGGAGAGTCATCATACGAGCAAGCCAGTTAAATACCTTACTACTCATTTGAATGTAAGGATAATGTACCCGTTGTTAAGGAGAGTCATCATACGAGCAAGCCAGTTAAATACCTTACTACTCATTTGAATGTAAGGATAATGTACCCGTTGTTAAGGAGAGTCATTATACGAGCAAACCAGTTAAATACCTTACTACTCATTTGAATGTAAGGATAATGTACCCGTTGTTTAAAGCAAAGTACCCAGATACTAAGATCAGCTACAGCTATATTAGAGAAAACTTCAAGATGGCATTTGTACAGCCACAAGTAGACAGCTGCTGTGTCTGCGAAGAGCTGAAAGTGAAGCAAAAGCCTCCATTTTTGAAAGATGCTGTAAAACTTGTTGCGGTTGCTCAGCTAGCTACGACGAAGCAAACATTTTTACAATGTCTTGCAAAAAGATAAATTAGATTAAATAAATGGTCGCAACAAGAATGTTCTCTGTATTGCTTGCAATTATATGCAAAACAAACCCATACCAAATATACCCATACCAAACATACCCATACCAAAAATACCAGTCCAGGAACTTTATTACTTACGTCAACTTACTGTAAACGTCTTATGTATTCACAACATAAAACCAACAAGGCAGTAATTTATTTGTATCATGAAGGCCAGGCAAAAAAAAAGGGCATGATGAAGTTTGTTCTTTTCTCATACATTACTTGAGTAGCGCCCCTGACCAGTATGATGAAATTAATTAATTCTCCGACAACTGTTACGGTCAGAATAAAAATTATACACTTTCAAACTTTCTTTTCAGTCTGACAATCTGAGGTCATAGCTTCTTAGGTTCTGATAGGGATTTGCCATTAACAAAAGATGTCTCCGTAAACATGATATAATTTACACAATACATCAACTCACTGAATTGATAATTTGTAGCAGCAACTCGCTTAAATTTAATGTTGTGAAAGTGAGTCCAATAAGCCCCGTCATTTATAATTTAAAAAACTCGTGGTAAAAGAATTATGGAAAAACTCCGATATCGATTGAAACTGCAAGTTGGAAGGACCGTGAAAAGAAAGTGTAATATTCATAATTTCATGTATGACCAACAGCACCCTGGGACTGTTTCAGCAAGACCATTCATTAATGGAATAGTTGAACACACATGCATTCTTCGCCATAATACATACCACCATTCAACTACCAAGATCAATGGCTTATTCTGAAGAAAAAATACCACTAAAGAATGAAAAAGTCAAAGACTTGAAGAAGATTCCCCCGTACACCGATGTCAATCATAGACGAATGTATGAAGATATATTAAATTAATGTTCACATGTGCACAGAAAGGGTCATGCATTTAAAATACACCAAATTTTAACAATACTATTGATTGTTGAAAAAGTATCCTGTATGTCTGTATATTTACTTGTATTATGTCAATTTTCTTGAGGGAAGTAGGATGGAAGGAGAGCCTGTGTATATTATGCTATTTGTTTTTTCAATATGAATTGAATAGCATTAAATTTACAAAATTAATTTTGTTCTTAACTTATGATTTGTTAAAAGAGCGAATGTCTCAAGTTATTTGTTAAAAGGGCGGACGTCCAGAGTGAAAAAAGGCCTTATTATTCATCCTAATATGACGTAATAAATAATAATGCTTTGTATGTGATACCTAACACTGGAACAAATTATAGAGGATGATTAAACTATTTAATGTTTAGTATATTTGCTAGAAAATTGTTTTTGTCTCTTCTGTAAAGTTTGTATTCCTGGACTTCCGCCCTTTTAACAAATAGCGATTATAATAGTGATATGCGATCTTGCCGAAACCATAGACTAAATATGAGGTAGACTACTTATTCGTCTTCTGCGCATGTACCCAACATTGACCTACCCCAATCCTACACAACTGCCAAAGTCACATGGTCAACCGTGGTAAACGTGTTTGTCTATATGTTAATTTTTAAATGACAAGCACTCTTAAATTAATAAACTACTTTTACCACTTTTAATTTAATCAAACTGCCTTACAAATTGGTTAGAGGAAGTATACATTAATCTCAAAGCATTTGTTAACAAATCATTTCTAACCCAAAATCCAAACGACGCCATTTTCGCTAGTCGTGTTGTAAGAAAAGCAGTTCAATGTCGGGACACCGAGATTGCTTGTGCGCAGCCAGCGAGATCGGTCTACCTCATATTTAGTCTATGGTCGATATGAATTTCCGATATCGGGTTAAGCAGTATTTGCAATATACTGTCACCCACGCCCGTGTTGAAGGATATTATACCCAAGTTTGGAAATCTCAATGCTTTTAGTTTGGCAACTAAAGAATTTTTCGCCACTAGGTAAGCGCCAGTATCACATGAGTACCCGATTTTTCTATTTTCCAAGTTAAAAAAATCAAATAATTGCAATAATAAAAAATCAAATGTAAAATTTCTAGTTAACTAAGTGATATATTTCTCTCTTATTATTCAAATAGTTAAAGATTTTAAATAAAAGTGACCTCTTTGGGACACTAGCGCTTACCTAGCGGTGTAAATGTTCCCTATGCAAAGCTCGTTTTGTTCCTGTGGAGTCAACCTTACCCGTGCACTCGATTTCAAAATGGAAGGCGCTGTTCTGGTAAGAACAAAGCCACGTTATTTGCTAGTACAGCCCAGTTATAATATAACAAATATTCTAGGAACAACCAAATAACATCTATTTTGTGATGAAATAAAACTGATAGTCACCAAACTTTTACTCTGTTAAAAACCTCCTCACGTCCAAAATTCGCCGTCAGTTACAGAACTAACGTATTGCATTAGTCGAGAGTGGAGTATTCGAGTTAGTGAGGGATGGAGGCATTATTATAAATAAAAGAACTAAATTTTATTTTCTATTTAATTTACAATTTTATAAAACAACACATATCTATTATTTACATCAAACTACCTGTATCAACTATTTAACTTATCCTGTCAATAAGTGCAATATTTAATGCCAACGTCAATTCTAACTAGAAATCTTTTATGCAACTTTATACTAGCTGCAGTCACTTAATCCTCACTTATTATTTGCACATGTCTGCCTAGATATCTCTTGCCGCACATCAGCACAATTGTAAATGTGCACCGCTCACACATACAGTCCCACAGTGTCACTCTCTCTACTCCTTATGTTCGCGGACTGCACACGCCGGCCACTGTTCACGTTGCTATGGAAACACACGCCTGGCGTTGATGGTCGACCACGACTCCACGCTCTCAACATAGAGGCATGCCGCGACTTATATAGCCCAGCTAGCCTGGCCCAGATGGTACACGCAACCTGCGTTTCGAGCTGAGAAGGAGCTACTGTGTCACGCAGCTACTCTCCCAAGACAATCTTCAGAGCACGAGTCACGATAACCGTGTCGCAGCACGCTGCACCTCGCTCCCGCTTCTCCGCGTACCTGTGATCCCCTTGACGTGTGTACTCAAACGTTTTCTGTGAAATCGTTGTTTGCGCGTAAACACATATCTCGGTAAAGAAAAGTTATGTAAATATGACTTTTTGTCAGAAAATATAAAATACAATTATTTATGGCCCTATTGGTTTCCATTTGTCATATTAAAAGTACCTCTTCTCTAAGAAAAAAATCATGAAAATGGTCAAATATAGCATTTTTTATAACTTGCCTATGCAGTTTCCTTAAGCGGCAAGAGAAAAGTACAAACATACGGACGTAGTTTAATCTGTGGTCGTTCATCGCGTGTAATAAAACCTTAATGTTACAAATCTAGTTTACACAGTAAGGCGTCACGACGGAAACACTGCACGCCTTGCGCGTAGGAGCGGTGAGGTACTAGGCGTGCGTGTAACTGTCGCCCGTATCGCTCCCTCGCTTCTTGACCTTTGTCGCGCACCTACATAGTCCCCTTAAGGACGATCTAGAATTGAAGGGGGGGGGGGGGTGGCAAGGCAAAGAATGCGGAGAGGGTGAATGTGACAATATCAAAGTCCCTTCGCGGTTTACTTGTAACTTTTCTGAAGCGCTGTTTAAGTTCTACTTCTATAATATTCCTCCGCCTTAAGCAAACAAATATTTACCACGTCTAGAAAATTACACCAAAGGGACAATGCACCGCCTTCTTGCGCATTCAGTGCGATCATATTATTCACAAGAACTATTTGATACTAGCCATTGCCAACACACCTATTTTCTCTCTTTTTGTTCACATTAATTGAAAATGTAATATTATGATTTACGGATAAAATATAATCCAGAAATAAAATTCATTAATGTAAAACGCTCGTGATACATGTCATGTTTACGAAACAAACAAACACGGCATACATAGGCCAATTTTTCAAAGGTTTTGATTCAAAAAGTTTGAAGAAACCACGAAGAGACTACATAAAAACTGAGAATGTGTCTATTTCATTAATACGTCACTTCGCTCGTCAAAAAAAAAACCGTAATAGAAACACAAATTGTTTACAATCTTGTGACTTAACTAAACTTTATTAATCGATTTTATGTATTTTTCCCCAATGAGAAATATAAAAGCATCATAAAACGCCATGTCACCTTATGCCAACTTTCATGTCGTAACTGATATGCCATTACGTCTGAAAACTAATTATAATACACATATTTTGACTATGGATCACGAATTAAACACCAATATTTTTATGTATGAACTCCGATACAAAAATAAACATGTAATTATCGGTTACTTGTTACAACCGCCTAGAAACTTAATAAACATGTAATTATTGGTTACTTGTTACAACCGCCTAGAAACTTAATACATGTAGAACACAACGAAGTAAAAATAGTAATAATTAATTGAAACTTTTCGCCTTTACAAGTTTCTTTCCCCATTTAAAAAAAAACACGAGGATACTAGTGCCTACACACCGTATTTTGCAGTTACCGGGCCATAAAATATATATTTTTTTTTTAATGAGTAATAATAGAATATAGATACATCAGCGTTTCCTGAAAATGTAACTTTTTTAAAATAAATAACTTTTACTTAACAAATTTCGCATCAGAACTCAATCTGCAGTAATAAAATTTCACAAGTCAAATATTTGTTACTATCTATTGTCAACACAGCACTGATCTCGCCGTTTTAAATTCATGTTGATTACAAAATAAGTATTATTATTTTAAGAGAATATACTAGGGGAAGTTTCATTCCATCATAATTATAATAATGTAATATTAACAACAGTAATAAATGCTTAGGTACATAATTCACTGAAAAAAAATACCAGTAAATGTTTGTTCAAAATAAGCGTGAAGATACAATGAATGTACTACAAATAGCGACTAGAAAATTTCACGACCTCAGTTTAAGACAAGTTAGACTTCGAATGCATATACATTTCTGTTATGTTTGCAACTGAATCACCTTTTATTAGTAGAGACAGGCAAAATTCGCAGTTATTATTAGGCATCAGGCTGAACTTCACAGTGATGTATGTACTGGACCAGCCGTCGTTTCTCCATTGGCTGTTGCATAGACGTCAAGCATCGCCCTTTCTTACTGACCTGCATGTGATTGAGGTAGACAATTGTGAAGTGTTTATTCACTGGCGCAGAGTTACCCAGGACCCGCCGTCGTTTCTCCATTGGCTGTTGCATAGACGTCAAGCATCGCCCTTTCTTACTGACCTGCATGTGATTGATGTACACAATTGTGAAGCGTTTATTCACTGGCGCAGAGTTACCCAGGACCCGCCGTCGTTTCTCCATTGGCTGTTGCATAGACGTCAAGCATCGCCCTTTCTTACTGACCTGCATGTGATTGATGTACACAATTGTGAAGTGTTTATTCACTGGCGCAGAGTTACCCAGGACCCGCCGTCGTTTCTCCATTGGCTGTTGCATAGACGTCAAGCATCGCCCTTTCTTACTGACCTGCATGTGATTGAGGTACACAATTGTGAAGTGTTTATTCACTGGCGCAGAGTTACCCAGGACCCGCCGTCGTTTCTCCATTGGCTGTTGCATAGACGTCAAGCATCGCCCTTTCTTACTGACCTGCATGTGATTGAGGTACACAATTGTGAAGTGTTTATTCACTGGCGCAGAGTTACCCAGGACCCGCCGTCGTTTCTCCATTGGCTGTTGCATAGACGTCAAGCATCGCCCTTTCTTACTGACCTGCATGTGATTGAGGTACACAATTGTGAAGTGTTTATTCACTGGCGCAGAGTTACCCAGGACCCGCCGTCGTTTCTCCATTGGCTGTTGCATAGACGTCAAGCATCGCCCTTTCTTACTGACCTGCATGTGATTGAGGTACACAATTGTGAAGTGTTTATTCACTGGCGCAGAGTTACCCAGGACCCGCCGTCGTTTCTCCATTGGCTGTTGCTTAGACGTCAAGCATCGCCCTTTCTTACTGACCTGCATGTGATTGAGGTACACAATTGTGAAGTGTTTATTCACTGGCGCAGAGTTACCCAGGACGTGTAAGATAACGTATTATCTAATGTGAAACTTATTGCAAAGGTACACATGTTTGAAGTTTAACTTGTTTCAAATAATAACACGAATTTTGGAGGGTCTCTATTTATTAGACACGCCCAGGTGAACTCCCAGCCAATAACAGACTGTCAAGTAGACATGCATCGAATCACGTGTAACCTGGTCTGAGGTAAGATTGGCTACACATTGGGGCTGCAGCCAATGAAAATAAAATACACAGGACAGCCGAGTCTAGCCTACAGTTGATTTTTAAAAAAAAACTTAATTTTCCAGTCCCTAGCTAAAATAAACTACTTAAACTGGATTTATCACAGAACCACAAGAAGAACCACGAAACATGGGAGGCACTCACCCGCAAGCCCGCAACCACATGCACACACGCACTTGTGTGTGTGTGTGTGAGAGAGAGAGAGAAAGAGAGAAAGAGAAAGAGAGAGAGAGAGAGAGAGAGAGAGAGAGAGAGAGAGAGAGAGAAAGTTGCCCATTATTTCCAAAACCCATTATGTCCACAGAACTAAATGTTCAGGAAACAAAAAAAAAAAAACGTGTAACATTGTTTTTAAAGAAGCCAGAGGTTTGCAAATACTGTGCCTTACATTACATGATATTTAGCTTTGATTCAAGACATTCATACGAATCGCAGGATGCCGGAATTTATTTTGTTGATAATACTTACTTGGAGATAACGAGTTTGGGAACTGCTGAGTCGACATAAAGAGTTTCAGAATTGTTGAGTGTACGTTACATATTGTGTAAACTGTTGTTTTAACATTGCAGTGCAATGTGGAACTGAATCTTATTTATTTTACATGCGGGAACACAAATTGCAATGAAAGTAATGGTGCAAATGTATTCCTCAATTAAGTTTTAAAACAACAGCCCCAGTTTATAAACGACCGCACTTGAACACTAAACAATCACGTCCTCTTCTCCTGGAATCTCTTGCAACATCTGCAGCCTCTTCTTGCTCAACTATCATTGCTTAATCTTAATTCAGTTTTGCGTAAAACAGCAAAACTTCTCTCATTGCCCAGTCAGAACCAAAATGCTTCGGAAGTAGGGTTTTGATGTATTTTAATTTATCATGCCTCACAACGGCACCTGGGATTGTATATGTCCTAGACTTGCCCCTTTTATAAATAGTTAAAATCCCAAACAGTCTTCCGAATGTAAATAAACAGCCTAAGGGGAAATGGGTGTTAGAAGATACAAACTTTGGAGGAACGAAGGAACGTTTCTCGCCATAAAAAATAAATAAATAAATTATAAATATAAACACACAGCTTTTACAGCTAACCATCATTCTTGATGTCTTCTTTTTCTCCGAGCTATACCTGGCTTGCTGGTACGATGGAAATACCCTCTACAACATTATCCATGCTTAAATCATTCCCAGGAACAACGAAACTAAGAAATATAGGCTTGTTTAGGAACAAATCAGTTGTTGCAACGCTAACTCCAGACGACATACAATACAGTAATATAGGTTTGTTCCATTCGGGTTCTATTTTTGCTCCTCGGGAGTAATGAGAGTTGAGGTCAAAGTGACTTGAGTTAAAAAGATATGCTAACCCCTTCGAAGCGAATAGAATGCCTTTATGTGCATTCGTGTATAAACAGTAGAATGGCAAATATAGCTTACACCCTGTAGCGTACATATATCTGCGGTAGTTTTTGTTCATAAATTAATTTGTCCCCGAAAAGTTATTTAAAAATAATTCTATCATCCTTAACACCTTAATTTTAGCGCATAATCCATTCTAAGATATATTGAAAGGTTAAGGCGCTCTCGTATATGTAAACAAGAAAGATGGCGAACCAATCAAGCCCGCCAAAATCTACCCAGCAGACGATTTGCCCTCGCAACTCCTGCTTTATAGGATGAGCAAAACAGACATGGCCTAAGTGACTGGAGGCATTTTGACCTGACGAAAGCGACACCCTACGCAATACTACTTCCGGTTAATTGAAAGCGAAAGAGACGAAAGGTCAAAAACAGCAGCCAAATGTAACACACCGTGTATGTCTCGCTTTAAGTGTAACAGTGGTATCAACTTAAGGGGAACGGTGCACGAAAGCCGTGTATTTACCTTAATTTTGGTCAAAAGTTGTTTTTCAGGGAATTTTTCAAAAATTTTGGCACGACACGCATACAGAATAATGTCTAAACCCCTTATTATAGTGATATATCTTCACTACCACTACTACTATCTGAGCAGTGATGGAAGATAAGAATGAATATCTTATTTCTCATCTTTCATTGGTGCTCACAGAATAATAAATGTAGTGAATATTTAAGAATGCAAGAAGTGGTTAAAAATTAATATTTACGTCTTGTGCCAAAAATTTCGATAAACCATCTGTAAAACTAGTTATAACGAAAATCGTGTAAATATACTGTTTTCGTGTACCATTGGCCTTAAGCTCACTTAGGATAAATTACTTATAAAAGTACAACACCACAGAACTCCTGCAAATAATAATAATTGCTATAGAACTGCAATACATCAATTTCGGATATAACAGTGTTTGGAACATGAAACGAGAACAACAGTATAAAACCATTGGCCATGGCGAGTTTTGCTGCAGGTGCCTATGGTGGCCATTGCGAATTATGAAACTGTTTCTCACCTGGACTTAACGAGTTTTGGAATTGCTTACAGTTTTTTAATAGGGCCTATAAATTCTAGTCGGACATAAAGAGTTATGGACACGTTTCAAATGCCAACCGTGTGAAGTGCGATGTCCTTTATAAGATGGGGCCTCAAACTCAAGTTTGTTCTTTTGGTAGACAAAACGAGGTTAGGAAATATTCGACTCATATATAAATGTCAAGATATTTTATTACTTTCTATTAATATATTTATTTGTCTCTTTATTCAGAGTAACACATCCAACGATTCAACAAGACGTCAGTGGCGAAACTTATAATCCTCACTGCTCTACAAATGTATGCGAGTACTTTTTATATGTATTCAAATACTTAAATAAAAGTAACAGATGTGGTAAAAAAAAAGTCTAAGCAGAAAGAAGCTTTCATAATATTTTACACTGATCTAGCGAATAGTTCCTAAGATATCATGCAAGCATATAAAACTACATTTTGATGGCCGTATTTTTTTTATGGCAGTCTACTGAATCTTTCGTTTAATTAATTCAGTGTACAAAGTATAACATGATTCAGCACAATAGACCACATGGAAGTCATTCATGGGGTAATAAGCCGTGCAAATGAATATCAAATGACCCTTTGTTTGGCTTTCATTGATTTTGAAAAAGTCTTCAATTCAGTTCACCACTCAGCTGTTATGCAGGCTCTGCTAGAACAAGGTGTGAATCCAGGTAATGTCAAAATGTTGCATAACATCTACAGCACCTCTACTGCCTTTGTAAACATTGGTGAAGCTACCAAAGAGCTTTCTGTTGAAACAGTGGTGAAAAAGATGACTTCATATCACCCAAGTTATTTACATCGGTCCTAGAAATGGCTATGTCAAAAATTGAGTGGCAAAACAGAGGATTAAAAGTAAATGGAAGAAGTCTTAATAATCTACGATTTGCTGATGGCATTGTTTTACTCTCAAGCAGTTTGGATGAGATTAAACATCTGTTAAATGAGCTAGAGAGAGTATGCAGAGAAGTAGGCCCTAAAATAAACCTCTCTAAAACTAAAATCATTCAAAATAAATGGGTAGCGAAAGACAAGGTGGTTACCAACGACATGCTATCGAGACCGTAGAACAGTACATCTATCTTGGTCAGCTAATTAACATGAATGGCGACTCGATGCCTAAGATCTATCGACGTATAAAATTCGGCTGGAGAGCATATGGAAGAAATCTCATAGTTTTTAAATCAAACATGCCTGTATACCTTTAAAAGCAAGTATTTTATCCATGCATATTACCTGTCCTCGCATATGCTTGTCAGACTTGGACCCTGAACTGTCAAGCAAAGCAAAAACTGAGAACTGCCCAGAGATGTATGGAAAGAGCAATGCTTGGGTTTACAAGAAGAGACAGGAAGAGAGCTGACTACATTCGATCAGTAACTAAAGTCAGGGAGATCCTAGAAAGAGTGAAGACTCTAGAGTGGCAGTGGGCTGGACATACTGTTCGAAGAAGTGATTACAGATGGACAACGGCGGTAATGGATTGGATACCAAGAGACGTGAAAAGATCGAGAGAAAGAGTTCCAGATCGCTGGGACAGAGACATTAGAAGAAAAGTAGGTGTGGACTGGAAGAACACTGCACAAGATCGATTAGCCTGGAAGGAATTAGAAACAACCTATGTGAAGCTAAATTGTAAAGTGTAGCTCATCGGGCTTAAAGAGGCTGCATTTTGAAAAAGGGATTGATATAGCTGCTTAATAATAATAATAATAACAAAGTTTGTATGTTGCCACACTAAAATTGGTTAAAATTATTTCAACCCATTAATGACTTAATGACGCCACAGATTTACTGGCACTGAAGACAAGGTTGAAGTGAACTATCTATGTTCTCCACTACAGCAATATAAGTTGTGTTGGTCTCTGTATTTCCTCTTACTATCGTCCTATTGGTCTCGGCTACACTGGACACGCTTACTCTACTCGGATACGTTTATTATTGGCTGACAGTCGGTCAAAGGAGTCGCGTCTTGACTGTGTACCAATTAATGTGCCATGAAAGATGTAACAGGTTTTACACTCCACTGTAATAGTTTGTGAAATTATTCATACTAACTAAATTGTTGACTAGAAGTAATTTCTTTATTTAGGCTTAGATTTTGATAAAATCCTGCGAAACAGTAAAACTATGAGACTATGAGTCTTGTCTTCAAACCCAAAGAAATTTCCACATAAACGTAGGCCCACGTATATATGACATACAATGTCATAATAATAAAACTGCAGATTTGAAGATAAGTTACTTCTAATAATGCCATGTGACCTTCCAAATTTCTGTTTTCATAAAGATGTAATTGGAATTGGGTAAGACGTAACTTAGATATGACGGTTAAGTTTAAATTTCAGATTACATTTTTCAACACGGAACACTAAAGGTCTTATTAATTAGTGTATTCAGCACACACATTTAACACTTTGTAGACTTGTATAGCTCGAGCAAAGCTAATTTGAATATTTCTTTGTTGTTAAGAACAAAACTCCATAGATTTACAGTCTTTGTTCGGCTAATGTTTAACATGGCCCACGAGAACACGGCAGCGTAGTAACAATGATATTGCTAATTATAGAATTTATTTTTATATAGCCACTCAAAGAGGCATGATTGATTGTAAATAATTTTGTATGATAAAGGTCATTGGATTCGGTAAATATCAACTCGGCTCTCCATTGGTTGATAACCGGTCAATAATGAACGCTGTAAAGTACAGGGTAGTGTCCGGTGTTGTATGTACTGTTACATGCTGCAGCTGGCGCCGACTCGGCTGCCCCACGCAGTGATGGGAGACCCACCTCGCCCTCCCCTCTTCATGGAACGATGCGCTCGCGGCCTGTTGCATCCCCTTCTGGGAATCTCGTGAATGCCGACAGCGGCGAGACTTGCTGGCGCCACCGACCTCCTGTCGCCTGCTAGAGATTCCGATACGGGGAAGATTCTAGGTGGCGGTCTAAGACACTATATATACTGCCGCAACCCAGCGGCCGGCAGTCTTTGACGGAGGCCACTTGGCCGAGTGTACACGAGCGGAAGTGAATTGTGGACGACGACAGGTCAAACTAAATGTAAATAACCAAATTATTACTGTCAGTGAATTAGTAGACAAGAAAATAGACAGTGTAAACTAAAATGTAGATATAAAAATAGAGAGTGTAGATAGAAAAATAGACAGTGTGAATTATGATGAGTAATTTGTCTGACCGTACTATCCACCTCGAAGAGGGGGCCACAATAGGGTATTACAAGTAGGTCTTACAGGTACTTCAAAATGTTCCAGAAGCTTCACTCTCACAACCTACTGAATGTTCTCTCCGGGATGCTCTAAGAGAGCTGCTGACAAGAACAAAAGAAAACCTCAACTGGCGACAGGAGAGAGTAGTTTCAGATTTGTTACAGAGAAATAGAGGTGCTTTCTCCTGCGAGCCCAATGATCTTGGCAGAACTTATGTTGCATGCCACCACATCGACACAGGGGATGCCAGACCCTTAAAGCAGCCACCAAGGCGACTACCGCTAGCTTTATATGAGGTGGTTCTATTAGATTTTGTGTTGATTAATGCCGACTTAATAATGTGACCAAGAAAGATTCTTACCCACTCCCTAGGATAGACGACACCCTGAATAGCCTAGCAGGCTCACAGTGGTTTTCTACTCTAGACATGAAGAGCAGATATTGGCAGTGCGAGATGGCCCGGGAAGACAAGGAAAAGACTGCCTTTTGTGTCCAAGGGAAAGGAACCTGGCAATTCAAGGTTATGCCCTTTGGGCTATGCAATGCCCCTGCCACCTTCGAACGACTAATGGAGAAAGTTCTGCCCTTAGATATTTGTCAGGTGTACCTAGACGACACTATGGTCACAGGAATAATTTTTGAAGAGCACCTGGCATGCTTAGATTCTGTGTTTCAGAAAGTGACTGTGGCCAATCTGAAATTGGTTAGCAAGAAATGCCACCTATTCCAAAATAAAAATAATTTCTTGGGCCATATTGTATCGGCCCATGGGATTGAAACAGACCCTGAGAAGACCAGAGCAATAAGAGACTGGCCTCTACCAAAGGATACAGCTGAGATTCGAAGTTTCCTGGGATTATGTGCTTACTACCGTCGATTTGTGCCTGGGTTCGCCACTATCGCCAAACCTGTGCGTGAATTGACTAAGGCAAAAAGAAAATTTTATTGGACCACAGAGTGCGCAATTACTTTAGATAGACTAAAGGAAATTCTGATATCTCCACAGTACTGGGCTTCCCAAGTAGAGAGGGTTAATTTATTCTGGACACTGATGCTAGTGATGTTAGAATCGGGGCTGTGTTATCTCAGATCCAGGATAGAAAAGAGCGGCCATTGGTATACTTCAGTAAGGTTCTACATAAACCCGAGAGGAACTACTCTGTGACAAGCAGGGAGGTTTTGACAGTGGTGAAGGCGATTGCACATTTTCATCCATATCTTTATGGCAGACACTTCATCCTAATAACTGATCACGCTGCATTACGCTGGCTGCTAAATTTCAGGAACCCCGAAGGTAAAATACTCGGTGGATACAGCACCTGCAAGAATATGACTTTGAAATACAACACAAGTCTGGACACTTTCACAGCAATGCAAATGAACTTTCCAGGAGATCATGCGAACCATTCTGTCATCATTGTGAATGTCAGGAGGAGAAGGTTGGTGTATCGTGGAAAGCAAGGAGGACAAGAATTCAAAGCCCTGTATCTGGTGATGGGTCACCTACATGGGACGAAAAGGACATAAGAAATGATCAGCTAAGTGACCCCACCTTGCGTCCAATATTAGAATGAAAGAAAACTGGGCGGCGACCGAGATGGGAGGAGATAACTAGCCTAGGCGTGACAGTCAAGGCATACTGGGCACAGTGGAGTTCCCTTGTTATAAAGAATGGTGTGCTTTACAGGAATTGGGAAAGTAATGATGGGAGATATAATCATTTACAATTGGTGCTATCAGAGTGCCGAATCCCAGAACTACTAAGAGAACTGCACAACACAGCAGCGGGTGGTCACTTCGGTGTAAATAAGACACTTGACAGAGTCCGAATGAGATTCTATTGGCTGCATTGTCAGCAGGATGTTGAGAAGTGGTGCCGTCTGTGTGATGCATGTACTGCAAGGAAGGGTCCGAGGGTTAAGGGACGCGGTCCCCTCCAGAAGTACAATGTTGGGGCCCTATTCGAGAGGATGGCCATTGACATCCTCGGACCCCTACCAATCACTTAGAGGGGAAATAGATACCTTCTGGTAGCACAAGACTATTTCACAAAGTGGCCCGAGGCCATACCTGTGCCAAACCAAGAGACAGGCACAGTAGCTGATACTCTCATAGAGCATGTTTTCTCCATGTTTGGAGTGCCACTTGAGCTTCATTCGGACCACGACGAAATTTTGAAGCAAATCATTTCCAAGAAGTATCGAGGATTTTAGGAATTTAAAAAAAACCGAACCACATTATTACACCCTCAGTCTGATGGAATGGTTGAGAGGCTAAATTGTACCATGGAACAGTGTCTCGCTATCTTTGTAGAAGACAATCAGAGGGATTGGGACTCTAAGGTACCCTTATTTTTCCTGGCATATCGCTCGGCAGTCCACGAGTCCACAAGGGTAACATCTTCAAGGACGCTGTTTGGGAGAGAGCTCCACTTACCTGGTGACCTGCTGTTCGGACGTCCAGTGGAGAAAGAAGCAGCCACTCCAGAATATGCTATTAAGTTACGTCAGAAGTTAACCGACATTCATGAGTTTGCCCGGAGGCACCTTGACATTAACAGTGACAGAATGAAAACACGATTCGACCGAAGAATGCCTGAGGAGACTTTTCAAGAAGGAGAGCTGGTATGGTTGTACAACTCTCAAAGGAAGAAGGAATTTTGCCCGAAGCTACAGAAGTCTTAGGAAGGCCCATACAGGATCGTGAAGGGGATAAATTATGTGGTCTACAGGATTTGCCGACAGGGTTCTCGGGCGAAGCCTAAGGTTGTCCACATCGACCGACTGGCGCTGTACGAAGGTCCTGATTCTGTAGAGTCTGTACGGGACGAACAGGCTTAATGAAGGGACTGTGTTACGTGCTGCAGCTGGCGCTGACTCGGCTGCCCAGTGACGTGATAGGAGACCCACCTCGCCCTCCCTTCCCTGGAACGATGCCCCCGCACCTGTTGCATCCCCTTCTGGGAATCCCGTGAATATCGACAGCGGCGAGACTTGCTGGCGCCACCGACCTCCTCTCGCCTCCTAGAGATTCCGATACGTTTAGCGACAACGCAAGAATGTTCTTGTGAGACTAGCTAGCGTCTCGACCCTCCGCGACACATCACGCGAGTTGGGGAAGATTCTAGGTGACGGCCTAAGACACTATATATACTGCCACCACCCAGCGGCCGGTAATCTTTGACGGAGGTCATCTGACCGAGTGTGCGCGAGCGAAGTGAATTGTGGACGACGACAGGAGATTGCGGGACGATGGCGGACGAGGTGTTCGTGGCTTGAATGGACGAGAGGGTGTGAAACCGACGAGTGATGCCTACTGTGAGTGAGGGAGCTTGGAGGACTCTAGAACATTGCGACTGGCGGGACATGGACTGAACTGAGGTGGGACTGAATGGAAGTATAATATTGATTTTATTGTAAATATTCAAACTTTCAAGTTTGGACGCATAAGTTATAATATAATTGAATAGGTCGATACACTGTCTATTGGGACTGATCTCTAATTTGTTAATTTCATTGATTTCATTGTGGTAATTATACATTTTATTAATTGGTGTCATTTGTAAACAGTTAGTGATATCCATTTATTGTAGGATTTTGAGTTCAGAGAATTTTTACTATAGTTATTGTAAATAAAATTTGAAGATTATAATAAGTTCTTTATTTAACTAAGACCTCCATCCCTTAACGAACTTGGTTTAGCCCACTTAATTTTTAGAGAGAGAAATTGTAACAGTACCAATGGACGAGTGTTAGTTCTAACACAGACACCAACAGAACCGGTGTTCTTGCAGTAGTGGATATAGGTGACTCACTTCTAATCTGTCTTAAATGCCAGTAAATGTGTGCCGGCCTCAATGTGTTAACTACAGCTAGCATGTTAAGGTGAGTTCAAATTAGTTTACTGTTCCATAAGTATTACATGCAAAAGATTTTTAATTATGCAAACATTTTGAAAGTGAGAAAATTATCAACTTTGAATTACTTCATTCATGTTATTTTTGCTAGTTATTTTGGTAAGTTTATTTTTGGGTTCCGCACCGGTATTTTCTGAAAACTGAAATTAATTAGCTCTATATTCCAGGTGGCACCATCTTGAAAAATAGCAGATACAATTTTGAAGGTAACCGAATTACTCTCGGTATGCAAAGTTTGGTTGAAATAATTGTAATTGCTCAGCAGAATACTGGTCTAAAATATTTGTACGGATGCCATTGTGTTCCATTTTAGACTATAAAACAAATTATTCTTGCTATCCGACCTTTTCTCATATTACCGGAAACAAAATAAACAAGTCATTCCAGGAGAAAAACTTTATAAGGCTACAATGTGTAAACGACAAAGTTAAAATAATCCTGTGAAATACTGGCACTACATACAAGCAATGAATGTATATTATTAAAAACAGATTGAAATTTAAATAATTTAAGCGTTATTAAGAGACACTCATAAAATAGCATACGAATTCGCAAATTAATTTGAGACAGTTTATCCTTCGTAACATATCAGGAAAAATCGTAGTGTGTACAACTCAGATATAGGCTACCACCAATGAAAAATATCTTATAGTTTGATACCATGATCAGTAACGAGACTGAAGTCATCGATATCGGCTGGCGTGGACCAGACAAGTAATTATACTATCAAATGCTGCAGAAATCTATTTGCAGCGACTGAAAAAAAATAGCAGAAGTAATGTCACAGGCAAATTCCCCTGTGCTTGGAAAAAAAGTAAAAGTATTAGTATATTCTGTATAGAAATGTCGACTATAGCACTCTTGCACAGGCCTTCCCGAGCATTTAAGAAAATAGTTCAAACAAATATTTGTTATCATTCTAAAAATTATTTATTTCATTTCCAACACGGATTTGTAAAAACTATAACTAAAACAACTAATTTTTAAAATACTCAATAAACAATTTACAAAGAAGCCATTGGCCATGGACAGGTGTGTGCCATTTACTTTGAATTATCTTAAGCTTTTCGCACTATTGGCCGTAATAAAGTAATCAACAAATTAGGTTAAACATAGTAAGCCTTAACCAGAAACACATGAACTGGTTCATAGATTACTTAGGCGAAAGAAAATATAAAAAGGATGCACCTTATCCACACCTATTGTCATTGTTTTCATGGATAATTTCGCCATGGTCATTAAATATACAGTTGCTACTATTTTCGCAAATAATTTTAAAATATACAAAAAAGGTTATCAAATTAATTTAATTAATGCACTTACTAAATTATATGGTAGCTATAAACATATGGTATGCTAAAAAACATGAGTTGATACTGTGATAGAATAAGGATAACAACTATAATGATGGATTATTTTTAAACAAAAATTGTATTAATCCTCAACAACTACGCTCAAAGAACCATTTTTAATTCAAAGAACAAATTTCATGTGTGATATAGTTGTACTGTTTGATTTAATACTAAAATATCAGCGTCACGTTGGCCATATATCAGTCCAAAATTAGAAATATTTACCTTAGTATAATATGTAATATCAGCTGTAACAACGTTCGATTATAGTTTGTTGTTTCTTTATATGCTGTTCTGTTCCAAAGTGGAGTAAATAATGTTTCGTGACTTGAAACTGCCTGTTGCATAAATGTGTCAGTAAGCATGATAGCAGGGAAGAAAAAAAATGTAATACACACGTTCTACCCGTAAAACTTCACAGTTCAGAATTCATGCATAAATTCACTGGCAACAGTTTGCTCGTGCTTAAAAATACAGCCTACACAAATTGGAGTAAAAGTATATGATGCTTTTTATGTGCAATATTTACAATAGGAAACTTGACTGTACCGAAATCCTGCCAAGTACTGGCCTCAAGAGTTCCAAATAGGAAACACGGGCCGAGAATGCTGTTGAGTTCAGTTTTTAAAACAAATGACGCATTTTATAGATGTATGTCAAATTTTAAAGGCAGTATGATCATATTATACACTTTATTCAAGTGAATATGAATAAATTAATCAAAGTAAAATTTCTTACGAATTCTTAGTAATTATTTATAATACCTAGGGCTCTATTGTGTCCTTTATTATCCTGCATGTGTATTAATGATGTGATCTCCTCAATATTTTTTTTTCGTGTGAAGTTAACCTTCCCTGATCTGATGGCTGGAAGACTGGATTTAAGCACCAGCCGTCCTTTCAGTAAAGGTTTCCGTAATAATTATTCACTAATTTAATTTTAGAATTCTATGTTGTTTGATGATATTAATGTAAGTCTTTTTTTTTTGTTCTACTTGTTTTACTCAAGTTTTTTATTAACTACTGTGTCTACGGGATTTTCAAGGCCTACGTCTAGTTGTAAGAAGGTAAATATTTATTAACAACTGTGTCTACGGGATTTTCAAGGCCTACGTCTAGTTGTAAGAAGGTAAATATTTATTAACTACTGTGTCTACGGGATTTTATCAAGGCCTACGTCTAGTTGTAAGCAGGTAAATATTTATTAACTACTGTGTCTACGGGATTTTCAAGGCTACGTCTAGTTGTAAGAAGGTAAATATTTATTAACTACTGTGTCTACGGGATTTTCAAGGCATACGTCTAGTTGTAAGAAGGTAAATATTTATTAACTACTGTGTCTACGGGATTTTCAAGGCCTACGTCTAGTTGTAAGCAGGTAAATATTTATTAACTACTGTGTCTACGGGATTTTCAAGGCCTACGTCTAGTTGTAAGGAGGTAAATATTTATTGACTACTGTGTCTACGGGATTTTCAAGGCCTACGTCTAGTTGTAAGAAGGTAAATATTTATTAACTACTGTGTCTACGGGATTTTCAAGGCCTACGTCTAGTTGTAAGCAGGTAAATATTTATTAACTACTGTGTCTACGGGATTTTCAAGGCCTACGTCTAGTTGTAAGAAGGTAAATATTTATTAACTACTGTGTCTACGGGATTTTCAAGGCCTACGTCTAGTTGTAAGAAGGTAAATATTTATTAACTACTGTGTCTACGGGATTTTCAAGGCCTACGTCTAGTTGTAAGAAGGTAAATATTTATTAACTACTGTGTCTACGGGATTTTCAAGGCCTACGTCTAGTTGTAAGCAGGTAAATATTTATTAACTACTGTGTCTACGGGATTTTCAAGGCCTACGTCTAGTTGTAAGCAGGTAAATATTTATAAATATAAATTAATACACGCATTATTTAAAACGCTATTACTAAAAACGGGTGCAGTACAAACGCATAATAACGACATACTGAAAATCGGGACAAGTGACTATAATCACTTCTTTATGATAACCGCAAGTTATCGACATAAACATAATACAAAGAACACGCATTGATACTCCACATGTTGATATGCGTACTCACTCATGTATTAGTAACACTGCGCTTCACGTGTTCTAACACAGGCGATGTGTTTTATATCATGATGAACATCAGTGACATCGACGTATACCTACGAGATATTCCAAACAATCTGTTCGGTCGTTAAACACTTATTAGTTGTTAAATACGTCTATATCTGAAGGTGAATAGCCCACTTTTAAATTATAATTCAGTTGATGGATAAAATAATTTCACCAGTTTATAAAGAAGAAACACACACGCAGAGTTATAAAGAAGAGAAGACACGTGGGTAGACCAAATGCAAAATTAATTTTGTTAACTTAAAACACTTGCAGACTTACTGTTTTGCCTTCTCAGGAGTAGTTTAAATAATTTTTACTTAATCTTTCACGAGTTAGTTTAAGCTTTGGAAAATAACAAAGCAACGAACACGAAAATATATGAGCACCGATAGTTATTTTAGATTTTATATGATTGGTATTTAAATTTTAATAACAATTTATTGCGTCATTTATATGATTTTATTACGTATTATTATACTGATGGAATCTAATGAAATTTATAGAATATTCTAACAATACTTATGCGTTTTTAATTTTTTACACCAGCTCGCCCGACGATCTTACATTACGGATCGAGAAATGTGTTCGTTCACTGTTCCATGAAAGATGCCTTCCTTACAACGCGTCCTGCCATAAAACCAGTGTGTTTTCAATTAGTTTAATAAAGCTCATCGAGTGTGGAATTTTAATTAAGAAAAAGATGCAGCGGAATTTTCGTGATTTTTTACTACCAGCATTTTACTACCTCCAACTTTATGACGTAGTTTCGTCCATGTAGTTTTCTTGTGCTCTTTTTATAACTAGTTCACTTGGCAGAGCAAACAAAAAAACAAACCTACATGTTAAAACAACATTTATGTACTTCTGCGTTTCGTGCTGTGAATACGTATTACGCATATTGTTAAAAACCTGTGCTGTTATATTTTGTTTTAAAATTTTTCCACATTACACAAATTACAATCCCTTAAGTTCACTAAAATTACATAACTAATTTCATAAGCTGTCTATTTAATTGTTACTAACATATTAAGGCATTAAGAATTGAAACAATTTATCCTCATTTCCTGGCTATCATAGCCTCCATACGCAAGGAACTTAACTAGGGTGCAAGTCTTACCCTTGGAAACTTTCTTTCATCGCACTTTCCATAGTCACCCTATTGTCTTGTGGTGTACTATTAAAGATAAGGGTGTGCTGCATATATCTAAACATCTTATCATAGGTATCCTGTATCGGCGTTTTTGTACCTAAAAGTGTTTGTGAAAACACCAGTATTAGCAGTTTTCATTTTTAAAACAAGTACAAATTTAAAAAGTAGAAAATGGAACCAAGTGTTAGCACGTAAACTGCCATAAGCAGACACCGCTATGACACGGTGAGCAGTTCTTGAAAAAGACGTTTGTTTCCGAATCTCTGCTCGGTCGTCGAGCTACAAACAGGACGGCAGCATGAACGAGAGGAAACACTGCAGAAGTACTCAAAGTTACACTGCTACAACATGTTACGCCACTCAGTACAAGGCTCAACCTCTCACTAGAGTATAACATCACACGTCGAGCTACAAACACGACGGCAGCAGGAAGGAGAGGAAACACTGCAGAAGTACTCAAAGTTACAACTGCTACAGCATGTTACGCCACTCAGTACAAGGCCCAACCTCTCACTAGAGTATAACAGCACACGTCGAGCTACATACAGGACGGCAGCATGAAGGAGAGGAAACACTGCAGAAGTACTCAAAGTTACACTGCTACAACATGTTACGATACTCAGTACAAGGCTCAACCTCTCACTAGAGTATAACAGCACACGTCGAGCTACATACAAGACGGCAGCATGAAGGAGAGGAAACACTGCAGAAGTACTCAAAGTTACAACTGCTACAGCATGTTACGCCACTCAGTACAAGGCTCAACCTCTCACTACAGTATAACAGCACACGTCGAGCTACAAACAGGACGGCAGCATGAAGGAGAGGAAACACTGCAGAAGTACTCAAGTTACAACTGCTACAGCATGTTACGCCACTCAGTACAAGGCTCAACTTCTCACTAGAGTATAACATCACACGTCGAGCTACAAACACGACGGCAGCAGGAAGGAGAGGAAACACTGCAGAAGTACTCAAAGTTACAACTGCTACAGCATGTTACGCCACTCAGTACAAGGCTCAACCTCTCACTAGAGTATAACAGCGCACCTCGAGCTACAAACACGACGGCAGCAGGAAGGAGAGGAAACACTACAGAAGTACTCAAAGTTACAACTGCTACAGCATGTTACGCCACTCAGTACAAGGCTCAACCTCTCACTAGAGTATAACAGCACACGTCGACGGTCCCTAAAGAAGAAAGATTGTGCTATACTCGAACAGCGCCAACGTGCATTCAGCTAATGCCGCACACCTTAAATCCGAATCAATGATTTCAATCAGTAGAATAGACTTACTTAATCTTCAGTTAATGAGGTGTTACTTACTCGCGAAACAGTGAAATTCACTAGGAATCAGTAGAAATCACTGTTTAATCAGTGAATACCAACATCTAAAATGATCAGTAGAATTTTACTGTTTAAAGTGGAGCAGTTTCAACAGATCTGCAGTCAGATTCGCTGATTTAGAGCAGTATTAAGTATTTCTACTTTAGTGTGCAGTTGAGCAGTTCCGAGCCCCCAACCTGGTACTGCAGCAGAACCGCCTTCTCTTCTACCCCTTCAGACCCTCAAACTTAGAGGCACCTGTGATCTGACTGAGCTACTACCCAACATCAATGTGTCGACCCTTCTCTAGGTGAAGAGCCCTCCAAATTTCCTCCAGCATGCGGGGTTTAAACCACTTACACTATGCGTCCAGCCTAAACTTATCAGTCACCCAAGAGTATCTCGGGTAGGGCCTTTCTGATCGCCCATGGCACTAGGTACATTTCCGTGGCACTAGTGGGTGTTCATCACAGTTCTGCTACCTTAACCTTGATTTTGTTCACAGTGAAATTCCGGAAATTATCTTCCTCTAAGTGTTAGAGTCAAATCAGGAGGGCCTCGTCGACTGGTACTCCGGTGCATAGGAATACACCTGGGACATATCGTCGCATTTGTGTGGTGACGAGTGGTGCATCTTTATTTTCCATTTGTGTGGTGACGAGTGGTGCATCTTTATTTTCCACTTACTTACTTAACTTAATTATGAGTCTGCTGCACGCTAGTGATTATAATAACCAGTTGAAGCTCTTTGCAATTGTAATAACCAAATGTACAATATTATTGTTTGTTAGGAGTGAATTCAACAAATTATAGTTAGTACTATTTATGTTATTATTTGGAAAATTCTATCAATATTGTTATGTATGTACTATTTACATGTTAGGATAGATATTTTGTACTAAGTTGGCTTGAGTTCGCGGCAGTTTGGGCCGGTGTACGGAGTTGGATGTTGCGCGCCTTTGTGTGCGGTGGGGGACTGGCCTGAGAGCTAGGCGGTTGGACAGTGTGCGCGGAGCAGGCTTGATGTGTCGCTATAGGCTGTTCACGGTTAAGTGAGCACTTTTTAAGACCCTGCTAAATTTTTCGTTTCAATTAATTTCTACCTTTCTACCACTTTTGAATGTAAACATTGCAATATGACTAATAAACACAGTGTATACATTCCATCACACTCGAAAGTTTTGATGCTGCAATAAAATACATTTATTAGGGGATAATGCATTTCGGAAGGGCCTTACAACGTGCTCACTTTACCGTGAACAGCCTATACTGTTTGGTTTAGACATTGGCACAGGATAGTAGGACTGGTCAAAGCGGTCATATCAAATTGACCTTAGATTGATTGTGAGTATCATATACGACGGAGTAAATATGTCGGCTATATTGTGAAGCTGACGAGCCATGCGACGAGAGAATATAAATGCGATCGGGAGACAAATTAAAAATCGTGGATTCTTTTGTGCTTCGTTTTGATAGAATCAGTGAACTGTCCTTCATTGCTGATTGGGACCTATGTCATGGAGAACAAGATTTCACCATACCCTGGGGGGGGGGGGCTCTGGTTGCCTCATTGCCTAACATCGCCTCGCCCCATTTGTCTTGTGTCTTAGGTCAAGGGTTTTGAGTCTTGAGTCTTGGTTTAAGGGTCTTAGTCTTGTGTCTTGAGTCAATGATCTTGTGTCTTGAATCAAGCGTTTTTAGTCTTGGATCAAGGATCTTGAGTCTTGAGTCAAGGGTTTTGAGGCTTGGGTCAAGGGTCTTGAGTTTTGGGTCAAAGATCTTGAGTCTTGGGTAAAGGGTCTTGAGTTTTGAGTCTTGAGTCTTGGATCTGTCAAGTATCAAGGTTTTTTTTAGGGCATTTGTTAGAATTATGTTGGAAATTTCTTACAATTATTATATAATTTTTAATAATTTAAAAAATATATTTTTTGTAATTTTTAAATTCTTTTTAGATATTTTTGATTTTTATAGATTTTTTAAGTTTTTATAATTGTTCGGGATTTTTTTCGGATCTTTGGGTTCAAGGTCATCCAAGGTTATGGGCACAGGGTCAAGGTTGAGGTCCCCTGGATATAATAATGCGGTTGCGTGACGTGACAAGATGGCAGCCCGGCCGGCCTGTGTCAGTGCCAGTTTCGTCCCTTCTCAAATACACTGCGCCAGACCTACAATAACCATTCTACTGACGTCACATATGATAAAGGGCAGTTGGTACTACGATGGGTTTTATGACGTGGAGGCCGTCATGCACATAAGGTGCGGGTTCGATTCTCCCTCACGCCTTATTACTTTTCTTCGTAGGTAAATTATTTTTGTGGCAAAATAATTGTTCTTATTTGACTTTACACGGGAATATTTTTTAAAAGCAAAGGAAATACAAGAAGATTCTTACCACAAGTGTTAACGTCAATTCGACATACAATTTGTTTTATTGCAACATACGTAAACATCGCCTTAATGTCGACAGAACAGTAAGAAGGTAAGATTGTAACTAAGGTACATCGTATTGCATTCACATTAATAGCATGGCGGTATATTTCATTAACAGCAACCTCAGTTACTGACGACTCACAGATAGCAAAAAAATTACTGTGTATTTGTTACATTAATATTGTACTCGCAACATTAGACTTTTATTTGTGACCAAGTAATGTGTGCATGTACGTAAGGACTGTTCACAATAAAGTGAGCACTTTCGAAATGAACCTTAGAAAAAAGTCATCGCCCCTGCATGCATATATTTTAACGGGCGCACTGAGTGACATTCACCCAGTAAAGTTTGTAACGGTGGCTGGGAAGAAGTTCGTTATTTTAACGTCAGATAAAAAGCGTTAGGTAACTATTCGTGACAACTTAAAATTATTTCTTTCGCTTTCTGATTTTTTTTTTTTTAATGTATGGAAGTGTAAAAATGAGCAGATTTGTAAAGTATTTACTTTTCTATTAATTCCACAGTTTCACTTGACCGACGCATGAATAAAGTAATGAGACCCATGGCAATGTTAATTTTACATAAGACGGAGGAATACACAACGAGAATACAAGTAGATCATAATCAGGGCTATCAAAGTGCTCATTTTACCGTGAACAGCCTTATGAATGTGTGTGTAAATACAGTCATAATCGATTTCAAATCCAAGTTTTAGGGAGGGACGCATTTTCCGTAACAGGGACGCCAAATTCTCTACAAGACCTCTATGTTAATAGCCGCTCGAATCTATCTTCACCCTCTACAAGACCTCCCTCGCCAACACACGATGGCCCTAATCTTACCTTGAGAGAAGATGGCTGGGGCGGGACTTTGAAGCGACCGAGTTCCAGCTGGGAAATACCAGTGCAATGAGCGGAGTGACTCACATCCTCCTATTCCCAGGCAAGTCAAGTGAAGAGAGTAGGCAAAGTAGGCTGGCGTGGCCTTCCGCGTCTTCCAAGAACACACTTGCCGGCTAGCACCGACCATCCCAGACACTCTCCACACTTCACCAGCATCCTACATAGCAACATTTCCCTGCCACTACTCTCCTCCCCCTCCTGGTACATCCACTCCACACGAGCCGCCTGGTTCACCGTGCTCTGGGTGGCTCAGCCCTATTAAATCCCCGCGTCCAAGGTCAAGAAGTGAGGGAGCGATACGGGCGACACTAACACGCACTTCTAGCGCCTCATCGCCCCTACGCGCAAGGCGTGCACACAGTGTTTCCGTCCTAACGCTGTACTGTGCAAACTAGATCCGTAACTGTGCGGTTTTATTACACGCGATGAAAGCCCACAGATTAAACTAGGTCCGTATCTTTGTACTTTTCTCTTGCCGTTTAAGGAAACTGCATACACAAACTTTAAAAATGATTTATTGGACTATTTTCACAAATTTCTGCTCTCCAAGAATACACTTAATATGACAAAAGTAGAAAAATAAGGGCATTGTTGTTTATCTTTTCTGACAAAAAGTAGTATTTGCATAACATTTATTTACCGAGATACGCGTATTCGCGCAAACGACTATTTCACAAACGACGCGGGGGTTAATCCCACCCTTAACGCATGTCTGAAGTTGTTTTGCCATTCGAGTGAGTGAAGAGACTTGGGCGGCTCTTAACATAGAGGTGTTGAGAGCCGATGAGGGTGAACCGAGGTGAGCATGGAGCAGCGCCGGAATGAAGTGACGGGGGAAACGGGAGATCCCCGAGGAAACCCGCGGACCAACGGCATCGTCCGACATGATTACCACACGGGGGCCACCCCGCCGGGAATCGAACGCAGACAGAGAAGTCTAACCACTACACCACCGCGACCCCCTGAGGCACAGAAGAGAGCGCCTGTCGCCCCGAGGTTCTGGGAGGTTCTCGTGGAGTGTTCCCGTTGTGTACTCCATTCTCAATTACTTCCAACTTTCCTGAATCCATGTTCAAGTTCTACGTCCAGGATATACCTCCGCCTCGTACGAACGAAGCTTAGAAAATTACGCTAGGGAGCCTACGCACCTCATTCGTACTCACTCACTGTTATATTTTGCATAAGAACTATTTTTTACTAGACATTACTAACTTAGATTTTTTTCTGTATTTCTTGATGTAAGTTGTAAATGAAATATATTTATGGATAAAATGTAAGGAGAAGTTCAATTTTACCAAAAATAAGTTACTTTTATGGTCTTGGACGTGCTAAATACAGCCAGCCAGACGGCCACCTTAAGTTAGATAAATCTGCCTCGTCTGACTTATTTATATCTATTGAAAGCAGAGATAACGCATGGTGCCGCGGAGGTATAGAGGTCAGACTATTCGCTTCCCACCTAGGCGAAGCGCGTTCAATTTCCGGCGGGATCGCTAAAGTATATCCGCAATACATGTATTCTTGGTACAAATATGTTCTGCAATTACGACTTTTCGTCATAGAAGATAAAAAACAACTATATATGTCCATTTTTTTTGTCATTATAAGTGTATTCTTGGAGAAAAAATTCGTGAAAATGGTTAAATATAGCATTTTGAAAGCTTGCCTATGCAGTTTCCTTAAGCGAAAGGTGAACACTACAAAGATACACATGTAGTTTGATCTGCGTACTTCCATGATGTGTAATTAAGTGCCACTGTTACAGATCGAATTTGCACAGTAAGGTGTCACGACGGAAACACTGCATACCTTGCGCGTAGGAGCGATGAGACACTAGGCGTGCGTGTTAGTGTCGCCCGTATCGCTCCCTCGCTTATTGACCTTTGACGCGCATCTTCATCCCACTCTGAAAGCAATTGTTAAGAGAAAAACATAAGCTTGATAATTGAGAATTAAAATTGGATTGGATTGAAAAGGGCTTATTAACTTTCCCCGGTGTCATGTTTGAAGGCTTCTCAGGGGACGGCTTACAAACTAACTTATACTTAACACCCATGCCTTACCTGGGATTTGAACCCAGAACTTCCCGCAACCCAGACCAGCGATACACCAACCGACTACGCCACGGGAGGTCCGTTTAGGAATTAAAAGCAGTTACTTGCAAAACATCAGAAACGTTGTGAGGTGAAACAATGAATTACTGAAAAAGGTTGGCCTGATTTATGTTACTTCGATCTACTAATGATACGTTATTAAAGCCAACAGACATCTCAAGGTAAATTATATTGATGGTTACTTCCCACTTTTCTGAAGACCTGCTAATGTTCAGTTTTCAGGATATTCCTCCGCCTCATGCAAACAAAGCTTGACCGAGTGTAGAAAACTACACCAGAGGGACAGCGCACCGCACTCAAATGTTTCAAGGGCAAAGCAGACAGAACAAAACGTACACGAGGACACCCCAGATTGAGGGAATCTGACCACAGACCTGTGTATCTTACCGAAGATGTTTGTAGATCAATAACAATTGCAACAGCCAGATCTCGGAAGGTTACGAGACACTAGGAAGAAATACAAAAATTAAAAACTACCAATAGCTACTGATCAAATGATTACTCAGACACTTCGGTAGTAGCAAATTGGATTTAATTGAAAAATAAATAATTTGGTCGAAACATCACGAATTAAATGAATATCTGTGCAAATAAAGTATTATGTTGCAGCTCGTTATTGGTTTACAAATTACTTTACTTTGTGTGGCCATAACTATGGGCGGAGTCCTCTGGTACGTATGTCTTAATTGCAATTTAAATGTAGCTAAGTCTCTTCAGGTTATTTAAATTATTAGAAATATGCAAATTAAGTTAATAAATGATTTTATCACACCAACTCAGTTGGGAGAACATGAGAATTCAGTTCAGGGCTCCGTAGGCATATAGTTAGGGCAACTTTAACAAAAATGACGGTCGAAAATGGCGTAACGTAAGCCAGATTAGTTCCTCAAAAATCATTAATTATTTTACGGGCGTAGTGTCTGTGTCGAAAATTCAGCATACATAGCTAAAAGTAAATCTTGATCGATGTCACAGCTCTTGATATATTTTGTAGATGGTTCCGCTGGTCGTGGGCCTTAGTCTTCCAGCACTATGCCTTCGAGCCTTAGGCACGTCACTAGTCCTTACCTTATCACACTAATCATCAATTCATTATTATTTTTAATGTAAATATTAATGAATACATTTTTTAAAGTAATATTATTTTGTTTATGCATAATAACAATCGATTGCAGACAGTATCGATTATTTTAGAAAGTGTGAGTGACGATAGTTCCATAAGGAGAGAGTGTAAGTGCGAGTGCTGGCTATTTGTAACACAGACTTAATTGACGCCTATAAGCATCCTGCCAATCGCAAGATGGCTACATCATATCTTACACAGCGTCTAGCGTTACCATAGCAACCGATCAAAAATATATCTAAGCAAAGCGGCCCCCACAAAAATAACTTCGAGAATGAAAACAGAAAGACTTACAAATATAATTACATGGAAATACGTTTTCTGATATTAAAAACAAGTTGCATTAAATATCATGAATTAGAACTGTAGTAAATGAGATATATCTGCACACAAACAATTAATAAATAAAATAAATAATCATTACCTTAACATACATATTGCAAGAATTAAGTGAGATAAATGCGATAGGAATAAGTAGAGGTAATTTGAGGCGTTACAGGTTTGATTTAAAAAATATGAAGAAACCGTGAATAGATTATAACACACTTTCTTCGGTTAATAACATGACATCCCCTAATTTCCTAATGATAGACGATGTTATCACATCTGTCAAATGTTTACAGATAACATCACTTCCAAACGAAAAATTTTATGTGAGATTTTTTCTTTATTTACTCTGGATAACTTGTCACAACATTAATTTTCTTTATTGCAGCAACCACCATACTCTTATTGGTACGATAGTGTTTATTTCAATAGTACGACGACGTTGAACTGAGATCCGAACCCGTGACCTTGTGACCTGACGTGAAGAAAACACCCTGAAGGACGTTTACTTTTATCAAACTGTTTTCGCAGTGTTAAGCTTTAAAGGTAAAAACCGCATACTAAATAGTTTCAATCTGTACGCGGTATAGTTGGAAGAAAAAAATTGACCTCCAAACATCTAGCTATAATACGCGATAAGCATTTCAGCCAATAAAACTAAACTGTTTATCGGCGCAAGGACACGCCTCGACAACTTTACGGTGAAATAAAACAATAAAAAAAAAAACGTTGTGGGATAAACACGGCGCCATAAAGACCATCATGAAGCAGCTACCAGTTACAGAATAGTGTCGTAAAATACCTCTTAATACGGCTTCGGTTGCAGTTAGACGCTAGGAGTGGTAAGTTATTTTCATTTCCGTAACGGCTTTTAAATGCAATTCTTTCAGCACCGCGACATGGCTGTGTGGTGGTTATCAACACGAGGTCGCAAACTACCGAGGTAAAAAATTAGTTAACAGAACTGCAAATATTTATGGATTTAAAAAAATCTATTAAATTGCCATCTTTCACGCTTGTCACTTTCGTAAATTTACAGTAATCGCAACTGAGTTACAGCGAGAAAAAAAGAAGAAAGAAAATTATTCACACTAAAAAGCAGTAAAATTCTGATAACATCTTAGAAAACAAGCAAGATTTTCACTAATGTTAATAATGCCGTCCGGAAAAAATTAATATATACAATTTTATTTAAAAACTTCAAACTTCTCAGTGTGATGGCGCGATAGCTGATTACAAATAGCATTCAAGAGACGTTCCGCGTACAAGGACTAAGATTCAGTTTTCTATTTTTTGTTCCAAAGGTGCAATTTTTCAAAGCAAAAATTCATTATACGGGGCGTATTCACAAACATGTCCAGGTACGAAAACAAAAGTTTAGGATATTTAACGTAATTTTACGACGTGCAGCAGAACTTTATCTCTTATATTCCACAGTAAACTGACCTTGAAAGTCTCGTAGAAGCAAGGTGCCGACAGAACGACTGTTCGTTCGCTAGTTCATTGCCTTCCACATTATATATATATATATATATACTACTTGAGTGTGAATGGAGTACTTAATTGAAAAGAGAGATAAATATAATGTCCTAATTTATTTACAATTATATACAGTGACGTAGCTGAAATTTCTCAAGGAGGAGTGGAACTTTTACACTAACTGGAATGAAGAGAGGCAGGTTACCTCGGCCATTATCGTGGCCAATACACGTGATAATTACGACAAATATTAAGAGAAAAATGCTTCACAAAACACTAAAATGCTTTAGAATTTACACAAATGACATATTTCGATCACAGCTACAGGCTTATGCACCAAGTGCTGTGTTTTCAATAGTTTTAGACTTGCAAAACAGATTGATGCACGAAAATAAGCGGGAAGTCACAAAGTTCCCACACCCTGAAAATGTTGCTGTGTGTGTATACTTGGTCATATGACACATGTTGAAGCGACAGTCAAGTTCTGTCCATACCGTCTGTAGCATTTTACCAACAAATGTATATCAGAGCAGCAGTGATATATGTATTCCCTTAGCCCTGACTCCTTGACCCACTCTGCTGGTACCACATGGAGTCAAGTTCTGTCCATACCGTCTGTAGCATTTTACCAACAAATGTATATCAGAGCAGCACTGATATATGTATTCCCTTAGCCCTGACTCCTTGACCCACTCTGCTGGTACCACATGGAGTCAAGTTCTGTCCATACCGTCTGTAGCATTTTACCAACAAATGTATATCAGAGCAGCACTGATATATGTATTCCCTTAGCCCTGACTCCTTGACCCACTCTGCTGGTACCACATGGAGTCAAGTTCTGTCCATACCGTCTGTAGCATTTTACCAACAAATGTATATCAGAGCAGCACTGATATATGTATTCCCTTAGCCCTGACTCCTTGACCCACTCTTCTGGTACCACATGGAGTCAAGTTCTGTCCATACCTTCTGTAGCATTTTACCAACAAATGTATATCAGAGCAGCAGTGATATATGTATTCCCTTAGCCCTGACTCCTTGACCCACTCTGCTGGTACCACATGGAGTCAAGTTCTGTCCATACCGTCTGTAGCATTTTACCAACAAATGTATATCAGAGCAGCACTGATATATGTATTCCCTTAGCCCTGACTCCTTGACCCACTCTGCTGGTACCACATGGAGGGCCCATCGATGCCGGAGGTCGGCGCAACTTGATGGCAACACTGCAGGGCGAGCCGAGATACTGACGTCTTGGAGAGACGTGACCTGATCGGCCAATCACAACACGACAACACGAGGTGGAGGAGCTCCGGTCCAGTGTCACTAATTACCAGTGGTAAGGAGATATTCTGTTCTGGGTGCAGGATACATCCGGAAACTATATCACGCGCAGCGAGCCCTAGATATCCCTGTTAAGAACCTTTATGATTGTTAACGTAATTTTAGTTTGGAAGAGTCGAGTTTCTATTAATTTTATTAGTTGAGATATTTCAAAATAAGTATTCGTTCAGTTTGTTTGTTAATGTAATTGAGATCATTTACTGTATGAGAAGGAGTAATAAAATAATTAGTAGTTTTTGTAATTATCTTGTATCATCGTACCATCTAGAGTTATACCCCCAGAGTACAGTAACGTTAAGAGGATTAGCCTCACCATCTTGCATTGTGTATAATCTTGTGATTAATAATATAACGTTAAAATAGGCATCGCAGTAAAAACATTACAAAACGTAAATATAATCCTTAACATGCCACCAAAAGGAAGAAATCACATGGCGTTAAATCAGGAGATCAGTTAACGAGTAGTGGTTGGTGTGGGGGGGGGGGGGGGGGGGAGCTGCATCATCTTGGCCAACATGTTTGATCCGGCGATGCGTTAATGACGAGCATTTATTTTCTTATTAGACCGGGCCGGGTGGGGGGGGGGGGGTCCCATCTTCTTGGAAGATGAACTTCCTGGAGTCAGTATTCGGCTGTGGAAACAATCAGAACTGCAACCTATCCAGGAGATTATGGTCAGCGATTGGAATTTTGCATAAGAATGCAAGAAGTACAGGAGATTGTGGTCAGCGATTGGAATTTTGCATAAGAATGCAAGAAGTACAGGAGATTGTGGTCAGCGATTGATTTTGCATAAGAATGCAAGAAGTACAGGAGATTGATGGTTTTGCTACAAATTTGATATTCGGTGATGAAGCAATGGTGCATTTATCTGGAAAGGTTAATTGTCTCAACATGAGGGTGATGATCGTCTGCATCACTCGGTTGAGTGTGTTGGTCAGGACCACTTAGTCTGTTCACATCCCCCCTCCCCTCCCTCCCTCCTACGTGTCTCCTGATCTGACTTGAATATCGCTTGTGCGCGTGCTGTGTGATCCAGGGGGAACACTCAGGACATATGTAGGGCATGAGAAAGACTTGGTGAGTTTCCACATATTTTCATGCATCACTCTTAATTTTCAGTATAATACTCTTGAAAAGACAGAATTTTGAAGACCTATAACTCATTTATAGTAACCATGAACATGGATATGTATGATTTACATAATTTGGAATAAAGAAATGTACTCTGTCATCATAATTATGCTTCAGGTAATTAGGACAACTGTAGATTTGTTTACAATGACAGTAATATATTGTGCAATATAACTGCTAGGCTAATAATGTGAAACAGACTAACATCCCGGTCATTCAACAATTATATAAAATAAACGCATTTATTATTAACAATCACATATCCTTTAAATATATTTTCCGTTCAAATGTTGACGTTTTGTTACTGTTGCACAACAAGTCGTTGTCGACAATGTCCGAACTGATTCCTACTGAATTTCAAATTACGAAATAACGAAATATTCCATTCAAACAGGGCCTTGGCTTTCTAATGATTTTTAATTTATTGATTATCTGCATTGGGTGCAGCGGAGTATATGTTGAAGTGTGAAATGTGAAATGCAGCATACCTCACAGCAACTGATGACAAATCCATGGGCTATTGATCCTTTCCAGATTATTTCGTACTTACAGGGGTCCAGAGACGACTTAAATTGACATAGAGATGTTTTAAGAAGGGAAAGACAACCGCTGACATTTTCGAAAGTGTTCCATCGCTGCTTTGTGTAAGCTGTCAATGAAGCAGTATCTTGCCAGTTGCGTCGCACTCCCTTCTAACTGCGTGCCAACACATGCTTAGTAGTTAGTCTCCTTGTCACATGTATGTATGCAAGGCTGTCGCCAGGGGAGGGGGACAGTGAGTGGCGGTGGATAAGAAAAGTGAGTGAAAAGGGAGCGGAAGAGTGAATGGTAGGTAGGGGAACAGTGAGCGAGTGGTGGGGAAGGGAACAATAAGAGAATGGTGTGGGGATGGAACAATGAGTAAGTGAAGGGGGAGAGGGGAACAATGAGGGGTGGGACGAGGAGAAGTGGGGGGTATGAGGAACAGTGAATGAAGGAGGAGGGGAAAAGTGATAGAATGGTTGTTATGGGGTACATTTTCTTGATTATTCAAGATTTTTTTAGATCAGCGATGAATGTAAAATGAATAGTATATAGTATTGTGTGTAGGCAACTATAAGCCATTCACGATAAAGTGAGCACTTTTGAAAGTATTCTCATTTGGAATAATAGCCAGTAAGTATGTTATGTTAGCCTTAGATATTAACTTCCGAATTTTGTGGAATATATGCACTATGTTGATTAATTACATGACAAGTTTTATTTAAATAAGGTGGTTAAAAGATAGAAAATGGCCGAAAGAAAAAAGTAACTAGGGCCGCAAAAGTGCTCACACTTTACCGTGAACAGTCTATAGCTGGAAAACATGCCCATAGTGTTTTATCTAGTAGGTATTCGTATGTTTGCCCAATGCCTCCATATGTTGGCATTTGGTTGGTAAGTTTGGAAATATGTTGTATTGGAATCCAGATATTTGGCCAATGTTTTGGAATAGAACTATAAATTTAACTTTGATCCATCACTATTCCCAGGAAAAAAATTTGAAAACGTCATTTACAGGAGTGACTTTGTTAAAAAGACGTTTTAAGTGCATGTTAATAAACAAAACGATTCGATTAAAAATTTTAATACTCATGTAATAGAATAAAATTAATTACTTCTTATAAATTTAAACTTTCAAGTAATATTTGTACAATTCGAGTCAACCAACAACTAAGGAATGCATGCGTTTGGAAGGAATTAATACTGTAATTAAGTAGTACACACGTTGTCCTATGTATTTTAACCATCCACAATAACCTTGTACCGGGGCTCCAAGTGAAAAAGTGTTCCAAACAAAGGTGGTATAGCTGGAATGGGGGAAACAATACTGCTGGGGAGTCAGACATTATTTATTAAGGAGATAGAAGTATTAATATCAGCTTTTTAAATGGCACCCTGTATATATTCGTCAAAAGTTCAATGAAGCTCATCAAGACCTATTTAAACATGTAACTAACACAATGTACACTTTCATAACATGAACATTAAATACGACACAGAATGTGGGATCGCTACTGCCCGTTTGTAGCACTAACCATATGGCTACTGTGAGGGGTAGAACATTCACATAAGATGTTCAAAGGGGTGATAATTGGCAGCGATACACATGGTCCGGAGACCGAGTAGGCTACTCGACTGAGTCCACCTACCAGGATATTATCGGTCCAGAACACGACGTGCATACACGGCATTATGTGATGTGCATCTATCGTGCTGATACCACATTATCATTCTGTTCCCTAGAGGTACCTCCTCCAGAATACCAGAAAGAATTGTTTGTATGAAGGTGGCATACTCCTTGCCGTTTCAGTTACCATACACGAAATAAAGCCCTATTAACTTATTGCCAACCATCCCACACCAGAAGTTAACTCTCCATTGACGCTGATGGTCCACCTGTCAAAACCACCATGGGTTCTCGAAGGTCCAATGATGCATGATTCTTGTATTCACTTGGCGTGAGTTGGAGAACGACGATTCATCGCTTAAAAGAACAAAGGTTTGGGTTGGCGATAATTTGATGCTGTGCCCATTGACAGAACTCGACACGATTCTGGAAATATTGCCGTTCAATTCTTGGTGTAAGTTTACATGATAGGAGGTCTTGTCAGGGCATCGTTCTCTCTAGAGTTGCTCCGCCTGACTGGAATTACGCCGACCTTCAACAGAATGAACTACAGATGAGCAAACCAAACTATTGATAATGGAAATAACATAATTGTGTATGTATTTCAGTACAACTCACTTGAACGTTCTACACTGTACTATAAAATAATACGAACACATTCATCTGCTAACTTACATTCTCCATAGATGAGCAGCAATTATACCTTCTCGTTGTTGGAGTACATTTCCGTTACGACAACTCTCACCTTGTAGTGTACAGTATTCGACTGCACATGGATGACTAGTTGAGTAGTCGTCACATCATGTGTGTTCCTTTGTTTCATCTAAGCACAACCTATGTGGACTGGGGTACGCAACTCTGGGTAGCTGCATTGTTTACATCACCTCTACATCAAATGCAGAGTGTCAACGTCATATTGTACTGTACCATGCAGCGCAATCGTGCAGCAAGACATCACATAACGGGTCTTCATGAACCCTTATGAGCACCAGTACCTGTGGCGGTTTTTAACGATATGTTTATTCGACTGATATATTGTGATGCATTTTTGAAAAGGTCTTGACGAGCTTCATTTAAATGTTGACGAATAGATGTATGCTGCCATTTAAAAAACCAATGTCAGTACTCTTATCTCACTAATAAATAATGCTATAAGGCTGACACCCCAATAGTATTATTTTCCCCGTCCAGTTATACAACCTCTGTGTGAAACACTTTTCCATTTGGAGCCTCGGTACGGAGTTACTGTGGCTGTTGAAGATAAATGGGAAATTCTGTATAGTAAGAGTTGACATTTGGTTGGCGTATTGATATGTAGGCATATGTTAATAGGCATCAGTTTCCATTACAGTTTCACGCATATTTAAGTGAAAGTTATTCTGTGACATTGCTCGTAATTTTAGACATTGCGTATTTTAATTAAACAAAAGACTTAAAAAGAAATATTCACCTCTGTAAATCTTGTAAGGTATAATCTTAGCTACGGCAGTTCTTTCGCATGGGATGACAGTTGCATACTGTTCACGGTAGTAAAATGTGAAGTATTAATACTTTAAGGAAAATAACACAGTATAGTAAACTGAGATGATAGAAAACTTTCGATTTTACTCATTTTTATGCGGAGTTAAAGTTTTGTAGTGGATAGCAGTTACCATCTACCCATTTCTTTGTAATGTAAAGGCAAAGTAATTTTCTCGATTTTTTTTTAAATTTTCAAATATTGGAGAAAAAAATTATTTAAATCGACGCTAAGCAATGTTAGCAAAACATTTTTTATCGATTGGCATTGTGCATGTTCTAAACTGTCAGTAAACATTAGTTGCTAAATGGCTGGACACTTGTTGGTGTCCTAATAATAAAATGACGTTAAAGCCAATATAGCCCCATGTGTCATCTTGATGATTAACCGACGATTTTTTCAACGCCGGCCCAACCAAGAATTGTTGCTACGATTGTAACACTCCTAGTGTTACTTATTATGGCCTCACATATGTGAGAAAAAAATACTTCTGTAAGGCGAGTATTAAACACACACACACTGTGTGGATAGTTCTGAAACGTAATGTGTGAGACTGTTGCGTTATACTGCCCCACATATGGCGTTCAAAATAATTACGTAGCGTAGGAAAAGCTCAAACAGATTTATGTTACTTTTAAATTTGCCACGCGTATTGAGAGACAAATTTTAATTTCTGTAACATATAAAATAGAATATATAGATATGTAGTGTAGTGATAAATATAGTTATATATGTATGAATTTTTGATATTTTTGTTTAAAGATATGCCACAGTTAGCTTCTATGCTGCCACAAAAATCAGTACATTTATCTAGATTTGTAGTATCTCTGAAGTTTTAGCATGCAACACTATGTTTAAATTAATAACTGGACAACTCATTCTATGAATAATCACAGATTCTAAGTGAAGCCATTTTCACAGCGAATCAGTGGTTTTCCACTGATTCGAATTTAGAGTGCAGATAGCGGAAAATCAGCGCAAATCCGCCGAAGTCGTGAAGACATCCTTCACGAGTGCAGGTTGTAGGAACAGTCCTCCTTGGCGGCACATCCACTGGTGGACGGACATCAACAAGCACGTCTTCTGCGGGCCAGAACAACCCAAGTGGACAACGAACTGGAACTCGCAGCCAGTCAACATCTCCGCGCTGGTATGGCTCTCCAAGTGCCAGACACCGTGTTGTCCCTGGTTCGAAGTCGGTCCTCCGAAGTCCTCATTTACCCGATCGTCCTTCCGTTTTAAGGTATCATATTTTACGGTAATACAAATCCCACTGTCATATGAAACACAAATTATACTTTTTTTTTGGCGATGTTGGTAGCGTGTGAACTACTTTGTAATGAGTTGTTCTTGCTGTACAGTAAGGCGCAGTCCACCTAGGCGAACCGAGTTCGAATACCGGTGGGGTTGCTTCCGGATTTTCGCATGTGGCAATCGTGCTGGACGAAGCCGCTCGTTGGCGGGTTTCCTCGGGGATCTCCCGCCCCCCCCCCGCCCTTTTCATTCCCAAGCTGCTCCATACTCACCTCGCTTCCACCGCGTCGGCTCCACTCACTCAGTAACGTGCAGAACTCCACTGGTAGCAAGTTTACTTCTATAGGCTGTTCACGGTAAAGTGAGCACTTTTGAGGCCATAGTTTCTTTTTTCTTTCAGTCATTTTTTTAATTCTTTAACAACCTTTTTAAATAAATGTTGAGATGAATGTAATACACGCAGTGTGTATAATCCACTGCACTCGGAAGTTAACTTTTACCACCAAAATAAAATATATCATTTCACTATTATTCAAAATAGGAGAGCTTTCGAAAGTGCTCACTTTACCGTGAATAGCTTACATATGAAGCGAGTCTCTTTATTCACACTTTTTATAACACAGAAGATCATTTGTGAATTTTGAAGGCGGGGGAGAGTGCATCTGGTCGTGGTTTGATAGACTTTGTTACCGGAGTTCCGAACTCCCAAGAATATTTTCATGATCCAGCAGAACAAGTTGAAAATTTACTACAATTCAGGATTGAGATAAATAAGTTGTCAATGCAAAATGCATTGCCATAGAACCATATTTTTCTGTTCGGTTTGTGATAGTAAGGAAATTAATTTTGGGTTCGATGTTTTTTTTTTCAATAGTAAATTGTTTATTTTAAATAGCAATACGTTTCTAATTTGAGTTTGTTGTGTCAAATAGTATTTTATTTATGTAATTGTATTGCTTTGACGTCTTTGCATCTGAAGAAGAAAATAGATCATCACCGAAAAAAAATTGTCCACATCAAACGTTGTCTTAGTCTGTATACTTACAGATGTAATTTAAAATTGTGGGTGTATTAACAAAAAGAGAATTTCAGAAGTAAACTGCAATTGTGAAAGTCATTTCCCTAGTGTGGAGCATTTATGTACATACATTGTGCGATTCCAGACACGGGGAGTTTCGTTTCCAAACTTGTGTGCCAGGCTGTTGTAGGCTCTGTGAGATCAATCGCCAACTAAGCCACCTTGCTATAGTCTATTCGCGGTTTGTTCACACATTTGAGTTGAAACCTTGAAAAAACAGCCCATGCATCACATGTTTGGTTGTATCATAAATATACCATATCTCACAAGCACTTAATAATTGGGTTATCATAAATGCACCTAATGTTTTTTATTAAATGGAACTTTTGCTTATTTGATTTATAATTGATAATAATTAATTTGTAATTAATATGAAAAAACAGGAAGCGCGTAGGCGTGTTCCGAATGCCTAGTAAGAAATAGTTCTTATGCAAAATATTATCATATTTATTGCCCAAGAATGCGGTGCGTTGTCCCTTAGTGTAATTTTCTGTACTCGTTTAAGCATTGTTTGCACGAGGCGGAGGAATATCCTGAAAGTAGAACTTTAGCAGGGCTTCAGATAAGTTAGCAGTAACATCGAATGGACTGTATAATCCATTCATGGTTACGTGAGCCTTTTCTGATGCCCTGCTAATGTTCTACTTGCAGGATATTCCTCCACCTCGTGCAAACTAAGCTTAACAAGTGTGTAGAATTACACCAGAAGGACAACGCACCATATTCCTGCCTCGCACTCAGTTGTAATGATATTTTGTATAAGAACTGTTTCTCACTAGGCGTTACCAACATAACTATTTTCTCCCTGTTTTTTATTCAAATTAGTTATCAATGAAGCATTATAATTTATAAATAAGATATTAATAACATTTAAATTTAACAGGAAAAAAAATTAACCTTTATGAACACTAGTATAAAACGCTTGTGATACAGGGCGTATTTATGAAATAACTAAACACATCATACTTTGAGAGATTTCTGAAAGGTTTGATTTAAAAAGGCCGAAGAAACTGCGAATGGATTATAAGAATGACCTGAGAGTATAGCAGCAGCGCAGGTGATACCAGACCAACTCGTCTACATCCTTCCTGACAACGCAGTCATCCAACTGGAACCGAGATGGGCTTCGACAAAGAAACAAGAGTTTTACCCAGGCGAAGGGAAGAAATAGAACCAGAGCGAAGTTCCCAGTTGTGACCTGAGCGGCACAGCAGCGGGACTTCCGTACTTCCCCCATGTTGACTGCGGAAAGCGCGGGACTTCCGTACTTCCTTCATGTTGACTGCGGACCGCGCGGGACTTCCGTACTTCCCCCATGTTGACTGCGGACAGCGCGGGACTTCCGTACTTCCCCATGTTGACTGCGGACCGCGCGGGACTTCCGTACTTCCCTCATGTTGACTGCGGACAGCGCGGGACTTCCGTACTTCCCCCATGTTGACTGCGGACCGCGCGGGACTTCCGTACTTCCCCCATGTTAATTGCGGACCGCGCGCAGAGAAGAGAACCCGAGGAAGAGCAAGAAAAGTCATCTGGTTTCGTAGAGGGGGGACGACGACTTCCAGTGAATCAAGTAGTTGCGATTTGTACAGCAAAACCCTGTAGCATTGTGGAGAGCTGGAGACAGAATAGGCAGTGGGGAAACACGACGTATGACGTACGAGAAAGGTATTCCGCTGTGAAACAGTTCGCCTAAAGCTTTCATCAATCAAGTTACTAGACTCTCTTCAACAAGGTGTAAAATAAAGCTAGGAAATGTTGATGATAAAACATTTCAGCTAAATAATTTAATGCCTTATTGCAATGTTCTTCGCTTTATATGTGTGTATATATGTGTGTGTATATATATATATATCTGTGTGTGTGTGTTTTTTTTTTAATATAGCCTATTCGCGGGTTATTCACTCTTTTTGGGTCAATCCCCTTTGAAAAAAAATCACCCACATGTATGACGTGTTTAGATGTTTACTACATTTGCAATGTAAATGTATCAGAAGAGTTTTATACTTGTGCTCATAAATTATATTATTTTTTGTTATATTATAACTTTATTTATATTTTATCAACAAATCATAACATTTAATTTATACTTAATACGTGTAAAACTAGTGAGAAAATATGCGTGTTGGTAACGCTTAGTAAGAAATAGTTCTTATACCCACCAGTTCTTATGCAAATATTGATACACTGAGTGCACACGAATGCGGTGTCTTGTCCATTGGAGTAATTTTCTGTGCTTCTTTGAGCTTAGTTTGCACGAGGCGGAGGAATATCCTGGAATAAGAACTCTAGCAGGGCTTCAGAAAACTGTGAAATAACACTGAATATACCATAGTGTGAAGTTGTCGCCATTATGAAAAGCTGGCATTCCTTATCCCGATCAACCTCCCCCACTCAATCTCATTACTTAACTACTTAGTGTTAAGCTATGTGCACTATCAATTTCCTGTACGTAGGAGACGTCTGCAGGGATCGTGTACATAAAGGCTATTCACGATAAACTGATAACTTTTGAAATCAACCTTAGAAAAAGTCACATGCATATATTTTAACGGGCGCACTGAAGGACATGCCCCCTGTAAAGTTGGCAGTGATGGATGGAAAGTAGTTTCATATCTCAGCATAGAATAAAAAGTTTCAGGTAACCATTTATGACAAGTTAGATTTTTTTTTTTTTTTTTTTTTTTCAGTTTCTGTATTTTTATGCATCCAAGTGTAAAATTGAGCAGATTTGTAAAAATGTCCACTGTTCTAACAATTTCACAGTTTCACTTGACCGACGCATGAATAAAGTCACGAGGCCCATATAAATGGTAATTTTACATAAGACGGAAGAAACACAACGTGCATACAAGTAGAATTTAAGCACGGCTTTCAAAAGTTCTCATTTTACAGTGAACAGCCTATACAAAGTGTGCTGTGGTTCACTGCGCATGCACTCGTCTTACGTTCAGCTAATCACACGGGACCAGAGTGGAGAGATTTTGGCGGCTCTTAACATCGAGGTATTGATAGCCGATGAGGATGGGGCGAGGTGAGTATGGAAAAGCTCCGGAATGGAAGAGCAGGGTAAACGGGAGATCCCTGAGATAACCCGCCGACCAACGGCATCGTCCAGTAAGATTCCCACATCCAAAAGTCCGGGAGCAACCCCGGCGTGGATACAACTCGGTTTGCCTTGGTGGGAGGCGGGTAGTCTAACCACTAAACCACCGCGGCCCCCTTGCCAAACAAGACTGCCTGCTCCAAACGAAGAGGCACAGCGTTAAAATTGCCTCACCGCAAGCAGCAATGGCACCAGCAAATATGCGGCCAGTGCCGTTGTCAAAACACATTCAGTAAACACTCAGAGACAGTAACAACAAACGTAGGGATATAGTGAGATACGGAGAATAACTGGGTCTGTTTGACACAGTGCCATTGCTCGAACTGGAACTACCAACATCTTGCGGACGTTGCCCGCCCACGACATGAACGAGGGCCAATAAGAATGGAGAGTAGTTGCAGGGCCGTGCGAGTTTCAGATACAAAGGGATGCCACATTTTTATTGACCTAATTAATTTGACATCAAAGGGTTAGTTAAATTGATTGACAGGGTTAATCAAAAAGAGTTAATCAAATTGAAAGGGTTAAATTTAATGAATGGGTCAAATTTATTGAAAGGGTTAATTTATATATATATTTTTCTTTATTTTGTACTTCTTTCTTTTTAGAAGCGGGTAGCAGAACCTCTGTACGATGTTGACGCTGTGGTGTTCTGGAGGCGATGACCAGAGTCGCCGATTTTTCATCATTGAGGCTAAGCCTCTCAGCGTGGGGGAAGTACAGACCGAGGCCCTTGTCTTCCCAAGCGGTAGTCATTTGAATGGATCAGGGTTAGGGGCAGCTAACCCACCCCGCCCTGATCCCCCATAGTATAGGCACTTTAACCTGGCACGCGCGGCGCTCGCATGTCAGGAGTGTGGTTTTGTGACCCAGTATAGCCCCTGAGCCACGGTTGTTCCAATCTTTTTTCCCCTCATTTTTGCCTACAAAAATGAGGGGAAAGGCGGTGGAGTTCCGTTCCCTACTGGCACGGAATTTTGAAAATTAAAAATGTAGGTCTTTAAAAGTTAGATAAAATCTATTAAAAAGTTGGTTTTATTAATTTATAAAATATTCCCGTGAAGTTAGACTGACCAGAGTGGTGGGTTTGCAATGTGTTAAATAGATGATGAGTTGAGTGCAAGAGTGTGCTAAGGGTCATTTTTTTCATATTTTTTCTAATTTTGCTGTGTTTGTAGGGATGTTGGTGGTAGATAGGCGATTTTTACGAATACATTAAAAACACGAGAGAATTTCAGAGTGTTTAAACGATTTCTTAGAGTGGCCTACCTGTAAATTATATTTGGGAGGGGGGAGGATATTGCTTGTAGATGGTGGTGGGAGATAGGCGACTTTGAAAGATGAGATTTATGTGTTAGTAATGACAAACAATTGACGACTGTTTTCGGAATGCAATTAAACGTTAGAGTCTTTAAACGAGTTATACGTAATAATAAATTACATGTATCAAATCGCAAATTTCAAACGACTACATGAATAATAGCAGCAATTACTCCATTATGGAATTTAATGTAATGTGAGTCTCGAGCTTAGAAATATAATTTACACGAGAGAGAATTTTAACTATGTGAATAACATCTGGTGTCGACAAGTGCATACTCACTAAACGATGATAATTACATGAGTGTGGAATTACCGATCTACAACAAAATGTCCCTATAAATACAACGAACAATATATATATATATATATATATATATATATATATATATATATATATATATATATATATATGATGCCTCTCACACATACCTTACACGTCCGTCTGCCTGTGAGACTGGTGGGTAAGAACGTAATCCACATGCAAAAATAAATTTATTGATTAGCACACATAACAAAATTGCACCTCTCCCAAAACACGTCTGTCCGGCTGCGAGCTCAATGAAGCACTGAGTCGATCTTACGTCGAGAGCGTGTTCGGAGGCTGGCAAAGACTAAGGTTATAGCTACTCGGAAATAGATGTGAATAAGATTTACGTGACAAATGGATAAAAATTATATTTACGACACACATACTAATATATAAATTAGACTAATTGAATTTTAAACAGACACAAAAAAAACACGTAGTGAAGTGACATGTAGCGCGGCTGGCATGTTAAAGGTAACTGAGTTGAAATTTACTACTGATAGAACCTATATCCCTACTATTAACGATTTGATTTGTCCTACAAGTACGTGAATGTATAAAAGTGAATTATTAAAAAAATATCATAAGTACTACAAATTTTTTTACGTAAAGTCTGGTAAATAGAGCGCACTTGTTAACACAAATGCGAGTTGAAAATCATACCAAGTTTTGTCTAACGAACCGTCTCTTAACTTCACTGGGCTCCGGAGCATGGTAGGCACGATTAATGTTTTAATGTACACGTTTTAATACAAAATTATTTCATCGGAAAACTTATTTTTTATTTATCAGGTAAAAATACAAATTTTCGTGTGATAGTACATTTATTGTGTAAACCCCGTTTCTGTGCTCGACAAAAGGTTATATAAAATAATGGGTTTAGTGTGGTGACGATGCTGGTAATATTCATAAATAGACTGAGAATATGTTAGTTATTTTCACTTGCTAGCAAATGGTGGTGTTTCAGATTTGGGGGGGGGGGGGAGGCAGTTAACCCCTCCCCTACCAACCAGTTTTGCATTAACTATTTTAATTTAGCTCTCAAAAACTAAGCAATTTTAAAATTATCAATATGTAAACTTTCATACATCTTCAGTTAAAGAGCAACCTCATTTGGCCGAAACATTATTTCAAGCTACAAAATGTAAACATATCGCAAATACTTACCAAAATAAGAACGCCAAAACAGTAGAAACTAAACTAGAAATTTTACGGGCAACATATATTTGAACTTGTTTAGGATACATAATTTTTATTAACCCTGTAAATAAAAAGGGAGCAGACAACTGTAGATATTTAAAATTGTCATATTATGATAGCACATAAACATTTTTCCGTGGCCAGCTACAAGCCAGACACGCAATTTTCTTTTTATTTTCACCCCCACACCTATGCCATTTCTGGGTTATGCAGGGGTGTAAGTATTTCCTTTAGCAAATCATTGTGTGTTCTACCTTATAACTTTTCTTCCTTTGGCTCTCTCGGGCAACGTAACTTTAACTTTTTTTTATTACTTTACGTAATATCATTCTTTGTTTGATTATTGTTGTATATGATTACAAACTACATTTTATTTTACTGCAAAGTTGCTCGGAGGGTGAGTGTGGCATGCTTATCCTGCCATCCACCCTTACTCTCCCAGCAACCTGGTGGTTATTCTCTTTATTATAATGTATATAATTCAACTCTACTGTTCTAAGCCATTGTATAGCGGCTCTACAATATACTACTAACTATATTGATCCCTTCGTTAGGCAGCAGCCTAATTCTCATGTTCCATGTTCCATTGCTAAGTCCACATATTTCCACTCTCTATTATCCTGGTTCCTTGCTTAGCTCATTGTTCCTCCATTGTTCATTTTCCTTGTACGTTGCCAGATCTGCATTATGTCTTCTAACTTCTTCAGAGTGGGGGGGGGGGGGGAGCTCCCCAAACTTATCAGTTACCTTCTGACGACCACTTTGAAAGTTCTACATAATTGCATTCGGATTACCCAGACCGTGTAGTGGGTCAGCTTCCACTACAAAATTTATATAACAGTTTTGTGTTTGTCCACTTTAGTGGAGCAGTTCCGCTCCCAGCATCAAAGTTTTTATGTTGGTTTTATTTGTAAGTATTAGGGTGTGGAATCATTTTCAGGGAGAGTTATGTTCATTTTCAAGTGGATTATTTTGTATCCACAGATCAAACACTTCTAATCTTATAGATTGCATATTTCTCCATTATTTTACTTTTCCTTTGTTGAACATGATATCATGTTAGTCACATTCATTGTCTTCTATATTAAGTTTGCTAAAGTATTTAATTCTTAAATCCTCGAGCTTAGCACAATATTGCAGTACATTTAACATTGTATCTTCAGTGTTGCACATCCTACACAGAGGGGAGTCTACCAAACTAAATCTGCATAGATTTGCTTTGTAATTCCCATGTCCTGTTAATATATGTGACATATGATAATCAGTCGTGATCCAGTTGTGACAGACTCTATCCCTTATGTCAGGGAAAATTCTGTGTGTTGTTATCCCCTTCTCCGAATCATCCCATCTCTTCTGCCAGAAGTCCAGCGTCTCTCTTCTGACTTCATTCTTCCTCGCCGCAGATGCAGATCTTACATCAGTTTCATTCATTAAGCTACCTCGTTCTATTGCTATCATATCGAGGTAGATTATTCCTGCTATAACTTGCAATGCTTCAATAGATGTTGTCCTGTATGCTTTTGTAATCGCAGGCAATACAGCTCTCTGCGTTTTCAGTAGAAGTCTCTGTATATGTACTAATCTTGCTTTTTTATACCACACTGCAGATCCATACAATGCAATTCCCAGGAAGACACTCTTGTACAACGTTATCATAATTTAAAAGACAAGTCCACATGATGATTTGGACACTGCTCTCATCTTTGTGAAGAAACTTACAGCTTTATCCATGAGGTACCTGATGTGTTACTGGAAGCGTAACTTGTTATCCACTATCACTCAAAGATACATAACTGTGCTCTTTATCTTTACTGGTCTTCCCTTAAATTTTATCGTTGGCGATCGTTGAAGTCTTCCCTTTTGTATTATTGCACAAGTTTTCTCAAAAGAGAATTCCAACTTGACTATCTTTCCCCATCTCTCGATCTTCTGTAATGTTTCTTCTATTCTGTGTTTCAATTCAGCTCAGCACCATGCTGGAATTATCACAAGAACATCATCGGCATAGGCAAACATCTTACTTTCTTCTGTCAGCTGCAAATTCAGTAGAGAGCCAAAAAGAACATTCCACAAAACAGGTTCTAGGAGCGATCCATGGGGACATCCCTGTGATATTGTCTTCCATACACATATGAAGTTCACTTTGCACTGACTTATTTTGTTTGCAAAGTAATTCATTAATATCTCATAAGTATTAGTTGAGCACTCCTCTCTCAGCTGCCACACAGCACTCCTGGCCACCATGCATTATCGAAGGCTCCACTTATGTCAAAGAAAACTCCTAAGACGTAAGATTGTCACCAAGATTTTACCTTCCAAACAACATCAAGCATAGCTCTTTCCGTGCCTCTGCCTTTCCGAAACAATATTGTTGCTTATGGAGCCCCTCAGTTGCTTCTAGAAACCCTAGTAATCTTTGGTTTACTAACTATCCCAGAATTATACTGAGAACCGGCAATAATGTAAGGGGTAATATAAACTACCTGCACTATAATCCTACGGAGCTGCGGTGGCTCAGAAGGTAGACGGCTCGCCGCCAACTAAGACGAACTGGGTTCCATCCCAGGCCGAGTCACCCCTGGATTTTCGCAAGTGGGAATCGTGCCGGACGATGCCGCTGATCAGTAGGTTTTCTCGGGGATCTCCTGTTTCCCTGCATTTGCAATCTGGCGCTGCTCCATTCTCACCTCAGTTCATCCTGATCGGTTATTAAGACCTCGTTGTCAATAACCGTCCAAATTTCTCAACTCAACTGTAATACTGCGAAAAAAAAAAACCATTGACGTTCTAATTTCGTCTAGTTTTATTTTCGTGATGTGAATAGGCATTCCTCCATTTGAAGAAAAATGTAACTTTGTTCAAGAAATTCACATTCTCGAAATCATTAAAATCTGTCTGGGCTGCAACTATAAATCCTTGTATAACCTTCACTGCTGCAAAACCAGCAGATTAATAGAACCATCAATTTTTAGAAATATTTGCTGTACAAGTTGTAGATGATTCACACAGTATGACTGTGGGGCTCTCCACAATGTGATGTGAGATGAGAACATGAAATGTGACTAGACGTACACGACTCACCTGTTCTGGCCATAGAAAGAGCGAAGTGGGGTGGGATGATAGAGACACCCTTCCCTGGAAACAGGGTGACGTAAGATGAGGTAGGTCTCGATCACTGGTAGATGACGACGAAGTGGGGTGGGATGATAGAGACACCCTTCTCTGGAATAAGGGTGATGCAAGATGGGGTAGGTCTCGATCACTGGTAGATGACGAGGAAGAATAATCAGCAGAGTCCCAAGAAATCGTTCACACATTTCGAATGTCCAAACTCTGCCATATGACGAAGGTGGAGCAGGGGTTGTCTGTGTCTAAGAATTACCTTCTGACCTAAATCTTCGTCACTATAAACAATATAATAGCTTCGTGCAGCTGCGAGCCACGATTGTCAGTGTTATAACCTCCAGTGAGCGACGCACATCTGCATACTTTAAGATAAGTTTAGTTTGTTAGACGTTTACTTGCTCCCGATTATCTTTCTGGAACAAAAGCAGGAGATTTTTCGCAGGGTTTGCTACATATATGCTGACATTCACGAGAAACTTGAAGTGAGTCGCCTATAACTACCATTACAACAGCACAAATTCTGATGGTCTGGGTGTTTTCACTAAACACCTTCTTGTTGATTCAATCTATACCAGACGCTCCAGCTATACTGCATTCAGTTTATTGCCGAGATCTCAGTATCAAAATTAAATTCCTTTCATGTGTCATTGGAAATTTACTATACCGTTATAGTTTCAATAACGACGGTTATTTTTCAAGTCAAGAAATGTTTATTTGGTGTGATAAGTGCTCTTGTAAGAAATGTTAAACATCAAGCACCAATTACACGTCATCCACGTAAATTTGATATTCAAGGACAGAGAGATTCCCAAACTAGCTTTGCTATAACTACACATAGACTTAGTCCCATAGCATTAGTAAACCAAATAAAATTAATTCACACAGCATTTAGTAAGCCTTCGTAATTGCAAAAATTGCAGTTTCTACCACCTGTTTTCTTTCAAATTTACGCATCTTCAAAACATATTGCCAAAAAAAAAAAAAAAAAAAAAAAAAGGGAAGAAGAAAATACGTCTGTATTTTACGTGTTTCTAGTTAACGACTTGACAGATAACCACGAGAACGGCCATGATGCAAGACTGGGATGAATTATGCATGACTATGAAATCACTTGTTTATTTTTTTTCTGTACGGAAGGAGTATCGGCCTGGTGAACGATCCCACTCTGCAGCTCGTGCTTGTTGGTGCCAGGCCAGGACGCAATCCCCGGAAGTGATGGTGACTTCCTACACACTAATTACGCCCCGCGGACGTGGTAAAATGTTCATTCACAAATTATTTTCACGAGTCCGAATAAGTTAATAATATGGTCAAGGCAGGAGCAGCCGTCTAGATGAGATCTCGGGATAAAAATAGCTCGCCTGGAGAATAAAAACTGCTCTGTACGTGACCCAAAAGTGGACAAAACACGGCGGTGTTCCTTTTTTAAATTCCGGCGAACTTCCATTGCAATTGCGTGTGGCCTCTGGCGATCACGCTCGTACGGCCAGAGATTGGCACGAATCCCCGTAGTTGGTCTGCATGCTCTCGGTCATCTAGCCTCGTGTTAGAAGGGCATATGTGCAGTGTGATGTGTCGCGTGTGCAGTAGTAGTGTCCACGTCATCAGTTTGTTGGCTTCTTCTGAAGTGAGCCAGGGGGAGTGTAGGGGTTATGTGATCTACCATTCCCACCCACATTTTGCCTATTAGAGTGTCAACTATAACTAATCTTTTAATTGTCATACAAATATACAATTGGTGTTCACTGTAGTTAGAGACCTGATGAATTCACAGATTCGATTGGGGACAAGCTAGAATTCAAAACACGTGTGCTTATGTAACTTTAGCCATTGGACCACACGGTGTTGGACACCTCCTGGAGAACGCTGGCCCAATCGTCGCCTTCCACTGTAACAGCAGACAACCAATGCACAGTTGACATCTGTATATTTGTACATAAGACTGTAGAGTCTAGGCTGCAGGTAATTGAACTCGGGAATTTTTCACGTCTCTAACTATAGTGCATTTTATTATACAGTGAGGCAATTTTTCCTAGAATATGTCCCCGGTTGCTTCATTTCAGTTAGTGAAATTCCACTTCACGCGACATTCCTTGAGCCTCTCGTCCTTTGAGAACTGTCTGACCACTACACCACTGTGAGCACACATTACCTCTCCTGGTAGGGGGGCCACGGTGGAGAAGCGGTTAGACTACTCGCCTCCCATCTAGGCGAACCGCATCCTATTCCCGGCGGGTTCGCCCCGCGGAAGTGGAACTAGTGTTGGACGATGACGCTGGTCGGAGAGTTTTCTCGGGGGTCTCCCGTTCCTCCCGTACTTTCGCTCCGCCTCTGCGCCATGCTCACCTCGCCGATTGTAGTGGCCGCGTCCAGGCCGACGTGGCAACGCGAGCTGGAGCACCAAGCTGCCCGGAGGCAGTGAAGGACCGGAGATGGTCAATTTGCCGTGAATAGCGGCGGGGCGGCCTCATGAATACGACCTCCGGGGGGCGGCGGCATGCGGCCTGCCCCCGGGGGCTGCGCGCTGGAATGCCGCGCCGGCCGCCCGGAATAGAACCTGAACCTCCCCCCCCCCCCCCCCCCTCGTCATCGCGGCAGGTTTGTTATCGTCGTCGTTGTCGTGTGCTCTTTCTGCTACTCCTGCTCCCCGGAGCACGCGAGATATCTCCAGGAAACAAGCAGCAGCTTCAAACTCACGACCTGACGACGTAAATGATGTCTAATTAATATTTCTTCCAAAATTATACATATATCGCGAAATCCCTAAGCACCAAACACGTAATCGTTCGACAATTTGATTATATATATATTTTTTTTTTATGCTGCACGGGAACGTGTTTACTCTTTCTGCTGTATCTATTGTAACTTTGCAAGCAAAGTAAACTGGACGTTTTTAAAAGACCTTCTGAAGATATACTTCTATGCATACTGTGTATTCTCCCGCCATTTGTTAAATTAACATTGACGTAGTTCTGATCACTTTATCCACGCGTCAGTGAAATAAAACATTGCATTTAATATAAAAGTAAATATTTTACGAATTTACATATATATATATATATATATATATATATATATATATATATATATATATATATATATATATATATATATACGCGTGTGTTTAAAAAAGGATGGAAAAAATTTGCAGTATTCATTAATGTTTACCTAACACATGTAATTTAACGTTAAGTCATAGAACTAAAGGTGGTTCACTGCAAAGTGAGCACTTTTGAAATCAACCTTAGAAAAAAAAGTCACTGTCCGTGCTTGCATATATTATAAATGGGCGTACTGAGCGACATGCAGGTCGGAGCAGTGACATTATTCAGAGATTGATTTCAAAAGAGCTCCATTAACAGTGAACAGCCTATAGTAATAACTGCTTCTATGTAGCAGAAAGAGCAGTGTTCCTGCCACAAGAACAACAAACATGATTCCGGAATCAAGAATAGCGGGAACGAGTGCGGAAAAGAGCACACTCTGGTGGAATGAGCATACCACGCGAACATACTGTAGTATATCCCGCGGGCGAGCGCACTTTTTTTTTTGGCAGTTATGAAGGCAGTTCTGTTTACAGCTGTTTACAAGGATACAGCGGTGTCTCCCCCTGCAACATGCTGTTTGCATAAATACACTCAGCTTAGTGTCAACCTACCCAGTATGTTGAGTGGAGAGATTTGGACGGCTCTTAACATCGAGGTCTTGAGAGCCGAAGAGGATGAAATGAGGTGAGAAAGGAGCACCGCCGGAATGCATTGGCGAGGGGGAACGGGAGATCCCCGAGAAAACCCTTCGACGAACGGCATCGTCCGGCACGATTCCCACATGCGAAAATCCGAGGACGCCCCGGCGGAATTGAACCCGATTCGCCTTGATGGGAAGCGAGTAGTCTGACCACTACACCACCGCGGCCCCCACCTGGACGTGGGGGATGTGAGATTGTGGTGGGACGGGCCAGTTTCAAGAAAACCTGCAATGGTATGCAGTTGTATGTGATGTCAAGTAATTAGGCGGGTGAAGACATCATGCCGAGGTGTAAATCGGGATCCACTAAAAAGGAAAATTTGTTTTACAAAAGGTAAAATTCGCATGAATGTAGTGCCAAAGCTTCGTTTAATTCTTATCAGAATATCAAAATAACTTTTCGGTTTATATACACTACTAGCTTTTGACCGCGATTTTGCTCGGGTGGAATTCTTGTTTTCGTTAGAGTATTTGTAAACAAGTAAATATGATTTTTAATAGAATGCATATTTTACAATAGAAACTGGAATGAAACGCAGATCCAAAAATAAGATAACTGTGGCTGATAAGTTTGCAGTTGTTATTAGTAATCAGCCGCGTCAACATGTAGGCCTAAGTTAGGCTTTTAACAATACTTCTTTGAAAACTATGTTCTTTCTCAGTTTAGTTATTGGACCAAACGTGTTACTATTGGTTTATTTCAAATAAACTGTTAACCATGTCATAAATTATTTATTTTATAGTACTTTCGCGAAGTTTAGAGATAATAGGACAATGTAATAGTTTTTTCCCCTAGAAACTTTAAACCCCTATTCCACCCTTTTAGGGGTTGAGTTTTAAAAATCCCTCCTTAGGGCTGCCTAGATTACATTGTTAGTGTATGCTTCCTCCAAATTACATGTTTCTGCTACCAATGGTTGCGGCTGAAGGGTTGAAGTGTTGATCAGTCAGTCAGTTTATATATATATATATATATATATATATATATATATATATATATATATATATATATATATATATATATATATAGAGAGAGAGAGCGAATAAACAAAAAAATAAATAATGTATTTATATGTAGGGACAAGCAAAATTTGCGTTATTTTCAAGCGCCGCGCTGGACTCCTAGACTTAATGCTCCAATTTGACTGCTCTAATTGGCTAACAATTTGCGTGGAGCGCCCAGACGAATGTTCGAGCCAATAGTAAAAGTTCAACCGCAGAGAGACGACCAATCACTCAAATGAATGACTGCGTTCTGCCAATGAACTCACAGGTTGTTCTGAAATAGTAATAGGAAAGTGAAGCCTAATCCGTTCCAAAACAATAACGCGAGTTTTGATCGGCCCAATTTATTAGCACTTATGAACAACTGTTACATATGGAAAGATATTTGATGGGAGAGTTTCAACTCGGCACCTCCGCGGCTTACAGTCAGCCAGTAATACATAAACTTCATTGAGTGCAGTAATCGTATGAAATATGGTAAGAATCAATAGGACGGGCGGTTAAGTAAGTGGGGAGGCAGAGACCAACAGAGACATCGCTCCTTAAGAATCAATAGGACGGGCGGTTTAGTAAGTGGGGAGGCAGAGACCAACAGAGACATCGCTCCTTAAGAATCAATAGGACGGGCGGTTTAGTAAGTGGGGAGGCAGAGACCAACAGAGACATCGCTCCTTAAGAATCAATAGGACGGGCGGTTTAGTAAGTGGGGAGGCAGAGACCAACAGAGACATCGCTCCTTAAGAATCAATAGGACGGGCGGTTTAGTAAGTGGGGAGGCAGAGACCAACAGAGACATCGCTCCTTAAGAATCAATAGGACGGGCGGTTTAGTAAGTGGGGAGGCAGAGACCAACAGAGACATCGCTCCTTAAGAATCAATAGGACGGGCGGTTTAGTAAGTGGGGAGGCAGAGACCAACAGAGACATCGCTCCTTAAGAATCAATAGGACGGGCGGTTTAGTAAGTGGGGAGGCAGAGACCAACAGAGAAATCGCTCCTCAAGAATCAATAGGACGGGCGGTTTAGTAAGTGGGGAGGCAGAGACCAACAGAGACATCGCGCCTATAACAATGGATTCCATTCTATTTTGTTTAGAAAGCCGGTAAATGTGTAGAGAGTGTAAAGTGTGTACGTCTCGTCGATAGCGAGGTCATTAAAGACGGAGCAGATTGCTCAGAGAAGCAGGAGAGGAGAAACAATGAGTAGAGACCCTCAAGATTCGCGATATTATTTAACGGTAGACTGAACTCCCGAGTTACTGTGTATTTGACCGACATTTGACATATGCCGGCTGTGTATGTGACACACCTTACGGGATATTGAGCCAATAACATAACTTCGGCGGCAAACTGACCAATCTTCTTTAACGGTGTTAAACAGGCAGGTGACTCCTCTAAAAGTCTAGCGGCCAATAAATCCACTGACTGTGGCTGTGTTCCAAACGGCCAGCATTCACACTCGCTTTCACACTTACACTCCCTTCATATGGAACTATCGTCACTCGCTCTCTTCAAATTAATCGATACTGTCTGCAATCGATTGTTATTCTGCATGAACAAAATAATATTTACTAAAAAAAATTATATATTCATTAATATTTACATTTCAATTAACAATGGATTGATCAGTAGGGGTAACGATTGGTATGATACTAATGTAAGAAAAGAATCATGTATAAATTTGATCTGAAATCAACAGTTTTAGCTTGGAATTTTAGCACGTTTATTATAAAATTATGAATTAATAATTTTAGAATTCATACGAATAATAATTTTTTGTTGAAAATACTTTACACTGTTTTCAGTAATGTACTACTGCTTTATAAATCCGTAAATTATGGTACGTAACCCAAAATAGTCCTATAATAAATTTTTTTACTAAAGTCAAACGAAAGAGAATGAAATGAAGGCAGTTCATTTTTTTTTATGTTAGAAAACAAACAAAAGAATGGCGGTTGAAGTGAGCACGGATAGAGAGCATGCAAGTGCACACACTCGTAAACAAACACTCGCACTCGCATTTCTTGCTATTTGGAACACTTACTGTGCTCACTTATGTACAGTACATGTGCACACTTATGTACAGTACATGTGCACACTTATGTACAGTACATGGCAGTGGAGTTTATCCTGTCACCGAAAGATAACGCGAATTTCGCAGGTCTCTAGGAATAGGCAATGACCTGTCGTAACACCAACATTCGCCGGGAGGGGTTTTCGGGAAACATGAAAAACCGAAATCAGAATTATCAGACCCGAGAATCAAACCAGTTTCCTTCGGAATGCGAGTGCAGTGTGTTAAAGGCTGTTCAGTATAAGTAAGTACTTTTGAAAGCCTGCTATCTTTCTACTTCCAGCCCATTGGTTGTGTATCGTTCCTATCAACTTACTGCCATGCTGATGCGACTTTCAGCTGTTGTTTAGATCAGCTGTCTCATATATCAGCTGGATAAACATTTAGTAAAGAACGGGAAGTAATCAATACAGTACACGGTACTATAAACACGTACACGTTAATTTCAATAAATATCGGTTTGTGAATAACTACATGTTCACTATTATTTTATTGTTTACATATAAATTAATGCCTTCAAGTGCGGTCAATACTTCCGAGATCATAAGAAAATATGTTTGGTTTAGGTTGTCGACAGAATAACAACAGAGGAGTTAAACGTTATTTCTTTCCCCGTTATGTAAACAACAACGCCAAGACGTTTGTGTAGAGGGTTCATCTTGACAAATGATGGAAACCCTCGCCCGTTACATACATGTCATACATCATACTTATTAGAAAGGCACGCTTTTCGATAACTTAATACGTCGTATTTACTCTTGCATACAGATTGAAACATGCCTTAAACAATCATTAAACGACTTAAGAATTATGTACATATAAACATATACAAAAAAAATTACAATGCATAAATACCTCGACAGCAATATTTTAATACTAAACTACGCACAGGAAATGGTGGGTGTCGCTACGATACAGATGTCATGAAACTAGAAGGTGTGTACTGCTCTACTTTAGAGAAATAAATATACTTTTCGCTTAGAAAATTTAAATACCTGCATTGGTATGAATGTGACTTCATCTAGGTATTATGTTTTTTGTATTCTGGTGATGTTAATGTATTTCATAAAATTCGACCTACACAATTGATGCATAATCTCCTTTTGCCCCAAATTACGTACCTTAATGTTCAACTATGGAAGTCAGTTTTACTGTTCAATGTATCGGCTCATGCAAATTAAACCGTTCGTACCAACGTTATAATACTACTTTCAACGTATTACTAACACTCGAGGAATGTTTCACGTGGGGACCAACATATTTTCATGACGTCACTGTTTCAAAACGAGTGACATGCGTGCTGGGAATCGCTATTTGTGACGTCATTACTAACTGACAGACACGCACATGTATATTTAAGCGTTCAGAGTTTCAACACAGATCACAACTATAACAAAACACACATCGAAAGTTTCTTCAAATTTATTCAAAGTTCAAAAATTATACCGAATTAAATAGCATGCAGTTTCACACTTTCCAGGTTGGCATATTATATGAATTTCCAAGAATTTTTGGGACAAAAAACTAGGTAGAGATACAGCAGAAAGCAATAACAAATATTGCCACTTCACTCAGAACATGTATAAAATTATTTATTTATTACCTTAATGAATACTTTATTTGAGGTGTTACAGTGAAAATCACGATGGTCGGCCGATCGCGAATTGTTATTTTGTAAACACACGAGCACGTGACATAAAAAGAAAACATAATAAAGCAGCTAACTTGAACGTCGCATCAGCCAGGCGATGATGAAACACTTAATAACATAAATACATTACAATAACGTCAAATTTTATTCTTATTTGCATACGAAAATAATAGAATTGAATTGCATGTGACTAAATGTTTAACTTTGCGACTATAGGCTGTTCACGGTAAAATGAGTACTTTTTAAAAGCCCTGCTTAAGATCTACTTGTATACATGTTGTGTATTCCTCCGCCTTATGTAAAATTCACATTGCCATGAGCCTCATTACTTTATTCATGCATCGTTCAAGTGCAACTGTGAAATTATTAGAAAAGTAAATATTGTACAAATCCGCTCATTTTTACACTTCGATGGACTAAAAAGTACAGAGCGAGATAAATAATTTAAGTTACTACAAATGGTTACCTAACACTTTTCGTTGGAAGTTAAGGGTCCTATGTAGCTGCGCGTTCAAGGTCAAGAAGCGAGGGAGCGATAAGGACGACACTAACATGCAAGCCTAGCGCCTCATCGCTCCTACGGGCAAGGCTTGCAGTGTTTCCGTCGTAACGCTGTACTGTGTAAACTAGATATGTAACTGTGGGGTTTTACTGCACGCGATGAATGTACACAGATCAAACTACCTGCGTATAGTCGTACGTTAATACACTTCATATGATAAAAGTAAGAAGATAGCGATATAGACAATAGTTTTTTTATCCTTTCTGGAAAACTTCGTATTTCCAGAACATTTATTTACCTAGACACATGTTTAGGCGCAAACAACGATTTCAGAGAAAACGTTTCAGTACATAGGACCTTTAATACACGGAACTACTTTCCCCTCCATCGTTACCAACTTTACTGGACACAGGTCACTCACTGCGCCCGTTAAAATATATGCAGGTAGGGGCAGTGACTTTTTTCTTCTAAGATGATTACAAAAGTGCTCACTCTATGGTGAACAGCCTTTAGTAAGAAGTCGGAACATGGAACTACTTCTTGAAGTCCGCTACCAACTTAACTGCGGCCATTGCTTACTTTGAAATAAGTGCAGTTAGGAGCAGTGATTTATTCGTAGGGTGGTTTAAAGAGTGCTCACTTTATCGTGTACCTCATATACCACTGAACCATCTCACACGAAATGTTTTATAAATCGGGGTTTGGCTGTGTTAGGGAAACGGCCATGAGTGTTCCACGCCTGCGTTAGAGGATAAAATTTTCTTTGTAATGTGGGAATGAAATATGCGTACTAGTAACGAAACGGATACTTGGCTTAGTCAACATATTTAGACTGGATGTTGAGTTTGGAGCCAAAATCAGCGCGCTAGCACACCGGAGTCGCGAGATATAGTTCTTGGAAATGTTCTCCGCGAGTGCCCACCCATGCCTCGCGCATGCGCGTTACCAACTCAACTCAAGGTCATGCTCGCATACCAAGTTAAAGGGTCGGGTAGGATCGCCCTGCAAAGGTTACACCGCTGTCTCCACACCACGTGACAGGTTCTACGCGCAGATACTAAGGCCGCTCAAGCGTGGTTTAATAACAGAGTGTAACTGAGCCACACGGAACAACACGCCGAGCACAGTATACGGAAACAATCACACCGCGAACCTAGGACATGTTTACAACAGACTTCATAATGGCGTGTCACCCTTCAAGTCCGTTTATCCCTCTACAGTATGCTTATTCTAAGTTTCGTCGGTAACTGACGACACCGTCATGAACCTACTGTCGCGCAGCTAACCAAGCTATTCGTCGGATCCAAAACGGTATTCAGATTTAGTAGTAGGTCCGGGTGGGGGGGTTCATTTCACATTTGATTAATCGGTTTAACCCCTTGATATCAAATTGAAATCAAAATAATCGTTAAAACCTATCTTAATCCGAGCAATGTATTTAATCTGTTGGAATTAATTCTTTATCCGATCTTAATCCGACAAAACGTGGTCAAATAAATTTGATCTAACAAGTTTGATGAAAAAGTTTCATCAAATTTCTTTGAGGGAATTTTTTTTTGTGTGTGTATAGTTAGCTGTACTGTATTTTTATTTTTCTTTTTTGGGGTGGGGAGTGGCTCTGGTATGTCATCACCGTTGGAGCTCTGTCGCTGTACTGAGGTGTGGTGTGTTGGGGAAGGGTATATATGTGTTAAGTTTTGTGCAAGAGTGACATAAGTGTTTTTCGTGTTTCGTAGATGGTCTTGGGAGATAGGCGACTTTGAAAGATAGTATTTAAGTCGTGTATGTTACGATTATTCCAAATGAATGACTTATAGCGCGTATTTCTGGGTAATTAAATCTAGCCCGTATAATTAGATATGTGTTTCGAAATTAATTAAACGAACACAACTACATGACTATCACTAAACGAATGACGGAGCCCAGCTATGGATAGACATTAAATGATTTTAATATACGTCCATTGGGTTGGGGAGATCGCAAAATGAATTACTTATAGCGCGCATTTCTGTGAAATGAAATCTAACCCATCAGATTAGATATGTGTTTCGAAATTAATTAAACGGCAAATGAAAACAAGAATGTGTCTATCACTAAACTAATTATGGAACCCAGCTATCCTGCTTTGTAAATTAATGAGATCGCACAAGCACCTCTCCCAAAACACGTATTTCTGGCTGGGAGGTCAGTCAAGGAATGAGACATGGAGCTTGCGGCCGAGTTGGAAATACGGGAAAATCTCTGAATACGACTCACTAAACGAAATACACAACCTATTTCCCTAGAAAACTCGTTTAAAGCCTATTCTGATAACTTTAAGATAGATTAAACCACACATTCAAAATATGCAAACTTACTAAGAACTGAATTGAATACACTACAACACGGACAATTAAACATTTCCAAACTAGCATTTGGGATTAAATTTTAACCAAACACAATAGTCTAATAGACATACATGTACGTCTCCCTCTCATTTGTACATGTACCTTAAATGATTTTAAAACATGTCCGTTTGTTGTGCAGTCTGATGTAGGAATGAGTACGGAGTACACCACTTACATCGACTTATAAGCATGATTAGAGATGGGGAGCACGGTCGGCAGGCGAGTCAGTTGAAATCATGGGAAAAACTCATAAATGAAGGAAACATTTTAAATGTTTATGAAATAGCAATTAAACGAAAAGAGAGTTGAATACACACACCTATGTTAACGATGTATCAAGAGAAGTGTTTTACCGCTGCAAATAAATGTTACTATCATAATTCACTTTTAACAAGCAACGACAAGTCGCGACTGGTGATGTCAGAAGTGGTGCTTCAGAGGAGAGAGCGATGTATGCATGTATCCAGGACAAGGATTGGCATTAAATTAAAGATGACGCTGGTCAGTGAGAAGTGGTCAGATCGGTCCTGCCTGCACCACCTTCCCCTAACAACTCCCCACCACCAGATCATGTCTTTGGCGATACATTAAACCCCTCCCTCCAGCCCAGAATGCATCTTTGTCCGAAAAGAGAGTTCCTGTCCCCCATTATCGATCCAATGCCGCGATCTGCAAAACCTGTCTAGCACTATGTTCCCCTGTCACCTCCAACCCCTAGCCAAGAGCACATGTTCTTCCAAGATGAGAGCTGCATTGGCTAGAGACCCCTGCACACCCCTTGTCCAGCAGAAGAGCTGTCCACCTGTGTAACACCCCCTTGCACCAGCGAATTCTGAACTGACCCTGCCTGGCTAGCTCCCATCCACCCCCTGCCCTACAAACTATCACTTTTTCTGTTCTGTTAACTTGTTCAGAAAAGGAGGTTCATGCAATTCTCGAAACCCTGTCTTACTTCCAGCAAAATTAAATTTTGCAACCAAAGTCCCGATGAAGAAATTATTTCCCTGAAGTTAAAATGAATTTTAATTAGAAGAAATTAATTTTTATCGAATAAACTTTAAGTTTATCCCATTTTCCAGCAAACTTATTGATTTTAAGTTTAAAGTAATCCAGCTATTTATGTAAAAAATATTTCGTACAAGAGATATTTTCACTTGTTAAATTTTAAACATTGATAGAACACCATTTTTTCCAAACACATATTTCGATTCAAGCAATACATAAGTAAAAGATTTTTTACCTTTTGAAAAATTATGTTCAAACCAAATGACTTCAAATTCATGGGTGACGGAAAACATACATATTAAATATGTTTGAAATATATGTGTATAGCAGAAAACGATACATATTTTACATGTAAACTTCTCTACAATACTAAAATTTACTTATAACCAAAGTTTCAATTGAAAAGCTTCCCAGCCTAGAATTTCGACTATACTATCTAACATAAAATGTGTATATTTGAACAAATATAAACTTATTCATTTATAAATATTACTTTTCCGACATAACATTTATGAAACAGCAGGAATCCAGCTTGAAATGACTGCTACCAAAGCTGAAATCTGTTAAATTCCACAATATTATAACTTATTCTCCAAAAAGTCTAAATTTAAACAAATTTAAAGGAAATCGGCCCCCCATTTTGAATCTGTTTACTATATAAGGAGTAATAAATTCATTTTTTCTCAGTATTAAGTCGTCAAATGCCAATCTCACTTCGTGTGCATGCATGTGTGTGCATTGTATTAGCAGTAGTGAGACTTAGGTGTCTGCAATAGTTCTGAGGACGACACCAGATGTCTACACCGAAAATGATGCCAGGCGTCCACACAGAGAATGACGCCAGATGCTTACTACAAAGTCTACATCAACATTAGGTGCTCACTACAATGCCAGGCGCTTACTACATACTTAACTGTCCACTGCATCATCTAGATCTATAACACAGAATCTAGAGGGGAATACATCTCTCTCCGCATCAGTTAGCTCCAGGTATAATGCGCCACAGCCACTGTGGTGATAATTTTGATGAGGAATGTGTTGAAGTATTCAATGCTATGCTAGCATATGGGAAGGCGAAAACCTTATTGAGTTTAGACTGCTCTCAATTATGGGTGTTCCTGAAAGAGTTTATAATTGCTTTTGCGGGACACAGAATAAAGCTAGTATATCCGTTCCTTCTTGAACATTTACAAGCTGATGAGGATATCGTGTCATATTTGCCATGTGAAGACTCTCCTCACGGCATGCCTGCCTTTGCTAATGATGGAAATAATCAACATATGCGGAGTGACTGTATGTCACACAGGTTGGAACAGCTAATTGAAGCTAGAATTCTCCCAGATGTAGTAATGGACGATTCTGAAGTTGATGAAGTGGATTCCGAGGCGCCCACTGATATTATATAAATAACATGAGTGGAGACTTTATGTACATAGTGTAAAAAGAAATGATGTAAAAATGATGTGCTACGCGCAAGGTTTCGAAAACTACCATGACAACTCCTTTGTAATTAAGGAGCTTGCTATTTCTTATGCAATCGATGCTAATGACTCTAAAATACTATGCTTTAAATCTCCCAAACCTCAGTTTACTTTAAAACCTGCAGTTAAAATTATGTTTCGGGAACAGACATGCGACATGACCTAAAATGGGATTCTGGTGTCATAGCTTACAAAGAGCATTTAAAATTGTAAACGATGCACTCCTTTAAGATTATCCAGTATATGTGCTTAGGAAAATGCAGAAGGAAATTTTAAAAAAGTTTGATCAATGCAGAAATCATAAATATCATAATATATCACGACTGTTCGAGTATTAATTCAATAGTCAGAAACTATAATACCAATCACTGTGAGAAAAAATGTTCTGTTCACAATGTAATAGCGAAGCTTTAAAGGAATATTTGTACCAGCATCCTACCTTCACCACAGATCAATTTTTCGAAGAGTTCAAGCTTGATGGTGACAAACACTGCATACCTGTTCGAGCACTGGTGAGAGAGAATTAACACAATCTAATACTAGCAGACACTGATATTATGTTGTGATGCTCTCTCCTCCTTTATACTCACATGACATTAACATAATTGCAAACCAAGACTCCACACACATAGCAGCAGTGCGTTCGGCGAGGACAGGTCCAACCCCACTCGCATGAGTCATAGCCATGTGCCAGGTCCACATATATTGTCTTCCATTTTTTCAAAGATGGGCACTCATACACGGTTTGCAAATTGAAAATGTTTATTTATATTTGCATTGCAGTAAATGTTTACCCATACCTTCTTCTCTTGTCCAGCCACGAAGATGACAAAGTCATCATCCATCATCTTGGTAAGTATGTACATTGTTTATTTTCTCATATGTCACATCTCCAACTTCCTGGTGCAGCTGACAGAAATGATTTGTAAGCCATTTATTTGTATTCTTGCTTTTATAGTGTAGCATTTTATCTGAGAACAGAGGTAGGAATTTGCAGGATTTGTGCTGCCATCTGAGTAAACCAAGCAAATTCAATTTATGGTGAATCCCAGCAGAGATGTGAAGCCCTGTACATTTGCGAAAAAGATGGAGGTCGATTGACAACTGATATTTAGCCATAATCTATGTTAGTATTTTATTAATTTGTCTCTTGCATAAAGTATCGCTAAGTGATTGTGTAGTATGAGTGTGTAGGCTTGAATGTTGGCAGGCATTTACTCCTTAGCCATGATTTCAATTCTGCAGTCGATGACTCCCATGTTTATGCGATCATCTTGTTTACTGATGTCGAATACCAGGAGTGCTGCTGTATTCATGAAATCGTCGGGGTCGAGTATCGTCGATCTTTGTGACCGTAATATAATTTTTGAAAATCTGCTAACTTTTGGTATGTCAACATGAATGATCCAGTGATAGAGTCAGTATTTAGGTCCATATAGGTAACACTTTCAGAGTTCAAAAACACTTGAACATTATTTATCTTAACATGCCCGATCTTTGAGCTGTCTGCATCGATAGCATTTTGTCTTGCTGTCTGGAATGCTAAAATTATGTATCTTGGTTTTACCATTTTGAAACTTGATTTAACATTCCAGTTTATATTATGAGACTGCGTCAGGATTGGGTATGTTTTCAAGCTCCAGGAGCGGAATGCTACATCAATATTCCTTCCTTTCTCTACAAACTATAGCAGCATGATTTGCTCTTGTATTTCTATTTGTACATATGGTAGAAGCCACTCTATCGAATGCAACGAGAGTGTTACGACCTCTGGATTTTCTGCAGTGTTCACAATAGCATTGGTTTCAGTGTTGGCTAAAAGTACCACCAGCTCTTGTTTGGAATTCACTATCATATGTCAGCAATCCTTGGCGAATCCCAGTAACAAGGAGAGGCAAACACATATTTCGAATCTTCCACCTTGATACATAAGAACATTGTAACATGGTTTGATTCCGGATCTGGCCATTTTAGGTTCGGGTAGTTGGTATAGCGTTAAAGACAGGCAATTCTTCATGACAGCTGTAATACCTACATCTATTGTTTGATCTAACTTGACCCCATTGAGTTTGTAAGATATTTTATTAATCATGTTAAGTACTCCATTTCGAATTATCTTGGTAGTTACCAGTAAGTCATCTCCAACCTTCATAAGCTTACATCAGACTCTCAAGTATGAGTTGCATAGTAGTGTATAGATGTCTTGGTTTTGTACCAGTACCTTGGATGACAGCAAGTAAGGCTGGACTGGTCTGGCAAATAGGAGTGAAATTCCATCTTTGTGATGGAATCTTTGCAGCTAACAATTTTGTCTATATTCGTCATTTCTGCCTCCATTTTTGCTAACTCAAATCCCAAGTCTCTTCATGAAGTTGATATTCTTACATGTCAACAATCTAATGGCTCTTGCTTTACTGGCAATAGACTTGGTATCGAGACCTTTTAAAATTTTCTTTTTAAAATTCAAGCCCATCTTTCTTCAAATGTAAGCACAGTGTTATTTCTTCGCCCCTGAAGTTAAATTAAATTGTCTTCTCAAGGATGAACATGGCACCTGAAATGTCTGGAGCCTGAAAAGAGCATTTGCAGTAATAGGTGTGGAAGCCTATTGCTGTTACAGTGCACTCGTAGGGACACTGGGGTCGACTCGTGCTAATTAGTGTGGTGGCATGCTCCATTTGTATAGGGCTTAGAACATTACAAACTTCATCGGATGGCTACCTTGAGCATGTTGCGACCTGGGAAAATTGCTACATAGGTGTACACCCTAAAATCCCTACCCTACCACGTAACAAGATATCATTCTAGCTCAAGATGTCCAACAAGGTGGACGTGTTCCACACATGCTGGAGGACAATATATTTGAAGAATATCTGAGGAACTGGCTAGACTCTGGAAGGTCTCCTCCCCCAGCACCTTTCAATGGACTGAGGATCCACAGCAGGTCTCATCTGCGACATAATCCAACATGGCAGAGGTGGATATCTCCTTCATCGATGTGGTGTGATTGCAGCAGGTCACCTCTTCAGCATATTTCACTATCGTCGTTGCCGATGTCACAGACAGATAACATCACATGGATGTCACTCCTAGCAACTGTTACTTCCTCTCCTACACTGACCATGGCAGATACCATCATCGCCTCGTCTGCTGGAGCCATCAATGAGTGTTTACTTACTTTGGTGCCCTGGAGTGAGACCACCCCATGGCCGCCATCCAGCGATCACCTTGCAGACCTGGACGAGGAAGAGGAACAGAGGGTGACTTTGAGGGATGTTCATGCAGAAATTCGCCTCCACCAGGAGGAGGCTGCACCAGCTACTAACACAAGCCAACATTTGGGTGAAAAGAACTACAGCATCCTCCTGGAGTAGGTGAGGAGCCTGCATGCTTTGGTGTGGCATCTGTGCGTCATCCTACCTCCTGCTGAGTAATTCTGCACATTTTAGTATGTATGTTTTTTATTATTATTGTATACAGTGACAATATATTTATTTTCTTTAAATTAAATTTACATCTCTGTATGAGATACATCATTTCATCATCAATATCTCTTTATTTAACCATGAGTAGAAATTTCGACCATCATAATTATAGTTTTTGAATGATTTGGTTCACTTTAGTAAATACTGTTCCACATTCGTGCTTGATTAGTATTAGCTTAATTCTTGGAAAGTAGGCATATGCAAATAAATATTTGATTTTTACATGTGACAAATGGTTTGTATTACACTTTCAATTGGCAATACAAATTATTTAATGCTCGAAAAACCCATACAGACCTTACACATAAAAATATATAAAATATTACATAGTGATAGAAATATTTTAAGTATAAATAATGGTAATTGGATATAATTAGCAAAGATTATACTTCAGAAAAAATATATTAATAAGATAAATATGTATGTGATATAATAAAGTGAACTAATAAATAATAACAATTCAAACATACATAAATACTCTGATGTCATATCTGAATTGGTTGTATGTATATCATATCACTTGAGGCTTGCCTGCCTTGTACACATGTTGCAATGCGTATACGACATTTAAAACCCTACTATCCAGATTGCTCTGATAGCCCGAGTGATCTTAGGCTTCTGCGTGATCTTAGGCTTCTGCAGTTCAATCCCACATTCCTTCACAGGATTTTTGAGCTCCGAAAATTAAATAACAATTGAAGTGCTCCTAGCAGGTGGCAGTTGAACGAAGTTATGCAGCAGAGGAAACAACATGGAGGACAATGGTGGTGCACTCTGGTGATGGGGGCGGGAATCAAGGATGGCCGTCTACAGCAGAAGACACTAAAAAAATGGCGGACGAAGAAGGTGTCGGATGATTGAAGCACAAGCGGCAGAGTAAGTAATAGGGAGGAATGAGAGACAGACAGTGAGAGGCAAAAAGGAATGATAGAGCATGAAAGGTAGAATGACGGAGCATAAAGTAGAACTTGGAAAAAAATCTACAAATTAATTGATCGTGATGTCATCAGGGGTGATGTCGTATGATGATATCATAGGGAAGGTGATGCCATAGGGTTGAGTACATCATATAGGTGATGACATCATATGGCCGCTGTGATATTCAATATGGCGGCCGTCATCTCACTACACTTCCAGTTATCTCAAACTCCCATTTTTCCTACTACTCTCACCTGAAGTGTGTTTCATTTTAATACATCGGTATCATGGGGACACGTTTAATGGTTTAAAAAAACGCGGATTTAAAGCACTTTAAAACGCAGTTGGGGCACTAGGCAGGTGGGAGAGGAGTCCTAAGGGGATTGTCTTTAAAAACAGTGTTTGCGAGTATATGTGTATCTCGACAAATAAATAGTCTGCAGATACTAATTTTTATTTATATCTTATTAAATACTACCAGACCAGCATCGCTTCGCTCAGATTTTACGGAGTTATTAAAATACATACCTATATATTTACGACTATCCGTAACTACCAGCGACTACCTGCGATACTTACGACTACCAGTACTAACCGTGACTACCTGCGATTACCTGCGACTACTTGGACTACCCGTGACTACTTGCGAGTATCCGTGACTACTTGAGACTACTTGCGACTACCTGCGACTACTTGTGACTATTTGCGACTACCCGTGACTACCTGCGACTATTTGTGACTACTTGATACTACTTGCGATTTCCTGAGACTAACTGCGACAACTTGCGACTACATACGACTACTTGTGAATTTATAATATTAAGATCCAATAAGCCACTGCGGCCCTACTTGATATATTTCTATCCACTGCGTCACTGCGGCCTCACTTGGTATCGCTCTACCCCTGAGCCACTGCGGCCACACTTGGTATCGCTCTACCCACTGGGCCACTGCGGCCACACTTGGGATCGCTCTACCCACTGAGCCTCTGTGGCCTTACTTGATATATGCCTATGTCCATCTGGAAAAATTTAGCTTTCTAACAGTGAAAAACTTATAAGAATCGGTCCTGTATTTTTGGTAGAGCATGCAGACCATTCACGATCGCTTCCAACTTTTCTGGAGACCTGCTAAAGCTCTGCTATCAGAATATTTCCCCACCTCATGCAAACAAAGCTTAACTGACTCTATGGAATTACACCACCGAAGGGACAACGCACCGCATTCGTGCGCACTCAGTTCAATAACATTTTGCATAGGAACTATTTATTACTAGGCATTACCAACACACAAATTTACAGTCTGTTTTTATTCGAATTAATTATAAGTGAAATATTATAATCTATAGATAAAATATAAGTGAAAGTTAAATTTAATAGAAAATTAAGTATTTTATTTTAAGACAAGTATAAAACACTTGTGATACATGGAATATTTAGGTAATAACCAATCATGTCATATAGGCTGCTCACGTTAAAATGAGCACCTTAAGACCTACTTGTATGCAGGTTGCGTATTCTTCCACCTTATGTAAAATTTACACTGGCAAGGGCCTTATCACTCTATCCATGCGTCGGTCCTGTGAAGCCAGAAAACAGAAAGAAATAATTAGGTTATCACAAATGGTCATCTAACACTTTTTATTCGACGTTAATATATGGAACTACTTCCCATCCATCGTTACCAACTTTACTGCGTGCATGTTACTCAGTGCGCCCGTTAGAATATATACAGGTGGGAGCAGTGACTTTTTTCCTATAGTTGATTTCAAAAGTGTTCACTTTAACGTGAACAGCCTTTACCTAGGGTGATTTTTCAAAGGTATGATTAAATGATAGTGAAGAAATCGTGGATAGAGTATACCCGGGGGTGCACAGACAGACTTGGAAGGTCCGTCGCAATGATTCCTTATAATCAAACAAGAACTTTCATGACTGTTTATTGGAAATTCGCCTAAAACGCGACACAGCCTTCCTGTACACAAATTCGATGGCGGACAGAGCAGGGAGGCTCAAGCTGTGTTTACAATAGAAAAATGAAGCGTTAAATGATGCGTTATTTCGTGTGCAGAAGAACTGAAAGCCTGTTGTCTTTAGTATTGGTTTCCAATGGAACTTTCCAAGTCGTGCGCATAGTTGGGATTTACTCGAGCGTTAAAAGAAACTTGTGAGGCGGCGACCAATCAGAACAGAGCAGTCGGTGTTGTTAGCGGGAAACTGTTATTTACAATATTGTGAGTATAAAAGACATAAAAACTGCGTGTGTTTGTAGATGTTTACGATTATGTCTGCTCACAAAAATAATCTTCTCTGATATAAAATGTCGGCTTTGAAGTGTGATCTGCTTAAATGTGGTTGTGATAGGTTTGGGACGAAAATAAACATGACAGACATATCGCCTGTTTCCATTGCCTGGAATTAAGATTCAGCTTCACTCCTTTTTCCAGGAATTATTAGTTTGCGCGTCATAAATCCTGACTCATAGTAAAGTTCTCATTTTCCGAGTTGATATTTTTGTAAGTAATTTTTAATGTGTGCTTTCTGGTTGTTGCAAAAAGTCGAGAACATATTTATATTTTATTAATATATTCTCGACGTATTACAACAAGCAGATAATACACGACTAAAATTACGCACAAAAATATTAAATAACTCGAAAAATGTAGATTTTATAAAATCGTACGTTGTCCGCAATTACTATGAATCCTAAATTACGACGCGAAAACGAATAATTTCTGGAAAAAGGAGTGAAGCTGAACCTTGAGTATTAAAACGTTACTTGTAAACTGCATATACAGAGGATGTGTTTCCGTAGCACCTACTGCATAATTCTTAAGACAGGTTCCCACCCGCCATCTTGGAAAGAGCACAGAGCATTTCCTGAAGTCAGAATTTCTTGATTACTGTTGATACCGTCTCCTTTGCAATCCTCCGCAAGAAATAATTTTGACACATACCAGCTAAAAATGTATAAATGTAGCAAAGTTGTGGCAGTTCGATAACGTTTGGGAAGCTGTTATTTAGGATATGTCGCGCGGGAAAATTCTTTACACCTTCTGAAATAGAAGCTTTGGCGAAAAATCGATAAATCCGCCTTAACGAATGATATTTTGGTTGTAAACCCAGCTCGAGTGGTGGTTGGTAGGATGTGTTGAGAAGGAGGTAGGAGGGGAAGAGAGGCTGGCACACGCTGTTGGCCGAGTACTGAGACATTGGCTGGCAGTGGCGGGAACCAGCGAAGAGGTAAGTGACCTTCTGCGGCGAGGTCACGGCCGTACGTCGTCACTGCAACGAGACTGCAACTCTCCCCTCTTCATCACTCTCTCCGAGAATAAGACTGACTTGCATTCGTCTCCTGGTCTGTCACTTCCCACAGGAACATCCGTCCTCGCCATACAGCACTTTCTTGTTCCGCTACCAGAATGTCGTTCTGTGTTGCCACATCAACCACCCGCAAAATACACATCATTAAAGGCTGTTCACGACAAAGTGAGTACTTTAACAACTTGAAAAAGTCACTGCCTCCTGCATAACCTAACCGCATACTGAGTGACTTGCACCCCTAAAGTTGTAACTAGGCAAGGATGTAGTTCCTTATCTAACGTCGATAAAAGTGTTAAGTAACCATCGTCACAATTAAATTTCCTTTTTACTTTCGAATATTTAATACAACAGTGTAATTAAATTTCTTCTTTTTCATTTTCTGATTTTTAATACAGCGAAGTGTAAAAATGAGCAAATTTGTAAAATATTTACTTTTCTAATAATCTCACAGTTCCACTTGACCGACGCATGAATAAAGTGATGAGGCCCATGACAATGTCAATTTTACATACGGCGGAAGAATACACAACGTGTATACAAGTAGATCTTAAGCAGGGCTTTCAAAAGTGCTAATTTCACCTTGAATAGACTATACACACACACAACTCTACAACAGGCCCGCCAAGAGAAATTCCGTGCCCCTGAGCAATGCGTGCTGTGCCCCCCCTTTTTTTTACACCTCCCCCCCCCCTTGCGCACCAAAAATCTACCATTTATAACAACGTAAATAGTTGTCATCCATGCAAAAAAAGACAATAAGTTTTGAGTATCGAAATTATATTTTTACGTAATATTTGGTTTTATAAATAAACATTTACGAGTCGGGGCGAATCACTCCCCTCCCCACTTCCCGGGCGAATCACTCCCCTCCCCACTTCCCTGGAGAGGGAGGGGGGCTGCTCTATAATGCATCACTTCTAGGTACCTGCAAAATTCGCGTTGTTATTTTGGGACGGGTTAGGCTTCACTTTCCTATACCTACTTGAGAACAATCGGTGAGTTCATTAGCAGAACACAGTCATTCACCTGAGTGAGTTCGTTTAGGATGATTGGTAACTCTGTGGTTGAAATTTTATTACTGTTTCGAGAATACGCTGGAGCGCGCCGTGTTAGCTAGTTACAGGCGTTTGAAGTCTTGGAATTCAGCGTAATGCCAGAAAATAACGTGGCTTTTGCATTACCTTGCAAATAATCATGCACAAGTATTCAGTATAAAGGTTCTACTGCAGGTACATCAATTTCTGAAGCCAACGTCAAATTTAGAATTTTATTTTGCTCCATTAGTAATACAGTTTGAGCTTGTTTCGAACGTTGCAGTATTTACTAGCGACAACTTTCTTAAATGTTCTGAAAATGCAAGCATACAGAGATTAACCGATTCAGTTCACATTAAAAAGTAATATCAACAAATTGCGAGATAAAGTTAGCTTTTTGTAAGATTTCAGCTGGATGTGAATATCCCACACAAAATTCACGCAGTCTTTAATTTCACAGAAGAACCCACAGACGAACAGAAATTCTACACATTTTGTATAACATTTTGTATTGGCAACATTGGTAGTGTCTAACTGAAAAGAATACGCGCTGAAACATTAACGAGGCAGGGTGAGTACATTCTTCTGAAAGCGTAGTGTAGGTAGTTCAGGCGTCATATTTGTCAGTTCGGGTAAGGACGTTTGGTTAGCTCCTGCTGATGTATACTGACTAGAGCAATAACATTGGCTGGTGACGCACGCGGAGTAACCTTCCACATTATGTTTTCAACTGAGGGGCGACACTGTACGTGCCATTTCGAGCGACTATTTTACCGGGTCACAATCCTGCTGTCAACACAAAAATTACAATGACAATAATTATTCGTGTTTAAAAATTATAATGTTAGGAACAATCAAAATACCTTTCGCTTAGTTTATTACTGCGAGATGGTTAGGAATATAATTTCACTTTTAATATATAGCATATTACACCACGAAAATCTATTCGATTCTCTCTACACAAAAATTATTAAACGAAATGCCATATTAGGCACCCTTATATTTCTGTCGTAGGTCACTATACCTAGCAACATATTTTCAAAGTGGAGGTAATTGAAATATTTATGTTCATTATGATATACCTACCGAACAGTTAGACATAGATTATTTTAAACAACTTTATATGCTGACAGAGGTACTACACAAACCACAACAGTAGTAGGGGGTGATGGTTCCATGTAACCTGGGATTAATTAATGGGTTATCGATTTGATTGAAAGGGATAATCCGATCTTAATCTGATCAAAAATTGAAAGGGTTAAGTGGAAGGTTTAATACGGGAGGAATAAATTTAAAGAAAGGGTTAAATGGATTGAAAGCGTTAATTTTAATAGGATAAAATTATAGGGTCAATGTTATTTTCTTTTTTCTTGGGACGGAGTAGCAGGAGCTCTACGATGTTAGTGCTGTGGTGGCTGAAAGCGACTGACCAGAGTGGTGGGTTGCAATGTGTTGTATAGGTGTTGAGTTTAGTGCGAGAGTGTGCTAAGAGTTATTTTTCTTACTTTTTATAATTGTTATGTGTTTGTAGGGATGTTGGTGGTAGCCAGGCGATTTTTACGAATATATTTAATACACAAGAGAAATTCAGAGTGTTTAAGCAATTTCTACATATGAATATATAACACGAGAGAGAGAGAGAGAGAGAGAGAGAGAGAGAGAGAGAGAGAAGTATAACTACCTCGTCTCAATAAGAAACAAGTGCAATTATGTGACTCTCCAGTATGGAATTAAACCTAACATGATTTTACTACCCCGAGCTATATGCTAGCAATATAATTTACATGAGAGAGAGGTAGAACGAACACAATTACGTGAGTATGGAATTAATGATCTACAAAAAATATCCCTATTAATTAAATAAACACCATAACAAGAAATATATTATGCACATACCTTACATGTCCCTCTGACTGTAAGACTTGCGAGGAGGAACTTTAAAGACATAATCCACATGTAAAAATATATTTATTTATTAACACATGTAATAAAATTGCACATATTCCTAAAACTTATCTGTCCGGATGCGAGGTTGCTGAAGGAATTACGTTAGTATATGATTTGTGGAGACTTATAAGCACAATTAGATACGTGGAGCAGGGACGACGTCTGTCCACCTCGGAGGTCACGCGATGATTGAGTGTATCATATGATGTGCGGCCGCTTATATATGTGTAGCGCGGCCGGCATCTTAAAGTAAACTGAGTTGAAACTACGGCAAAACTCTGAATACGACCAACAATTTAAAGCAGACACAATATCATACATCCATTCTGATAAGTAAAACACATAACAAACTACAAGAAAATAATAAAATACAGAAAATGTTACCCCAAATGATTTGTCTCATAATAATCAACTTGCGGTGAATCATAGAGCTTAATCCCACATATCTCCATATATATATACTAGAAAAATGCACAAACATTCTCGAAGAGAAAATTATTTTAAAAAGAACTTACATACTACAAATTTTTTCCGTAAAGTCTGGTAATTATAGCTCACTTGTCAACACAAACACAAGTTGAAAATGGTACGACGTTTTGTATACTGATATCATAAACATGATTTGAATATCCTAAAAAACTTTCGAAATATTAACCTAACACACAAAAAAAGTTTTCCAATAAAATAGTTATATATTAAAACGTATAAATTATAAACCATTAATCGAGGCTACCACACTCCAAAGCCCTGACTGTAGCTCGCCTCCACTTCACACAGCGATTTTCCTTGACCTGGTTGCCTACTCTATCTTTCCCAGCTACACATTTGGAGCAAGTGGACTGCATTTACAATATTACATTGAATTTTAAGCCCAGTTGTGTAAACCATTAGTTTAATAGCAAAAAAATTCCATCTTAAATGAGCCTAAAAAAAACCTTGAATCTTACACTGTCAAACTAGTGTACATTGTAAAAATTGTTTACACCATCAAAAACATTTATGAATTTTACACTGTAAAAATCGTTTACACTGTAAAACATTTTATAAAATTTCAAGCAAAGAAAATTTAATAATGATTTTGTTATAAGAAGTTTTAGCGGGGGGAATAGTATTTTGCTCTCTTAAAACTAACAAATTTCCAATAACTGTATCATTACAAGCAAAGAAATATAACCTATAACAAACAATTAGTAAACCCAGAAATGTATTCCGATAAAATAACCATTAATCTAACAATAATGAATTTAAAATGATAAATTATGTCACAATTAAATAAAAAACATTAAATACCATAGATATCTAATCCGAGAAACAAATTCCAGGAAACATTATCCAAATCCTAAGAAATGTAATATATTTCAGTACAAATATATTCTAAATAACATTAAAATGGAATCATGTCCCAAATGCCTTTGAATTGAAAATTTGTGCGGCAAAATTGTTTAAATCCAGGAAATTACAATAACAAATTAAACAAATAATGTCCTAAAAGTATTTAAGCTGAAAATTTCCACCAAATAGTTTCCCATTTCCAAGAAATGTAATATTAAAAGTAATTAAAGAACATGAAATACAAATATGAACTTGAATTACCAATCAAACACAACTATTTAACATCTAAACATGATGAATTACAATATGTACCAAACACAACAATTTAACAACTAAATGTGAATTTCCAATTAAATGATTCTATCTCAGTCACCAATTGAATTACATATCAAATGTAATGGATAATCACCTAAACGTGTATTATGTCACAATTTAAAGGATTTAATCACACTGGATTATCGCAAAAATGTTAATCCAATGAAACGATAATCCAAGCAAAAAGGGGATTGATTACCCAATAAATTGTCCATCCAACCCCATCCAGAGGTTTAATAAATAAAATAACACCAAATATAATTAAAAATCTTTTATTAAGTATAAGAAATTTAACAAACATTGTATTACAATCTTTCAAGATTTTGATTCTTAACCCAGGAGTCATGTAGGACATATCTTTCTTCCTTTTAATGATTTTATCAACTAAATATTCATTTGGAGAACTGACTTTTTGCAGTTCATCCTTGTAAAATCCCCCATTTATTAGTTCTCCATCATATGATTCTAGGTAATACACTATGAGATGTGTTTGTCAAATTTAAATAATTTTTAATATTTCAAAATACCAATTCATTGTAAATTTCCTCTCAAAGATTACACTCTGCTTCCAGATACCTATAAATACTTCAACTTTGAATTTTGGTTTGCTTTTGTCGATGACTTTAATATTATTATAAATAGTTTTCATTTAGCTATTATCCATAACTTCTTTGGGTGCCATCTTGATAGTTCTATGATATCTGGTATTATAAAATTTAACTATTTCAGGCAAAACCTCAATCCATTTGTAAGTCCCCTCGGAATGAAGTGTTTATATATTAACTGCTTAATCAATTTGTTGTAATGTTCCAAAACACTGGCTTTAAGCTCCAAATACGTTCTGTAGTGATTAATACCATATTCAGTCATTAGTTTCTGGAACAGTGGAGAAGAAAATTCGATTCCTCTATGGGTTTGGAGTGAATTAGGCTTTCTCTCTTTCAAAACTATCTTCATTGCATCGGTAACCTGTTAACCAGTTTTGTTTCTCAAAGGTACAAATTAACCATATTTCGAATAAACTTCTATTACGGTTAAAATATACTTGTATCCCTTATTGTAGGTGGAAAGTAAAGTCATTTCACACAAATTAGCTTGAAAAAGATCATTTAAAACATGAGTTATAACACTTCTTCTAGAATATCTTGAGCAACCTTACTTAACTTCATTGATAATATAGCCACATTCTTTTAACTCTTCAATAATGGAAACAATTTTATTTGTATGTAAATTTTTTCCCAGACTCTCTCGAAGCGATGAAAAGTTTTAATCTATCGACCAATTCATTAGGATGGTTCAATATACAGGTGAAAAACGATCACCAACTTCATCTTTATATATTCCACTTCCGACTATATTGGTTATTAAATGTATTTTCGGGCGGTTTTCATCTCCTGAACGAATGTTAACATTCGTTCGACGAAATAAGTTCTTTATATTTCTGTAAATCAGTATCGGAATATCCATTTAGAAAGTTTTTAAACTATAATACAAACAATTGTTGACTCACAGCAGTTATGTAATCACTAATTTTAATTTTATTGTCAGGCAGAAACATTATTACCGAATCTCCCAGGAACCAAACGTAGTCATGATGATAAACACCAAAGGTCGAATCGCACAGACGTGAAGAATGTAATAAAGATAAATAATGTCATGTTAAATGAGAAAGGGGTTACTTCTTGTTCTTCTTTGTTAAAGGTTCTTCTTCAGTTTTAATTTCCAAAACTATCTCATTATGCTTATTCAACACAGAATGCAATGTATCCGTTCCACTCGTTACAGGTTTTAATATTTCTTCGTTTAAAACATCCTGTTCCATATGAGCTTGTTTGACTTGTAAATATTTCTCTCTCACAGCAGATATGTCTTTATGTAATTCTTAAGCAAAGTCAGACATTTATTGATTATATTTCATTAATTTCAATATATTTATATATGAATTAAATCACTGCTTTTTTAACTGATGTAGTACATCGAGTAGTTTGCGATTTTTCAATCTTATCTACTTTACTTAAATAATTTTGTTATAGTTTTCAAATCATTAAATAATAATTTATTCATATTTCCAAATCATTCTTTTGTTTTCTCAATCTATTTGCATAAATAAACGAAAAATTTTATTAATGAATTCATCTCTTAAATATTGCATTATTTCTTCCATTTGTGTTTAAAGTTTTTTTGTAATAGTATCGTTTACCACTTCATCAATTACAACTCTTAGATTTTCTTGAATTTCTGTAAGTTGAGTTGTAAAATCTATGGTTGTCATATATTTATAATCCGTACTAAATCAATATAAATGTTCTTCTATTCTAAATTCATTATTTTGCAAATCAGTGCTAATATTTCTTAAAATGTTTGCAATTAGAGTCGTGTTTTTATATACCTTATCATTCAAATCAACTTACTTTATTATTTTCTCTTGAATATCGTTTGATTGCGATTTAAATACGTTTAGCATAATAGTGTTTTAAGTCTTCCACATAACATTTATTTACAGCATTGCTATATTTCCCAGCCATACCCATATTACGTAATATATGTCCATTCTAATCACAATTCCCATCGCGATTTCAGTTAAACAGCTATTGTAATGATTGTGTTTTATACCACTATGTCCAAACTTTGCAATACTCATTGTTCTTTGCCTGGAAGTAAAAAACTGTCATAACCAGACCTATATCTACCTTTATATAGGTGAAGCGTTTGCATAATCACCAAAAACCATATTTTTCTTTCCAACAGTAAAAACACATATCTTTAAACTTTGTAAATGTCATATCACCTAATACATGATCATTTGTAAATATGTTGCAGATTCATATTATCCATTTTAAACACAATCACCATATTAGCAATGTCACATAAATTATGTTTCGGTATATGTGCGTAACTTTGCGATAGATAAAAACAATCAATGTTTGAATGTCGACCAGAACTGAAATACTGCTGTATGTCACCCTGCAGTTCACAACAAACATTGTTAAAAATAAATACAGAATTGGGTAATGCTTAATTCGTAGACACTATATCTTCTTTATTTGTAAAAGGGAAATATCACATTCCATGAATTAATGACCAAATAGTCGCTAATCATTGATATTTATCTTATTCTATTGTTTTATAAAACACATATACGTTTTCTAATTTAAGTCCATTCGTATGCTCCAACAGCGACATAGTAACACGAATTTTTCCACATGAAGAAGGACCACTTATTAAACAACGTATATTTGATGGTAAAAGAATACCTTTTTTCTGTTCAATTATGTTTTCTTTCAAATTTACAATTCCTGGCAGATGTACATTTAGTTTTGTAACCTTCATTTCTACACAAATAGACAGTATAACATATCATAATGTACTAACATTACGTATTGCAATGTATCATAATGTACGAACATACTGTAATAACATAACATAATGTAATGTATTGTAGCAAATTCACGTAATGTAGTAATGTAAAACTAATGTAACATACTAACATAAAACTATAAATGCAGGTATATATATAGATTCGCATTCAGTTGAAAACAGTTGCTCATACTAAACGTATTAAAAAAGGATGCGGTGTATTGAATACATTATTTAATAAATTACCATTTGAATTGCATTTACCGAAAAACAATTATTGCAGACCAGGTACTAAACATGTAAAACGTTTGGCACGGAACGATCAAGGAATAAACCCTTTGGATAATGTGTGTAAAGAACACAATATAGTTTATGATCGAACAAACAACTTGAAAGAAAGACATATAGCACATATGATTCTAACCGATAAAGCAGCAAATACGAGGAAGAATCCATCTATATCTACAGATGAAAGGCTTGGAGCTTGGGTTGTTGATCAAGTTATGTGAGCAAAGGTGAAGAGATACATGGGCCTAAAACGTAAAACTAAAAGAAAAACACAGAAAGGAGGAATCATTCCATTGCTATTTCCAGCATTAACAGCTCTTGGATCAATCCTCGCAGGGGTTTCGGAAATTAGAAGAGCAGTTAAATCAAAAGGTAAAGGAATGTATTTGTAACCCTATAAAGTTGGACAAGGATGAAAAACCTCCAAATGTGGAAAAAAACACAGAACATCCTAAATAGACTTCCAAAACATGCATTAACCAACAAGGATATTAATGTATTTGTAAAGAATCTGATATCCCCTATATCCGAGGTGAATGTATGTGTGTTAATTCAGATTCGAAACAAAATGAAGAAACACATTCGGTTTCATTAATTTAAAATGTAAATAAATCATAGTATTATGACAGTTTCGACGATTTACGTCCTCCAATTGAAATACTTAATTATTTGAAAAAACTCACAATTATGTGTAATTACGAAATGGAGCAATTACCAAATACAATCAATTGTGAACATTTATGTTTACATCTTTTGGCTATAAGTAAGTTATATAAGTCATTGTAATAGTAAAACATATTAGTAATACGTCAATTATGTTGATATTACATGGACATCCATCGCAATTTCATGCAGTATATTTCTTCCCTGCATTGGAGTACGATGGAGAATGGCAAATAAGTCTATTAGAATTCGTAACTTATGACAGCATACCAAACATTGATATGCATAGCCAATTATTTACGGCTATTATTGGTGAAAAATACAAGATTGTGATACCAGTAGGATCGTATGAGTTGGACGACCTAGAAACATTCATAAAAGCACCATTACCTGAAGATGTACATTTCCAATTATTTGGAAATCCAAATACGTTAACTAGTGCTATGTTTAGTAACGTTGATATCGATTTCACAGAAGACAATTCAATTGCAAATATGTTGGGTTATGAACAGAGAGTATATCCAGCTAATCAATTACATTAATCTTCAAAACAGGTTAATATATTATTGGTAAGTGTATGTCGCATAAATGATAATATTGTAGGTGGTTCATATTTGAATGGAAAACCGACAAATACAATACAGACTTCACACGTGCTGTAGCTCCAGCATATAAAACAATTGAAATACTAATACATTGATATATCTTCCAGTAATAGTGAAGCACATTGATGAAATAGTTGTTACAATTGTAGATCAAGACAGTAAACTTATTAATTTTAGAAACAAAGATATTACCATTTGTTTACATTATAAAAAAGCTATATAAACAGTTGCATTCTGTTGTGCATTACAATCATAATTGGTATTGTATATAATAGTAAATTTGGGTGTAAAGTAGGTAGTTCTTTTAAGAAATATGGCACTAAGGAACGCATTTCGAAAAAAGGAAATATAAAAAGACGTAATTATCAGTATAAAACGCTCACTTCAAATAAGTTACCCATGAAGTTAACACAAGGCAACAAATTGTATTTAAAAGAATTAGGATATACTGTTAACAGAAATGGAAGACATACTTAATGTTGAAGAACCTATCAGCTATTGAAATGCAATCACCAATACGGAAATACATGTGTATGAACCATTCCGAGCAGGTCCGTATATATTTCCATAGTAAATGAGGATTTCAATACAAAATCACTATATTTACACACTACCTTCGAAATCAAGTTTAAGGTTTAAAGGAACAATTAAAAAGACAGGCAATGGAAGTAATCCAACAACTACAAAAATTGTACGAAATTGAATACTTCATTTAATCGACAGAATTGCATATCTACTAAACAGAGTAGAAATCGATCAAACACAAGATGTTGGAATTACTTCCACGATAAATAACTATCTCTCAGGAACTGTAAACCATCTTTATAGAGGGATTATGGTTGGGTGGAGCAATGCTAGTGATTACTCACTACAAATAAACCCAAGTGGAAAATATGAAGTTGTTATACCATCAAGAATGGTTTTGGGATTTCCTGAAGATTACAAACACATAATATTAAATGCTAAACAAGAATTAGTTATTCTATTCGGCAATACACATTTGAATGCCATATATGATAAGGAAGGTGTAACATCTGAACTAAGCAGTTTGGAATTGTTGATGCCATATATTGAAATTAACACTCGTGAAATGTAAAGTATTTAAAATTTATCGAAAAAGGGACGAACTAAGACATTGTGTCCAGATTGTGGGGTTTAGAGGTATTTCCAACTCTAACATAAGCTCAAAAAATAGTGTGGGGTGTGAAATCAAGTTTTTTTTTTGTCAGAAAACTGAGATGTCATTTATTTTCAAACAAATCGACAAAACAATTTAAAAGCTGATAGTTCAGTATTCAACAATTGTGATATGAAAAATATTAAACTGTATCTAAGTAGTCAAGCGTACCCCTATGTGTATTTAAATATGAACAATGCCAATGGGGAATTCCATATTTCATATGATATGTATACAATGTTTCAGGAAACATTGTATAAGAAAACCAGTTCACCGATCCTAGAACCCAAAACATTTCAAGTAGAGGAACGTTATTTGTGTTTGATGTAAGCAAACAGGGCGACAGAATTACCAATGGTGTGATTGATTAACAAATTGAAATTATTGCAAATACACCAATTCCAGCAAATACACAATTTTATGTTCTTATAATTAATGGCAGATTAGTGACACACAATGTGAGAGGTAAGCTGGTGAAAATAATGAATTGAGTCAAAAGACGACGAGCCATGGCTATGGCGAGATGTTTTGCAAATGTGCAAGGATTTTAATATGCTGAAAAAATGTATCATTAAAGAATTGGCTATTACTGATAGGGAAGAACATACAACTGTATTAAGCTTCAAATCACAGTTTGACTAGAAATATCTAACACAATATCAAATACAAGGAAACTAATAGATATATTACTAACCATCACCACAGTTTAAAATGGGAGAGTGGGTATATGGAGTATGAGAATATTGAAGATATTTTCGAAGATTATCTAAATAATTCTGAAATACATGTAGGTGGAGTTGAGCAAAAATGCATTTTCGAAAGTGTGTATAACTGGAAAGAAATAGATTTTCAAAAATAATACAATTGACCCTCTTTCAAACAATTACTTAAAAATTAAAAATCGAATTCAGCATATTTCTCTGCAGAGGAAAACTCAAAATTAATGCTAACTTGAGCAATGATGTCTGACTGGGGTGAAACAGGCTATAATGATTCTCCTCCTGAATCACCAGTGGAAATTATTCGAGTTATTAAGGATTATTTGGGATGAGAGAAGTAATGAGTGAAATTTAATATAAAAAGTATTTGGTTGTATGTAATCCACTACTTCGTTAATATGGATCACCAAGAGAATGAATTCACTTGTTCTTGCATACAGAAGTCCAAATGTAAATTGAATATCAGCAAGTTATTAGCATGTTGGAGTAAACCATGTCGACTTTGTTTCAGAAAGACATAGTTTTAGTATCTTTGTGATGTTCCTACTGTAAATATGTCTTTCTTCCACCCAACTGGTATTTATGTTTCTATCACCCCTGGAAACTCAAGTGTGAGTTACTTTTGTTTGTCTAACAGAATAATGTGTCATTTTGGAGGGATATACGATGGGTAGTTTCATTTCAAAAATATCCAATGTCCCTTAGAGGGTGAAAAATGTAATGATTTAATATCTTGTTCAGATCTGAAAAAATGTCCTCTTTACCATATGTGTCCGAATACAACTCTACAAGCAAACATCAAAGAAGTGTATTCGCACTTTTATGAAACTTTTCCTGACTTACCAGAATGTATAATATTACATGCACCCAAATACACAAAAAATTATAACAATTAAACAGATGAAAATACTATAAATATTGCCAAGGAATGAATGGAAAAGATATGATGTAATAAATGTTTATTTTGTAAACACTTAGTGAAGAGAAAATGTATTCTGTAAGCAAAGTGTAAGAAAAATGTAACAAAATTAATGGTTTGAAACTATTTTTCTGTTTTACTGATTTTACAAATGCATTAATTTTAATATTCCCATAATCAAATATTATGTAAACTTTGCACGCATTTAATATTCAAATCTAAATGTGTTTGCACATAAAGGTTTGTGTAAGGGATAATGATTAAATAATCCGTTAGTAATTTGGAAGTCATTTAATATATAACAATATTTAAACATAATATCATTAAAACATATTATGATTAAAACGAATAATGTAATTGAATTGCTTCCTAGAATTTTATCTACAAAATGTATGTCTCTTTCAATTAAATTCTAATCTTGGAAGAGTATGGATGCAATGATGGCTTTGCTGAGTCGCTTCAGCTGTAAATATTTTACAAATCGATGAAATTTATGGCAACAAGAAATTTCGACCCATAAGATGAACAGTTCAACTGTGAGATTTGAATGCAAATTCTGCCAGAAACAGTTTTCTCTGTGGGATGTTTTAAAGAGGCATTATAAAACTTGCAGCAGTGGTTCTCCACATCCACATCCACCTCCACCTCCACATCCACATCCACATCCACCTCCACATCCACATCCACCTCCACATCCACCTCCACATTCACCTCCACATCCACCTCCACATCCACATCCACCTCCACCTCCACATCCACCTCCACCTCCACATCCACCTCCACATCCCCCTCCACATCCACCACCACCTCCACATCCACATCCACCTCCACATCCACCTCCACCTCCACATCCACATCCACATCCACCTCCACATCCACCTCCACATCCACCTCCACCTCCACATCCACCTCCACATCCACCTCCACATCCACATCCACCTCCACATTCACCTCCACATCCACCTCCACATCCACCTCCACATCCACCTCCACCTCCACATCCACCTCCACATCCACATCCACCTCCACATCCACCTCCACATCCCCCTCCACCTCCACATCCACCACCACCTCCACATCCACATCCACCTCCACATCCACCTCCACATCCACATTCACCTCCACACCCACCTCCGCATCCACCTCCACATCCACCTCCACATCCACCTCCACATTCACCTCCGCATCCACATTCACCTCCACATCCACAACATCCACATCCACATTTACCTCCACATCCACATCCACATCTACCTCCACATGTTCCACAATCGACAACACAACCAGCACCACATCCTAAGGCATCACCAGAGTTAGCTCTGCAATTGGCTCCACAATTGCCTCTGCAGACAACACCGCAGTCAGCTACGCAGTTGAAATGTCCAGCTCCACCCACTAAATTACCTCCACACATTCGATATGTTAATTCGAGGATAAAAATTAATTTGACTACCAAGTCTCCAACTTCGGTGAAAATGTTCATCATCCAATCTCAGATACGAGATACTGGCTAGCACATTCACCAGCAGGCTAACTGATGTGGAAATAGTTAACAATAGGATTGACAGTGATGCAGACTTTTCTCTTTTTTCCAGAGGTGTAAAGTCCCTTTATTAAGCTTAATAATGGCACCACCCCGACCTATTACAATTAGTATAACAGTAATGTGTAAGTATTTGAAATCCCTCATTGCGGAGGATGACATTACACAAACCTTTTAATTTCAAAGTAATTCCCTCCCTGTCCTACACTCATCCAATATTGGTGAACTTTATGACAATAACACAGTCGCTTACTTAATAACCAGACTTTAAGAATTTAAAGCTCATGGAATTGGGTGGACTTTACAACTGATATCAAAAATGGATGTACATGTGAGCCAATACTGGTCATTCACCACTGGTGGTAAATAATCCAAGTTTATTAGCAATAAGAAGGCTTGAAATCCGATGCTGCTTCATTACTTACCTCATTTCACCCTTATTGGCACTTAAGACCCCCATTTTCGAAAGCTATTAAAATCTCTTCACGCGCCCCGATACAAAAAAAAAAAAAATTTTCTACTAGATTTTAATAGACTTAGAAATACGTAAATTTTTCCTGTTCCACGAAACCCCGAATATGTGTAAAGCCTCTGAATTGCGAGCCTTACCTCATGTCACTACGATGTGTATGTTAAATTTCCTACACAAACTTTACACGTCTTGTATTTCAGCACTTCATTCTGTTGGTTGGTGTATCCCTATGTGATATTAGAGAATTCCTGTCTACATTTTTTCTGCAACATTACACTCAATACCATAGTAAATTCAACTGATATATGCAATACCACCAATGGGGTATTTAAATGACATAGTAGCATCTATGAGTCTATTAAACTACCAGCCATATCAAGAGTGAAGCAATCAACTGACAGATAGGGTCTTAAAATAACTAATCTGAAATTCTAACAACCAATGTCTCATCTAGAATCTGCTGAGAATAACAACTTCTCACAGATTTGATAGTAACAAGTTTGTCTTCCTGCAACGCCAACCAAATATTACCTACCTAATTCCAAGTAAAGAAGATTGAGTGTTTTTTCCATATATAAATACATATTTTTAAGAAGAATGTGATTTTTGTATATGTAAATAAATAATGTATTTGTTGGAAAAATGGGACAATTGTAAGTGTATTTCAAAGTGAATATGTGTTTCATTTATCTTCAAACTGTAGATCTGGAAGTGTATAATCATATATCTGAGAGAAATAAGTGAGTCAATGTTTTCGTAAAAATATATTTTATTACTTTATCCACCAGGGTTGTAGTTTGGTTTGTATGAAGAAGATTTATTTATTCGTGGGTTTTTTTTTTACATATATATCTTGAAAATGCATATCAACATAACAAAACAAAAATTACATGGTTAATTGATATGTTTTCAGTGACCAGAAATTTTTGAACGTGAACTGAATACGTACTTTTTCCTTCAGTCGGTGTAACGAGTGTGTGTTAGTTCGCAACAATTGGCGAATCACTTTGTCTGAGCACTTTCCATAGCAGCTAACAATACTGTCTCGCTGTGAAATCAGGTTGTGTGAATATCACCTAAAAATAGCGAAATCATTAATATTTAATGCAGTAAAGACTGTGGAGATTCGTAATACGTTAACTATTTTGCATCTTAATGGAAAACAAGATGAAATAAATAATTTAGTTATAGTAAATGAATTTTAAAGACAAATGAAAAATGCAGTTAATGGGTTTTAACAAACACTGGCGATTTTCACAAGATATTTAAAACACGTGAAAATGTAATTTACTCAATATCTGAATTTATTGTGTAAATCAGTTAATTTAGTGTATGACACTTTGCACTAAGCTCGTAGGATTCCTACAGCTGGGGAGTGTTCAGGACATGTATAAAACCAAAGCATTTCTAGCAGCCCTTGTTCCGAGCGAGACAGGCTGGTTGCTTGAACATAGTCCGGCAGGGTGCTCGCTCACCTGTTGGAGAAGGCATTCTGGAATTCGCTTGGGAATTAGGCCGACCGCACGTCTGCTAGAGCAGACAGCCCGGACTTTCGCCTGCCTGAGAGGGCAACCAGCACAGCTTGTTAGATGATATCATTATCTATTTACTCGGGGTTCACACCTTGCTCACAGCCTTCATAGCAGTATTTTTCGAAATATTTCCGTTTTTCGCATCTTTAACCTTTACAACATAAAATACTATTGGAGTTAGAATTTTTTATACATGTTAATATTTTTTTAAAAATAATCATTGATTAATGTTTGAATTTAGTTTCTCTAGTAGTGTTAATTACGGAAGTCAGTAAGATTTTATTTCGATAGCTTATAATGTAGAAATCTTTTCCGTTATTTTGAAGTTTGCACATGTATATTATTTCTTTTCAATAATCTGTATCTCATTCGGCTACGATTCGAAAATATGGATTTCCAAAGCTAGTCTATGTGTATTCGCTAGAGTAATTTATATATTTTTTAAATTTCTCTGCGATACATTTTCGACTGAGTTTTTGTTAAAATTGTTTCGGATCGATAAACTGTGTTTGTGTAAGTAACTTAGTATATATTTCATCATTTTTCTTCCACATCGATGCAGGGGCTCAAATTTTTCCTAGATTTATTAATTGTTGTGATATATATATACATATGTAGTAATTAAATAGTGAGAGTTATTAAAATGTATTTGTTTGCAGAAAACGTTCTACCACTTGAGAATGTAAATGCGAAAAAATTTCCAAACAGTCCCTGACACAAAGGTTTGAAGTCTATTGACCAGTTCCAGGTATGGCGAGTTAGGGGAAGGGGCTGTCGAGGGAATAAGTCGCAGAACAGGACAGGACAGATTTTCAGGAGAGTAGACAATTCATGGGTAAACCATAGTTTTGCAAACAAATAAAAGTTTTGGAAGAGTCCAACTTAGTGTCTTGAGAGGTGTCTGGCAGTTGGAGAGTCCCTGAAGTTGTTGTCGGACAAAATACATGTTCTGGGCTCATGGTGAAGGGAGGGCTACTTAGGTGCTGGTCTTGTAGAGGTTTTACAGACAGCGTAGTCAGATCCATAGCAGGCTATGTGACTTTGGACAGAGCATCCCTACGAAAAATGGACTCTATATTAGAGAGAGAGGAGAAGACAGATCGCTGAATATGCGGTCACTGACAAGGGCTGTAGGTGGTTGACCTTGGAGAAGAAACTGATTTTTTGGTCGAAGACAGCTTCTGGAGTAGGGGTGGGAGGGATGGTCTGGGTTCTTGACCTTGGGGCACGTCGCTATGGTGTGGGTGGAGGTAGGTGGTGGGGGTGCAGGGAGCGATGTGAAGGCCTCTAGCCAGTCGTCGCCATTTTGCCTTAGTGCCAAAAAATTGACAATCTAGGCCAGAGGAATGAGTAAAAGGACAGAGTAGCGCACTCTATTTTATTGGGAAACTTTATATTTTGCATATTAAGTCAATGTTGCGAAAGTTTTTTTAGGATTTTCAAATAACTTTTATGAGCTTGGTATACAAAACTTCATACCATTTTCAACTCATGTTTGTGTTAACAAGTGCACTAAATTTATCAAACTTTACGGTAAACATTTGTAGCACATCTGTTATTTTTAAAGTAATTTTCTCTTCGAGGATGTTTGTGCATTTTTCCATTACATACATATAAAGTTATGTGCCGTAGTTTCGACTCAGTTGCCTTTAAGATGCCGGCTTCGCTACATGTATATAAGCAGGTCATGTCATACGATACACTCAATTATCGAGTAACCTCCCAGGGTGGACGGATGTAGGCCACACTCCACATATCTAATTGTGCTTATAAGTATCCGCAAATCATATACTGATGTCATTCCTTCAGCAACCTCGTAACCGGAGAGATGTGTTTTGGGAGATGTACAATTTTATTATGGGTGTTAATTAATTAATTAATTTTTACGTGTGGATTACATTTCTAAAGTTCCTCCTCACCAGTCTTACAGGCAGACGAGCATGTAAGGTATGTGCAAGAGGTGTCATATATATTGTTACTGTGTTTGTTTAATTTATAGGGACATTTTGTTGTAGATCATTAATTCCATACTCACGCAAATGTGTTCGTTCGTTATACTTCTCCCTCATGTAAATAATATTGCTAGCATACAGCTCGGGGTAGTAAAATCATGTTAGATTTAATTGCATACTGGAGAGTCATGTAATTGCACTTGTTTCTTAATGAAACCAGGTAGTTACACTTCTCTCTCTCGTGTTATTTATTCATATGTAGAAATCGTTTAAATACTCTGAATTTCTGTCATGTGTTAAATATATTCGTAAAAATCACCTATCTACCACCGACATCCCTACAAAACCATCAAAATAAAAAAAAAACTAAAAATGACCCATAGCACACTCTTGCACAAAACTCAACACCTATATAACACATTGCAACCCACCACTCTGGTCAATCGCCTTTAGAACACCACAGTGTGAACATCGTACAGAGCTCCTGCTACCCCCTCCCAAAAAAAAAATGATCCTTGGTATGCACTTGCACCAAACACAATAAAATAATTTACCCTTTTAATACATTTAACCCATTCATTAAATTTAACCCTTTCATGAAATATAACCCCTTCGATTTGATTAACCCTTTCCCTTTTTGATTAGCCCCTTCCATTATTGAATAACACTTTCAATCAATTTAATTAAACCATTGATATCAATTTAACCCTTTCAATCAATCTCAAGTGAAACCATCGCCCTCCTACTACTCATAACAACTTTAAAAGTTTTCTTTTTGATTTTAAAGCAGCGGTGTCATTCCTGCTGTGATATGTATTTCTTGTACCATTAAACTGATTTAAAGAAATCTTTTTGTGACGACATACATTGATTGCCAAAATTCATGGGACACGGGTCTAGTATCGTCTTGTCTCTCCTCTTGCCCGGCCAAGTGCAACAACTCGTCATGACTTCGATTCCATAAGAGGATGAAACACCTATGGAAAGATGGCGACTCGTGTCTCCTTTTACCCAAGTCTCTAATTAATTTGCACTCACATGTAAATGAACGTTAGTTTATTATTACATCGGTAGGTTTCTGTTGTGTTATTGTTCATATATAATTAAATGAGAACAGGGTTTTTCATTGCTGCGACTACCGTCAAATTAAAAAAGCCATAAATGCCCTAGAAATGCAAATCTACTCTCTGTCCCGTACGTTACAATGTGTATGTATTGTTATGCGAGGCGTTTGCAGACGTCGATTTTAGTCAGTGTAGTAGCTTACATTAAACGTTTTCTGGATAACCTTCAGTTATAAAACAGCTCGTGATAACATTGATATTAAGGCCCCCGCCTACCTGGATCTTGTAATGCGTCGCAGCGTGTTTAAACCACTAGTGTTTCTACGAAACTACTCATCGTGAGTCCAGTGTGCTGACCTACACGTACTTATGTATGAGTGTGCTTATATATACATACACCTTCTCGTAACTTGGAATCTGTAGCATAGCAACTCAAGCAAAATCAGCAGAGGTGTGAGTACAAAGTAGGTCTGTGATTGATTTTCAGGTCAGCTTAAATTAAACTCTGGAACTGATGTCAGATTTTCTGTAGTAGGTGTTAACAGTTGTTGTAGCCGAAGAAATCCAAACACACCACTGTTGAAAAATTGTAGTGTAGACTAAGGTTTTAGCAAAATTCAGTACTCAAATTTCGGGGGAAAATAGAATATACCATGAAAAACGTTTTTCTTTAAATAACCACCAATATTATATACACTGTTCAACATGCCATGACGTCAGATTTTGACGCCACACAGTACTATGTCGTTCGTTTAGAGCGGTGGACTCATTATAAAGCCTGTTCGTTCTCCTGACCTCACTGTCTTGTTTGGGGAGCCTGGTGTACGAGGCTTTAATTGAAGAGCTCGTCACTTGTCTGCTTGCAGTAGCTTATTCTCTACTACGTATGCCTCAGGTCTTTGAATGTAAACGACATGTATTTTCAAGTCGTTTTTTTAAAATTATAATTAAATATTAATGTGATGGCTTTATTCTCATTTTTAGTAACGTCAAAATGTACCTCGATTACCAATTCTCGACCTACGGTTATTCAATGTAACATATTTGTGTGGTCTATTGTAACATTCCTAGAAGTAAGAGTATTGGATTTTTGTTACATCCGGTATAGTTATCGTTACAGAAATAGTAACATACAGGACAACTGCGAACAGTTAGGTTGGTATACATGACACGGCACTGACAACCATCCTAACGTTGACTGCTACAACTGCACATCTTCCAGGGATGTGCGAGCAGGTAGTGGGGAAGGATCTGCACTCTCAGTAGGCTGAGCAGCGCGCAGACGTCGTGTTATAGCGCCGGAAACCGACTGCAGACACATGCTGGAGGAATTACTGAAGAGGGACAACGCGTGTGTGGCATGCCGACTTAAGCCGATATTACACGATATCTGCAGCCGTACTTGCTTCATGTACAAGGCCTTGTGCAAGAGCCGCCATGGAAGATTCATATTACACGACAGCAGTTCGCGTGCTAGCATTTGGCACCCTCGGTGGGTGCGCAGTGTGTGGTTTGTAGTATAGGTGAATGCCATTCCTAGAACTGCTACCAGATAGTAACTTGCGTAGGCCTATAATAGTACTAGCTAGCACATCTTAATATTGCTATATTGCTGCTCTCTTTGACATCAATTGATTGCTTACGAGTATAGTTTCATTCATTTTCTTAAAAATGATGGGCAGTCACGAGAGTACGACTGTGTTAGTTTTAATTTTGACGAAAATTACTGACCTGTTGCAAAAAAAAAAAATGTTTTTTCTTTACGTACCGTAATATTATCAGTTCACACATTAGCCGACGAGTTTATATACTATAGATACATGAACCATTTTGAATTATTCTTTTCATACAGTAAGTAATGTTTGAAGTATTTATAACGGTTTTAAACAGTAATTCAAAGTTGCCACCACCAATATTATTCGCCGCCGTCGTATTTTAAATCTTTTGGAAAGCGTTTCAACTCATGAACGTAAAATCAAGATGGAAGCTTCCTTTTAGGTTTCTTCATCAACTCGTTTCAAGTAGTAGCCACGGGGAGCGCCCTACGCTCTGAAACTGCAATGTGATTGGCCAGGTACGAGAGCCGGTGTGGAACCCTTCCACAAAAATTGGACGTGTCCAATTACCAAACCTGGTACTAAATCTGGCCGTACAGAGAAAGAAATGCCATGACGGGTGCCACACTAGCCCCTATACCGGCCGCTATGACGGACCTTGCACAAGCTTTCACGGGATGTGGTATCGTGTAATATCGCCTTTAGCACTCGCCTACCTCAGCCTCCACCGAGCTGCAACCCTGTGTAGGGCGCAGATCTCAACGTCTCGTATGATTAGCATGTTTGTCTACAGTTCAAGTTAACCGTCGATGTCTTTAGAATATCATTAACAAATGTTACGGAAATTATTTATGTTTTTCAACAATTGTTTTATTTTAAGTTTTAGTCCTACAGTAAAATTTTAATACAAAATAGCCAGAAGTTAAACCCTAATTGCAGTCGAACAAAATGGCCAGGCTTAAAACAATTTCTTCAATAAATACTTTATCTGAAATCATACACTGTGCTCGTATAACTTTCTGAAATTTGTTTGGCACAGTGTATAGTTTAGAATGCCTATAACTATATTAAAACAGTAGGTGAAAGTTATTTTTGAAATGATTTGGCCGTAAGCATCAAGTGCATCAACCCTACGTTCTCTTTATTCCAAATCAAGTGTGAATTCTCATGGGTGTCCAGTGGCCCTTGAAATATATTAATGCGTGTTGGTAAAACACATTTTTTTTTTACTAACCTATTGAAGAGAGTGAAGTGAGTGAAGAGATTTGGGCGGATCTTACCTTTGAAGTCTTGAGAGCTGATGAGGGTGAAGCAAGGCGAGTATGCAACAGCGCCGGGGGAAACGGGAGATCCCCGAGAAAATCCACCGAACAACGGCGTGCTCCGGTACGATTCTCACGTGCGAAAATCCGGGAGTGACCCCGCTGGGTACCGAACCCGGTTCGCCGAGGTGGGATATGATTAGTCGAACCACTACATCACGCAGCGATGTACGACTATGGTTTATTCTACCCAGGTTGGGGAACTCAATTATTTTAGTTTGGCAACTGACGAGAGGGTTTTCTCTAGGTGTTCCCTTCTCCCCTCAATTATCACACTCCGCCTGCAACTCGAACAGCACTATGGCCACTCAATGTTGTCCAACAGCCCAGGTGGTTTTCCTTGGGTTTCAATTTATTTTAAAATTTTGTGAGGTTATATCAGTAATAAAATAATAACATACCATATATTTATTTAGTAAAATAATATTCATAATGTGTTTTAACTTAAATATAAACATTTCATTTAAAATTCTAATTCGTACAAATTTCAAAAAGTTATATTAACACTAACTTGCAGAACTTGTGTGTTGCAATTTGTTTGAAATCCCACTTTTGGCTTACCTGCGGGTTCAACTATTTTGCCATAAAATTTGATCACAAATATTATGACTAAAATATACGCCTAATGTTTGAAATATGTTCAATTTTAGGAAGAAATATGTAAATTTAAACTTCGTGTAGTAGTTTTCATTCGTTTTTGACAAAGCGTAATTCACTATCGTTATACTTTTTACACAATATTTTAGTGTCACTACAAAAATTTGTGTAATAATTTGGTACGTAGAAAATAATTTAAGATATTTGAACATTCTCTCTCTCTCTCTCTCTCTCTCTCTCTCTCTCTCTCTCTCTCTCTCTCTCTCTCTGTATATATATACACACACACATATATATGTGCGTGTCTCTATCTATGTTTCTCTCTTTGTCTCCCCCTACATCACTATCACCCTCTTTCTCTCACTCTCGTCATAAGCAATGTCACCGGAGATAAAGCCCGGAGAATGCAGTTTCCCGCCCAGGACCAACCCACGATCGATGTCAGTTTCAGCGCGACCTTGGCGATGGCGCGTGGTCTGCGTGCGAAGGCCAACTTTCTTTCTGCGCTGTCCCGTGACGAGAGACGTTGCTGAAATAAACACACAAAAATATCCACAAAAGAAGGACCGCCGAGGTCCTTCGAGGACGCAAAAAAATAAAATAAAATAAAATTCAAATATCCGTAATAATAGCGTGTGCAGGCTGTTCGAAGTATAGTGAACACTTTTGGAAACCTTCCTAAGTTTCTTATTTTTTTAGCAAGTTGGTTGCGTACCTTTCGCCATCTCAATAAACATTGCCATGTGACTTTTAGCTTTTGTTTACATCAGCTGCTCACATCTCCACTGCACACACTCATTAATTAAAAAATATATACATAAATATTGTAATTAAAACTATAAAAGCACGCACGTTAATTACTGTAATTAATATTAGTTTGTGAATAATGGTTGATGTTCACACTTTTATTTTGTTTAGATATAAATTAAAAGCTTTTAAATCTAGTTAACCCTTCCGTGGTCATTTAATTTTTAAGTTGTGGAGAAAATCGCGGAAGAATTAAACGTGATTCTTTCTGCTGCTAGAAAAACATCAACCAAGCCATTCTGAACGTTCATCTCTTCAAGTGCGAATAGCGCTAATTTCGCCCGTTATAAGCACAATATGAAAGGCACGCTTTTAGAGGATACACATTATTCATTCCTTCATGCAGAATACAATGTGCACTAAACCATGGTTAAATGACCTAAGAATTATGTTTAATAACATATACGGTTACAATTAAGGAGAACGATTTGCTAGGTTAAATTATTTGAAATAGAGCGAGTGCGTATTTTTCTTTTCAGTAAAATATTACCAGAGGTAATTTCTCTCGGTATTCACTGGAAATGTCAACGTATTGAGATTCCTACTGAAATAACCTACGACTGCTTGCACTAATATATATCGGCTCTCCGAGACTTCGATAAGAGTCCGTGGGAGTCATGTTGCCTCCATTTAACACTAATGTTAATATTTACTAGCAAATTGCAAGAGAACTATACGCTCTTTTGAAACGCCGTTTTCTGGACACACAAAATGAACTTAAAACTTTCAAAACAGTATTTCTTAAAAGTCTACTTTATCATTTTAAATATCGATTTTTGCCGCTTAAAATACGCAGTTTTTTCTGCATAGACATGTTATACGAGAAAAGGTGTCTTTCCCATTAAAAACTAGTCAATGTTTTTATCTACAAGGTAAGTAATTTTATTTGTGATTTACGTTAATACTTTTTAATTAAATAAACGAAGTCTGTTTTAATGTATAATACTGCGAAGTCTGTTTTAATGTATAATACTGCGAAGTCTGTTTTAATGTATAATACTGCGAAGTCTGTTTTAATGTATAATACTGCGAAGTACGTTTTAATGTATAATACTGCGAAGTACGTTTTAATGTATAATACTGGGAAGTCTGTTTTAATGTATAATACTGCAAAGTCTGTTTTAATGAATAATACTGCGAAGTCTGTTTTAATGTATAATACTGCGAAGTACGTTTTAATGTATAATACTGCGAAGTACGTTTTAATGTATAATACTGCGAAGTACGTTTTAATGTATAATACTGCGAAGTACGTTTTAATGTATAATACTGCGAAGTCTGTTTTAATGTATAATACTGCAAAGTCTGTTTTAATGTATAATACTGCGAAGTCTGTTTTAATGTATAATACTGCGAAGTCTGTTTAATGAATAATACAGCGAAGTCTGTTTTAATGTATAATACTGCGAAGTACGTTTTAATGTATAATACTGCGAAGTCTGTTTTAATGTATAATACTGCAAAGTCTGTTTTAATGTATAATACTGCGAAGTCTGTTTTAATGTATAATACTGCAAAGTCTGTTTTAATTAATAATACTGCGAAGTCTGTTTTAATGTATAATACTGCGAAGTACGTTTTAATGTATAATACTGTGAAGTCTGTTTTAATGTATAATACTGCGAAGTACGTTTTAATGTATAATACTGTGAAGTCTGTTTTAATGTATAATACTGCGAAGTACGTTTAAATGTATAATACTGCGAAGTCTGTTTTAATGTATAATACTGCGAAGTACGTTTTAATGTATAATACTGCGAAGTACGTTTTAATGTATAATACTGGGAAGTCTGTTTTAATGTATAATACTGCAAAGTCTGTTTTAATGAATAATACTGCGAAGTCTGTTTTAATGTATAATACTGCGAAGTACGTTTTAATGTATAATACTGCGAAGTACGTTTTAATGTATAATACTGCGAAGTCCGTTTTAATGTATAATACTGCGAAGTACGTTTTAATGTATAATACTGCGAAGTCTGTTTTAATGTATAATACTGCGAAGTACGTTTTAATGTATAATACTGCGAAGTACGTTTTAATGTATAATACTGCGAAGTACGTTTTAATGTATAATACTGCGAAGTCTGTTTTAATGTATAATACTGCAAAGTCTGTTTTAATTTATAATACTGCGAAGTCTGTTTTAATGTATAATACTGCGAAGTCTGTTTTAATGAATAATACTGCGAAGTCTGTTTTAATGTATAATACTGCGAAGTACGTTTTAATGTATAATACTGCGAAGTCTGTTTTAATGTATAATACTGCAAAGTCTGTTTTAATGTATAATACTGCGAAGTCTGTTTTAATGTATACTACTGCAAAGTCTGTTTTAATTAATAATACTGCGAAGTCTGTTTTAATGTATAATACTGCGAAGTACGTTTTAATGTATAATACTGTGAAGTCTGTTTTAATGTATAATACTGCGAAGTACGTTTTAATGTATAATACTGTGAAGTCTGTTTTAATGTATAATACTGCGAAGTACGTTTAAATGTATAATACTGCGAAGTCTGTTTTAATGTATAATACTGCGAAGTACGTTTTAATGTATAATACTGCGAAGTCTGTTTTAATGTATAATACTGCGAAATACGTTTTAATGTATAATACTGCGAGTCTGTTTTAATGTATAATACTGCGAAGTACGTTTTAATGTATAATACTGTGAAGTCTGTTTTAATGTATAATACTGCGAAGTCTGTTTTAATGTATAATACTGCGAAGTACGTTTTAATGTATAATACTGCGAAGTCTGTTTTAATGTATAATACTGCGAAGTACGTTTTAATGTATAATACTGCGAAGTCTGTTTTAATGTATAATACTGCGAAGTACGTTTTAATGTATAATACGCGAAGTATACGTTTTAATGTATAATACTGCGAAGTCTGTTTTAATGTATAATACTGCGAAGTACGTTTTAATGTATAATACTGCGAAGTACGTTTTAATGTATAATACTGCGAAGTCTGTTTTAATGTATAATACTGCGAAGTTGTTTTAATGTATAATACTGCGAAGTACGTTTTAATGTATAATACTGCGATGTCGTTTTAATGTATAATACTGCGAAGTACGTTTTAATGTATAATACTGCGAAGTACGTTTTAATGTATAATACTGCGAAGTCTGTTTTAATGTATAATACTGCGAAGTACGTTTTAATGTATAATACTGCGAAGTCTGTTTTAATGTATAATACTGCGAAAAACGTTTTAATGTATAATACTGCGAGTCTGTTTTAATGTATAATACTGCGAAAGTACGTTTAAATTGTATAATAACTGCGAAGTCTGTTTTAATGTATAATACTGCGAAGTACGTTTTAATGTATAATACTGCGAAGTCTGTTTTAATGTATAATACTGCGAAGTTGTTTTAATGTATAATACTGCGAAGTACGTTTTAATGTATAATACTGCGAAGTCTGTTTTAATGTATAATACTGCGAAGTACGTTTTAATGTATAATACTGCGAAGTCTGTTTTAATGTATAAATATACTGCGAAGTCTGTTTTAATGTATAATACTGCGAAGTACGTTTTAATGTATAATACTGCGAAGTACATTTTAATGTATAATACTGCGAAGTCGTTTTAATGTATAATACTGCGAAGTCTGTTTTAATGTATAATACTGCGAAGTACGTTTTAATGTATAATACTGTGAAGTCTGTTTTAAATGTATAATACTGCAAAGTCTGTTTTAATGAATAATACTGCGAAGTCTGTTTTAATGTATAATACTGCGAAGTCTGTTTTAATGTATAATACTGCGAAGTACGTTTAAATGTATAATACTGCGAAGCTAGTTTTAATGTATAATACTGCGAAGTACGTTTAATGTATAATACTGCGAAGTCGTTTTAATGTATAATACTGCGAAATAGTTTTAATGTATAATACTGCGAGTCTGTTTAATGTATAATACTGCGAAGTACTTTTTAATGTATAATACTGCGAAGTCTGTTTTAATGTATAATACTGCGAAGTAGTTTCAATGTATAATACTGCGAAGTCGTTTTAATGTATAATACTGCGAAGTATGTTTAATGTATAATACTGCGAAGTACGTTTAATGATAATACTGCGAAGTACGTTTTTAATGTATAAAACTGCGAAGTCTGTTTTAAATGTATAATACTGCGAAGTACGTTTTAATGTATAATACTGCGAAGTACGTTTAATGTATAATACTGTGAAGTCTTTTTAATGTATAATACTGCGAAGTACGTTTTAATGTATAATACTGCGAAGTTGTTTTAATGTATAATACTGCGAAGTACGTTTTAATGTATAATACTGCGAAGTCTGTTTTAATGTATAATACTGCGAAGTCGTTTTAATGTATAATACTGCGAAGTCTGTTTTAATGTATAATACTGCGAAGTACGTTTTAATGTATAATACTGCGAAGTCTGTTTTAATGTATAATACTGCAAAGTACGTTTTAATGTATAATACTGCGAAGTACGTTTTAATGTATAATACTGCGAAGTATGCCTTGGACATAGGCATGTTTTGAACAAAGTTACAGAGTATTTCACGTTGTGTTAAACTCCTTAGGTCGCGTGACATAGGTAAGTGGACTTACCTTCTCGTCAACAGAGATGTCATTACAGACTGTGCAAGTTGCACAGGGTTGGGCGGAGCGGGCAGCGACCACAGAAGCCTGTGAAGAGTATTTGCAGTTCAGGAGGCCAGGCCTATGCTTGAAAAACCACTCGAGTGTTCGTATAAGAGTTGTTTCTCCCGCCGGACATTATTATCGCGGTGACTAGGCTATAAGAAAAATGGGTTATGTTGATTTGAAATATCCGGTAACTTTTTTGTTGTATCCAACATGGCAGTGGCAGAGTTTAGGTTTCAGATATTAAATATGTTGAGTAATTCTTCCAACTACATTACAGATAATCCACTTGAATAGTAGGTCACACCTACGCCGGAGCCGAAAACGTAACAAATATAATTACGAGTTTATTATTAAAGGGATATTTTACTGCTATTTGAATAAATCGACAACATTTTAAAATGTGGCGCAGATAAATCTGTATATAAGTACGATTCCTTTAATAAACTTTGAAAACATTTCATTATACGTGCGTAATATGTTTAATGTTAATTAAACAACCATTTGTTTTTAAAATGTATACATTTATTAAACCTTTCTATATTTTATAAACTGGTTATACATTTAAATAATTTAAACTTACATACAACTAAAATTCTTTAACAATGAATATAAATGATAACTTTTAGGGCTATATAGTTATTTACCAAACCTGCAATCCATTGAGTGCGGCGGGCAGTTCGTATACGAATGAGAGAGAATTCCAGCATAGGCCCCCAAGCGTGGAAATCATAAGTAGAGGCTGTTCACGATAAAGTGAGCACTTTAGAAACGAACTTTAGAGAAAAGTCACTGCCCCGACATTTCAAACATTTTAGTGAGCGCACTGAGTAGCATTCGCCCAGTCAAGTTGGTGGAAAGTAGTTTCATATCTTAACGTCCAATAAAAAGTGTTAGGTAACCATCTGGGAAAACAAAAAAATCTTCTTTCGCTTTCTGTTTTTTTTTTTTTTTTTTTTTAACGCATCGAAATGTAAAAATAAGCAGATTTATGGAGTATTTACAGTGTTAATAATTTCACAGTTTCATTTGACCGATGCATGGATAAAGTGATGAGGCCTATGGTGATGTTCATTTTACATAAGGCGGAGGAATACATAACGTGCATACAAGTAGATCTTAAGCAGGTCTTTCAAAAGTTATCATTTTACCGTGAACTGCCTATATCGCCTCATTTCAAGTGTTGGCACTGCAATATAAATAAATAAATAAATAAATAAATAATGTAGCGTTGTTACATTACGAAGGGAAGTGGGAGTGAAGTGCTCAGCCAAATAAAGACAGCTGAAACATTTGCAAAATTACTACGGCAGAAAAGGTAACACTACGTTTAGAAAGTAATGTATATATATATATATATATATATATATATATATATATATATATATAGTTTGGAGTCTCTTATGACTTTAAATACTCGCGTCAAAACTTAACACGATTAACCTGATTTTTCTTATCTTACAATAGTCGATTCCAATTTTCGATCCCCGGACGCGCGCGCTCTTTACGTGGGGGAAACTGATGTTAACGATTAATTTGTTTCATTAATAGAAAGAAAATACTTTTATTCTTATTTATAGTTTATAAAGAATATAAATTTTATTACTATGCAAGAACTGTGTTTCGGCGAGGTTCGCTCAGTTCGCGGTAACATCTTTTGAAGCTCTGGGAAAAGGTGTGTATATTTTCAACATAATATTAGCTGAATTATTGAAATTCAGTCTTTCACACTAAACTAAATTAACACCTGCGAACAAAACACACACACACATCAAGGCTTCTGGCATTTGCTAGTAATTTTTTAATAATTCTCTGTGGCATAATCTGAATAGACAAAATACTTATTTTATCTTCGATCAATTTATGAATCGTTGGAGAATGACTTACTGTTATTTTCTCTATAAATAATTCCCAATAAATTTTGCAATTATAGAGCACATCGTCGACCTCCCATGCCGCAGTTGGTTGGTGCACCGCTGGTCTGTGGTGCGGGAGGTTCTGGGTTCGAATCCCAGGTATGGCATGGGTGTTAGTCTACGTTTACGTCATCAGTTACTTTGTAAGCCGTCCCCTGACAGTCCTTTGGGCATAACACTGGGGGACGTTAATAAGCCCAATCCAATAGACCACATAGTCTTGTTTAATTCATCGATAATTTTAACGCATGTCTCAAAGTGTAGAATTCAAGTAGATACATCAATAAAATTTTACTGGTTACATTTTTGTTTGTTGCAAATATGTCTTGTTTGGTGTTGAAAAGGTGTACTTAAAAAGGAGATGTTATTAGGAAACTATAAGTCACGTAGTTGTGTGTAGAGTGATTATGGCTGGATGGGAGACTAGAAGAGACATTTTGCACTTTACATAACATACTTTCACCTCATGTAAAACTCTCGTGGAATCTGGAACTCTGAAATATTTGAAGAAACAAAACGCATGCACATGCCACTGAATAATTGCATGAAAAATGAAAACACACCATGGGATAAAATAGATTTAATTAGTTATTGTTATCAATGTTATCATTGTAATTGTTATCATTCTAAATTAAATTGTCTGAAAACAAACTTTAATAACAATACACATTGTGTGGAATTCAAGTTAAATTAAGTGTAATAAGAAAGTAAAATAAATTACTGTTGTTGCAAGTAGGATTACTGTCAATTGAAATTATAGTACCATCCTCACAAAATAAAATTCGATGAAGATAATGGAATTAATTTAAAAATACAATAATCAAACATGCTGTAGTAAATATAAACTTGAAAAATAAAATGAATTTAGGTTAATGTTTCCCAGAAGTAGTTCTTAATGTTATGCCTTTTTCCTCCTGACGCGAGTTTACTGAGCTCCATGTTACGGTAGTGCAAAATATCTGTCTCGAATCTCGTAATAAAAATTATCTCAAGCTTTCTTTTTAACAAAACACTGGAATTTCAAGTAAAGTTAATGTGATTTCAAAGTTCAAACTGATTAAAGTTAGGTCTTTGAACTAAAATTAGCTCCGTTGCTTAGCTAGTTGGTAGTGCTGAACTACTGGATACTACCGCCATTAAACATATTAATTACCACTGGAGAGTTCTGAGAATATGCCACCTTAGCCGTACAAAAGTTTAGGTTTCTGGAGATCACTTGAATTTATCAATAAATAATCAGATGGCTACAAAATGACTAAAGTGTCACCTGGATGCAGGCTGTACCAAAAGCCTGTGACATGGCGTCAGTGAAGTTGCTCGGCGCTTTCTTAGGCCGGTCACCACCCAGTAGGCTCTAAAACTAGATTATAACATCTGGAGATACAAACCTCAACTAAACTTATGTTGATGCTGGAGATTTTCATATCGAAAATCCCAGCGAATAATCTCGCCGCTGGACGAGTCACTTCCTGCAACTTCCTCAAAACCTGATCTATTTGGGGAGAAACTACTTCCGCTCAAACGAAACGTAAATAAAATTAAAACATTAACTCTCTTCCAAAATAACAAATAAAAGAAATAATTTTGTTTTAATACAAAATAAGGTAATTATACAATCCCGTAAATAAACAAACACGTTGAAATTACCATATTTAGTTGGTAAACAAATCTCAGAATTCATATCAGCATGTCATAGAATAACAAAAATAATAATAAAAATAAATATAAAATTAGGATTGGTGTTTTACAAATAAAATATTACGTGTTTTTAATCAAATAATTATGAACTTACGAGGGGTTTAAATAATTAACGTTATTCAACATAATATGTAAATAAGTGCGAGCTGGTGTCCAAAACTCATTATGTATATAATCGTGTGATGTTATGGCCAAACATACATGTACACAATTAACATAACTGTCTGTAGACATACATAAATACGTGTTCATCTTGAAACTGTTATAGTGTTTGTTGTTTCTGATTGTTTCCCATTGGATAAAATCAAGTTGGCTCGTAGCGAGCGAGATGTCCGTTTTTAAATAATGATATTCTGATAGTGTATGATACATTACAGATATGTGAGTAGAATGCCTAATACTTTGTCTCTTAGTATCAAATGTACTGTACACATATGCTTATATTCTAAATGTTACGCTGTGTGAATTTAAAAAAAAAAACAATAGCCAAAATTCGTTCGTTGTTTCAGTATTGTTAACATGATTTTTAAAAAATTTCAGGAGTGAACTGAATGAGAGATTTCGCTTGTGTATATAAACTAGAAACTCGCTATCGAAACTAAATATACAGTATAGTTGAATGATGAAAAAGGGTTTTTTTTTACCAAGAAAAAATGTCTTTGAGAAGACTACCATTTTTTCAGTCAATAATACCATTATTTGCATCACTGTTTTATATAGTGCAAAATATCGATAACGTGATATTTGCTTCTGTTCGAGAATATTTATAGGAAGATTATGAATAACTTTTGTGTTAAAAAAATAATAATATGTTCAATTACAAACGGCCAAAAAGCAAGTTTTTCATCACTGAGAAAGGAATTCCCGTAATTAATATGGCTATATTATCTTTATTTTCTCCAAGACCCTTCTGTCCCACTCTCGAATATCCCATCAATACGGAAAATTTATACACGCTATTCAAATACAAATAAGCCATTAAGATGTTTTTCGATTAAACTAAAAATGTTATATACTAAAGTGATATTATATTAAAAGTAATTATCTATACTAAAGTAATTGAAAAATAAAAGTTTTTCTTAAGTATACATTGCATAACATTTTTCATAGTACATTAGTACACGTTCTAATATATTTCATAACAGATATAAAAGAATTTAAAAACTGTTTAGATGGAACTGCTCCGTTTTACACTATTCCTTCCCTCTGAAGGTAGCTGTGCTCGAATGGACGTTTTATTGTGCCGTGATTATTATCGTTAGTCTTAAAAACGTTAGTAGGATACAATATACAATTAACAAACGTTTTACTAAATAAATTTCAATTTAAGTGTTGTGTTTCACACTGCAGTGGTAATTAAAATAACGGGTCAAAAGTACACGTGTGTAAATAGCGGATCGATGGAAAGCAGAAAAGAAAATGTGTTTCTGCTATATCACGGGAAAATGTCTAGCCCAGTCAGCAGTCATGAGTAAGTTTGATTTTACTTAGAAAATAAACAATGTAGCCTACTGAATTCAACTCGTGAAATGAAAGTTTTACAGGCGTATCTGTATTATAACTTTTACGTGACTATGAAAAGATTGTGGAAATTTTATGTTCACACTAATGGTCTTACTTTTGACGGATACTGTACATACTAAGTGTGCAATCACGATTTAAATGCATAAAAAGCCTTAGGAAAAATTAATTTGGCACAGTAGGCCCTGTTAAGTAAACTAAATTGTGCACTGCAAATGATGTAATATAGGCAAATATGCGGGTGTAGAAATGCAGCAAGTATATGTCGTTTATTAGTAAATAGCGCAGTATGGTACTAAAATACATATTTTAATACAGCAATACGTATTCTTACGCAATAAAAAGTTGAACAACGAAACTGCACAATAGTAAAGTTGTCTTGCATCTTATTCACTATCGCATTAATTCAGGGTTTAAGAGTGTGGTATTTTCTTTCAAATAAAAGTAAAACTAATTACGAATGTATATCGCACATTACTTAAGAAAATACAATCAAGGACTAATGAAAGGACTAAAAGTTAAACATAAGAAATACAATTTAAACGTGTTATAATAATTTAGCTGCACTTATATCTGCTATGATTTTAAGATTATTTATTGCATTTGTATATCAAGGCTCACTTGATGGATACGTAAAAAGGTTTCGTGTGCGCTTGGTGACATTCCCAGCCTTACTGAGTTAAAATTCCGCTACAGTAGTGTATGTACGTGAACTCTCTCGGCAACAGAAACTGTGCGGCCAAATTTGAAGCTTAATACATCACAGGACGCTGTTATAGCAAATAGATAATGATTAATTCACGTTGGCTCAATATATCATCGTGCGTCGTTGGGGAGTTAGTTCGTAATTAGCTATGCTGTTACTATGTCTGTTTTTTTTTTAATTATCTAAGTATTTAGAAAACGGCATCACCTCGGGCACATACTACACACTAGGGCTGTTCGATATATCGATATGAAAAATAACTTACCGAATAATATGTAACTTTGAAAAATATCGGTATATCGATGTTTCTATATTATCGAAGTTTTCAGTATTATCGAAATGTTCGGTATCGTCGAAATGTTCGGTATTATCGAAATGTTCGATATTATCGACGTTTCTTACATCGAAATTTACAATATGAACGATACTATCGGCTTGTATCATATTATTATTCTTGGTATATTATCTAGATGTAAAGTTAAAACATTTTCGTCACCTGCAATACAGCCTCTTTTTGTTGTATGCAAACAAGATTACAATATGGCATAATTGTAACACATTTATATGTTTGTAACTCTTTTACACCATCGCCTGGCTTACGCAACGTTCAAGTTAGCTGGTTCACTGTTTTGTTTTGTTTTTTTATCCGGTCCGCGCTCGTGTGTAAACAAATAGCGAGCGGTTGACGACCAACCAACGTGTCAGTTAGATGTTACTTCGGATTGTTTCGGTCCTCACACTAAGATATCAGGATAGTCGGTATCGGATATTTATTGACAAACAGTGGCTTCTATTGCTTTGAGGCTATCACTCGTGCGGCTGACTGTCGCTGTGCTGTATCACATGTGTTTCCGTCACATATCATAGTGGTAGTTTAAATTGTTGATAGTATTGATACAGAATCACGTAAGTTAAATGTTTTCAGTAATATATTAGAAGTCAAAAAATACCAATATTTTCAACACTACTGGAATTTAACGATAATATAAATGATTTCGATAATATAGACGATTTCGGTATTATCAATTATTTCGGTACTATCGATAATTTCGATATTATCGATATTATATCCTCATTGTCGAATATATCAGTATTATCGACAATTTCGGTATTATCGATAATTTCGGTATTATCGATGATTTCGGTGTACCGAAAATACCGAGTAACTGTTTGGAAAAATACTGATATTAAATTTTTGTGATATCGAACAGCCCTGGTTAAGACACGCCTCATTTTGCTAACGTCTGGTGTGACATGCATATAACACGTATAAAACAACTGCACACAATCAACATGAATACGTATGCCTGTCGTCAACTTATTAACGGCGGTCTGGTAGCGTCACGTGATCACGTCACAGCAGTCGGTGTTGTCGAGGCAATGTCTCTTTAGCATTCTCAGGTATAAGGGAACATACAAGCTGATGTATACAGAGATAAGATGAAGACTTCACTTCCATATCACTCGATACTACACTAATCCTCGCCAGTCTGGCGTGCAAAATGGGCATAACAACCACGATGTACCGCGCATCTTTCCGGTATTTCAGGTCAAGTCCCTCCGACTCTTAAGAGCAGACCAAATATCTGAACTCAATCACATATACAACTCAAATTAATATTTTAATACACAACTAAACATGGGTACCTCCACAGTTATATTTATCACTCAATGCAAGTTTCATGAAAATCCGTCCAGCTACACAGTTTTAACACGATAACTTTTGCTTAGACTTACCGGGTTTCTTACAATATATTTTCTTTTAAAATGTAAATGTTTACAGTGATATGGGTGTAGCTAATTCCACTAGATTACTAACACCACAAAACCTAGCTCGTAGCAACATATTTCATGAAATTTCATCCACCCATATAATGCAGAGTTTGATTTATCCTCCCAAATGACCTATCTTGAATGTTAGTTAGTCAGTACTTACTGTATAATATATCAGCTCCTACACAACTAAACTGTTCGGATTCCTACCGCTTAAGAAATTGTACACGTGCAGTACAAAACATTTTCATGATGCTATTGTTTCGAAACATAGTGGCACGGGTGTCATTTTGTTAACTGGCTTCTGGGGATCGCTTCAATTCTATACAACACATGCACATTTAATCAAATATCTGAGTTGAAATGCGTATATATCGCAAATATAACAAAACACACTCACGAATAGTTTGTTCGAGTTATTTCCAGGTTTAAAATTTACACCGATTTCAATTGCATGAGGCATATTTTCCAGGTCAGCACGTGACATTTCGATGAGTTATGGAACAAGAAACTATGTTCAAAGACAACAGGAAGCAATAACAAACTTTGCCGCCTCACTCAGAACAGATAAAAAAATATTTTTATTGCTATAATAAATATGAAATTTTAGGAGTTACGAAATGCCACTTATATTCAAATTGGTCCTACAACGCTTTTTTTTTTTTTTTTTTTTACAACTTTACACACATTTTACAAAAAAAAATCTTATAGAAGTAAAGAAATGGCATATAACGTTACTTAGTGACCTCCGACTTTATTATACTTCACTAACAGTTACTTCAAACATTTCAGAAACACTGATCAAGTTATAGTTCCATGATATTCCTCCGCCTGGTGCAAACAAAGCTTAACCAGGTCTAGAAAATCACACAAATGGGAGAACGCGCCACTTTCGTGCCCACTCTCTATAATAATATCTTGGATGATAACTCTTTATTACTAGCCATTACCAAGACACGCATTATCTCGCTGTTTTATTCGTATTAATTACAAATGAAATATTATATATATATATATATATATATATATATATATATATATATATAGTGTGTGTGTAAAAGTATAATTCAACAAAAATGACGTTTTATAATGTTAATAAACGTACAGTACGCTTAATATACACACGGCAAGCATGTCATACATAGAGTGTTTTTGACGTGAATACGTCTTTAAATTTGCAACCATAGAGGGAGGCAATCCAGAAAATCCGATGATAAAATCGTGGGATACAGTTTGAAATTGCAGCTCCGAATTTATCGCCTACATTCCAAATTCAATTATACCACTCTGTTGCCAAAGGATCAAAGAATATGTTACGTTGAGTGAGGACTGCGAAGCATAACGCTGAGTGGAGAAAAAAAATGGGGGGGGGGGGGGGCACAATTTTCAGTTCGTTTCGCCGCGTCTCATTACTTCCACGTAGTATAACTTTTGACTAGGAGAAGCTACGACGTTCTTTTAAGTTTCAATAGATAGCTCTCGCCAAGAACAATCGATCGCGTGTATAAAAACATCCATGTGGCGTGGTTATGGTGAAATTGTATGAGTTTAATCTAAAGAATTAAGAAAACGTAACACAATGTCGGCCTATACTCGTCAAAAAGCCAAGTCGAAACACAGAAATCGTATACGGTTGGAAAGAGTATCTCAAAAGCAATCCAGTGATATCCATAAAACCCCATATGATCGAATGAAGTGGTAATGGGGACTTAAAAAATACATCCAGGCGTCCGAGCGCGTCAACGTAGATGTATTCACGCAAAACAAACGGCTGTGTCCCCAACACAGCCACACGCCATTTTATTACGGGTGTAATATCTCGGTGTGTGATGTATGTATTCCGCGCGGGGCACCAGGCCTCTTCCTGTGACGGCATTGGCGCTGACAGCCAAGCAAGGCCACGACGTGACTGCGCATGCGTGAGGGAGTGACTCATGCGCACAGCTACTGACGTCACACAGACAGCGCGAGGTCGCCCCACACCCAGTCTTGCCAATCTGCGTGCAAAATATGTGGCATTTCTGTTCGCGTGTGGAGTTTTCTGTGCAATGAACGACTGTGTGGATTTTATTTGGGATTGTCATCTGCGATTGAAATCTTTCAAAAAAACTAACTTTCTAAAGGCTATTCACGATAAATTGAGCACTCTTGAAATCAACCTTAGAAAAAAGTCATTGCCCCTCCCTTCACATACTTTACCGACGTACTGAGTGGCATGCGCCCAGTAACGTTGGTAGCGATGGAGGATAGTAGTTCCATATCTTAACGTCAAATAAAAAGTGTTAGGTAACCCTATGCGATAACTTAAATGATTTATTTCGCTTTCCGTTTTTTTATGCATCGAAATGTAAAAATTGGCAAATTTGTAAAAGACCTACTTTTCTAAAATGTTCACAATTTCACTTGACCAACACATGTGTGATGACCTTGTCGTCACAGGGTCTTTTACATTTGGTGAAATTTCTCGAGGCTGGCAGTAACTTGATCCACTAGTGCTGGGTGACGATCTTTTATTATATTTCTGGCAGGCCTATAATTTGTTATTGCATTATATGGTATTATTTAATATTTACTTATTACACTTTCATGAATATTTCATTGTATTAATTCGTTTAGCTTTGCTTATTATAAATACTTTATGCCATGTAACGGGCATATTTGAAATATTGTTTTGAGGAATTGCCGCTAGGTGCGCGGCGGGCCATGTGTGACGCACGGTGCCCGTGTAGAGGCGGAGAGTCATGTACTCAGTTCTGTACCATATCTGCTATTATGTGTAACAAGTTAATTGATTTTCGAATTGGGTTGTGAGAAGGACGTGGAAAACCGAAAAGAGTTCAAGAAGTTGAGGTGTCGCCAGTCTTTAACGCATAATTTTAATAGGTAATTGGAAGTCAACCTCTAAAATAACGAATACCAGTTTTACATTGGTTGAACAGTAAGAAGAAAGCTTAATGGAAATAAATAACTCACCTATAGAGCATTAAACTTGGCGATGATAGGTTCTCAAGATTCATTGATGCTCGTGTTCTTTCGTATATATTCGGTTTAGAGGATTATCAAAACCTATATTCTTAGCTTTTCACCGTACTGATGTATTTACATGCGATACATGGCACAGCAGTCTCTCCACTTAGCAACTCTGTGCCCCCAGCTGGAATTTGTCTTTTTGACTCAATTTCTAGCGCTCGGACAAAACTTATCTTACATTGAGCATTGCAAAGCTGAAGTGGGTATTCTCTGGTCGTGCGTGTTGGTTTATCTGGATGGGATAGTACAGGTTCAAATTTGGCAACTTAACGGCAGTGAAACAAGTTGTTAGAAGTGTTATGGGCGGTAGTAGCCAGTGAGGGTTCATGATTTCATGAGCAACTTGGAGACAGCAGCATGTGTATCACGAAGCATCTGCAGTGAGTGCTCTGCATACAACAGGCGAGTGCTGCTAAGTCTGTGATCTACCCCAGTGATAGATACGTAATAGTAGTTATAAGAAACAGAGATACAGCTGGTATCTACACTCTGGCTGATGTATATTGTGGTCATGGGTAGAGACATGCAAAATTCGCGTTATTTTCTGGCAGAACGCTAAAATTCACCGTCCTATACATGTTCGAGCCGGTGCCACTTCTTTATTGGCTTTTGCATCAGTGAGGAAACATTTTCCACCTCGACTTGACTGGATGTGTCTCTCGTTAGTGTTGTCCTATTGGTCCAAAGCCGTCCTGGACTTGTCCTAAAAAAACTATAGTCCAATGACAAAGGCTATAAAAACACAAATGTTTGAAGTCTCGTATGTCTTCAAATAATAACGCGAATGTTGCATATGTCTAGTTATGGGTCACGGACTCCTCAGGTGGGGGTTTCATGAGAAGGAAGACATCTCAGCACTTGAGGTGCCGGGGCAGTACAGTATCTACCCTAGAAATGGTGGATGAAGCTACGAACCTCTGAGTACTACACAGTGTCTCTCCAACTTGGCGACCCAAGGCTTCTCGAATGGTATTTCGACACCTGCCACCCTGGGTTACAGCAACTTGTGATACGCCGAGTGGTCCCAATGCTACCCAACTCGCTCGCGGATGGGAAAGTGGTATCTACCCTGATGGTTGGAGCCATAGTGGGTACCAAGTTCCGTCCACTAGGCAGGGTGTTAGACTACTGAGCAATGAGGCCGTTTGGGGCTCCGAACCAGAATTTCAGTGTGAAGAAATTCATGGAATGGTAAAAGATGTGACAAGATGTCAGAATGATCATTTCTCCCAGGCGGCAGAGGGCGGCTTGCGCTCCCTTGGTCTGTACGCAAGGCAGCAGTCCACCTGCAATGGTTATTGGTGTGTTTTACAGTAACACCACGGGCGATTGGTTGGACCCACAGTAGTTTCTCGCCTGAGACAAATCATAAGACCGGAATCGTGACTGCAGTTGTTGGCTTCAAGGCGGAGCAGATCCGGAGGGTGACCATCCTTTGAGAAAAGTCGATGCAGTGAGCATCACACCGCCCCGGTGTAGACCTGGAGAGCCAGTAAGAGGTGGGTCAAAGCCCAAATGATGACGCACCTCCGCTGCTATGTCTGCGATAAACCTGGGTGCCAGAGCAGATTGTTGTAGAGTTTTGTACTGCATAACGTTTGCTTGTAAAATCAACTCTTTATATAATCATTGTAAGGCATAACTTGTTCTACTATGGGCATTATTCGCTGTCTTTGCACTTGTGACTGTAATATAGACGGCTGTAGTGTATTTAGAAATACATCTGAATTTTCTGGCGTCCTGGCCGCCACCTCTATTCTTCGTCTGCAAACAGTCGCGGGTCGAGTTTGGCAAGTCTTTATTCCTCACTATCCTTCCGGGCTACGCCCCTCGAGGATTTTCTTCTCTTAAACACATTAATTAAACAGATGCCCTCTCAGTGGGTAGGACCTTGAAAGTGTAATAATCATCTTGTTATTTCAAAAGTTTATAATCTTTCAATCAACATAATGAACTTACGTTACACATTTCCTTACCCTTAATGCTACTGCCAGCTACGATCTGTGTGTTATTTATAAAAGAGCACCGGAAGTTAAGTAACAATAGCTGTAATGTGACTTTTGCATCAGCAGGAGGCGATTGAGTAAGCACTTGTGTTACTTGATTACAAGCAACTACTTCAGCTGGACTCATAAACCATCCGTCGCCCGTCCGTCAGTCAGTCCTCCACCAGTTTTTTTTTTCATCCGTAAGTTGAAAGCGAGTTTCAACAATCCGTCGTTCGTCAAGCCTTATGTACGGTAGAATTTCAATTTGACAACTTAACATCGTGATATTTCTTTAGTTGGAGGAATATTTTGGTTGTAAATACAATTTCAAGAGTAAAAAATTTACCAGATAAGAATTTATACTGAATTATTGTTTACATTTTAAATTCCTGAATTTATGACCAAATATAATATACTCAAATCCACCGCCTTGCATTTTATTTCAAAGTGCGTATTCACTTCTACGAAATGTCGCCAAAAGGCGGTGGCCCATCCGTCGGTCCGTCAAAAATTAAAGTTTGAGAAATATTTGACGGATTGACGAATGGTAAAACAAAGTTGCCCTGCGATTGATAGAAGATCACGTGACCGCCTGACGTACGGGTGGCTAACGGATGGTTGTGAGTCCACCATTACTACTACTGTAATAATTCTGTCCACTAATTTGCTGAAAATGGTTATGTTTAAGGATATGACACAAGGCCACATATTCGTTAATGTTTACGTGATGATTGAAAACACTTCGTTAAAAACTAATCCTGCCTTAGCATTAATACACTCATGCAGGACAGCAGAAATAAATAACTTATAAAAAAATGTTTGATAACAGTGATTAATTTCGTAGTCGTTTTGGTGTTGTTTTTCACAGCATGTGCAGCAAATCAGTGGTCCAGAACCAAATTGTCGTAAGACCATTTCGCAAATTAAATTTCGCTTTAACAGATTTTATATTTTTATTGACTTTAATTCAGTTTATTAAATCTGATGTCATGACCCTTTCACGCTTTGTGGATTCATGATCGAGGATATGCTGCGCCTGAAGGATATTTATGGTCGGCACTGTACACAATAATGAGTTATTGGCCTGTTTTTCGAGCGTCTCCAATGTGAGACATCTTCTTTGTTGACGTTTCCTCACCTCGAATTTATAAATGGTCGATACTGACAGCAACGAACTCTCAGTAGCTACGTTTTGCATTGGTTACGAGAATCTCGTTCAACACAACTACAGCTACAATAAAATATTACACGAGTGCAATACTTGGTCTTGCAAAATATTACGCAAGTGCAATACTTGGTCTTGCAAAATATTTCGGGACCGAACGAGTTAATTGCGGCAACTTTTCCTTTCAAGTTGTGACGCAATTTATTCAGAAATATTAGTTTCGGACATGTTCTCAATTTTCTCGTTTTAATTTTTTTATACCAGAATACTGAATATAAATTATATTTCTTTCTGTGAAATGACTTCTATCAATGTCCCCCCCCCCCTTGCCTATTCTTCAACCGCACTTTTTCGGTGTTCATGAGGTCGGGGGAAGAATAATAGAATAACGTACAACTACCTTAGTGAAATACTGCCATATTTCGTCCAACGTATTGGGTAATAACCAGGTGTTGTGAAATCCAGCGAAAATATTTCAAGACAGGTTATATTTCAAAACAATGTAGGGTCGTTTACCTATCTTGATTGGCTGAATTACTTTTATGACAAGTTTTAATTGTCTGCACACGAATCACATAGGCAGAGTACCTATGTTTGCGAATTATGAGCGTATCCGGTCAAATATGAACACGCCTTCTCAGGCAGACAGCAGCCAATGACAATAGACAAACTGCTATTGGATGCATATAGTGTTGAAGTGTACCGTGTACTTATTATATTTTTTTTCGCAAAATATCACTAGCTCTAGCAATAACAGTCGCATTGAGATAGAAATAAAGTGACGTTCAGTGTATCACTGCGCACGAATACACAACATGCCGAACTCATTACAAAGTAATACGTACACTATCGAGATTGTTAGACAAGTACGATTTATGTTGTCAATGAAAGACTAATGCATTTATTTTCAAAAAGCGTAAAATATTTAGGTACCTAGAGTTTAGCTATTTAAATGTTTTGAAAAGTCAATAATAAGTAAGGAACCCCGATTTTCGCGAAAATAATTTCACACGTGTTATATCTGAACACCTGACAGGCACATCAGCAGGTTTCTTCTACTTATAGGCCGCGTGTGTTTGTCAGAAGACAATGTATTACTTGACTGGTCAATCAGAACTTGGTTACACCGGAACGGAATATCTGTGATTCATGGCAAACACCCAAGACGGGTAAATCACGAAAGAGAATCTGAGCTAAAGTGTTTTGAAATACAACTTGTCATGAATACTTTACGCGAAAATCGGGTGTCACTAATAATAAGAGTTTTTTAAATCAAAATTTTAGCGTTTTTACGTCCAGGGTGCCTCAGAAAACACGTTTTTCAATAAACCCTTAATCAAGAAGAATAATCTGCTAATTACTGGGGTTAGGCCTATGTGGAAAAAATATTAGTACCAAAACTAAAAAAAATACGTTTAACAATTGCTTTTATGTACATTATTTTCGATTACAAACCTGTTAAGTTATGTGGCTAAAATGGATCTTCACAAAATCAATTAATAAAAATATTTGTAAACAATATTACTAAATTTTACTACACATAAGCAAAGTAATAATTGTGATGGTATTGCATCATGACGGGGATTATTCCTTACAAAATCGGTTTTTCTGCATCATACTGAATAAAAATACGCTTACATTTCAATTTAAAAATACGCTCTTATTAATATTTTTTTTCGAACATTTGACTAAGTCAATTCTCCACATATTTACAGTGTTACACACAAAATGCACGCAGTCTTCTATCACATGTAAGAGAACTCATACTATTCTGACAATGTTATCAATGTGTTCACGACTTTGTATAGTCTATTCGCTGTTTGTTCACACTTATTGAATCAAACCTTTCAAACTAACCCCATGCATGATTTGTTTCGTTGTTTCCTATTTATGTGACGTCTTACAAGCCATTTCTACTTGTATTAACATAAAAGTGCCTTGTTTTTAGTTAAAATTAATTTTTATTTATATCCTATACAAATTATAGTATTCAATTTTTGATTGATATAAATTAAAAACAGGGAGAAAATTTATGTGTTGGCATGCATAGTGAGAAATAGTTCTTATGTAAAATTACATTACAATGAGAGAACATGAATAAAAATAATAATAATAAATCGTCTTTATTTGGTGCAGTTAAGGCATGTCTGCCTTCTCTTACACTGAATAATTTTTATAATTTATACTTGCTTATTACGATTTAGAATAAAAATAACAGTGCTTACAAATTAACAAACACTGCAGAAAATCAATAGTCGTTACTAGACATGATGGAACAGGTAATTGATATTTAATAGTGACATTCATGTTAAAGTACTGAAAAATGTTTTAATTTAAGTGGTGATTAAAGTTTAAACGAGTCCTGATGAACTGACAGGTATTAGGCCAAAGTATTCACTAAATACTCACAAGAATAGTACATTTGCATAAATACACAACAGGTACACATACATACTCAAATGAAAAAGGGGAACATTAGTTAGTTACAAAACAAAATTGCAAGTACTGAGGCCCTTATCATTCGAATGCCTATTACAAACTCTGACAACTGTTCCTTTGGTGTAATTTCGATACTCGGTTAAGCTTTGTTTGCACAAGGCGGAGGAATAACCCAGAAGTAGAAGTTTAGCAGGACTTCATAGTAACTGTGGACAGCCTATAGTTTTTTTCTGCATGTTGTAGATGTGGCCCGACTGCTCCACGAGGCCACTCTCAATATACCTGAAGATATTTGTGAGCGACATCTTAGCGATAATAAAAGGACTTAGAACGCGGGACGTGAAGTAAGGTTGGATGTTCTTGTTCTGAGGACGGTTTTCGAAGAAAGATGCGAGGAGGCAGTGACGTTGGTGCTACAGTCTGTTGTTTTCCAGGAAGCAGATCGACAAACAAGGTCGGCGCAGAGTTGGCGCCGCCTCGCGTCCTTCTGCGAAACACACGTACAAGGAGCACTCAGTGAGAAAGGCAGCCAGGTAAGCTGAATTCCTATCCAGATGACGTGAGGTTGAATTCCGAACATGGTGGTACGTATTTTTAACATCCTTGGAAAACATTGGGAGTTTTAATAGTTTTTAAAATTTAATGCACGTTTTAACAGGGATCGAAATGCTATATATGGCATAAATGCACAAGCATTCAAGATTTTTTTCATGTTTGGTTCTTTTATGAGAATACAGAGTCGTTGATATTTAAATTCAACATAAATTCATACCAGGAAATAAAAAAGTAAAATATATAATAAATATCCGGAGAAGACTTCACTTTGAGGTAACACGTCAATCCGATCTCCAGGTCAACAGTGAAGTTTTTATATATTTCCTTCTGTGATTGCAGGAAAGGTATGAGGTCTAGAGCTGATACGAAAATGATGTTACTTTATAACATTAAAAACTTTGTAGATTAATTAACATGTAAATATTTGTTCACGATAAAGGTTTAACGTATTATTTACACATGAAATGTAGGAAGAGGTTGAAATGTTTCGTCATAATAGTCTTGCATGGTTTGTTTGTATTGTCTTGGTTGTCCTATCCCGTTTTTTATGCGCAAAGAGGCTAGTACAGTCTATTCGCGGTTTATTCACACCTTGTGAATCAAACCCCCGTGTGTGACTTGTCTGGTTACCTCCTTTAAATGTCAAGTATGACAAGTGTTACATGTGTGTGTTAAAATGTCGAGTATGACTATTGTTTTATATGTATGTGTTAAAAAGTCAAGTATCACAAGTGTTTTATTATATGTGTTAAAATGTCGAGTATCACAAGTGTTACATATGTGTGTTAAAATGTCGAGTATGACTATTGTTTTATATGTATGTGTTAAAAAGTCAAGTATCACAAGTGTTTTATATATGTGTTAAAATGTCGAGTATCACAAGTGTTTTATATGTGTGTTAAAAAGTCAAGTATCACAAGTGTTTTATATATGTGTTAAAATATCGAGTATCACAAGTGTTTAATATATGTGTGTTAAAATGTCGAGTATCACAAGTGTTTAATATATGTGTGTTAAATTGTCGAGTATCACAAGTGTTTAATATATGTGTGTTAAAAAGTCAAGTATCACAAGTGTTTTATATATGTGTTAAAATATCGAGTATCACAAGTGTTTAATATATGTGTGTTAAAAAGTCAAGTATCAAAAGTGTTTTATATATGTGTTAAAATATCGAGTATCACAAGTGTTTAATATATGTGTGTTAAAATGTCGAGTATCACAAGTGTTTTATATATATGCTAAAATGTCGAGTATCACAAGTGTTTAATATATGTGTGTTAAAATGTCGAGTATCACAAGTGTTTAATATATGTGTGTTAAAAAGTCAAGTATCACAAGTGTTTTATATATGTGTTAAAATATCGAGTATCACAAGTGTTTAATATATGTGTGTTAAAATGTCGAGTATCACAAGTGTTTAATATATGTGTGTTAAAAAGTCAAGTATCACAAGTGTTTTATATATGTGTTAAAATATCGAGTATCACAAGTGTTTAATATATGTGTGTTAAAATGTCGAGTATCACAAGTGTTTAATATATGTGTGTTAAAAAGTCAAGTATCACAAGTGTTTTATATATGTGTTAAAATATCGAGTATCACAAGTGTTTAATATATGTGTGTTAAAATGTCGAGTATCACAAGTGTTTTATATATATGCTAAAATGTCGAGTATCACAAGTGTTTAATATATGTGTGTTAAAATGTCGAGTATCACAAGTGTTTAATATATGTGTGTTAAAAAGTCAAGTATCACAAGTGTTTTATATATGTGTTAAAATATCGAGTATCACAAGTGTTTAATATATGTGTGTTAAAATGTCGAGTATCACAAGTGTTTAATATATGTGTGTTAAATTGTCGAGTATCACAAGTGTTTAATATATGTGTGTTAAAATGTCGAGTATCACAAGTGTTTTATATATGTGTTAAAATATCGAGTATCACAAGTGTTTAATATATGTGTGTTAAAATGTCGAGTATCACAAGTGTTTAATATATGTGTGTTAAAAAGTCAAGTATCACAAGTGTTTTATATATGTGTTAAAATATCGAGTATCACAAGTGTTTAATATATGTGTGTTAAAATGTCGAGTATCACAAGTGTTTTATATATATGCTAAAATGTGGAGTATCACAAGTGTTTAATATATGTGTGTTAAAATGTCGAGTATCACAAGTGTTTAATATATGTGTGTTAAAAAGTCAAGTATCACAAGTGTTTTATATATGTGTTAAAATATCGAGTATCACAAGTGTTTAATATATGTGTGTTAAAATGTCGAGTATCACAAGTGTTTTATATATATGCTAAAATGTTGAGTATCACAAGTGTTTAATATATGTGTGTTAAAATGTCGAGTATCACAAGTGTTTATATATGTGTTAAAATATCGAGTATCACAAGTGTTTAATATATGTGTGTTAAAATGTCGAGTATCACAAGTGTTTTATATATATGCTAAAATGTCGAGTATCACAAGTATATTATATGTGTGTTAAAATGTCGAGTATCACAAGTGTTTTATATATATGCTAAAATGTCGAGTATCACAAGTATATTATATGTGTGTTAAAATGTCGAGTATCACAATTGTTTTATATGTGTTAAAATAAAAATACTTTATTTTTGGTTTAATTCAACTCTTATTTTTAATTTTGCAATAAAGTATAACGCTTCATACATAATTATAATTAATATGAATAAAAACAGAGTTAAAGTAGATGTTATGTAATGCCTGGTAATAAATAGTTACTATGAAACATTTCATTACACTTGAATGTTGTACTCTGTCCCTTTGGTGTAATTGTCTAGACTTGATTAAGCTTAGCTTGCATGAGGCGGAGGAATATCCTGGAAGTAGAACTTTAGCAGGGCTTCAGACAGCAAAGTGTGAAATAACCGTGAATGGCCTATAGGCCTACTTGTTTTTATACACATTGAAGTATCGATTTTCACATCAAATGCACGTTTACATTGCCCACGATTCCACGGTTCTCCTGGCTGGCACATGAATAAAGTGGTTGGGTGCACGGCAATGTACATTTGACACACGGCGGAAGGATACAAAACGAGAAGCGAACATAGATGCTAAGCAGGGTTTTGAAGAGAGCTCACTGGACGGTGATCAGACTGTAGTAGCACAGCGAGCTGCGGAACCAGGAAATGTAAGAACTGTGCGCGGCAAAAAACCGGAAACCGGCCGGCAATACTGCTCGCCTCAGCCGGAAGTCACAACATGTTGTTCATACGGCGAGCGAGCTAAACGAGAAGCGAACATAGATGCTAAGCAGGGTTTTGAAGAGAGCTCACTGGACGGTGAACAGACTGTAGTAGCACAGCGAGCTGCGGAACCAGGATGTGTAAGAACTGTGCGCAGCAACAAACCGGAAACCGGACGGCAATACTGCTCGTCGCAGCCGGAAGTCACATGTTGCTCATACGGCGGGCGAGCTAAACGAGAAGCGAACATAGATGCTAAGCAGGGTTTTGAAGAGAGCTCACTGGACGGTGAACAGACTGTAGTAGCACAGCGAGCTGCGGAACCAGGGAGTGTAAGTACTGTGCGCGGCAACAAACCGGAAACCGACCGGCAATACTGCTCGCCTCAGCCGGAAGTCACATGTTGCTCATACGGCGGGCGAGCTAAACGAGAAGCGAACATAGATGCTAAGCAGGGTTTTGAAGAGAGCTCACTGGACGGTGAACAGACTGTAGTAGCACAGCGAGCTGCGGAACCAGGATGTGTAAGAACTGTGCGCAGCAACAAACCGGAAACCGGACGGCAATACTGCTCGTCGCAGCCGGAAGTCACATGTTGCTCATACGGCGGGCGAGCTAAACGAGAAGCGAACATAGATGCTAAGCAGGGTTTTGAAGAGAGCTCACTGGACGGTGAACAGACTGTAGTAGCACAGCGAGCTGCGGAACCAGGGAGTGTAAGTACTGTGCGCGGCAACAAACCGGAAACCGACCGGCAATACTGCTCGCCTCAGCCGGAAGTCACATGTTGCTCATACGGCGGGCGAGCTAAACGAGAAGCGAACATAGATGCTAAGCAGGGTTTTGAAGAGAGCTCACTGGACGGTGAACAGACTGTAGTAGCACAGCGAGCTGCGGAACCAGGATGTGTAAGAACTGTGCGCAGCAACAAACCGGAAACCGGACGGCAATACTGCTCGTCGCAGCCGGAAGTCACATGTTGCTCATACGGCGGGCGAGCTAAACGAGAAGCGAACATAGATGCTAAGCAGGGTTTTGAAGAGAGCTCACTGGACGGTGATCAGACTGTAGTAGCACAGCGAGCTGCGGAACCAGGGAGTGTAAGAACTGTGCGCAGCAACAAACCGGAAACCGGACGGCAATACTGCTCGTCGCAGCCGGAAGTCACATGTTGCTCATACGGCGGGCGAGCTAAACGAGAAGCGAACATAGATGCTAAGCAGGGTTTTGAAGAGAGCTCACTGGACGGTGAACAGACTGTAGTAGCACAGCGAGCTGCGGAACCAGGATGTGTAAGAACTGTGCGCAGCAACAAACCGGAAACCGGACGGCAATACTGCTCGTCGCAGCCGGAAGTCACATGTTGCTCATACGGCGGGCGAGCTAAACGAGAAGCGAACATAGATGCTAAGCAGGGTTTTGAAGAGAGCTCACTGGACGGTGAACAGACTGTAGTAGCACAGCGAGCTGCGGAACCAGGGAGTGTAAGTACTGTGCGCGGCAACAAACCGGAAACCGACCGGCAATACTGCTCGCCTCAGCCGGAAGTCACATGTTGCTCATACGGCGGGCGAGCTAAACGAGAAGCGAACATAGATGCTAAGCAGGGTTTTGAAGAGAGCTCACTGGACGGTGAGCAGACTGTAGTAGCACAGCGAGCTGCGGAACCAGGAAATGTAAAAACTGTGCGCGGCAACAAACCGGAAACCGACCGGCAATACTGCTCGCCGCAGCCGGAAGTCACATGTTGCTCATACGGCGGGCGAGCTAAACGAGAAGCGAACATAGATGCTAAGCAGGGTTTTGAAGAGAGCTCACTGGACGGTGAACAGACTGTAGTAGCACAGCGAGCTGCGGAACCAGGGAGTGTAAGTACTGTGCGCGGCAACAAACCGGAAACCGACCGGCAATACTGCTCGCCGCAGCCGGAAGTCACATGTTGCTCATACGGCGGGCGAGCTAAACGAAGGAACTATTCTCATTTGCCAAGTGCGCTAGCATAGAGTATTTTAAACCACTTTTTGTAATGATTACGTTATTTTCTTCCAGTAATAATAAATCCTGTAGCTCTGTAGTGAAGCTTCACCAGCTTCTGCTATTGACACAAGTGCGCCGGCCGAGTTTAAATAACCAATTTTGTGCAGCTTTCGACCCAATTTTGCTGCATGTTCGACAATACTTTTTTCTTCTTCTTTTTGTCATGGACCTGCCAGCAAATATTCGGAGAGGCTCAATGAATTCGCATAAAGTTCTGCAGAATAAAACAACTTGTTCGTAATTCACATATTACAAAACCACAACATTTTGAATACCGACGTGGCGCCAGAGATTGCTGCTATCAGTTATTAGAGACGAAACAATGTTCGCTATATGCCGGAGCACCATGCTACACTTTGTAGTGTCGTAGTGAGATGGGCGGGGCGGAGTGGGACATCCTGGAACTTGTGTTCGGGAAGTCCTGGGTTCGAGTCCCTGCGCGACTTCCCGACGTCACTCCATGCATGCTGGGCTGTTTCTTCGCCTCAGGCCGGTTCCTTACTCCCCCCCCCCCCCAGGGATTGGAACTGTACTACAATTATAGTATTTGTACTATAATTTTGAGCTTCATACGATGTACTATAACAAATTCATTATAGTACGCAAAATACTACAATTTTAAAGGAACCATTCTATAATTTAACTATTTATACAATACTTTTTTTAAAATCTGGTTTGTGCGACAATTATCGTGCACAATGATAAAAACACACTAGAATGTAGTGAGTTTTGTTGTAAGCAAATGGCGGTAGTTGTGTTAGTTTGAAACCAACGAAGGAAATGTTGTCACGCAGGACGACAAAAAACATTTATCGGTCAGCGATCAGCAAGGTACAAAACGATACGCAAGAAATTTAAGAAAATGTTGGGAATTGTTGTGTAATCTTCTGTAAGTGATTTTTTTATGGTGTTCAAAATTTCTCAAAACAAGCAAACTTTATTTTGGCAGCATGTAACCCGAATACAACCATATGTGGGATGTATTTTATGATTTAAAAAATCTATTTTTTTTAAATTTTGAGTAATGGTTTTTATGTATTCTTGTAAACAATGTTTCATATTAATTGCATAAATTTATTTTAACTGTCACATAATATGCTGATAGTTGACTTGTGGATATTCTACTGCCGTTGTTTCTAAATTTTCTTTGTAAATACAGTAATTACTTACAATACTCGTGAGTGTACTATTATTTTGTACAAAATACTATAATATTCACGTTCAGGTACTATATTTTTAACTTGCACAGTTTCCAACCCTGCCGCTCCCTCTCATGGCCTCGCTGTACATGATAGTCCCGCGCATGCGCGAGCAGATGTCACTTGTTCATTGGCTGATGCCGCAGCCCGCGCGTCTTCCAAATGTGCAAGCTCATGTACTCGCACTCGGCAGTTTGAAATGTTCAGTGAGAGCGAACGTTTGTCTGTGAGCGTTCGAAGATGCATGCTCTATTCGTACTTTCACCTCAAAACAAATACAAATCACGACTGTTTTTTTTTCATTCATCGTCATCAAAACCGTTAACTCTGGATGGATATATTTAGACTAAGTAAAACAAATAGATTATAATGGCAAGAACAGACGTCCTTGAACATAAATGCCTTTAAAAATATTCTTGTTTACGTAATGACTTCCATTATTGTAGTGTAGTGCGAATGTAACTGTTAGATATGACATCCATTTTTAGAGTCTTGTAAAATGTCTTCAGGCTGACTGAGCTGCGAAAAGAATAACACACGAAGTTTACTGGAGAAGGGAGAGACGACCGCCAAATAGCCAGACACATACGTGATAGTGTGCTGCTAAATATAGCAAGAGACAGTTAATCTCAAGCACTGCCAGTTGTCAAGATTGCAGTGTAGCTGCAAATATGTTTAATCATGCTAAATGTTCTCATTGGACGCACATAAGATTATGGCAGTCATTTCAGGTATTATATTTTTATAACTTTAAATAGTTTTGCTTTTCAGGTGGGAAAACCCAAATGGATAAAATAACTCCTCTAACATGCACACTGAAACAAAATCGAACAAAATAGTTGTTTGTATAGGGCAAAATATTTATTTAGTTGCCCTAATAAATTATATTGTTGAGCAAACAAAATTTGAAAAGAAACAAAATTACTTTTGTTCATCTACCAAATATATGTTTAAATAAACAAAATCTATGTGTTGGGCCAAAAAAAATTAGACTGCCAGCTAAATATTTTGTTGAATCAACTGTATATACTTGTTTGGCCACTCATTTGACTGCCTTCGTTCGGGAATATAACTCGAGAGTTTGTTTGTATTTTTGTGACAATTAAGACAGTAACCATGTTTGTTAGTGAATCTATTGATGCTTAACAATCGTATAAACACATTAATAAAATAGTGCAACACGAAACTGACAATTAAAGTTGTAAAATTGAAATATTTGTTTGCACACGTTACCCAATATTTGCAGTATATATATTTGAAAGCTTTTCGGTGTTAACAGTTCTCACGTTAGCTGAGATTACTAATGTGTAGCGCTCGGACGCAGGTGATCTAGGTTCGAGATTCGGTCGAACTTGTCATTTGTTTTTATATCGGCCTAAACAGTTTAATGTACGTGTAACCAAATGAGATCAACAAAATAATTTGGTTTCAGCAACAAAATACTTCATTTCCCCTATACAAACAAATAATTTGGTTGCACCAAACAAATCTTGTTTGATTCAACAAAACCTTTTTCACGACAGTGCATCTGCACAGAATATGGAGTTCCAACACAATGACGTTGTTTTCAAATCCTTACGACATCCATGCCATCGTCAGCCAAGTCCGCTCATCGGTAAGTCCACAGCATTCACTAGATGTGAAACTTCTTCCCCTGAATCACAGCAGATATCGTACCGTCACTCCACAACAGCTGCTTGAAAGCCAGCACGCCTTCAGAAAGGAACAGGCGGTCAACAAACTTGAATGATTCGACGCTTTTCCTTCAAGAGGAGAAGAAGAGAGAGGTAGAAAGTGACAGGCAAATTATGAGTAATGAAAATAAGTACATCATAGAAAGCACTGTATATTTATTCATGTAAAAAATGTATTCCTCATTCTTTCTTATTTCAAAAATGTTTTCTATAACAATCCATCACTGTTAGTACTTTATTACAGAATCGTGTAATATCATTAAATCTGCTTTCTAAAGATTTTGTTATGTAATATAACATTACCTATACAACTTTGTACGACATTCACATTTTCATCAAACAAAGGTACTCAGAACCCAATACGTCATACTCCAACACGGGACAGTCGGCAGATATTGTAAACCATTTTTAGTAGCGAACGTTGCAGGAAGTGCTTGAACATTAACTTGAATTGCAGAATGCCAAAAAAAAAAAATTTCCACAAAAAATTAACTAATAATGTATTATGGTAATGTATAGATTCGCAACACTAAATAACGTAAAATATTGCTATGTTAAAGCAGTTTGTAACCTAGTATCGCCTGAAACTGCAGACTAATATCACTCATTTACAAGAATAATTAGTACAAGTACATTTGAAATACAAACTGATCATCAAACAGGATGCAGTGTCAGCATCGCTGATTTCGGAGGGTACAGAGACTCAGCGGAATCATTCCCAACTGAACTACTTCTGTTGACGAGGTAGTATAGTCTGTGAGTGAATAAGTAAAGACGTTTGTTTACATAGAAGTCTTGAGAGTCGACGAGAGCGCAATCATTCCCAACTGAACTACTTCTGTTGACGAGGTAGTATAGTCTGTGAGTGAATAAGTAAAGACGTTTGTTTACATAGAAGTCTTGAGAGTCGACGAGAGCGCAATCATTCCCAACTGAACTACTTCTGTTGACGAGGTAGTATAGTCTGTGAGTGAATAAGTAAAGACGTTTGTTTACATAGAAGTCTTGAGAGTCGACGAGAGCGCAGCGAGATGGTCGTGGAACAGCGTCGGAATGCATAAGGTCGTGGGAAACAGGAGATCTCGGAGAAAACCCGCCGACCAACGGCACGAGTCCCGCATGCGAAAATCCGGGAACGACCCCGCCGGGAATCGAACCCGGTTCGCCTTGCTGGGAGGCGAGTAGTCTAACCACTACATCGCCACGGTCTGCGAGGAGGCAGTAGACGAGGAAGATGTTTATCCACAAGAATCATATCGCCCTCACTCACGTTGTGAAAACAGAACATAGTGCACCGTTTTAAAATACGTCACGACTATTTCACTGTAGCATCACTGCTAGAGTAGTGTTTTTATATATTTTTGAAACTTAATTTCTGTATTTAATTGAGTAACAACGATTGCGTGTAATATTTAATAGTCTTGTTGCCTTTTGTATTCAACTAATGCGGTAAATATTGTGCTTAATCTAAATTTGAGCATCTACGACGTATTTAATAGTCTCTACTTGTCCAGTATTTATTTATGACAAAATTCATTAAGATAAATGTGGTTATAGTATTATTTAATCAAAGCGCATATACCTACGAAGTTATTACTGTTTCTTTAAGTTTATTTAACCATTGTTTGAAACCATTTTACATTTTTATATATATTTCTCGTTACCTTTATTTCAATTCAGTTTTGGCCTGTACTTGGAAAACTACGTTTGAAATGCCGTCTCGCCTGCAGACCCATGTTTCATGAGCGATTGTTGCAAAGTGTATGTCGAGTGCATAGTCACCTTCTGAGGCACCCCCTCCACTCACTTCCCTGCAGCCAGCAATTCTGCATTTCTCTCATGCAGTCAATTGCGTGATTTTACCAACAAAGAAATGGTATTCTATTCATGTGTTAGGTTTCCCAACTTCTGTGTGCTTGGACGCATTTTACCTTTTCTGGACAGCGTGCGACATCTAGCGGCCACATTTTAGTCATTTCGTTGCTATTTTGTTTAACGTGACTGCGTGTTTAATAGCTTGGGTCTGACACATCTCCCACACTTTAGTTTATCACGCCTCTCTTCTGCTAAATAAATAAATGCGTTCCCAGTGTCACAACTTCATTATTATAAGGGTAAATCCAAAACGAATAAAAGTCCCAAAAATGTTATTGAATCATTAAGTTTTAAGGCTTATTGAACACAAATGGTGGGGAACTAATCAATCAATGAGACGGATGAGCGTACGCATTTTTAACGAGATTCCAAATTCGTGGTTGAATAGCAGAAATTGCACTACGTATATCACTGGTAATATCAAGTTTGCTTGTATATTTCGTTTTTATTGCTACTACTGCTGAAAACACCCTTTCACACAAATATGTGCTTGAAAAAGGAAAATACAATCGCAGCGATAGAAAAAGTTTTAATTCTATTTACTAATTGTACAAGTGAAAAGTTCGACACCCGCGCCTCCCCTCCCCTTAGCATGTCGTCGAGCCATCCTTCTTGGGGAGGGGGGGGGGGGGGGGGCGCACTTTGAAAATAAATGGTCTAAGAAGAGAAGGTCTGGACACACCCTATCTCTGCCAGCAAGCAAAAATCACTCACTTAATGTCGCCGTATAGTTCTGCCGTCTGCCGAGCGCTACCTGTCATGTACTGAAAAATTCAGTTTACTTGTTATGAGAAACTTAACTCATTTACTTTCAATTTAACACTAAAACCGCATATTTGCAAAGAATGCATTATGAATTCATATCTCGCATCCGTCTCGATATGATTCCATCAGATATTTGATTCCTTAGTTTCGATTTACTTTAACTTCGTTATTTCAATCATGCCGGGAAGTCACGTTTGTTTCTTATCCCGCGCATCACAACAACAAAGCGAATTCTATACGAAATGCCTTTCTATTTCTGTGTCACTCAAATGCATTCTCTGAAAACATATCCTTACCAGACGTGATATTAATACTTCCAAAGAGAATTCTAATACAAATCTCACGTTGCAATACATATGATAAAGTAATTGTTAGAAGTATACATATCGGTAGCTCAAAGGTGACAACGGGGGTTCAAATGCACAAGGTTGCATGTTCGAATCTTGTCTGAGGGAGAAAATTTTCCATTTTGTAATGTATTTTTGTGATATATTTAGCATTTAAATACAAATTTATCATCATTATACAGACATAGTAAATAAATGCGATACTTGTGATTTTTGTCTTTAGGCTGAACGTGAAAGCAAATACGGTAAGCATTTTAATTTAATAGTTAAAATGCCTAACACTGGGTGGCCCCTCGGTGCAAAACAAATTAACTATAATCAGAGCAAATCAAATTAATAGGTCTTCAATTTTAACGATTTTTGCAAATTTCTATTTTGTCTGGGGTACATAAACTATATTTTATATTTCCACGCAACCAAATAAAGTGTTTTTTTTTTTTTAACATTGCGATTTCTTGACAAGTTTTCTACCTGTGTTTGCTAACTGAAGTGTAAATATGTTGTTTGGTGCCATTTAAATTATTTTGGGTGACATACAAATTATGTCAGTTGTGAATGCATGTAGCATAGTGCCTTCACAAGCTCCCTACTTTTCGAACCACATGCCACAGCAATATGAACTGTAGAATAGAGTTCTCTACAGCCTTTCACTGTACATTACATCATCTATGTAATACATCGTATTAGTACTATCACTACGATTACTGCAAAAATAATATACTGGGAAGCTAGTTAATACAATTGGGCATAGTAGGCACAGTCGACTGAATTACCTAAATTGTGATTTCCATTCAGTTCTATTCGCTATAAGTTTCGTTTCCCCGTATTATTCACGTAATCAAGTCTTATGTGAAAATTCAGTTACAATAATTCGTTCCCCATAACACAGAGCAAGCCCCGTGGGACATGTGTGCAACGGAGCGAGGGAATGAGGAAATACAGTCCAGTGAGACAACAAAATACGTAGAGTAGGTGCTGTGATAATGTTGGCCTGGAGTTCTTCCAGCTTGTGAGTGTTATTGCTGTGGACCTGTCCCTTTACAGCGCCCCACAAGAAGGAATCACACACGGATAAATCTGGAGAACGGGGTGGCATAGGTTGGTTTGTTCCGCGGCTGATGACGCGATCAAGCTGGAACACCGACTAAATGTGCGCCATGTAATGAGTTAAGTTCACCGTCTCATGGAAGAACACGGGGATGATGCAGCGTGATGACACGACACACCAGACACAGTGTTTCTGAGCATGCAGTGCAGCTTCCGTCAACACGTGTGGATTGTCACCTGACCAATAGTTTACGTGCACGCGGCCTCTTATAGCTATCAATTCTAATATGTAACTACGTACTAACACGAAATCTACGGGGGTCAAGATATTGAATATTCCAGACCTGAGGGGACAACAGTAATTGTATAAACTTGAGCGTGTTAATACTCGGGTGTTTCTAGCCTGGAGGAATGAGGACTTGGTCCACCAGAAAGGGTAATCGTTCAAGGTTAATGTAAGAAAGGGTTCGGGTCGTAGACCACTGGAAGCCTCAGCTTCATTAAACACGCGACATTAAACACGCGTGAGTGCATACATATGCCTCCGTCCTTCAGTTCGGTTTTCAACTCCGCCCTTAAGAAGGGACTGGTCCTCTCGCCAGCTCCGTACTTCCTGAAGGCTTTTAGACGCCTCTCTCTTTGACACAGAAGACCTTCAGAGACTGGAACGTCCCGTACGATAACCGCATTTCAGCTCAGAGTAGAAATACGCTCAGGCCTGTGAAGCTTAATTGTAGTTGGGTAATCAGGTGGAGGGATATGTTTTCCTAGAGACCTTTGGTGGTGGTACCGGAACAGTGAAATATTCGAGTTATGGTTGTATAGGCACTGAAATTTGTCTCCTGCTCAAACCTTAGGGATCAGTGGAGGCACTTATTATTCGCGAAAATATTTCAAGACAAATTGTGTTCCCATGAACTTTAGTTCAGAACCATTTTCGTGATTGGATCATTTGAATAGTTACGCGTCTTATCTTTCTGCCCGCCAATCACGGACGGTCATTATAGAAGAAACTAAATTCTGATTGGCTTACTCATGTAACAGACTGTCGTAAAGGCTGCCAAAAGGCAAAGGAAATATACAAGTGTGCACAAGAGATATTGAAGTCTAGCCAGAGCGTAAATATTTTCGCGAAAAACAGGTGGTGCTGGGGATCAATTATAAGGGGGGGGGGGGGGGGGGGAGTTGCAAAAGAGCCGGACATGTCCCGGAAAACATTGCCTATGTGGAAGCTTTCTTTGGGGCTTCAGTTCGCTAGTCCATTCACGACAGGAACAGACTTATGAAAATCAACCTTTGTAAAAACACCCTAGCCATTAGCCGCATGCATAGCTAGTAAAGAAAGTGGCGAGTGGGGATACAGTATCCACCTCTTTGTTTACTAGCTATGCATGCAGCTAATGGCTAGGGTGTTTATTCAAAGGTATGATTTTCATAAGTCTGTTCCAGTCGTGAATGGACTATATTCATCTTGTTTTCTGTAGCGTCAGACATGCTGTGCCTGAGTGTAAGACGACGCTGAGGAGAAGGAGCGAGCAGAAATAGAAGTCTAGTTTCCGTTGCTCAAGAGTGGTGAAGGCGAGCGAGCTGTCGGGTTTGTGGGCAACACCGTGAGAAGGATGTAGGCAGCGGGCCTGAAGCTCGCTTGCACTGATGTTGCAATGTCCGTCTTGACCTCGAGATGGCGCGCTGAGGCGCAGGAACTGCTCCCAGCGGCTGGACCCATTATCTCCGCCTCAGCTGCGTGTAGGACCGCTAGGTCAAGCGTGAAGTCAGTGCTGCGCACGCCGACTCCAATACTCAATACAAGAAACAAATACCAACCCGAAGTCAAGGCACGCTATAGTCCACTCACTGTTACTTCCAACTGTTCTGAAGTCCTGCTGAAGTTCTACTTTAAGGATATTCCTCCGCCTCATGCAAACCGCTTCACCGAGTCTAGAGAATCACACCTAAGGGACAGCAAACCCCATTAGTTCACCCTCAGTGTAAAAATATTTTACTTGATATTTCAAGTCTTGAATACTACCATACCATTCTTAATGTTGTACAGTCATGCCAATTAATTAATTACATGCAGTTGTTTAAATATGTATAGTTAGATAGTATTATGGATTTTTATATTAGTGTAGTGTACCTAGATCACATTACCAGGTCATGACAGCTAAATATATTAATTTATGTAATTTTCTTTCTTACTTTAATTATTGCATTATATATATATATATATATATATATATATATATATATATATATAGAATTCATGTATGTGTACAGTGGGTTCAGTGGTAGAGAAGGCAAATTATGCCTTAACTGCGCCCACAGAAAACAAGGCAAAATAAATAAATTAATTAATAAGAACTATTTCTTACTCGTCATTACCAACCCACTTACTTTCTCCCTATTTTATTCATATTAAATATAAATAAAATATAAAATTATGGAAAAAATTTAAGTAAAAGTTCAATTCAACAAAAAAAAAGATACTCTCCGTGTTAACGCGACTATCTTATGCCTGTGATACATGTGACATATTTCAAAAACAGCCAAGCACGTCATAAATAGGGTGATTTTTTAAAGCGTTTGATTCAAAGTGTGAAGAAACCGCGAATGCGCCATAGGTAGGAATTTTACAATGTCCCAAGTACTTGGAGTTGTTGTGGCCATTCGAGGCTGAGAAGTGACAATGTCCCTAGTACTTGGAGTTGTTGTGGCCATTCGAGGCTGAGAAATGACAATGTCCCAAGTACTTGGAGTTGTTGTGGCCATTCGAGGTTGAGAAGTGACAATGGCCAAAGTACTTGGAGTTGTGGCCATTCGAGGCTGAGAAATGACAATGGCCTAAGTACTTGGAGTTGTTGTGGCCACTCGAGGCTGAGAAGTGACAATGTCCCAAGTACTTGGAGTTGTTGTGGCCATTCGAGGCTGAGAAATGACAATGTCCCAAGTACTTGGAGTTGTTGTGGCCATTCGAGGCTGAGAAGTGACAATGGCCTAAGTACTTGGAGTTGTTGTGGCCACTCGAGGCTGAGAAGTGACAATGTCCCAAGTACTTGGAGTTGTTGTGGCCATTCGAGGTTGAGAAGTGACAATGGCCAAAGTACTTGGAGTTGTGGCCATTCGAGGCTGAGAAATGACAATGGCCTAAGTACTTGGAGTTGTTGTGGCCACTCGAGGCTGAGAAGTGACAATGTCCCAAGTACTTGGAGTTGTTGTGGCCATTCGAGGCTGAGAAATGACAATGTCCCAAGTACTTGGAGTTGTTGTGGCCATTCGAGGCTGAGAAGTGACAATGGCCTAAGTACTTGGAGTTGTTGTGGCCACTCGAGGCTGAGAAGTGACAATGTCCCAAGTACTTGGAGTTGTTGTGGCCATTCGAGGCTGAGAAATGACAATGTCCCAAGTACTTGGAGTTGTTGTGGCCATTCGAGGCTGAGAAATGACAATGTCCCAAGTACTTGGAGTTGTTGTGGCCATTCGAGGCTGAGAAATGACAATGTCCCAAGTACTTGGAGTTGTTGTGGCCATTCGAGGCTGAGAAGTGACAATGGCCTGCGTGCTTGAAGAACTTGTCGTTACTGCCTTCTGGAATGTCCGTTATGTTTCACATGCAAATAGCTCAACATCATGTCGAAACAGTCATGCCTATTTGTATATGACCCAACTGGCATAGAGAGGTCTGTCTATGACAAAACTGGTATTATTTTATTCGTTGTTATTTCACTTGATACACATTGTTTAACAGCAATTTTTAAAAGTTGTTTGACGGCCATTTTACACGCTGTTTAACTGATCCATCAAACAAAAATCAACAAACCACTCAAAAACAGTGAAAAAAATGACTGATGAATCAGTGGAATTTGTCACTGAATCAATAAGTGACGGAAATCGGGCATTTTTTTCACTGTTTCATCAGTTAAATTCACTGAAGTGACTGTTGAATCAGTCAGGCACTGTTGACAGTGGTAGGGGCGTGCCAGTCCTAGACACAAAGGGATGCCGCCTGTATTGATATCAAAGGGTTAAATTGATTGAAAGGGTTAATTAAATTGATCGAAGGGGTTAATGAAATTAAAAGGATTAAATTTATCGAAATGGCTAATGTATTGAAAGGGTTAATTTTTAACTGGATAAATTATTATTTGTGTTTGTTCTTTCTTTCTTTTTGTGGGTTGGGGAGAAGTTCTGTGATGAGTTTTGTGCAAGAGTGGCTTAAGTGTAAATTTGGTGTCTCGTAGATGGTGGTGGGAAATGGGCGACTTTGAAAGATGCTATTTATGTTCTGTATGCTAGTAATGACAAGCAATTAAAAAAGACGACGACTGTTTCCGAATGCAAATAAATGTTACGCACGAGAGAAAAAAAATCTCAGAGTGTTTAAAAGAGTTCTACCTATGAATAAATAACACGAAAAACTCATCGAATTGAAAATTTCAAACGAACACAACTACGCGAATAACATCTGGTGTCGACAAGTGCAAAACAATCACAATTACGTGAGTCTCCAGTATGAAATTAATTAATTAACGAAGCAAAAAAGGTTTCTATAAATTAAACTGCTAACAAACACAATAACATGATATTGATGCCTCTCTCATGCATTTGACATGATTTTAAAACATGTCTGTCTGCCTGCGAGACTAGTGAGGGACTTTAGAAATGGAATCCACATGTTAAAATTAATTAATTTATTAACACTTGTAAAAAAGGAACTGTTAAATATACGTCCATTCGCTCGGGAAGTCGCTGCAGCACTGACTTGGATATAGCACTTATGCCAACTTATAAGCTGTGTTGAGAGCAAACATAACATGCATCTGATTATAGACTGAGGTGAAAAACTCGGAAATTTGAATGAAAATACAAAACGAATGTTTCCAAATAAATTAAACGGCTAACAAACACAAGTGCATGAAAATGACTACACAAATAAAAAAAAACACATAATGAAATCGCACCAGGAACTCCCCCAAAACACATCTGCCTGCCTCGGAGACTGGTGAATGAATGAGTGGATGATATGATGTGTGCCAGCTTATAAGCTGTTATATATGTGGAGCGTGGTTGAGTTTAAATTTACGAATGACAGAACTTATTTCCCTACTATTAACGACTTGATTACACTACTCGCCCTACAACAGACAACAAAACGATAATTAATTATTTTTTAAAGCTTACCTAGACTTTAAATGCGAGTTTCACTGTTGTAAGAATAATTCACTTTTAACACTAATTTTTCCCGTCGAAGTGTAGGGACACTCAGATAATTTAATCCCGCAACACTTAATAGAAACGTACTATATAATATTATCTAAAATAACGGACACACTGCAAAATTTTTTCCGTTAATACTGTGAAATTCCTGGCACTAGTTAGCAAAACGATAGTTGAAAGTTATGCCAAGTTTCGTCGAACGAACTCAGAAACAGTGTTTACATGATAAATGCACTATATAGGTTTTACACACGAAAATTACTATTTCCCGATAAATTAAAAGTAAAAAAAAAAATCATAATAAAACGATAATCATGGTTAACACTCAAGCATTTTATATGCCTACACTTTTTGAAGCCCGCTGACCGTCACACCTAGTGGCTCGATGGTTCAGAGTTAGTATAGTATACGTGTATCCTGGACACGTGTTTGCGAGGAACCCACGAGAATTGTTCATATCGATGCTGCCCCCCCCTTCCCCTTGACCAGACCGCATATTTGTGCGAAGAGAAAGTTTTTATCCAAGGTCAGGCACCCCCGCCCTTCACCATCACCCCAGAGCAAGTTTTTGGGGGACTGCTCTGTCCAAGGCCATGCACCCTGCTATCGTTCCAACACTGCAAAACCTGTTTAGTACCAACCACACCCTCTGACGACACCACCCCAGAATACATTTCTGGAGGACTGGCCACTTCCAATGCTGCGTAAAACATGAATGAAAGTTCGTTAAGCATCTAACAAATCGTTGAACTGTTTAAAGATTATTTAGAATTCGATGAAATTTTATAAACTTTTTAACCAATTGTCAGAATTAGAATGAAATTTAATAAACTTTTTAACAAACTGTTAATACTTTTTAAACAAGTCTTTGGATTTGAATGAAATTTCTTTAATTTTTGAACCAATTGTTAAACTTTTTAACAACCCTAGTACATATTTTTAATGGTGTACAGTATTTTTATGGTGTACACTAGTTTTGACGGTGTCAAGTAACTTACAATAATTTAAAAACTAAAGCGCAGTTAAGTTGGAAAGTTTTTAAAACTGGGCTTAAAATTTAATGTTATAAAGGCAGTCTGCTTGCCCCTAAATGCAAAAGATGGGAAAGATAGGTGAGGTGAGGCAGGTTAGTAAACTCATTGTGTAAAGTGGATGCGAGCTGTGTGATGGGTCACTTGCCTGGGTGCCAGCTGGTGTCGATGGAGGGGAAGTAACGACTCTCCCTCGCACTGTTACACATGCACGCAGGCTCCTGTAGGGTCTGTGCAATGAATGTTAGAAGGGTGGGGTAAGGGGAGTGTGCCTGGAAGGTGGCGCATACTGCAGACAGTAACAGTTTAATGAACCATTTCTCATTCTCTCGCCTGCTCCACCTCGTCCAGAGCTCCATGCGGCTCAAACTTCCACATCATGCATGGTCTTACACTGCTCCGGTTCTGCGCACATCACCATCATCAGCTCTTGAGACTGAAGTTTTGTTCGCTCCCCATGCACTCAATTCTTGGGCATCTGCTACCTTGCTGTATCCACAAGCCTTTACACAGTCTAGTCCCCCATATCTTTTGTAAAACCACATCACTTTAGTCGACTGCCTTTCCCAAACAAACAAAACTATCCCTCAATAAATTTTATTTATGTTAAGGCCTACAGTTATTTATGTTAGTAATAATTACAACTATATCTTGATGACGGAATAAATTGGGCTTATTATTCTATGTTTTCAGAATGATGAAACACTTCAATATAATTTATTGTGATGTTGTAGCTATTGTAGAGGGGAAACTAAAGAGAATTTAGCTAGCTATTTAAAATGGGTGAGCATAAGCGATCCAGTATTGACATCTTTCTTGGAGATCTTTACATAAGCAATTCAGATCCTGAATCGCAGATGCAAAAAGAGTCTACAGCAAGCTTCCATCAAAAAAGTGTCCCTTTGCCTAAGTGAACATGAGATAATCTATTGAAGTATGATCTCTACTTAAGTTATTCGAGCACGGATTCACTTACAGAGAGATTGTTTACACCAAAAGGTCAAAACATGTCCGCTTCCCCCAAAAATGAGAAGGTTGATCTTTTGAATGATGACTTATTTCTATCAGACTCTGAACATTCGTGTGACCTGGAGAGTACTCAATCCATTTCACAACCGACTTTCAAAGCGATTAGAGATATTTAACCAAGGGATCCAGAAAACTATTTGTTTTCCAATTCCACAGCCTCAGCAGAAGCACTGCCAGACCTTACATACGAGCTCATGGCTACAGCATTCACAGGAAGACTAAATGATGTGTGGATAGTTAATGATATGCTTAACAGTGATGCAGACTTGTCTCATTTATTCCAGACATGTAAGGTCCCTTTATTAAACTTAATAATTGCATCACCCAAGCCAGTTAGAATTTCTTGAAATCCCTTGTGGCGGAGGAAGATGCTACGGAATCCTTTTATTTTCAAAGAAGTCCTCTCTGTCCTACACTCATCCAATGTGAGTTTAATCTATGATGACGACATCATTCTTTATCCCCACAAACAACTTGAGGTGTTTAGTGCATGTGGATCTGGCTGGAGTCTGCAAATATTGAAATACATGGATCTACATGTGTCCAAATACCGGCCATTCACCATCGGTGTGGCACACACTAAACTGCCACAGTTTATTGCAAATAGGAAAGCTTGTGTTGAAGTACACTGCCCGGAGGGACAGCGTTTCCACTACACCATTGTAGCATCTTTGTTTCCTGCCACACGAAATGTCAGTCATTCCTCTTCATATCCAAAGCCTTATGAGTTTTTGAATATTGAAGGTCTGTTGACACCTGTGGTCACACAGGATATTCGTAAGTTTGAGGAGAATTATTCTATTTCTATCAATGTCTACTGTGTGGTGGACAAAGATAGCAATTTAATTGACGAAACTTGCGAAAAGGGTGGGATTGTAGTACTCATGCGTATTTCTCCTGTACGTCATGACAAACATGTGAATATTTTGGTGAATCACACTAGTGGAAATGCCGCTCATGTTTTTTTTTCTGTATTAGAAATTGTCCCAGCTGGTTGGTAGTCAGCTGAGTAAACATGCTCATAAGAAATTTGTTTGTGAATGTTACCTCCAGTACTTTGTTAGAGAGGAGAAACTCGCCAGTCACAGTATTCTTTGCCAGAAACAAAAAGCTGTTTGTAGTACTTTCCCCCTGGGAACAACAAGTAATTGGAATCTAAAGATTACTTAAAACAAACAGCAGAGATTGGGACTAGTAATACAACTACCATCAACCTACATGTTACATATGCTTGTAGCAATTTGTTGGTCTGCTCATACAATCCAAGTTTATCTAGCTATTTTTAGTTTGTGGGTGCTGATTGTATGTACCAATTCATTGATAAATTAGTTGAACTTATAAAGTGGGTTGCAGGAATCTACAGCGCGATTATTCCGATGAAGCAAAAAACCCCTACTGATGAATTTAGGTTGGTGGAGTCAACAATATTTACATGGGTGAAGACTACGACCCCAGTGTGGCATCGAAATATATATGCTATTTCGATGTCAACAGGCTGTACAGTCATACAATGTGATCCAAGCTTCTGACTGGCAATTCTGGGTGGGTTGAGGCTGACATGTTTTCAACATAGGATATTTCAAACACGGTGAATGATGGGGACCCTTGTTTTTTCGCGGAAGTTGATCTGTCTTTTCCAGATGAGTGTCATGATGCATTAACTGATCTGCCTTTGGCCCCTGAAAATGCCATACCCCCGAATGGCTTGCATGAGAAACTTCTTTTAACACTTGTGCTGCAGAAGTAATATGTTATACACGGGGAAACACTGAGGCAGTACTTGATGTATGGAGCCAAACTTGACTCTGTTCATCGCATTTTGTGCTTTGAGCAGAAAGCTTGAAAGGCTCTGTACATCGAGTTTAACATTGAGAAATGTACCCAGGCTGTAAACACATTCAAGAAATCGTTTTTCAAATTAATGAATAATTTGCTTTATGGAAAAACCTTGCAAATGTCAGCCGGGAAAGGGACATCAGAGTCGTTTCGAGGTATGACACAATCTATGGGGCTGCAGAGCTGATAGGCCGTCCTACATTCCAGGCAAGACAGATTATCGATGAAAACTTGGTCCTTATCGATATGTCATTGAGTTATGTTGTGTTCTTCAAACATTTGTACACTAGTGTTGCCATTCTTGATCTATATCAAATTAACCCTCTACGAATTCCATTATCAGTACATGCATACAAAATTTCTTCCACAGCCTTACACCTCCTTTATTGTGACACTGATTCCTTGGTATATTCTGTTACTTGTGATTATATCTAGAAAGTAATTACCACAGATTTAAAGGAGCGGTTTGATACATCCAACTATATGCTCAATTATCTGCAAGGATTCCCTCACGAGAACAAAGGCCCTACCCGGGTGATGAAAGATGAATGTACTGGGCGCAGCATCGCACATTTTGTGGATTTACGTCCTAAGCTTTATGCATACGTTGTTGCTAATGAACAATGTATACATAAGGCGAAGGGTGTAAAACCTAATGTGTTACAGTCACTCAGGTATGAGGATTATAGAGATTGCCTCGAAAATTGCACAAGGGTTTTGGGTACCCAATATGAGTTCCATTCGCATCCTCATGAAGTCTACACCGAACATGTAACAAAGGTATTGTTGTCAGGTATGGATGATGAGCAGTTCATTGAGGCAGATGGAATATCAACCTTACCTTGGGGGCGCTATAGAATACGTAAGTAATGTTTTTATTTTCCTCCCTACAATAGTTTCAGCACCACAAGAAATACAGACCGCCCACAACACCACAATTCCAATGACGTCCATCCACCACCACCACATGCACCTCCTATTCCATGACCAACTTCACATCTATCTACAGATGTCTAAAGCATCTACAAATATCTACAATTGTTAGCAACATATCTTACAACCCCATTCAATGCTGCTATTCCCTTTTTCCTATCTGTAAAGCATGAATACACTATCAGGAATACAACTCTCTTTGATATATTTTACTAGGCCCACTTTACAAATAAGAAGAAGAAAGTCACAGTGTGACAAATCATCTACTAGAAACTGCATGCATGTGAGTGTGTGTTGTACCCTGTCGTTGGCGTATGTGTGTGGAAAATACCCTGGATGTGACAAATGAATGCCTTAAATATGCATCATAAAGACCTCTTCAAGAGTGTGTTAATATTATGAATATACACATAGTTATAGAAAAAAATGACGATCCTCTGATTGCTGTATTACATTTGTAAATATGTTGTCAATCATTTTTTATATTATATTTTTTTTGCTATTTATTTATTGTGTTATCTATTTTAGAAGATTTTGGAATGATGTAACAGTAGTGGTAGTAGTAGTAATAATAGTAGTAGTTGTAGTAGTAGTAAACAGAAATAATGTTAAGATGTTCATAACTTTGATGAAATTATTGGTAGTTTAAATCATAAAAAGTCATTGATAAAATGTCTGGTTTTGTTAAAATGTCATATTGTTGTTATGATTCTTGTATATTGCATTCTCATGTTATGTTTGTTTTAAAGTATGTGAAAAAATGAGGTTTGTGTATATCTTATTAATTTGGTAAAACATAGTGTGATTGAATAAAAAACTTCTGTAAATTAAATTTTTGTATGAAAATTGTAAATATTTTAGATCTTATGGATGATATTTTAAAAAATGAATTTTTAATCAAATTTTTCTATGTTAAAACTGAATACTGTGAATTTTTTGTTATTAGTTTGAAGATTCATCATGTCATTATATCTCTTATGAATGATTGGAGATGGGATGCGTCTGAAAACAAAGTACTTCTATATGACTGGATATCAAATGTTTAATTGAAAAAATATTCTTGAGATGAATGGGTGTTGATAAGTTGTTAATTTTTTTTTCAAGTCAGGTAGCAGGATAGCTGTTTGTTTACTTTCAAAGAAAAAATATACAAGTTGATTGCTTTCTTCTTGATAAGGAAGAAAATAATATTATACATTAAAAACTATAATTTACAATTTATATTAAGGAAATGTAATAAAAATACAAAATACATTTTAAAGTGGGAATTACAAAAAAAAATGTAGGAGAAAATCGAACATGTCTGAATGAATGAATTTGAAAGGAGAGGGAACAGATTATTATACTGAGAAAACTTTGTCGGGCTGCTGGCCAACTTGAACAACCCTGGGAAATTTAACGAAACCGAGTGTCAAGTGACACAAATACCTTTTTGAGAGGCAGGTAGTGTGACTAAGATTTCCATCCCAAATTGAGAGAGAGAAATTGTATTGCATTGAAGTGTCTTATGTTGCAGTGGGACGCCTATGAGTGGGCAACCTGCCCATCATGAGAGTTTGGCAAGATACAGTGTTATCAGGACTCGGCTTCTGTTCGCGCGCTAAGCTCCTATTGGCGGGGCGAGTTCATGGGATTGCAGAGTATTTGTGTATTGTAGATGGCATGGCAAGAGAATAGAGCATGCTGGGGTGATAAAAAGCACACTGCTGGCATATAGGGGAAACAGGGGTCTGGCTCCTGGGAGGGGGTAGGCTTGGAAAGGGATAGACGGCCGGTATATATAGAGGGGCACGAGCTATAGTCGGGGAATTCGTCGCCCGCCAGTGAGCGAAGTTTCTTGTGTCTGAGTAGTTATCCACCCTTAGAATAGGATGCTGATTCGCAGATCCCAAGATAAGTAAATGGATGTCGGGATGCTGGTAGAGGTCGCTCCGATCGACAGTAGGATGTGGGACTTCAAAATTAACCAGGTCGTCGGGGTTGGACTTAGACGAACGACTGGGAGATTTCGGCCGTGGAAGATAGCAGGGTTCCTAGTATCTGGGACTATGTTGTCGGAAAGCCATTACGAGTGGAGACATAGTTTATAGCAAAAGGAACCCGAATGCCACAATTAATCATTTTGGAGTATTCGGAACTTTGACTTTTCGGTGCACAGCATTATGTACTTAGTCATTTCCTGCACCTGGAAGGACATTTAATGTGTTTACGGATTTTTCTATGCAGAGTTGGGGCTGGGGGAACTTATGTGTGAGCGACAACTTTATCTAGGCTAGCAGTCTTTATGGCATTGGGCGAAGAAATGCGAGATGGAGTTTTGAAGCTTGGTCACACCATACGGCATGTTGGTATTTGTGAACTCATTGCCACGGTAGGTCCAGAATGTGTGTGAGGCTCTTGTAAAGGTCGAGTTCACTACCAGGCCATTGACAGTGTTAAGGGAGGAGTTTCCTCATGTGATAATCGTTGGGAATTTTGGAGACGTTCGAGTCAAGAAGCGATCTGGCAAGTAGAGGTTGGGAAGATCGCTACGAGGGAGCGATAGAAGATCGAATCGGTGGAGACCACGACATATTGATTATATGGGATGTTGTGAGAAAGGGAACCTTAAGGGTGGTTTTTGGATATGTGTGTGTGTGGTGTGTGGTGTTGGTGTGTTTGGGTAAAGGAGACGGAATTAAAGCCCATTTGCGGGAAAGTGTGGGGACAATATCCTCAGTCCTATTCCTTTACCAGTGGTATGTGTGTGAGAGAGCGATTGAGAAATCAGCTCAGTGTAACCTCGGCTACCGACGAGGACAATATCCTCACCCTAAGTTGGCAGAGTGGAATGAGAGTGTGGAGGCCCAGTACCAGCCATAACTGATGGGAAGAGTATTCCTGGGTACTGGACCTGAATGGTAACCTGTATGGAAGGTCATATATGGAGTACAACTGTGAGGGTGGTTTTCATTAATGTAGTTTGTTCAGGCCAAAGGAAGTGGGAAATTGTTTAGTAAGAGTGAACCCTACTAAGAGCCAGACCTCGGCGAGTTCCAGTGTGTGGTTTATAAGGGGAAGGTTGTTTAAAAGATTCTAAGTTTGGTGAAAAGACGGTAAAAAAAAATTTGAACTGTTTGTAAATTTTAATGGGGGTTGTCCAGAATGGAAGTTTTATGAGAAGCCCTGGGCTTAGTGATGAGCATAAGAGGAAAAATATTAAATGGCTGTTGTAGCCTTTGTTCTCAAAATGAATTTTATGTGAATTTTTAGGGTGACTTTTGGGAGCTACAGCAATTTTTAAGTGGGCAATATAGGAGCCATATTTTACTTGGGTGTTTAATGTTTTAAGTGCATCTTAAGTTTCAAAAGTGGCAAGTTGGAGTTGCGCCCAGATATAGAGTGGATTGTATTGTGGATCTCAAGTTTGTAAAGGAAAGTTACAGTTGTCAAGTGTGAATTTTGGATCTATAGTAAAAAAAAAAACCAAAAGGTTTTCTGTGCCTTATGTTTGGTGTAGTGTAGTGACCTTCTCCTGATGCTATATGATATTTTGGAGTGGACCCAGCACAGTTTGGTGAATTACACAATACTTATACCTAGATATTTTTTTTGAGATTATGTGATTTTTCTGCTGAAAGTTAAGGGGGCCCCATCCACATCCTATACCGAGATAAAATGAGGTTAGGCCAGGAGAGTTGGGGTAGTGGTTGACCCACCTGAATTGAGGCAAAGGCAGACTCAGTATAAGGACTCCTTGGCGATGCACCACCATGTTTCCCAATGTCCTACAACTCTACAGCTGGGAGAATCCAGCCAACTTTTAAAATAAAATATTTTTCTCGCAGCAAAAAGATTACTACTACTACTGCAGCTGAAGATTCAACACGAAGATGCTTGCTGGTAAAACAAAAAGCCAAAAAACATAATTGAAGGGTTAAAAAAAAAATTAAACTCTTTCACAAACATAAATTCTTCTTACAATAGTGAAACTCGCATTAAAAATCTAAGTAAGTTTTTCAGATAATTAATTATCGTTTTGTTGTCTGTTGTAGGACGACTAGCGTAATCAAGTCGGTACTAGTAGGGGAATAGGTTCTGGCAGTCATAAATTTCAACTCAGCCGCACTCCATGTATATAACAGTTTATAAGCCAGCGCACATCATACCCTCCACTCATTCTTCACCAGCCTCCGAGGCAGGTCGATGTGTTAAGGGGGAGCTCCTGGTGCGATTTAATTACGTGTTTTTTTTAATTCGTTTAGTCATTTTAATGTACTTGTGTTCGTTAGCCATTTAATTTATTTGGAAACATTCGTTTTATATTTTCATTAGAATTTACGAGATTTTCACCTCAGCCTATAATCAAATGCAGGTTGTGTTTGCTCTCAACACAGTTTATAAGTTGACATAAGTGCTATATCCAAGTTAGTGCTGCAGCGACCTCTCGAGTGAATGGACGTATATTAAACGTTTTCTTTTTTATGCATGTTAATAAATTAATTTCTTTTAACATGTGGATTCCATTTCTAAAGTTCCTCACTAGTCTCGCAGGCAGATAGACATGTTTTAAAATCATGTTAGGTATGCGCGAGAGGCGTCAAGTAGCATAATTTTTAAAATACCTTATTATTGTGTTTTTTTGCAGTTTAATTAAGAGAGACTTTTTTTTGCTTAGTTAATTAATTTCATACTGGAGACTCACGTAATTGTGATCGTTTAGCAGTTGTCCACACCAGATGTTATTCACGTAGTTGTGTTCGTTTGAAAGTTGCGATTCTACGAGTCCTTCGTGTAATTTATTCACAGGTAGAACTCGTTTAAACATTCTGAATTATTTTTTCTCGTGTGTAACATTTGATTGCATTCGGAAACATACGTCGTCTATTTAATCGTTTGTCATTACTAACATACAGCACGTAAATCGTATCTTTCAAAGTCGCCTATCTCCCACCACCATCTACGAGACACCAAATTTACACTTATGCCACTCTTGCACACAACTCACCACTTATATACCCTGTCCCCAACACGCCACACCTCATCGAGTGCCAGAGCTCCAAGAGTGAGGATGTACCAGAGCTGCTCCCCTACCCACAAAAAGAAAGAAAGAACCTTAGTATACTCTTGCAACAAACACAAAAAAATTGATCCTATAAAAAATTAACCATTTCAATACATTCAACCCTTTCAATAAATTTAATCCCTTCAATTCATTGGCCCTTTCATTCGATTTAATTAACCTTTAAATCGGTTTAATTAACCATTTCAATCAATTTAACCCTTTGATATCGATAAACGCGGCATCCCTTTGTATCAAGGACTGGCACGCCCCTACTACTGTTGACTGATTGAAACAGTGAAATTCTCACTGATTCAAATTTAGAGTGCAGAACTGTAATAAATAGGGCCAGTAATAGTTCGCGAAAAAATCGGAGCACACAGTACACTTCAATACTATATAAGTCTACACACCTCAGCCGTTATTATAACTCCGCTGGCTGCTGGTGTCGTTTCAGCATTTAACCGACCCACTAAGAATTCCGTAACTCCAGCACTGTACCTTCGTTATTCGTGCGAAAACAACATGTTTCAGCCAATCAAAAAAGCTGGACGACCATACAGTGGATTGAACTGCATCTTGTCTCGAAATCTTTTTGCGAAATATCACTGCCCCTAGTAACAAACTATTAGGATATTCTGTTGGTGGTACAGAAGTCTGCTTACTGCTATCCTGAATCCCAACGGTCCTGCGATAGTTTTGCAGGCCCGCTTCATCCCCTGGCATAATTTGCCATCTTCCCGATGATGTCAGAGGGTACAAAACCTGCGTATTTGTCAGCGTCCCCTTGTTGCAGTTCAGACATGGCGTCGTGCAGGGAGTGAAAGCCCCAGCAGGTCGTAAACTGTGTCTGAGCGCGTAAAGCACGCGTGTAGTGACGCCGATGGAACCAGAGGTTTAGCTGCGGCGGTCGTCTGCGATGTTTACGACCCTGCACTCTCGTGGCAGCACAATGCGGCGTTGCAGGCAAGTCGGTCATTACCTCCTAGCACTTCAAGCACTTATTGTTAGCTTTCCTCGCAGACATTCCCCTCGCAAGAAACTATAGTACTTACGATGGTACGCCGACTGCACATTATTTTTAAGAATTACACATCCACAACTGTTTCCCCATGGTCAGGTTGAGTCGCGAGGACGTTAAAGTTTATAATGATTAAGCGTTTGATATTACGAAACGAGAATTAAAGAAGCAAAATTTAAAGCCAAAAGTATTAAATATTTAGTTAGAAGCCTTCATAGTAATTTTTTTCTCTTTAGGTATATGTTAATGTAGTCATTTAAAATGTATGAAAAGAGATGTTATATTATATGACATACTCCAAGAGACTATGCACAATCTAAAAATTAGAGATGGCAGATGACATCAGACCATAACATCATTAAAAAATTTCAATGCAACAACACGCAAACAAATGAACAATTAACAATAAAAAAAATTAATGAACAAACCAACAAACGAATGCACAATTAAAAACAATCAGAAAGATTGATTAATTTAAACAAAATGTTACATCATGTCAATTCCTATGTATAGAGAAAATGTTAGTACAAGCAATTCAAGGTAAAGTGGGCACTTTGAAGCGCTAGTTACTGTTACCCTAGCAGACATTTTGGATCTTTAAAACACTTTTACCCTAGCAGACATTTTGGATCTTTAAAACACTTTTTGAAATAAACATTACAATGCAAGTAATAAACACGGTGCGCCTATGTCATCGCACTCGGATGATAACGTCTAAAGCTACAATAAATAAATTTATTGACTAATATTATAAATGAGAGGGAAAAAGTAAGTGCTCACTTTACCGTGAATAACCTACAACGAAGTACCTAATTAGGCAGGTAGAACGTAACTTCACGCCGACAGTGAAGTCATTCGAGACGGAGCAAGTATCTAAGAGAAACAGCAACTAGGAAGGAAAAAGCCACTGCATGCAGTAAGAAGTCAACCCAGCTTGCTCAATAGTAAGAAGTCAACCCGGTGTATTCAATAGTAAGAAGTCAACCCAGCATACTCAATAGTAATAAGTCAACCGAGCATACTCGATACTAAGAAGTCGACATAGCATACTCAATGGTAAGACTTCAACCCAGCATACTCAATAGTAAGAAGTCAACCCAGCTTGCTCAATAGTAAGAAGTCAACCCAGCTTACTCAATAGAAAGAAGTCAACCCTGCATACTCAATAATAAGAAGTCAACCCGGTGTACTCAATAGTAAGAATGCAACACAGTATACTCAATAGAAAGAAGTCAACCCAGCTTACTCAATAGTAAGAAGTCAGCCCAACTTACTCAATAGTAAGAAGTCAACCCAGCTTGCTCAATAGTAAGAAGTCAACCCAGCTTGCTCAATAGTAAGAAGTCAACCCAGCTTGCTCAATAGTAAGAAGTCAACCCAACTTACTCAATAGTAAGAAGTCAACCCAGCTTACTCAATAGTAAGAAGTCAACCCAGCTTGCTCAATAGTAAGAAGTCAACCCAGCTTGCTCAATAGTAAGAAGTCAACCCGGTGTATTCAATAGTAAGAAGTCAACCCAGCATACTCAATAGTAATAAGTCAACCGAGCATACTCGATACTAAGAAGTCATCTGAGCATACTCAATAGTAAGAAGTCAACCCAGCATACTCAACAGTAAGAAGTCAACCGAGCATCCTCGATAGTAAGAAATCAACCCAGCATACTCAGTAGTCAGAATCCAAACCAGCATACTCAATAGTTAGAAGTCAACCCAGCATACTCAATAGTAAGAAGTCAACCCGGTGTACTCAATAGTAAGAAGTCAACCCAGCATGCTCGATAGTAAGAAGTCAACCCAGCATACTCGATAGTAAGAGGTCATCCCAGCATGCTCAATAGTAAGAAGTCAACCCAGCATAATCGATAGTAAGAAGTCAACCCAGCATACTCAATAGTTATAAGTCAACCGAGCATACTCGATACTAAGAAGTCAACCTAGCATACTCAATAGTAATAAGTAAACCTAGCATACTCGATACTAAGAAGTCATATGAGCATACTCAATAGTAAGAAGTCAACCCAGCATACACGATAGTAAGAAGTCCACACAGCATGCTCGATAGTAAGACGTCAACCCAGCATACTCAATAGTAAGAAGTCAACACAGCATACTAGATACTAAGAAGTCATCCCAGTATACTCAATAGTAAGAAGTCAACCCAGCATACTCGATACTAAGAAGTCAACCTAGCATACTCAATAGTAATAAGTAAACCTAGCATACTCGATACTAAGAAGTCATATGAGCATACTCAATAGTAAGAAGTCAACCCAGCATACTCAATAGTAAGAATCCAACCCAGCATACTCAATAGTTAGAAGTCAACCCAGCATACTCAATAGTAAGAAGTCAACCCAGCATACTCAATAGTAAGAAGTCAACCCAGCATACTCGATACTAAGAAGTCAACCTAGCATACTCAATAGTAAGACTTCAACCCAGCATACTCAATAGTTAGAAGTCAACTCAGCATCCTCAATAGTAAGAAGTCAACCCAGCATACTCGATAGTAAGAATTCAACCCAGCATACTCAATAGTAAGACTCCAACCAGCATACTCAATAGTAAGAAGTCACCCCAGCATACTCGATAGTAAGAAGTCAATCCAGCATACTCAATAGTAAGAAGTCAACCCAGCATACTCGATACTAAGAAGTCGACCTAGCATACTCAATAGTAAGACTCCAACCCAGCATACTCAATAGTAAGAAGTCACCCCAGCATACTCGATAGTAAGAAGTCAACCGAGCGTACTCGATAGTAAGAAGTCAACCCAGCATACTCAATACTAAGAAGTCGACCTAGCATACTCAATAGTAAGACTTGAACCCAGCATACTCGATAGTAAGAAGTCAATCCAGCATACTCAATAGTAAGACTTGAACCCAGCATACTCAATAGTAAGAAGTCAACCCAGCATACTCGATACTAAGAAGTCGACCTAGCATACTCAATAGTAAGACTTGAACCCAGCATACTCAATAGTTAGAAGTCAACCCAGCATACTCAATAGTTAGAAGTCAACCCAGCATACTCGATACTAAGAGGTCGACCTAGCATACTCAATAGTAAGACTTCAACCCAGCATACTCAATAGTTAGAAGTCAACCCAGCATACTCAATAGTTAGAAGTCAACCCAGCATACTCGATACTAAGAAGTCGACCTAGCATACTCAAAAGTAAGACTTCAACCCAGCATACTCAATAGCAAGAAGTTAACCCCAGCAAACTCAATGTGTTATTTCGTGAAAACGTGGTGGGACTTTTGTAGGAATTCAACCGAGGTTCTCCGGAATTCGAGTCCCAATGCGCCACTTCGCTGGTGGAGATTGTGTTTTCTCTTACCAGCCATTTGTCTAGAGGAGTTCCTGGTAAATGTTATACTATTATTTTTTTACATCCTATATATAGTTAAAAAGTTTTTCGGAAATGTATGTGTCGTTCTGTGCTGGGAAAAGCGTTTCGATGCTTCTCCACTCATTTTCTCTCGTGAAATAAAAAAAAAAAAATTGGTAGGGATGGCAGTACTTCTCTTGATTAACTTATCGAATCTAATAATTCTGAATGCTGCAAGTCGTTATTTGGTATTTCATTAGGCTAGGAACGCGCTAAGTTAATGCGCGAGACGAATATTTCACGAGTCAAAATTACTACCTTAGACCACAATGGAACACAGAAACGTTGTTTTGCCCGGAATCGAATCCGCAACCTTGTGATTTGAAAGCAACGCCTTCGCGACCTCCAATACGCAAATTCCTCGTAATGCATTCCGCATGTTATATATCACGGACTTGTATTGCTCCTACCTTGATCGCCAAACAATGAGAATAACTTAAGTACAACCAGTGTTATTGGAAACGTGCCCGTATGACGTCTACTGGAGCTATTACTCAAATGTCAGGTACAAAAGCGTGGGAACATTAAGGGTCCCGCCTGCCTTGTCTTAAACTGCGTTGCAGTGAGTTTGAAATCCTGGCTCTTTGACGAAACTATCAAACGTGCCTCCCGTATGTTTACCTACGAAAAGACACACCCGAGATGAGGGCGAAATGGTACTTTAAAGTTACCATACATGCTCTATATATTATTTTGGAGCCCTTCATTATAGTTAAGAAAACGGCTTTTTCAGACTGCCGTATCTTAAAAAATACTAGCCAGACAGTGTCGAAACTACGCTAGGAGCCTGTATTGTACTTAGCTACAGACTTTTCATCAATAAAATGATTTGTTCACCGCTGAAAATCCCATAAGTAGACGCAGCACTATGAGAACACTGCAAGCCAGTTCAGAGCTCTGCGCGTAGAGGTAATGGCGCTCTTGTAGCGCGTGCCAGTGTGACCCTTATAGCTCTCGCAATTATCTGCCGAAAAATGAGAATGCCGATGCAGGCGGGCAGGCAGGAGAACGTACTACTTGTATAAAATGTAAGGTTGCCTTTACTCGCAGTCTTTCTCTCGTCAACTCCTTTCTATAGGACTTCTAGTGCTGACCGTATTATTTTGAGATGTATTCATTTAGAACAATGTATGCTGCATGTCCTCATCTTAAGTTAAGTAAATGTACTAAAAGTATCATGCCTCAAAATGATCGGGAAATACTCCTATCAGCTCTTTTCCACATAGGAAAAAAATAAATGTTAAGAGACGAAACTATAGACCCGAAACTGGTATTCGGACATGAAACCTATCTTAAATGCTGTTTGTAAACAGACACCACTCAGAAAAATTACACAGTTTTTAAATGAGAACAATACTACTGACTGAACTTTTGCGGTCCGTTCAGGGGCCCGGTCACATGATCCTAATAGTAGGAAATAGCCTATTCTGGAACAACAGATGGTGGCGTGAGGATGAAGAGGCAGCCATCTTGGATTGTGCCACTGCTGCAATTTTGCATTTTCCATTTTCCTTTAAAGTTACCGGTTGTTCTTGAAAAAACTCGAATTTCTTAGATTTCCTCGAGATTTTACTACTCTCTCTCCAAACATGCAAAATTTACCACGAAAAAAAAAAATTATACACCCAAAATTGCCACAGAGTGGCATTTGCACATTGCGGCCGGATGCTGCTGAAAATTGTACGAATGCCAGCCGCAATGTGCAAACATCTACCAGAATATTCTACTAAGGCGTCAGTCATCCAGGGGCTTCTGGAGCAATCGACAGTGGAGTGAGGAGCCAGGTGCTGTAGCCGCCATCTTGGATTTAAATATTCACTGTCACCTTTTTCCGCCTCATGCTCTGTCATTCCTTCTTATCTTAGTCGTATTTGCTCCACCCTATTACTCACATCTGTTCGACTCCATCTTGGATTTAGATTTTTTAAATTTGTTTCACCTCATGTTCTGTCATTCCATGTCAACACACACCATATTGTTTCTAGAATGATCAAGTTCATTGGAGCTGTCTTTGTTCCTCATACTTTGTCGTTGCACCTCATGATCTATCATTCCTTCTTGCCTCTCTCTCTTGTCTCTCTGCTTGCCACCATCTAAGATTAAGAATGTTACACCAGAGTGTGTATCTCTCTATTGCACATCTGTCGCATTTGCTCCACACTCTTACTCATTGTGTAACAGATGCTACACTCGCTCGACCGATATATTGTTTATGACTGCTAGGGATGCTTCATTACTTACCTTTGGTATCTATCGCTGACTCTGGAGTATATTATATTATACTGCATATAAATATTGTTATATGCTGTGTTTTGCATCACTTCCCTTGACCTGCCCCATGTGAGCAAGAAAGAAGGCCGGAGTAGTGATGTGATAATAGGAGGTGGGTCACAAAGGAACAAGGACTTTAATTTACAAAGTCATGCCACTGTGTGCCGCCACCATAAGTCTATTGCAACTATCGCTCTCCCGACCTTCAGATGATTGTATTTTTGTGCTTATCTTCGAAAGAATTTTCTGGTCCATCACCTTGTCTCTCAGTTATACTCGGGGTGCGGGGAACCTGGAAGGCCAGTGAAACTATTTAAATTGTGATGAGCCTCCGAGCCAACAGTTTAGAGTTTGGAGGTTATGCAAACTTAAGTGTCGTGTGTGCGAAGACAGCGAAGAGACGAGCCAGAACAGCGATGGACAGTGGCGAGTGTGACCAGAAAGAGTGAAGCCCGTAGACTGCGAGCATCGGTAAAATAAAAATGTTTTACACACGTTTTGGTAGATGTTTGCACATTGCGGCTGACACTCGCACAATTTTCAGCCGCATCCAGCCGAGATGTGCAAATGTCACTCTGTGGCAATCTTGCTGTATGAAAACATACTTTTGTGGGAAATCTTGCAGATATGGAGGTAAAGTCGGGAAATTTCGAGAGAAATTCTAAGAATTATTAGTGTTTTCAAGGAAAACTGAAAATTTTAAATGAAAATGGAATATTCAATATGGCGGCAGTAGCGCACTCCAAGGTGGCTGCCACCTCCTCCATCCTCACACAATCACCGGTTGTTAGAGATCGGTAACACAGCGCTGTACCATGCAATTGCGCTAATTCAGTTCATTGCGTGTGGTGTGCAAACTCACTTCCTTCAAAATATGTAACTCACGACTCAGTGGTGCGTGGTGGCTAGTAAAGTAGATATCAGAAAAAAAATATCGATACTTATTCTATCGATTATGTTTAAAGTATCGTTTTACGAAACTATGTATGAAGTAAAAATTTTGTCAATAGCTAAAATGTGAATTAATAAGTGCTTAGCACCCTGCGTTACTTATATGCACTTGCAGTTGTTTTGTCTCTAAAAAATTCCACTGGGATTTAATTAATTCTAGACAGTGAATATTATAGTAACGACACTTTTAAATATTACTAAAAATGGACTTGTTAACAATTTTATTAATGTACTGACACTAGTAACACGATTTTACATTTTATACGTCCTTGTGAAAGGTACGAGCCTCTTTATGCGATCTAACTACAAAGATTCTTGTAGAAATCCCTTGGAACTGCAAAAGTTCACTTGAATCAACAAGTCTTGAATTCCAACTTTATGGAGTCACTTTATTAACCTTTTTACCAATTAAAAATATATTCTCTTGCAAATCCCTAGTATGTGACAAGCTGTAAGGAAGAACTGTACTGTATATGCAGATGACGCAACCAGACCAAGAGGAGAGTATATAGGGAAGCAAAAACGATTAGAGTACATTATCTCCTGATACCTTCTGTGCTCACAACCTATTTTGCACAGTGGCTCTCAACGCCACTTCTAGTAAACCCCTTCAGTGCCAAGAAAAGAATTACAGTTCAGTAATATTTAACAAAGTCTAGTTTTACATACACAAATCAATACGTGTTTTTTTAATTTCATGTTTTCTTAAACGAAAAACATGTTGAAAGATGCCGTCAAAGTCCTTCAGCTGTATATTTCACGGTGAAATACAGGAGTAACAGTTGAGTGAGTGAGCGAGTGAGCGAGCGAGTGAGTGAGTGAAGAGATTTGTGCAGCTCTTGACATCGAGGTCTTGAGAGCCGGTGAGGATGAAGCGAGCTGAGTATAGAGCAACGCAGGAATGGAAGGGCAAGGGTAACGGGAGATCCCCGAGAAAACCCACCGACCAGCGGAATCGTGAAGGAGAGACTCCGCCAGGAATCGAACCCGGTTCACCTAAGTGGGAGGGGAGTAGTCTAACCACTACACCACCGCGGCCCAGTAACAGTAGACCTATTATAATTCATATGTGATACAAATAACAATGCACGAGTTAAAACAATAAATAGTTATGCGGCTGTGTCAGAGGGCGTTACGTCAACATGTCTGCGTATTTTCTGCGCGCGGCACCTTGACCTTCCTGTTCTCCAAACCAAACCATGTCTTGGGACCGTGGTGGCAGAGCGGCTGGCTTGCTCGCCTACTACCAAGGCGAACCGGGTTCGATCCCGGATTTTCGCACGTGGGAATCGTACCGGACGATGCCGCTGGTCGGCGGGGTTTTCTCGGGGATCTCCAATTCCCCCGCCCTTTCATTACGGAGCTGCTCCATACTCTCTTCAATCATCCTCATCGGCTCTCAAGACCTCGCTGTCAAGAGCAGCCCAAATCTGTTCCCTCACTCACGCGTTCTGCCATGGTCATTGCTGTGCAGTTCCACGGCTATCTGATGCCCTCTCCCACGAGGCATGTTGCTTGTATTTCCTCTGGACTTTTCGCTGAGTAAGGGCCGGCATTAGATATTTTAAATTAAATTATTATTAATTTTGTATTTGTCACCAAAAAACACTTTACAATATTACTTTCTATCGCTATAATCGACATATAAAGACGAGGTATTTCGTTCGTATCCACAATCAGAGCGCCAGCACATCGGAGCCGCGGTATATGATCCTCGAGAAGCCCGCCAGTCGCTGCGGGCCCCCACCTGCACCCCAACTCAAGGTCATTCTCGCTTCGTAGTATTATTAATCCAACGAAACAACACTTGTTTAAATAGTGATATTAATAACGAAGTTATTGTGTCGGAATGGAGCAGCCTGGCAACGTCAAATCGCTGTGTATACGTGGAGGTCTGATTTTAAAAAACGGATTAACGTAAAAACATTTTATTACGTTAATTGCAAAGGAATTTCGCAAATTTTACTTCTTAAAAATTCAGCTCAGCCAGAAATCAATCAAATTTGGCAGTAGAGAAGTAGATTTATGTCATCCGTCTGTGTTATCTGTGGACGTGCCTGGTGCTTGCTGCTGGAGACAGATGTTTCTCAAAGAAAGCACTACATGTGTAGCTAGTCCGTTAACTTACGATAAGAGCGAATTTTTTGGACGACCGAGCTACTACTCTGAAAATGGCCTGCGCGTGGCAAACGTAAATATGGAGCTCTATAAAACAGACCAAAATGAAATCTCTACTGCTGAAGTTGATCTACAGGTTTAACGGCCCGAAGGCTGGCACACCCTCCATCCTCCCGCACTGCAACTGTACTCTGGTGAGCAAGACAGGACACGGCACTTTCTCTTCTTCTGTCTTAGTGCATTGTGCCTTCTTTCTTGGTCTCACACGGCTTTCTGCCGGTTTTCTCAGTTAAACCTGCCTCCTCCGCCAGTCGGTTATGCCCTGACTTTAAACATGAAAGCCTTTACCAGAGCACTCCCAGTCATGGGTCATCGGTATACTCCAGTTGCCACATGTCAAACTCCTCAAGCCTTTCTCCAACTCTTGCTGCAAGTCTGTTCCACAATTTGTGGAGTTCCTGATTTCCCATTACTCTTCTCATGTCCAACTGCAATCCTCTTTGTTCTGCCACTCCTTGCAATCAGTCTCTTTCTTAGATCTTCAATTACTCTTCTCATTCCCAACTGCAATCCTCTTTGTTCTGCTACTCCTTGCAACCAGTCTCTTTCTTAGATCTTCAATTACTCTTCTCATTTCCAACTGCAATCCTCTTTGTTCTGCCACTCCTTGCAATCAGTCTCTTTCTTAGATCTTCAATTACTCTTCTCATTCCCAACTGCAATCCTCTTTGTTCTGCTACTCCTTGCAACCAGTCTCTTTCTTAGATCTTCAATTACTCTTCTCATTTCCAACTGCAATCCTCTTTGTTCTGCCACTCCTTGCAATCAGTCTCTTTCTTAGATCTTCAATTACTCTTCTCATTTCCAACTGCAATCATCTTTGTTCTGCCACTCCTTGCAATCAGTCTCTTTCTTAGATCTTCAATTACTCTTCTCATTCCCAACTGCAATCCTCTTTGTTCTGCCACTCCTTGCAACCAGTCTCTTTCTTAGATCTTCAATTTTAGGGCAGTCCATCAATACATGTTGTACCGTATCATCCACACCACATACCTCACATAGTGAGGATGTTACTAGCCAGAGACTGAGCAGCTTCGCTTTCAAGTTTCCATGGCCGGTGTGCAACTGAGCACTATAATGATTCATCGTGATCCATTAATTTTTTCATCCTCTGCTCCACACTTGTAAGGATTTCATAGGAGATTCTCGCCTTGGTTGACTGATTCCATCTCATTTGCCACATCTCCAGGGTGTCCTGCCTGATTAACCTTCGTTCTTGAGAATTCAGAAGGAACAATCTGTTCTGTGGCAAGAACAAGTTGCTATGTTCTATCAACTACATGTATAGTTGCAAATACAGTCACAGACAGGGCCACAAAACACAGTTCTGCTATTACTATATCCATTAACAATATTTCGACTGGACCAACGACCCACTCGATTGCTGCCGCGATATAAACTGTCCAGATGGGTGGCGGCTACATAAATTATGTTCTTACTAAAATGTTATTTTGTCAGTGCATGTTTCGGGTACTTTTAGAAGCAACCTCAACGAAAGCTCGTGTCATACCAAGCCACGAGTCTTCCCACACCAACATCAATGAAGGCAGTCGCCTGCTTGCTCCGCCAGCCATTGACGGCCGACACCAGACCTTGATAAAGGCCAGCAGACTGCTGGGAATACACACCTTCCACGAACTACTTGTTTTAAATGACGTCTTCCGTTGCTGTTCACTTCCTCCCTTGGCTTGCACAGTAATTACATCCTTCTTTCAACTTCCTGCTCAATTCCTTCACACAGTCCTTGCGTAAACACTTGTTGTAACCGGCAAGTCTTCGAAGGTTAATTTCGGCCAAATGTTCATGCACTTCTGCGAGAATGAATTGAGCGACAGCACGCACCTCACATTTGGCGGCTGCTCCAGTTGTACTGGACATGTTTACGATTGCTGTTATTAAACGACGGCAGACAAGAAAATTGTCGACAGCGAGGTCATTAGAGACGGTGAAAGTTGCTCAGAGAAATAGGCGAGGGGAAGGAATCTGCCATGGCCTGTAGTACACTCTAAGAAATTATTAGTAAAATACGAATAAGGAGAAAATACGAATGGTAGACTATTTACTCGTACATACATCTCACGAAATAGTCGAATGCGTAGGGACCAATAAAACCAATGCCGTAATTGCTCAGTGCTCGAAAAGGTCTCTTCGTACAGGTCGTTCTTTCATGCCGACGAGCATTTTGACCATAGGTGAAAACTCGATCACAGAATCGACACTAACAACAACCATTTAGCGATAATTCAGGTCGCGGTTCCATGCTCGTTGAGGTCAAAAACAGGCCTTCGTATTCACATTTTACCTGCGTGGTATGGGAGCACTCTGAGAAAACTCAAATACCCGTTCGCCCCGGAAGAAAACAAATAACATACGAAAAATCCGAGATGGCGACCTCCAACAATGTATAAACTAATGACAAACGAATAAACCAATATGGCGGAATGAGTATAGGCGAGAGGCGGCGGGGAGGGGGGGGGGAGTGACCTCCGTAAATGCAACTTTTTAAAATAAAATTAAAAATATAATTTTAATAGTAGATTTTTGGATTTTTAATTATTTTTTATTTTTGTTTGTTTTTCGGAGTTTTTTTAATTTTTGGGATTTCATGGTAAAATGTTACCGGGATCAAAATCAAAAGTCAAGGTCACTTGCTTCCAATATGTCTGCCGGGTGACGTCACAACATGGCGACCGGCCAGCTCCTACGCTCCTATGCCCCACTCACTTGGCCGAAAGTCATCATAATCCTACTACTTACTGAGGTTTTTCGTATTTCTTAATAGTATGGAGTGATTTGTAGGTTTCCTGTTACATGATCAACGAGGATTTTAAATAGTATAATATAAGATTTTTCAGGCAATAAGGCATCATAGAATAACGTTTCCGTAGCTTTAGGCGGCGTATGTTATATGCTTCTTATATAAATGGAAGTGGCGTTGATAATAAATTATAACATAAAAAAGGCACCCATGTTTTAGGTGGGGTTCGCGCCCACAAGTAGACAACCTCTGCCACATTTTACTTTTTGCTTACAGATGTTTCATGAGCTGTGAGGTGGTTGATAAATATTTTTAATTGGAAACCAGGAAGCATTTAAATTGTGTAACATGAACTGTATAGATACGGAAACAATACTATTCTCTGGGAATGTCTCCCATCACAGGGTTGAGAATACCGTAAGTCAGGCAAATTACAATATTAAAATAACAATTAAAAATAACAGCCGCGTTTAAAAACATTTTAAACGACGTGCAATCTACTGCAGGGCTGAGTTTCGCTTTCGAGTACCGATGTCCATAAAATCTATTTACGAAAGACTAGGCTGAAACTTTTTTCCGGTAAGTATTAATCGCGAGGCGAAGAAGCTGTAGACAGATAATTATTAGCTGTAAATAATGGGTAGTTATGTACATTATTAAGCCATATAGCGTGAGTGCTGTCAGTATACAACCCGTGTAAATATCAGGCACAGTACAAAAAAATTCGTGGCCGTTGTTTTTTTTAAATATGCACTGAATGCTACGAACGTATGTTTATTTGATGATGGATCAATATTTGTAACAAACGAAGTATTTGATAGCATCTTTTATCAAAATATTTTCTAAGAAATTCTTAATCGTACTCCCTGTTATTCTTAATACTTACATTTCTATGACCCGTATTAATACTTACATTTCTATGACCCGTATTAATACTTACATTTCTATGACCCGTATTAATACTTACATTTCTATGACCCGTAATAATACTTACATTTCTATGACTCGTATTAATACTTACATTTGTATGACCCGTATTAATAGTCGTATCTCAGCACTTGAAGCTAGTTTCGAGGACAGCTGTTAAATAAACGCATTTCGTGATAATTTTATTAAACTCGCGCAGACGTAGGCCTCAGCTATATGCTAGTATCGTGTGCGACAAAAACTCTCGTTTAACTTAATTAATATTCACATGTGATATGAGGCCCAGACTTGTGCACACGTTTAGATTATATTTGCCATATTTATCTATAGTGAATACTAAAATGTATTTGCCTTGTAGTGTGTAAAAATTATTTTTTTTACGATCGCAGTGAGTGTAACGGTTATTATATAACGAAATGCCTATTTTCCGACTGATGCAACAACGCATTTGCAGTGCTGCGTATATCACTAGATAAAAGTCATTAATTGATCAATTTCCTGTGTTTCGTTGGAAACATAGTTTACGACAATGCGTTTCGATAATTATTTTTAATAATAATTTTCTGAAGTAAACTATTTTTATGTTTCTAAAATATCTGTTTCACATTTCTAAAATACATTTGACACTTAGTTATAATACCTATCGATAATTGTTCAAAGTACGTTTCTTTTGCAAATTTATTGTAACGCATTAACAATTAATAGTATTCAGATTTTTTACTGCAGACACAGAAATTTTATTCTGAAATTTTATTACTGTTGTTTATTACGTATGTTGATGATACACACAATTGTAACTTTAAAACAAGCAGACTTTGCAGAATTAAAGTCGAAATCTTGCTCTTTCCGTGTCGAAAATTTAGAAACCTAAGCTTCTAGTTTTTCGCTGCGTCTATTCGACATACATCCGAATCACGAATTATTTTCAATTATCAATTTGTATTTTACAAGTAGAATTGTTAGTTTATTTTTAAACAGTGTGTAATTTTTACTTTGAAATACGTTGTTCAGCACAAGAAATGAGGAAAAATATTTATTAACACAAAAAACAGTGGAATATAGCGCCAGAGAAGCATGCTTAGACAACATAAAAATGCCTTAATTTTTGCTTTGGGGAGACCATCGCCAGGCTGTATAAAAACATATAAAAATGTAATATCTGTTGAGTAGAGAAGCTTTAAAATAATATCAACTAAATACATCTGAAGAAGTATTTATTAATTCATGTTTGTTTCAAGACTATAAACTCATCTCAAAACTAACACGTGAATCATTCTCTAGACGAGATCTGAGTAACGACTGTTTTGTGTAAAAAGCTATGTGTGCACGTGTACCTTGTAGCATGTCTTCCCAATATAGTTTTCCATTTCATGAAAGTGTTCATTTTTACAGACATGGTTACCAAGTTAAGAGCATGTAGATAGTAAAGTGTTCCATTAAAACAAGGATGTATCAGATTTAGTGTTTCTGGGACGAAATTGGGTGTACACATTTATAGCAATATTTAGTACGGGAATGTTACAGTTAAATAATTCGTATTACATATATGAAAGACTATCACGCCTCAAAAAATTATAAACTTTTTATTCTGCCCGCTTCAAGAAAGGAGACAAGAATTGGAATGACAGTGCCAGACTAGTTTTCCATGAGAACAGCCCAGAGCTGTTTCTTAAGGTTGATCACAGTCCTAGGAAGGTGATTCTAACTGACAGGTGATTATATCCAGGCTGCCGCAGCTCACACTCGCTGCCCTCATCTCCTCACCAACTACTGCGCAATCTGATGGTCCGTGGCTCATCAGTTGTATACGCCTCAGGCGAAATCCTACCTCCAGCAACTGTCAGTAGCGCCATCTCTCGAATGAGAAACAATTTAAATCTGACTTCCATTCAACCTTAAAGGACGTTTACATAGTAAACGTGACGTATCAGAATGAAAGAAGTTATTTTTTACGTAACGGTTCATGGACATTACTTACGTGTCGCGTAGGAACTTCCTCGGCATGTGGATATGTAGGAAAGAGCGATATTGTAGTTCGTGTCGTGTACGTAAAGCCTTCGATCAATAGAGTTGAAGGAGAAAAAGAATAAGAAGTAGTTCTTCCATTTAATATAAATTGTTTCCTAGAAGAAAACTTACGATTTCAATTTCCTTCACTCGTAAAAAAATTATTCTAAATCGTATGTAATAAATGATCGTAATTTAATGAAGTATTGTATCGTAATATTTTGTGTTATATAGTTGACAAATCCTGTGCATTAAGTACTGACAGAATGAGCAGCCAAGTGAAATGGATTTCCCAATATCACTTCTTCACTAAACTAAGTAAATTTCTAGTCGTGTGGAATTGGTTTGAATATAAGACGAGTACATTCATTATGAACCACATGCACTAAAGTTTCTATGCAGACGTCTTTAAAGTACACCAAATCGATTGTTAAAAGACATTTAAATATAATGCAAATATAGCGTTACATGTTTAAAAAAATCTGTTTTTGCAGACGGTAGAAAATCCGCAAGGCCATGTCAGTGCTTTGAGCGTTGAGGCGACGAGAGCCTTGAAGCGCAGCCTAGTTTCGCCCGTACAGCTACAGTAGTAATGTCATACAAGCTGATTCACGGTTCCCTGTCAACCAAGCATATTTGATAGAAATATTTAGAAAGATTCACTGGCAATACTCAGACGCACTTTGGTGTAGACGGCGATTGGAATTAGTGAAGTTGTCTTTCTTTTGTGACTCATCATTAACAGTATAACGAACGTAAGCGATAGTAAGAGCTGGTATAGGATATTCACGGTAAAGTGAGCAGTTTTTGAAGCCCTCTCAATTGGAATAATTGCTAATAGATATATTTTATCGTAGTCTCAGACGTTAACTTTCGAGTGCGGTGAAAAAAATACACTTACGTGGCAACATTTATTTTAAAACGTGGTGGAAGGATAAAACATGGCTGAAAGGGAAAAGTAACTAGGGCCTCAAAATTCTTCACTTCGCCGAGAAAACAGCCTACAAAATCACGTGTCTATGATCGTAAAAATCGTGAAGAGGCTGTGTCTGTGAGTTTCACGTGGACACATCTGCGTTAGTGAGTAATACTTTCTTCGCGATACGGGAATGAACGAAATTGACACTTGGCTGTTATTGCTCGAATCGAGATATCCAGACGAGCTCTTCCCTTCGGCGCCAACATCAGGGTACTAGCGCATCGGAGTCGCGAGATATACTGGCTGGCCGGAAATTTTCGTCCGCGCCTAAAATGTCCGCCAGTCACGGCGGGGTTCCTACCTGCGCCTGGTGCATGCGCGGGCCGTAACTCGAGATCCTGCTCGCATCTTAGTCGTACGGCTGATCGAACGATACCACTTTTATATCGATCCCATTGTTAGTCATGAAGTTATTCCGTTGGAATAGATCACTCTGATAAACGTCACATCGGCGTGGATCCGTGCGTTAGGATCTTTCTGAGGTGTGGCTGGAGTCACAAACACCATATTTGAAGTTTACGAAAAAATAATCCAAAAGCCAACTTCTAGCTTTAGGAGTTTTTCCTTGCAGACCAAATCTATGTAAAAGAAATGTAAAGGAATATAACCCTCTTCTACAATAACTACTTTTCTAAACCACGTGTCATCATCCCCACCTAAATTATAATTTACACTTAAGGGGAATGGTGCATGAAAGCAGTATATTTACACGATTTTCGACAAAGTCGTTTTCCAAAGGGTTTATCGAAATTTTCTGCTCTGCAAGGCGTAAATATTAATTTTTAACGCCTTTTTATGTTGTTATATATTCACTTCCTTCATTATTCTCGGAGCACTGATGGAAGAAAATAAATATATTTTTTCTTACCATCGATCAGTGCTCCGAGAATAACGAACTCAGTGAATTCATAACAATGTAAGAAGGTGCTCATAACTGTGATTTACGTCTTGTCGAGGCAAACATTTCGAAAAATCCTCTGTGAACAAGTTGTAACAAAAAATATGTAAGTATACGGTTTTCGTGCACCATTCCCCTTAAAATATTGCGAAACTCTCGGCGTGGGTAATATCTTGTCGTGCGGTGATATCTTCGTGGCATGTCGGACGTTGAGCTATGGATGTTCGGTTCACTTACGAGCACAACACTTTGTCTAAGATATGATGCAGAGAAATGGCACAACGAACGGATACCCAACCTTTGCACTAAACATACATCTGAGAAGATATCACACACCATACTTATCACGACACAAGCGACAACATGGGAAATACTTGCAAAACATAAATTAAAAATAGGACCCTACAAGAATTATTTCTCTTAAAAAATTTCGATGTTGGTAATGCTGTAGTCTCTCGAGCTGGTGACCGTGTCGATCATGGAACAAACTACCCCGCCCCCCACCACCTGTCCTCTCTGTCAGTGGATATGTGATACCCAGATTGTCCCTCATGTTTCTGCCGATGTGCGCTGGAGTATTGTCGAGTTGCAGACACATTACCTGTCCAACCCTCAGTAGCACCTCATCCAGCAGTGTAGGCAACACTTCCCTTAGGAATACGTAGTATCATGTTACTTTTTGTCAGTTTGGCAGTAGACGTGGCCTAATGAAATGGTCATTTATTTTCGTAGCACAAACCTTGACATGGAACTCCCACTGACTGCCGTTAACGAATTACGCACCCGAATTTTCATCAGCGCACACACGCACGGCTTTTGTGCAAATTCACGACACTCTCTTGAGTGAGAGTGCACTCATGGTTGGGAATGCAAGGTGAATTGTACGGCGCTGGGTATGCTACTGCTCAAATACTACTCGATGTGGGTAGTCCTCCACAGATAGCGTCTGGAGGGTCAGGAGAAGGTATGACTGGAGCTGCTGTTCGTAGAAAACACGCCACACGTTAGCATGCATAATGTCCAGTTGTACCAACATCTTCCCCGATCCGAGAAAGAATGATCCTAGTTTCGAACCAGGATCCAGTTTGATCTTGATTCTAATGTAAAAGTGTTGCACCAACGAAATTTCATGATTCTGGATCTCCCATTACTCGATCTTTGTTCCAAAGTGAGAAATCGAGATTAAGTACGATACAAAGTTTGCTATTGGTTCGTAATACATGACATCATGGAAGTAGGCGTATTTTTCACTATAGATAGAACTAGATGTGCGATGATTGATCTGTTTTAAGTGTATTATTGTTGTACGAATTTTACGAATAATATTCAAGTGCGTATAGTTATATTTTAATTTCCCAATAAAACAATCGAACGTAGTCTATCTGTTGGCGTATTTAAAAACTACATTTGTCGACGATGGCTGCTGATATCGGATCGAGATTTCGAACCACCAATTTCAGCGGTTCGAAATTAACTTCATCTCGGTCTCCAGTCCAGCTCTGAACTCGAATGGCGCAACAATTTTCTGTGTCGATCTTAGATCCGATCTAGGATCGAGTTTCGAACCACGATGGTGCAACCGATCATACCTAGTCAGACCCACTTGACGGTTATTGGTGAATAGTTCCTATTAGATTCTTAACACTTCATAAGAGCCACGATGGTGTAGTGGTTAGACTACTAGCCACCCACCAATGCGAACTGGATTCGATAGCCAGTGGGGTCACCCCCAGATTTTCGCACGCGGGAATCGTGCCGGACGATGCCGCTGGTCGATGGGTTTTCTCGGGGATCTCCCATTTACCCCGCCCTTGCATTCCGACATTTCTCCATGATCACCTCTCATATGCTCTCAAGAAATCGACGTTAAGAGCCACCCACATCTCTTTACTCACTCACTCAACACTTCCTCTTCAAAATGAAATGTTCGAGCTGAACGTGGACAACTCGCGTCATGTGGCGATACCTAACACGGCAAAGAAAGGCAGAAGACTGGATATAGGCGTCATTTGTCGGTACAGTCTAATACTGTAAGTACACAACTAAGTGTAACTACCACGTTATACACTTTACACGCTACACTTGTGGAAAGATTACAGCTGGAAAATGCCTAGGTTCAACTGTCCGCATTCTCGCTGTCTTCTCACGATGCCCGCGAACGTAGAATGATGCAGATGTATTTCTGATGGAAAACCTTTTAACATACAATCGCCGAGAGTGCCTGCCATTGCATTTCAATCAGTTTATCGGTATGCAAGCGGCATAACAGTCAGTTCGCTACTTGTTTACTAATACATGATGTCTTCCTGCCATCAACACGTGAATGGAACACGCTACACACGGTCACACTAGGTTGTGGACTACGCAGTGGGGACGTTTGTACGCAGGCCCACACACACCACCAGTCTTGCACTGATGGCTCATGAGTTACGTATTTTCAGGACTCCATGAACAATTTGTACCCAAAATTGTCAAGCCGCATAGCCACCAAACCACGTGTATATGGATATGGATTTCCTCTCGTAAAATGTTAGTTTCGTTTCCTCTCAAGCCCCTTCACACTTAAACTCCTCAACCCCCTCTCCACCTCACACCACTCCTAACCCTATCATCAACCCAGTGACCATGACCATGACATTCACCCTGACATTTGACTTTGACCATGTCCCATGACCTTGAAACATTACTGTGAACATAACCTTGGCAATGACCTTATCTGTGATATTGATCAATGACCCTGACCTTGACCCATGACCTTGAACTTGATCTATAACGTATGACCTTGACCCTTGGCCTTGACTCATGACCTTGACTTTGACCTTAACCCATGATATTGACCCTTGAACTTTACCCATGATCTTAACGCATGATGGGGTCATGGTGGCGGAGCGATTAGCACGCTCGCCTCCAACCAAGGCAAACTGGATTCAATACCCGGCCGGGTCACTGGATTTTCGCAAGTAGGAATCGTGCCAGACGATGCCATTGGTTGACGAGTTTTCTCATGTATCTCCCGTTTCCCCCACCCCTTCATTCCGGCGCCACTCCATATTCACTTCAATCACCCTCATCGGCTCTCAAGACCCCACTGTTAAGAGCCGCCCAAATCTCTTCACACACACACTCATACTTAACCCATGGTCATAAACTTGACCAGTGACCAGTGACACTGACCCATGAGCCATGACCTTGACCCCACTGACTTCGACTCATGACTTTGAATCAAGTGCCTTTGACTCACGTGATCTTGACCTAAGTGAACTTGACCTTGAAATTGAAAATTGTGAAAAATCGAAAAAACATAAAGGATAAAATACATACCTAATGCGAAAACCAAGTCGGATGTGTGTGACCCTAAATGTTCAATTCGCATAAACGTGGCAGAGCACAGACACTCACTGGTATGACGATCAGTAGCTGACTGAACCGACCTTGTTATTTCATTGACTATATAGCCGACCAAGCTTACGACCCCCAATGCAAATTACTGACTCAACGTAACATGTATAACCCCCTCAAAACTCCCCTCCTTTCACACACACAACCCACACCTCTAATCGCTCCACTTCCTTCGCCATTTACCTACCACACCTCAGCTACCATCAACACCCACACATGCTGTCACAACCTCTCCCACCCAAAAAACAACTCGCTTTAGCTCGTTCCCCCCTCGCAATCCCCCTTGCAATCATTCATCCACATGACTCAACATCCCATCTAATACCCAGTCACTTTCTGAAGAGACTGACTCTGCCCAAGACTGGCTCCTGCCAATACCAATTCATGAAATAAACACTTAGACAAGGCCAACCGACGATAAAATCCACCTATACTATACCAACAGTCGGAGATGATCAGACTCGAAAAAAAATCGCATAATGCAAATCTCGTTATCTCCACGCAAAAAGTATAACAACAAAACTCCACAAAATATTCGAAAATCATCTCACCCACAACTGTTCATCATCAGGAGGCCATACCATCCATCCATACTGGCCAACATCCGATTCCACTCGAAACAATCTCCTACCAAACTGACTATAACAATGAGCGAGACCAACAAACGACACCAACCGAACATACTATTAATATATACCAAACATCCATTCCACCCATCCAGACCATCAGGCCAACAAGACCTAATGGAGATACAGATGGGCAAGAACATCCAATCTAACTACTCATACCAGTCATATGCACACTCTGTACACACCAACCTTACTTTACCTTACCTACCTGCCACTTGAAACTGTCAACTGAAATATCAATATGAACTGCTCTTACTAGCCAACCATACCAACCAACCATATCAGGATTCCTTGACATCCGACCATACAAACCATCATTAATAGCTTAAAATAAGTACCACACATGACAGTCAACTGTAACTCCAAATGAACGAACCATCCATACCAAAAGTAAATTCTGGCCATCCAGTCTAATGGTCATCAAGCTCGGACATCCATACCAACATTCAAATCCAACCGTTCCACCCCACCATACAGTCAATTCATACAGGCCATCTATATAAGCTGACCACTTGAAACAGTTGTACCAAACATCCACACGAACTGCTCATACTAGCCAGTCAATCAAACCAACCATGCCAACTTAAAGATACGAAACAACCATAACAGTCCACACCTCCAAACCATTCGTTTCCCCCATACCTAATGGCCATCAAGATCAGGGGACCATAACATCCATTAATTCTGACCAGTCATACAAATGGATCATTCTGGCCATAACTACGGAACATACCAAAGGACTATACCAGCCATCCAGAAAATATATCCATACTAGCAAACGATTGACTGCACCCAAGTCTAACTCCTATCAAGAACAGATCCAAACGAGACCAATTCCCACCAGACTGACTATTAAAATGGTCAAGACCACTCATCTGTACTAACAGACATCGATGACCAATTTCGAAAAATGTTGATTAATACGCATCTCGTAGTAACCACTTTGCACAAAATCTTTGCTTATCGCCTACAGCTAACCATACCAAAGGACAATACAGGCGAGCAGACCATCCATACAGACCGACCATTACTAGCAGCCCATACCAGACAACAGTACCAGCCATCGAGACCATCAAACTAACTGGACCAACCATACTGGCCAAGGACTGGCACAACCCAAGATTGACACTGAGGTAGATTGCTGGTGATAGTAGCACTGCATACACTGCATACATTCATCGAGATCAGCATTGCATGCAATGCAATCAGCATCGCAGACACAGCAACCAGCTCCGCATGCTCTGGATGCTCTGCAATCAGCTCTGCATGGTCCATACACTCCACAGTTAGCTCAGCATGCTTCGCAATCAGATCCGATGCTCCATAATCAGCTCCTCACATTCCGCATGCTCCGAAGTCAGCTCCGCATGCTCCACAATCAGCTCCGCACACTTTGCAATCAGCTCTATACACTCTGCAATCAGTTCCACATGCTCCGCAATCATTCCGCATGTTCATCAATCAGCTCTGCATGCACCTCATGCACCACGGTTAGCCCCGCTGCGCCACAGTTAGATTCGCATGCACTGCACTTAGTACTAGTAACACACATATTATCAAGCTAGATGATACTCTACCCATAAACGTTACTACTGAAGATGAAGCCATCTCCATCGAATCACAACATTGAAGCCTATTTCCGAATACAATGAGGTGCATCATCACAGGACCATCAAATTGTGGGAAAACATGTGTCCGACTGAACCTCCTGGAAGAAATTAATGTTATTTCGGTTCGAGAATAACTTCACCCTAAAAAAGTCATTATGTAGGAATAAACTCCTTAGAAAGGAAAAAAAAAACAGACACCTCAGGTTCATCTGCAAAGAAGCTGATGATGGAGAACTTGCCTCTATCTTCGCCCATGAGGTATCATGTTTTTGTGGGTAGATTATTCCTCCATACCGATTATTTTTAGGTGGAGAAGTTATTCTGGAAACGAAATACAATTCTCTTATTTCAGCAGGCTCAGTAAGACATATGTTTTCCCATTATTTGATGGTCCTGTGATGATGGGCCTCATCGCATTCGGAAATATCCTTCCTTGTTGTGACTCGAGGGGAATAGATTCATCTTCACTAGTGAGGCGTATGGATAGAGTAACTTCTTGCTTGATAATATGCATGTTACGACTATTATCTTGCAGTGCTAAGTGTGGTGCATGCGGTGCTAAGGGTGGTGCTGGCGCGGCTAACTGTAGTGTGTGCTCTGCATGCAGAGCTGATTGTGAAGCACGTGGAGCTGATTGCGAACCACGTGGAGCTGATTGCAGAGCATGCATAGCTGATTGCAGAGCATACAAAGCTGATTGTGGAGCATGCAGAGCTGATTGCAGAGCATGCAGAACTAACTGCACAGTGTGGAGAACATACGGAGCTGATTGCAGTGCATGCGATGCTAATTACAGTAGTTGCAGTGCTGATTGCGATACATGTAGTGCTAACTGTGGTGCATGTGGTACTGATCATGGCACGTGCAGTGCTACCAATCCCAAGCAATCTACCTCCATGTCAGTCTTGGATTGTGACAGTCCTTGGCCAGTATGGTTGGTCCAGTTGGTTGGATGGTCTCGATGGCTGGTACAGCTGTCTGGTATGGGCTGCTAGTAATGGTCAGTCAGTTTGTATGGTCCTTTGGTATTGTTAGCTGTAGGTGAGAAGTTTTGCGAAGATTTTGTGCGAAGTGGTTACTACGAGGTTCATATTAGTCGACTTTTTTCGAGATTGGTAATCGACGTATGTTGGTACAGATGGGTGGTCTTGACTATTTTAATAGTCAGTTTGGTGGGAATTGGTTTCGTCAGGATCTGTTCTTCATAGGAGCTAGTCTTTAGTGCAGTCAGTCGTTTGCTAATATGGACTGATAGTCTGGTCGGCTGGTATAGTCCTTTGGTATGTTCCTTAATTATGGCCACAATGGTCTGTTTGTATGACTGGTCTTCATTAAATGTTTTGTTTGGCTGATCTTGATGGCCATTAGATATGGGGAATCGAATGGTTTGGAGATGTGGATGTTTGTTATGGTTGTTTAGCATTTTAAGCTGGTACTAATGGCTTGTATGGTTGGTTCGTCTGGATGGTTCTCATGGATATCTGGTATGTTTGGATTCAATGGTTGACTGGTAGGGTCGTTCATATGGATGTTTGGTACAACTGTTTCAAGTGGAGAGCTTGTTTGGATGTTCTGTATGGATTGATCGTATGGTGGGGGGCATGGTTGAATCGTAATGCTGGTGTGGATGATTGGTATAAAGGATCTTGACCATTTGTATTTCCACTCGATATTGATGGGATAATGGTCTAGTTGGGTGGAATGGTTGTTTGGCATGGATGATTCGTATGTTCAGCCGATTAGTTGGTATGGAACATGGCTCGTATGGCCAGTCTATATAGATTGTGGGTCTGATCAGGCTGTTTGTTTGGAAAACTGGTATGCTCCCTTGGTGTGGTTAGCTGTAAGTGAGATGTTTTGCGAAGTTTAGCTGATATTTTCTAAGATTTTGTGTGAAGAGGTAAGTAATGGGATTTTTACTATGTGGCTTTTTTCTTGTAATGGTCAGTTTGTATGACTGGTCGGCTGGCTGGTGTAGCAATTGGTATGGCCATTAGACTGGATGGCCGGAATTGACGTTTGGTGTAGACAGTTAATATCGTTTAGAATTGTGGTTGACGCTCATGTATTTCGTATTTTAAGCTGATATTGATGGTTTGTAGTCTCGGATCTCATGGGTGCCTGGTATGGTTGGCTAGTATGGACAGTTCATGTGGATGTTTGGCATGACAGTTTCAAGTGAATGGTAGGTAAGGTTGGTCTGTATGGATTGCTCTTATGGCTGCTATGGATGGTTTGATTGGGCGTTCTTGTCCATTGTTGTCTCGACTTTGTCTTGTTGTGCTTATGGTCTGGATGGGTGGAATTTATGTTTGGTATGGATGAATCGAATGTTCTGTTGGTGTTGCTGTCTAGTCTCGTCATTGTTCTAGTCAGTTTGGTAGGTGATGGTGTCAAGTGGAGTCGTATTTTGCCTAGGTGGATGGTATGTTTGGCTGTTATGGCCCCTTGGTGATGGACTGTTGTGGGTGAGATGATTTTCGATGTGTCTGCGAAAATTTGCGAATATTTTGTTAAGTTGTGATACTTTTGTGTGAAGAGGTAAGCAACTAAATTGTTACTATGCGACTTTTTTCGAGACTGGCCATTATCGACTTTTGGTACAGGTGGGTGGTATGGCCAGTTGGTCTTGCCCACTGTTCAAGTCATTTTTGCAGGAATTGGTTTTGGCAAGAGTCAGTCTTGGGCAGAGTCAGCCTCTACGGGAAGTGATTGGGCATAATATGGGGGTGGAGAATAATGCGTATGGATGATTGCAAGGGGGAATTATGAGGGGGGACGAGCTAAGGTGATGTATTGGTTGGGAGGGAGAGGGGGTGGCAGCATGTGTTGTTGTATATGGTAGCTGAGGTATGGTAGGTAAATGTCGGGGAAGTGAAACGATGAGAGGTGTGGGTGTTTGTACGTGGAGAGGGTGGTTGTAGGGGGGTATACATGTTATATAAAGTCAGTAATAAACACTCCTCCACTGTTCTGAGTATTAAGTGGCTCATTCAGCTAAGGGCCTAGAATCCTCTTGCTCGCCTGGCGATTTTTCGGCTCTTGCTTCCAGGAGCTTCGGGGTTTCTTAATTTTTATTTATTTTTGGTGAAAAAAGTGATCTTTAGGAAAAATAATAAATTTCTGAAGTGATTTTTGGGGAGGAACATGCATTTTTATTGATAACATGACAGCCCCAGGGCACCGGCCACCGACCCTGCTTGTGACACCTGCCAAGATGGCGTACGTACACTTCTCCCGTAGTCGGTGTTTTTAGATCAGCTAGTAGGACCTAGATCATTTTTTGCATGTGATGTGCTAACATTTATGACGGGGGTAGTTTAAAAATCTTTATTCGTGAAAGTTTGACGTGTTTACTCTGTACCTCACATCCTGAGAAATGCACCGTTGATATATTGAATGTGTCTTAATTCATGGGACGACCTGCCCCCCCCCCCCTCAAAAATACGTCTTCGTGATGTGACTGAGGCTGCTTGCTCATGGGGCCAGGAATGGTTGTCCGAAATGACTACGCATTTTACGGAAGTGAATTCATTTCCCGTCCTTCTAGAATCATCTATAAACTTTTAGCCCTTGAGTCAGTAACTCCTCCAACTATTCATAAAATAAACCTATAGAAAATAATTTTATCTCATAAATACACACATTCGACTGCCAAATTGATGATATCTGTAAATAATAGCCACATAGATTCCAATTTTTGATATTATTCATATAGTGCTTTTAACCACAAACTTTGTACAGCTGAGTACGAAAATTTTACTTCAATGCATTTGTGGTCTCCTTCATTTCCAACAGACACTAAAAGCCTGAATGAATGTGCGTGGCCTGGGTTGACTATGGAACGTTAAACAATGATTGACTGCACGTTGCTGTGATATAACTCTCCTGAAGACAAGCTGAATGTTAACACCATCACTCACATACATATATGAGACATGCACCAGAAGTCACTTTGACGATCTACACTCTACACGACACAAACCTGCGTAAATAAGCCAAGTCCCTCGCGTGAGACAGATATTATTAGCTTCGGGTCTCTATCGTACTTTCATTGACAGTTCTTACCAATGACGTCAAGTACACACACATCCTTATTGACTATGAAGTACGGCGGAGTGTTATAACAATACCAGTACAGTACTAACAAAAGTGTTGTTCATTTCAACGCCTAAAATTACTCTGTAAATTTTTTTCTGTTAAACTTCCTAAATCGTGGTGGAGTGGAGTGGCTCTTAACATCGTGGTATTGAGAGCTGATAAGGGAGAAACGAGGCAAGAATGGAGCAGCGCCGGAATGCAAGGGCGGAGGAAATGGGAGATACCCGACAAAACCCTCCGACTAACAGCATAGTCCGACACAATCCCAGATGCAAGAATCCAAAGGGCGGCTCAGCCAGGAATGGAACCCGGTTCTCCTTGGTGGGAGGCGAGCAGGCTAACCGCTCAGTCACGGCGGTCCCAGCTGACATCGCGTTAACTCTCTTTCCCACTATTACTTATATACCTATTGTAATTCTATTTGTCTCTCTTGTTCTTATGCTATGGCGCTATTTTGTCATTGTCATGTTCGTCGTTCTTAGCTCACGTTGTCTTAACTGTTGTTCGTGGTAATGTAAAAGTTAAGTCAATATATTGTTGGGCTGAATAACTAACTTTATCCTTCATCACTGTTTTAATAGGTGGGGGCCTCTAAAACTTTGTCTAAGGCTTACAAATACTATAGCCGCTACTGATTATACCAGGTCTGTGTGACTGAACTTTCTAAGACATAGCAATTCATAATCACGATCAGGCGGCAGGAGTTGTGAAGATTTAAAAATTGGTACAGACTCACCCGATCACTGCTGACATTTCACTCGCTGCTTCATTATTTTGTATCAAGTTTCCAGCGCGAGCCCACGTACATAGCAAACAAAGAAGCCTTCCAAAAATATTGAAAACATTCTGTGTACGTACCTGTGGACAAAAAGAAACAAGAACCATAAGTAGGGAACAAAAATAATTACGCTTTCATTTCTCAGCTGGTAAATTAGTTGATATGCCATACAACACCATGCTCAAGAGTTTAAAACAAAAACTATTACACGGCTAAACTATTGAGCCAGGTTGGAATTACAGCTACCTTCAGCTCAAGGCAAGTAACTGGAATACCAGACTTGTAACACTGAAAGCGATTTGCTTTCTAACTAGTTAAAGAAAGCAGAAATAAAATTAATTTTTTAATAAATAACAAAATTAATGAGATTTTTTATACATTTTATTGTTAGATATTTTTTGGTCGAAAACAAAGACTATTCAGAACCATAACCTTTACGTATAGGTACAACGTTTACAAATGAGAATAAAATAATTAGTTTTAAAGGAATATGTACCTTTCAATTGTTATCTTCCTTTACATGTGTATTTTATCAAATTGCAAAGTACATATATGGCGCTCAACTATTGTAATATAATCATTCACAGCACAGTCTAAAAGCTGTAAATTTACCAAGAATAACTCTCCAAAATTTGTCAAATTACTAAGCTTGACAGTCATTGCCTGGGAAAACATCAGCAACACAAAGAGTGGTTCTGATTTTTGTTTACATTAGTGGATGAATCTGTGTTCTGGCGAACTATCAAAAATGAAAAGACGGGGCCCGAGAAGCGTTCAATGCTAATTAACGAAATTTAGCGGACTAAAATAACTAAATTTATTAATTTATGTACAAATAACACTAATGAATTGATTCAATTATTTACGCAAAACTTATGGATTTGTTAATGTTAAATTGTGCCCTTTACACTATGGGATCATATTTATTATATTGTTGAGGACATCCTACAATGAAACAGAATATAAACGAACAATTATGGAAAAACATCTTCTCGAGTGTCGTTTTCGTAATTCCTGTATCACGTTCATTAGATCTAGCAAAAGTTGCTATTAGTTATGGCTATAGTCTGTTTCCAGGTAAGTATAGTTTTGTATTCACTAATCGGGTCAGCAAACGTATAAAGATCCATCAAAATAACTACAGGCATACTGAGAAAATTAAGGCACCTACCTGGAAACCTTGACTACTCGCCTTTTTAAGGGTGGGAAATAACCATGTCTTTGTTTCAAACTGTTTATTTTGGACGAAATAAATAAGTAGAGCATATTGTATAACAGGGCTGACTTCAAGTTAAAAGTAAACTAATGCAGTTAGATAAGTAGGTAGGGCTTAGCGCCTAGTCGACAGCGACTACATTAGACACGGGAAGGTACACTAAGACAGCGTACACCCGGAAGCATTGCAAGAACTGTCCTCTACTGAGGAGATTCAAGCATACCAACTGTCTTCGCACAATCACCCTGACAAAACTTAGTGCTTAGAGGTAAACACTTTGTAATCGCGCCCATAGAAGCGAATTTTACATAGCTGATTGGTATCTAGTGATTTCTAATGTCTTGATGCTCTAGAATGTTACACGATTCATTTTTATCGGAAGTATAATTCTTCCTTACTAGAAAACTGCTCCTAACTGAATGAATCTGCTCATAAATTGAAGTGTAGTGAATTTCCCTAGTTCAGAAACCAAAATACCTTGTTAAATAGACGAAATTGGTGGCACTTCCCAAATTAGTACAATTCGGTTATATTTATTGTGTCTTTGATATCACCCATCTCAGACATTTAATTTTACCACACGTTATTAATATCAATATTATCATCTTAAGTAGAGTTTAATATTATTTTTTCATGTCATCACGTAAAATTTAAGCAGCTGGATGTATCAGAAAACACGTCGACGTGATAATTTAAATATGAAATCTGGAAGAGTATAGGCGGTTTTGAGTTTGTGTGTTCATATGTGCATAGGCGCACACATAAGCATATATTAAGATTAATCTTTCAAGAGGCGACAATTTAAAAAAATTAAAGATGCTAGTTACAATGGAAAAATATATACGTATTTCACTGAAAGAGGAAATTGAAATTCGAAAATTATACTTAACATCCACAAATTTATTACTTGACAGTATTCAGTGGATAAAAAGTCGTATGGGCGAGTCGAAAAGAGAAAGACTGCGTGTCAGTTCATTGCCTTGCACGTAAAGGCGACCAGACTTTTGACGTGCGTATTTAGGTCGCCCTTATGTGCTGCCACGCTTCTAGACCTCGGACACACAAAGTAGCTCCAACCAGCCAGTGCCATTAGAAAACAAAATGCGCATCGTGTAGAAAAATGGCGAACTGTAAACCAGCCAGGTTAAAGTGGAAAAGTGACAGCTGGGAAGAAAATATACGCGTCAGTTTGTATTACGACGAACCGCTTGATGTGGATGGCACGGCATGCATACTTGTGCGTGGCGCCGCACAGTAGGGCTGTGGCGTGGATGGCACGGCATGCATACTTGTGTGTGGCGCCGCACAGTAGGGCTGCGATGTGGATGGCACGGCATGCATACTTGTGCGTGGCGCCGCACAGTAGGGCTGCGACGTGGATGGCACGGCATGCATACTTGTGCGTGGCGCCGCACAGTAGGGCTGTGGTGTGGATGGCACGGCATGCATACTTGTGTGTGGCGCCGCACAGTAGGGCTGTGATGCGGATGGCACGGCATGCATACTTGTGTGTGGCGCCGCACAGTAGGGCTGTGACGCGGATGGCACGGCATGCATACTTGTACGTGGCGCCGCACAGTAGGGCTGTGGCGTGGATGGCACGGAATGCATACTTGTGTGTGGCGCCGCACAGTAGGGCTGTGACGCGGATGGCACGGCATGCATACTTGTACGTGGCGCCGCACAGTAGGGCTGTGGCGTGGATGGCACGGAATGCATACTTGTGTGTGGCGCCGCACAGTAGGGCTGTGATGTGGATGGCACGGCATGCATACTTGTGTGTGGCGCCGCACAGTAGGGCTGTGATGTGGATGGCACGGCATGCATACTTGTGTGTGGCGCCGCACAGTAGGGCTGTGATGCTAATGGCACGGCATGCATACTTGTGTGTGGCGCCGCACAGTAGGGCTGTGATGCGGATGGCACGGCATGCATACTTGTGTGTGGCGCCGCACAGTAGGGCTGTGACGCGGATGGCACGGCATGCATACTTGTACGTGGCGCCGCTCAGTAGGGCTGTGGCGTGGATGGCACGGCATGCATACTTGTGTGTGGCGCCGCACAGTAGGGCTGCGATGTGGATGGCACGGCATGCATACTTGTGCGTGGCGCCGCACAGTAGGGCGTGGACGCGGATGGCACGGCATGCATACTTGTGTGTGGCGCCGCAAAGTAGGGCTGTGATGCGGATGGCACGGCATGCATACTTGTGCGTGGCGCCGCACAGTAGGGCTGCGATGTGGATGGCACGGCATGCATACTTGTGTGTGGCGCCGCACAGTAGGGCTGCGACGTGGATGGCACGGCATGCATACTTGTGCGTGGCGCCGCACAGTAGGGCTGCGACGTGGATGGCACGGCATGCATACTTGTGCGTGGCGCCGCACAGTAGGGCTGCGATGTGGATGGCATGGCATGCATACTTGTGTGCGTGGCGCCGCACAGTAGGGCTGTGATGCGGATGGCACGGCATGCATACTTGTGTGGTGGTCGTGGTGGCGGCCGGGCCGCACAGTAGGGCTGCGACGTGGATGGCACGGCATGCATACTTGTGTGTGGCGCCGCACAGTAGGGCTGCGACGTGGATGGCACGGCATGCATACTTGTGTGTGGCGCCGCACAGTAGGGCTGCGACGTGGATGGCACGGCATGCATACTTGTGTGTGGCGCCGCACAGTAGGGCTGTGAGCGTGGATGGCAACGGCATGCATAAATTGTGTGTGGCGCCGCACAGTAGGGCTGTGCGTGGATGGCACGGCATGCATACTTGTGGTGGCGCCGCACAGTAGGGCTGTGATGTGGATGGCACGGCATGCATACTTGTGTGTGGCGCCGCACAGTAGGGCTGGACGTGGATGGCACGGCATGCATACTTGTGTGTGGCGCCGCACAGTAGGGCTGTGACGCGGATGGCACGGCATGCATACTTGTGTGTGGCGCCGCACAGTAGGGCTGTGATGTGGATGGCACGGCATGCATACTTGTGTGTGGCGCCGCACAGTAGGGCTGTGAGTGGATGGCACGGCATGCATACTTGTGTGTGGCGCCGCACAGTAGGGCTGTGATGCTGATGGCACGGCATGCATACTTGTGTGTGGCGCCGCACAGTAGGGCTGTGATGCGGATGGCACGGCATGCATACTTGTGTGTGGCGCCGCACAGTAGGGCTGTGGGCGCGGATGGCACGGCATGCATACTTGTCGTGGCGCCGCACAGTAGGGCTGTGCGTGGATGGCACGGCATGCATACTTGTGTGTGGCGCCGCACAGTAGGGCTGTGATGTGGATGGCACGGCATGCATACTTGTGTGTGGCGCCGCACAGTAGTGCTGTGGCGTGTGGATGGCACGGCATGCATACTTGTGTGTGGCGCCGCACAGTAGGGCTGTGACGGGATGGCACGGCATGCATACTTGTGTGTGGCGCCGCACAGTAGGGCTGCGACGTGGATGGCACGGCATGCATACTTGTGCGTGGCGCCGCACAGTAGGGCTGCGATGTGGAAGGCACGGCATGCATACTTGTGCGTGGCGCCGCACAGTAGGGCTGCGATGTGGATGGCACGGCATGCATACTTGTGCGTGGCGCCGCACAGTAGGGCTGTGATGCGGATGGCACGGCATGCATACTTGTGCGTGGCGCCGCACAGTAGGGCTGCGATGTGGATGGCACGGCATGCATACTTGTGCGTGGCGCCGCACAGTAGGGCTGGACGTCGGATGGCACGGCATGCATACTTGTGTGTGGCGCCGCACAGTAGGGCTGTGATGCGGATGGCACGGCATGCATACTTGTGTGTGGCGCCGCACAGTAGGGCTGCGATGTGGATGGCACGGCATGCATACTTGTGTGTGGCGCCGCACAGTAGGGCTGCGACGTGGATGGCACGGCATGCATACTTGTGCGTGGCGCCGCACAGTAGGGCTGTGGCGTGGATGGCACGGCATGCATACTTGTGCGTGGCGCCGCACAGTAGGGCTGCGATGTGGATGGCACGGCATGCATACTTGTGCGTGGCGCCGCACAGTAGGGCTGCGATGTGGACGGCACGGCATTCATACTTGTGCGTGGCGCCGCACAGTAGGGCTGCGACGTGGATGGCACGGCATGCATACTTGTGCGTGGCGCCGCACAGTAGGGCTGCGATGTGGATGGCATGGCATGCATACTTGTGCGTGGCGCCGCACAGTAGGGCTGTGATGCGGATGGCACGGCATGCATACTTGTGTGTGGCGCCGCACAGTAGGGCTGCGACGTGGATGGCACGGCATGCATACTTGTGCGTGGCGCCGCACAGTAGGGCTGCGATGTGGATGGCACGGCATGCATACTTGTGTGTGGCGCCGCACAGTAGGGCTGCGACGTGGATGGCACGGCATGCATACTTGTGTGTGGCGCCGCACAGTAGGGCTGTGACGCGGGTGGCACGGCATGCATACTTGTGTGTGGCGCCGCACAGTAGGGCTGCGATGTGGATGGCATGGCATGCATACTGTGCGTGCGCTGCACAGTAGGCCTGTGATGTGGATGGCACGGCATGCATACTTGTGCGTGGCGCCGCCAGTAGGGCTGCGATGTGGATGGCACGGCATGCATATTGTGTGTGGGCCGACAGTAGGCTGTGGCGTGGATGGACGGCATGCATACTTTTGTGTGGCGCCGCACAGTAGGGCTGCGATGTGGATGCACGGCATGCATACTTGTGCGTGGCGCCGCACAGTAGGGCTGCGACGTGGATGGCACGCATGCATACTTGTGCGTGGCGCCGCACAGTAGGCTGCGACGTGATGGCACGCATGCATACTGTGGTGGCGCCGCACAGTAGGCTGTGACGCGGATGCACGGCAGCATACTGTGCGTGGCGCCGCACAGAGGGCTGTGATGCGGATGGCACGGCATCATACTTGTGTGTGGCGCCGCACGTAGGGTGTGACGCGGATGGCACGGCATGCATACTTGTGTGTGGCGCCGCACAGTAGGCTGCGATGTGGATGGCACGGCATGCATACTTGTACGTGGCGCCGCACAGTAGGGCTGTGGCGTGGATGGCACGCATGCATACTGTGTGTGCGCCGCACAGTAGGGCTGTGACGCGGATGGCACGGCATGCATACTGTGTGTGGCGCCGACAGTAGGGCTGTGACGGGATGGCACGCATGCATACTTGTGTGGGCGCCGCACAGTAGGGCTGTGATGCGGATGGCACGGCATGCATACTAGTGTGTGGCGCCGCACAGTAGGGCTGCATGTGGATGGCACGGCATGCATACTTTCGTGGAGCCGCACGTAGGCTGCGATGTGGATGGCCGGCATGCATACTTGTGTTGGCGCGCACAGAGGCTGTGGGTGGATGGCACGGCATGCATACTTGTGTGAGGCGCCGCACAGTAGGGCTGCGATGTGGAGCACGGCATGCATACTTGTGCGTGGCGCCGCACAGTAGGGCTGCGACGTGGATGGCACGGCATGCATACTTGTGCGTGGCGCCGCACAGTAGGGCTGCGACGTGGATGGCACGGCAGCATACTTGTGTTGCGCCGCACAGTAGGGCTGCGACGTGGATGGCACGGCATGCATACTTGTGTGTGCGCCGCACAGTAGGGCTGTGATGGATGGCACGGCATGCATAATAGTGTGTGGCGCCGCACAGTAGGGCTGCGATGTGATGGACGGCAGCATACTTGTGCGTGGCGCGCACAGTAGGGCTGTGACGCGGATGGCACGGCATGCATACTGTGCGTGGGCCGCACAGTAGGGCGCGATGTGGATGGGACGGCATGCATACTTGTGTGTGGCGCCGCCAGTAGGGCTGTGATGTGGATGGCACGGCATGCATACTTGTGCGTGGCGCCGCACAGTAGGGGTGACGTGGATGGAACGGCATGCATACTTGTGTGTGGCGCCGCACAGTAGGCTGTGACGTTATGGTACGGCATGCATACTTGTGCGTGCGCGCACAGTAGGCGCGATGTGGATGGCACGCATGCATACTTGTGTGTGGCGCGCACAGTAGGGCTGTGATGTGGATGGCACGGCATGCATACTTGTGCGTGGCGCCGCACAGTAGGCTGTGGCGTGGATGGCACGGCATGCATACTTGTGTGTGGCGCCGCACAGTAGGGCTGCGACGTGGATGCACGGCATGCATACTTGTGTGTGGCGCCGCACATAGGGCGCACGTGGATGGCACGGCATGCATACTTGTTGTGGCGCCGCACAGTAGGGCTGTGGTGTGGATGGCACGGCATGCATCTTGTGTGTGGCGCGCACAGTAGGGCTGCGATGTGGATGGCACGGCATGCATACTTGTGCGTGGCGCCGCACAATAGGCTGTGGCGTGGAGCACGGCATGCATACTTGTGTGTGGCGCCGCACAGTAGGCTGTGACGTGATGGCACGGTATGCATACTTCTACGTGCGCCGCACAGTAGGGCTGCGATGTGGATGGCACGCATGCATACTTGTGCGTGGCGCCGCACTGTAGGGCTGTGGGGTGGATGGCACGGCATGCATACTGTGTGTGGCGCCGCACAGTAGGCTGTGACGCGGATGGCACGGCATGCATACTTGTGTGTGGCGCCGCACAGTAGGCTGTGACGCGGATGCACGCATGCATACTTGTGTGTGGCGCCGCACAGTAGGGCTGTGATGCGGATGCACGGCATGCATACTTGTACGTGGCGCCGCACAGTAGGCTGTGGTGTGGATGGCACGCATGCATACTTTGTTGCGCCGCACAGTAGGCTGCGATGTGGATGGCACGGCATGCATACTTGTGCGTGGCGCCGCACAATAGGGCTGTGGCGTGGATGGCACGGCATGCATACTTGTGTGTGCGCCGCACAGTAGGGCTGCGATGTGGATGCCGGCATGCATACTTGTGCGTGGCGCCGCACAGTAGGGCTGTGCGTGGATGGCCGGCATGCATACTTGTGTGTGGCGCCGCACAGTAGGTGCGTGTGATGGCACGGCATGCATACTTGTGTGTGGCGCCGCACAGTAGGGCTGTGAGTGGATGGCACGGCATGCATACTTGTGTTGGCGCCGCACAGTAGGGCTGCGATGTGGATGGCACGGCATGCATACTTGTGCGTGGCGCCGCACAGTAGGGCTGGATGTGGATGGCACGGCATGCATACTTGTGTGTGGCGCCGCACAGTAGCTGTGCGTGGATGGCACGGCATGCATACTTGTGTGTGGCGCCGCACAGTAGGGCTGGACGTGGATGGCACGGCATGCATACTTGTGTGTGGCGCCGCACAGTAGGGCTGTGATGTGGATGGCACGGCATGCATACTTGTTGTGGCGCCGCACAGTAGGGCTGGACGTGGATGGCACGGCATGCATACTTGTGCGTGGCGCCGCACAGTAGGGCTGTGATGGGATGGCACGGCATGCATACTTGTGTGTGGCGCCGCACAGTAGGGCTGTGACGTGGATGGCACGGCAAGCATACTTGTGTGTGGCGCCGCACAGTAGGGCTGTGAGCGGATGGCACGGCATGCATACTTGTGCGTGGCGCCGCACAGTAGGGCTGTGACGGGATGGCACGGCATGCATACTTGTGTGTGGCGCCGCACAGTAGGGCTGGACGTGGATGGCACGGCATGCATACTTGTGTGTGGCGCCGCACAGTAGGGCTGGACGGGATGGCACGGCATGCATACTTGTGCGTGGCGCCGCACAGTAGGGCTGGATGTGGATGGACGGCATGCATACTTGTGCGTGGCGCCGCACAGTAGGGCTGGACGTGGATGGCACGGCATGCATACTTGTGGTGGCGCCGCACAGTAGGGCTGTGATGTGGATGGCACGGCATGCATACTTGTGCGTGGCGCCGCACAGTAGGGCTGCGATGTGGATGGCACGGCATGCATACTTGTGTGTGGCGCCGCACAGTAGGGCTGCGATGTGGATGGCACGGCATGCATACTTGTGCGTGGCGCCGCACAGTAGGCTGGCGTGGATGGCACGGCATGCATACTTGTGGTGGCGCCGCACAGTAGGGCTTGACGCGGATGGCACGGCATGCATACTTGTGTGTGGCGCCGGGACACAGTAGGGTGGGCGAATAGGTGGTGGATGGCATGCATACTTGTGGTGGCGCCGCACAGTAGGCTGGATGTGGATGGCACGGCATGCATACTTGTGCGTGGCGCCGCACAGTAGGGCTGGATGTGGATGGCACGGCATGCATACTTGTGCGTGGCGCCGCACAGTAGGGCTGTGGCGTGGATGGCACGGCATGCATACTTGTGTGTGGCGCCGCACAGTAGGGCTGGATGTGGATGGCACGCATGCATACTTGTGCGTGGCGCCGCACAGTAGGGCTGCGATGTGGATGGCACGGCATCATACTTGTGCGTGGCGCCGCACAGTAGGGGGGGGGGGGGGGGGGGGGGGGGGGGGGGGGGGGGGGGGGGGGGGGGGGGGGGGGGGGGGGGGGGGGGGGGGGGGGGGGGGGGGGGGGGGGGGGGGGGGGGGGGGGGGGGGGGGGGGGGGGGGGGGGGGGGGGGGGGGGGGGGGGGGGGGGGGGGGGGGGGGGGGGGGGGGGGGGGGGGGGGGGGGGGGGGGGGGGGGGGGGGGGGGGGGGGGGGGGGGGGGGGGGGGGGGGGGGGGGGGGGGGGGGGGGGGGGGGGGGGGGGGGGGGGGGGGGGGGGGGGGGGGGGGGGGGGGGGGGGGGGGGGGGGGGGGGGGGGGGGGGGGGGGGGGGGGGGGGGGGGGGGGGGGGGGGGGGGGGGGGGGGGGGGGGGGGGGGGGGGGGGGGGGGGGGGGGGGGGGGGGGGGGGGGGGGGGGGGGGGGGGGGGGGGGGGGGGGGGGGGGGGGGGGGGGGGGGGGGGGGGGGGGGGGGGGGGGGGGGGGGGGGGGGGGGGGGGGGGGGCCGCACATAGGGCTGTGGCGTGATGGCACGGCATGCATACTTGTGTGTGGCGCCGCACAGTAGGGCTGTGACGTGGATGGCACGGGCAATGCATACTTGTGTTGTGGCGGCCGCACAGTAGGGCTTGCGATGTGGATGGCACGGCATGCATACTTGTGTGTGGCGCCGCACAGTAGGGCTGTGACGTGGATGGCACGGCATGCATACTTGTGTGTTTGGCGCCGCACAGTAGGGCTGCGATGTGGATGGCACGGCATGCATACTTGTGCGTGGCGCCGCACAGTAGGGCTGTGACGTGGATGGCACGGCATGCATACTTGTGTGTGGCGCCGCACAGTAGGGCTGTGATGTGGATGGCACGGCATGCATACTTGTCGTGGCGCCGCACAGTAGGGCTGTGACGTGGATGGCACGGCATGCATACTTGTGCGTGGCGCCGCACAGTAGGGCTGTGAGCGGATGGCACGGCATGCATACTTGTGTGTGGCGCCGCACAGTAGGGCTGCGATGTGGATGGCACGGCATGCATACTTGTACGTGGCGCCGCACAGTAGGGCTGTGTGCTGGATGGCACGGCATGCATACTTGTGGTGGCGCCGCACAGTAGGGCTGTGACGCGGATGGCACGGCATGCATACTTGTGTGTGGCGCCGCACAGTAGGGCTGTGACGCGGATGGCACGGCATGCATACTTGTGTGTGGCGCCGCACAGTAGGGCTGTGACGCGGATGGCACGGCATGCATACTTGTGTGTGGCGCGCACAGTAGGGCTGCGATGTGGATGGCATGCTGGGGCCCCTATGCAAAACTTGTTTGTGTGGCGCCGCACAGTAGGGCTGTGACGTGGATGGCACGGCATGCATACTTGTGTGTGGCGCCGCACAGTAGGGCTTGCGATGTGGATGGCACGGCATGCATACTTGTGCGTAGGCGCCGCACAGTAGGGCTGGACGCGGATGGCACGGCATGCATACTTGTGTGTGCGCCGCACAGTAGGGCTGCGATGTGGATGGCACGGCATGCATACTTGTGCGTGGCGCCGCACAGTAGGGCTGCGATGTGGATGGCACGGCATGCATACTTGTGCGTGGCGCCGCACAGTAGGGCTGTGATGCGGATGGCACGGCATGCATACTTGTGTGTGGCGCCGCACAGTAGGGCTGCGATGTGGATGGCACGGCATGCATACTTGTGTGGCGCCGCACAGTAGGGCTGTGATGTGGATGGCACGGCATGCATACTTGTGCGTGGCGCCGCACAGTAGGGCTGCGATGTGGATGGCACGGCATGCATACTTGTGTGTGGCGCCGCACAGTAGGGCGTGGACGAGGATGGCACGGCATGCTACTTGTGTGTATCGCCGCACAGTAGGGTGGGTGCGGATGGCACGGCATGCATACTTGTACGTGGCGCCGCACAGTAGGGCTGTGGTGTGGATGGCACGGCATGCATACTTGGTGTGGCGCCGCACAGTAGGGCTGCGATGTGGATGGCACGGCATGCATACTTGTGGTGGCGCCGCACAGTAGGGCTGTGATGCGGATGGCACGGCATGCATACGTGTGTGGCGCCGCACAGTAGGGCTGCGATGTGGATGGCACGGCATGCATACTTGTGTGTGGCGCCGCACAGTGGGCTGTGATGTGGATGGCACGGCATGCAACTTGTATGGCGCCGCAGTAGGGCTGCGATGTGGATGGCACGCATGCAACTTGTGTGGCGCCGCACAGTAGGGCTGCGATGTGGGGCACGGCATGCATTGTGTGGTGGCGCCGCACAGTATGGCTGTGACGTGGATGGCACGGCATGCATACTGTGTGAGGGATGACTGTGTGGCGCCGCACGTAGGGCTGCGACGTGGATGGCACGGCATGCATACTTGTGTGGGCGCCGCACAGTAGGGTGCGTGATTTGGTGGCGCCGCATAGTTGTGTGTGGCGCGCACGTGGGCTCTGGCGTGGAGGCACGGCAGCATATGTGCGTGGGCCGGCAAGTAGGTGCTGCCAGTGGTTGGGATGCACGGCATGCATACTTGTGTGTGGCGCCGCACAGTAGGGCTGGACGGGATGGCACGGCAAGCAACTGTGTGTGGCGCCGCACAGTAGGGCTGTGACGGGTGGACGGCATGCAACTTGTGCGTGGGCGCGCTCGTAGGGGCATGCTTGATGGAGGCGCAGCATCTGTGTGTGGCGCGCACAGTAGGGCTGGACTGTGGATGGCACGGCAGCATACTTGTGTGTGGCGCCGCATGCGCGAGTAGGGCTGCGACGTGGTGGATGGCGCATACTTGTGCGTGGCGCCGCACAGTAGGGCTGTGAGGTGGGACGGCATGCATACTTGTGCGTGGCGCCGCACAGAGGGCTGCGACGGGATGGCACGGCATGCGACTTGTGCGTGGGCCGCCACAGTAGGCTGTGATGTGGATGGCACGGCATGCATCTTGTGCGGGGCCGCACATGTTGGTGCGCGATGATGTGCGTGGCACGCACATACTTGTGTGTGGCGCCGCACAGTAGGGCTGCGATGTGGATGGCACGGCATGCATACTTTGTGCGTGGCGCCGCACAGTAGGGCTGTGGCGTGGATGGCACGGCATGCTACTTGTGTGTGGCGCCGCACAGTAGGGCTGTGCGCGGATGGCACGGATGCATACTTGGTGTGGCGCCGCACATAGGTGTGGCGCGCCATGGCGGTGGATGGCACGGCATGCATACTTGTGTGTGGCGCCGCACAGTAGGGCTGCGACGTGGATGGCACGGCATGCATACTTGTGTGTGGCGCCGCACAGTAGGGCTGCGATGTGGATGGCACGGCATGCAATCTGTGCGTGGCGCCGCCCAGTAGGGCTGTGACGTGGATGGCACGGCATGCATACTTGTGCGTGGCGCCGCACAGTAGGGCTGGGCGTGGATGGCACGGCATGCATACTTGTGTGTGGGCGCGCACGAGTAGGCTGCATGTGGATGGCACGGCATGCATACTTGTGCGTGGCGCCGTACAGTAGGGCTGCGTGTGTGGATGGCACGGCATTCATACTTGTGCGTGGCGCCGCACAGTAGGGCTGTGGCGTGGATGGCCGGCATGCATACTTGTGTGTGGCGCCGCACAGTAGGGCTGCGATGTGGATGGACGGCATGCATACTTGTACGTGGCCGCCGCACAGTAGGGCTGTGGGTGGAGGCACGGCATGCATACTTGTGTGTGCGCCGCACAGTAGGGCTGCGACGTGGATGGCACGGCATGCATACTTGTGCGTGGCGCCGCACAGTAGGGCTGTGATGCGGATGGCAAGGCATGCATACTTGTGTGTGGCGCCGCACTGGAGGGCTGCGATGCGGATGGCACGGCATGCATACTTGTGCGTGGCGCCGCACATATGGGCTGGCGATGTGGATGGCACGGCATGCATACTTGTGCGAGGCGCCGCACAGTAGGGCTGCGATGTGGATGGCACGGCATGCATACTTGTGCGTGGCCGCCGCACGTAGGGCTGTGGTGTGGATGGCACGGCATGCATATTGTGTGTGGCGCCGCACAGTAGGGCTGTGATGCGGATGGCACGGCATGCATACTTGTGCGTGGCGCCGCACAGTAGGGCTGCGATGTGGATGGCACGGCATGCATACTTGTGTGTGGCGCGCACAGTAGGGCTGTGATGTGGATGGCACGGCATGCATACTTCTGTGTGGCGCCGCACAGTAGGGCTGGATGTGATGGCACGCATGCTGATGCTTGTGCGTGGGCGCCGCACAGTAGGGCTGCGACGTGGATGGCACGGCATGCATACTTGTGCGTGGCGCCGCACAGTAGGGCTGTGATGCGGATGGCACGCATGCATACTTGTGTGTGGGCGGCACAGTAGGGCTGTGACGGGATGGACGGCATGCATACTTGTGCGTGGCGCCGCACAGTAGGGTGGGACGTGGATGGCACGGCATGCATAATTGTGTGTGGCGCCGCACAGTAGGGCTGTGATGCGGATGGCACGGCATGCATACTTGTGTGTGGCGCCGCACAGTAGGGCTGCGACGTGATGGCATGGCATGCATACTAGTGTGTGTGCGCCGCACAGTAGTGCTGCATGTGGATGGCACGGCATGCATACTTGTGTGTGGCGCCGCACAGTAGGGCTGCGACGTGGATGGCACGGCATGCATACTTGTGGTGGCCCGCACGTAGGGGCTGTGATGCGGATGGCACGGCATGCATACTTGTACGTGGCGCCGCACAGTAGGGCTGTGGTGTGGGGTGGCACGGCATGCATACTTGTGTGTGGCGCCGCACAGTAGGGCTGCGATGTGGAATGGCACGGCATGCATACTTGTGTGTGGCGCCGCACAGTAGGGCTGCGACGTGGATGGCACGGCATGCATACTTGTGTGTGGGGGCCGGCACAGTAGGGCTGTGATGCGGATGGCACGATGCATACTTGTGCGTGGGCCGCACAGTAGGGCTGTGTGCGGATGGCACGGCATGCATACTGTGCGTGGCGCCGCACAGTAGGGCTGTGATGCGGATGGCACGGCATGCATACTTGTGCGTGGCGCCGCACAGTAGGGCTGTGGTGTGGATGGCACGGCATGCATACTTGTGGCGTGGCGCCGCACAGTAGGGCTGCGACGGGATGGCACGGCATGCATACTTTGTGTGGCGCCGCACAGTAGGGCTGTGACGCGGATGGCACGGCATGCATACTTGTGTGTGGCGCCGCACAGTAGGGCTGTGGCGTGGATGGCACGGCATGCATACTTGTGTGTGGCGCCGCACAGTAGGGCTGTGATGTGGATGGCACGGCATGCATACTTGTGTGTGGCGCCGCACAGTAGGGCTGCGACGTGGATGGCACGGCATGCATACTTGTGCGTGGCGCCGCACAGTAGGGCTGTGATGTGGATGGCACGGCATGCATACTTGTGTGTGGCGCCGCACAGTAGGGCTGTGACGTGGATGGCACGGCATGCATACTTGTGTGTGGCGCCGCACAGTAGGGCTGCGACTGTGGATGGCACGGCATGCATACTTGTGGTGGCGCCGCACAGTAGGGCTGTGATGTGGATGGCACGGCATGCATACTTGTGGTGGCGCCGCACAGTAGGGCTGCGATGTGGATGGCACGGCATGCATACTTGTGCGTGGCGCCGCACAGTAGGGCTGTGAGTGGATGGCACGGCATGCATACTTGTGCGTGGCGCCGCACAGTAGGGCTGTGATGTGGATGGCACGGCATGCATACTTGTGTGTGGCGCCGCACAGTAGGGCTGGATGTGGATGGCACGGCATGCATACTTGTGCGTGGCGCCGGGACGTGGATGGCACGGCATGCATACTTGTGTGTGGCGCCGCACAGTAGGGCTGTGATGTGGATGGCACGGCATGCATACTTGTCGTGGGCGCCGCACAGTAGGGCTGTCGACGTGGATGGCACGGCATGCATACTTGTGTGTGGGCGCCGCACAGTAGGGCTGCGATGTGGATGGCACGGCCATGCATACTTGTGGTGGCGCCGCACAGTAGGGCTGGACGTGGATGGCACGGCATGCATACTTGTGGTGGCGCCGCACAGTAGGGCTGTGATGGGATGGCACGGCATGCATACTTGTGGTGGCGCCCGCACAGTAGGGCTGTGATGTGGATGGCACGGCATGCATACTTGTGTGTGGCGCCGCACAGTAGGGCTGTGGATGTGGATGGCACGGCATGCATACTTGTGTGTGGCGCCGACAGTAGGGCTGCGATGTGGATGGCACGGCATGCATACTTGTGCGTGGCGCCGCCAGTAGGGCTGCGATGTGGATGGCACGGCATGCATACTTGTGCGTGGCGCCGCACAGTAGGGCTGTGAGGGATGGCACGGCATGCATACTTGTGTGTGGCGCCGCACAGTAGGGCTGTGGAGTGGATGGCACGGCATGCATACTTGTGGTGGCGCCGCACAGTAGGGCTGGTGGTGGCGGCATGTATTGTGTGGCGCGACGTGGGGATGGATGGCAGGCATGCATACTTGTGTGTGGCGCCGCACAGTAGGGCTGTGACGGGATGGCACGGCATGCATACTTGTGTGTGGCGCCGCACAGTAGGGCTGTGTGCGGATGGCACGGCATGCATACTTGTGTGTGGCGCCGCACAGTAGGGCTGCGATGTGGATGGCACGGCATGCATACTTGTGCGTGGCGCCGCACAGTAGGGCTGCGATGTGGATGGCACGGCATGCATACTTGTGTGTGGCGCCGCACAGTAGGGCTGTGATGGGATGGCACGGCATGCATACTTGTGTGTGGCGCCGCACAGTAGGGCTGTGAGCGGATGGCACGGCATGCATACTTGTGTGTGGCGCCGCACAGTAGGGCTGTGACGCGGATGGCACGGCATGCATACTTGTGGTAGGCGCCGCACAGTAGGGCTGTGATGTGGATGGCACGGCATGCATACTTGTACGTGGCGCCGCACAGTAGGGCTGTGATGTGGATGGCACGGCATGCATACTTGTGTGTGGCGCCGCACAGTAGGGCTGCGATGTGGATGGCACGGCATGCATACTTGTGCGTGGCGCCGCACAGTAGGGCTGTGATGCGGATGGCACGGCATGCATACTTGTGTGGCGCCGCACAGTAGGGCTGTGATGTGGATGGCACGGCATGCATACTTGTGTGTGGCGCCGCACAGTAGGGCTGTGATGTGGATGGCACGGCATGCATACTGTGGTCCCGTAGGTTGTGGTGGCCGCGCACGCACAGTAGAGGCTCGCGTGTGTGGATGGCACGGCATGCATACTTGTGTGGTGGCGCCGCACAGTAGGGCTGCGACGTGGATGGCACGGCATGCATACTTGTGTGTGGCGCCGCACAGTAGGGCTGTGCGTGGATGGCACGGCATGCATACTTGTGGTGGCGCCGCACAGTAGGGCTGCGACGTGGATGGCACGGCATGCATACTTGTGTGTGGCGCCGCACAGTAGGGCTGCTGATGTGGATGGCACGGCATGCATACTTGTGTGTGGCGCCGCACAGTAGGGCGTGTGCGATCACTTGTGATGGCACGGCATGCATACTTGTGGTGGCGCCGCACAGTAGGGCTGTCGATGTGGATGGCACGGCATGCATACTTGTGCGTGGCGCCGCACAGTAGGGCTGTGACGTGGATGGCACGGCATGCATACTTGTGTGTGGCGCCGCACAGTAGGGCTGTGATGCGGATGGCACGGCATGCATACTTGGTGCGCGTGGTGTGGGCCGGCAGCATATGTAGTGGCGCCGTGTGGATGTGGATGGCACGGCATGCATACTTGTGCGTGGCGCCGCACAGTAGGGCTGTGACGTGGATGGCACGGCATGCATACTTGTGTGTGGCGCCGCACAGTAGGGCTGGATGTGGATGGCACGGCATGCATACTTGTGCGTGGCGCCGCACAGTAGGGCTGTGACGTGGATGGCACGGCATGCATACTTGTGTGTGGCGCCGCACAGTAGGGCTGGATGTGGATGGCACGGCATGCATACTTGTGTGTGGCGCCGCACAGTAGGGCTGTGAGTGGATGGCACGGCATGCATACTTGTGTGTGGCGCCGCACAGTAGGGCTGTCGATGTGGATGGCACGGCATGCATACTTGTGTGTGGCGCCGCACAGTAGGGCTGGACGTGGATGGCACGGCATGCATACTTGTGTGTGGCGCCGCACAGTAGGGCTGTGATGCGGATGGCACGGCATGCATACTTGTAGTGGCGCCGCACAGTAGGGCTGTGACGTGGATGGCACGGCATGCATACTTGTGCGTGGCGCCGCACAGTAGGGCTGTGAGTGGATGGCACGGCATGCATACTTGTGTGTGGCGCCGCACAGTAGGGCTGTGATGTGGATGGCACGGCATGCATACTTGTCGTGGGCGCCGCACAGTAGGGCTGTGAGTGGATGGCACGGCATGCATACTTGTGGTGTGGCGCCGCACAGTAGTGCTGAGTGAGCATGCAATGGTGCGCGATGGATGATGGCACGGCATGCATACTTGTGGTGGCGCCGCACAGTAGGGCTGTGAGCGGATGGCACGGCATGCATACTTTGTGGCGCCGCCATAGGGCTGTGAGCGGTGGCGCTGCATACTTGTGTGGCGCCGCACAGTAGGGCTGCGACGGGATGGCACGGCATGCATACTTGTCGTGGCGCCGCACAGTAGGCTGTGGTGGGATGGCACGGCATGCCATATTGTGTGGCGCCGCACAGTAGGGTGGTGGGATGGCACGGCATGCATACTTGTGCGTGGCGGCACAAGGGTGATGGTGGGCATGCATTGTGGGCGCCACGAGGCTCGTTGTGGTGGCCGCGCATTTGTGGGGCCCGCACAGTAGGGTGGGGATGGCACGGCATGCATACTTGTGTGTGGGCGAGTGAGGGATGTGGATGGAGCGCACGGTGCAACTTGCGTGCGCCGCACAGTAGGGTGTGATGGATGGACGTGTGCATACTTGTGCTGGCGCCGCACAGTAGGGTGCGACGTGGATGGCGGCATGCATACTGTGTGGCGCCGACAGGAGGCGCGTGTGTGGACGCATGTACGTGGCGTGGTGCGCGAGAGGCTTTGTGGTGGCCCGCACATATTGTGCGTGGGACTGGCACGGATGCTTGTGGCGGCACATAGGGTGGCGCATAGGCTGCACTGGTGGCCATGCTTGGGGCGCCGTGGGCGCGAGAGGCGTGATTGGTGGCGGCACGTGGGCCGCCGGGTGGCACGGCATGCAACTTGGTGGCGCCGCACAGTAGCGGTGGATGGACGGCATGCATCTTGTGGTGGCCGCACAGTAGGGCTGCACGGATGGCCGGCGCTATTGTGGTGGCGCACAGTGGGCGCGAGGGATGGACGGCTGCAATGGGCGCCGACGTGGGCGTGGGCGGCATCATCTTGTGGGGCGCCGCAGTGGGCGGAGTGGAGGCACGCATGCTACTGTGGGCGCCACGTAGGGTGGCGGATGCACGGCTGCATATTGTGTGGGCCGCAGTAGGTGTGTGGGCCGGCGCACGTGGGCGCGACGTGGCGAGGATGGGGGGCATATTGTGCGTGGGCCGCACAGTAGGCTGTGCGTGGGGCCGGCCATATGTGGTGGCGCCGCACAGTAGGCTGTGGTGGGGCACGGCTGCTCTTGGGTGGCGCCGATGGCTGCGGGTGGCACGGCAGCATTTGTGCGTGGCGCCGCAATGGCTGCGGCGTGGATGGCCGGCATGCATACTTGTGTGGGCGCCGCACAGTAGGGCTGCGATGTGGTGGCACGGCATGCTTGTGGTGGCGCCGCACAGTAGGGCGTGTGGATGGCACGGCATGCATACTTGTGTGGCGCCGCACAGAGGGCTGTGGCGGATGGCACGGCATGCATACTTTGTGGCGCCGCACAGTAGGGCTGCGGTGGATGGCGCGCACTGTGGCGCCGCACGTGCTTGTGGTGGCGGCGCTATTGTGGTGGCGGATGCGTGTGTGGCGCACTGGGTGGCGCGAGTGGGCGATGGTGGCCGCACATACTTGTGGTGCCCGCACATAGGGTGCGCGTATGGCGGTGAAGGCAGCTGGCACGGCATGCATACTTGTGTGTGGCGCCGCACAGTAGGGCTGCGTGTGGATGGCACGGCATGCATACTTGTGTGTGGCGCCGCACAGTAGGGCTGTGGCGGATGGCACGGCTGATACTGTGTGGCGCGCACAGTAGGGTGCGACGGGATGCACGGCATGATATTGTGTGGCGCCACAGTGGGTTGAGGGATGGCACGCTGCATATGGCGTGGGCGCACAGTAGGGTGGGCGGATGGCACGCATGCATACTGTGGTGGGCACAGAGGGTGATGAACATCATACTTGTGGTGGCGCCACGTAGGGCTGGATGGGGGCACGGAGCATATTGGTGTGGCGCCGCACGTGGCTGTGGGATGGACGGCATGCATACTTGTGCGTGGGCCACAGTAGGGCTGTGTGTGGATGCCGCATCATACTTGTGTGTGGCGCACAGTAGGCTGGATAGATAATGATTTATTGTTCCACAGTAGCTGTGTCTAAGGTGACGGCAAATGAACTTTTGAGCCCTGCAAATTATGCTGTGCAGCTGTGATTCACCATGCATACTCGCTGGCAATTCATTAGGTGGCGTGATGTAGATGTAATTTTATAAATCTTCTAATTTTTACACACTGAAGAGTTAAAAAAAAAAAAAAAAGTGAAAGATATCATTTGAATTATCACAAATTGTTACCTGACACATTTTATTCGACGTTAACATATGGAACCACTTTCTATCCATCGTTACAAACTTTATCGGGCACACGTCACTCAGTGTGCCTGTAAAATAAATGCATGCACGGGAAGTGACATTTTCTAAGGTGATTTCAAAAGCGCTCAGATAATCGTGAACAGCCGTTACACATTAATGCACACCACTTGGCAGCACAAGCACAAGAGCAGAACTTGCAGTCCACAACGCTTTACTAGACCTGTGTGAGTTATATCATATGTACAAAGTGTCCACCGCACATTCACTGGCATGTAGCACACGAAAGTGTACTCGCAAGCGGCCAAAACATTAGAACTCGGCAGCTTCATTGTGTACAGGTAACGGTGATCCACTCTCGACCACACGCTAACGATTGGCCGTAACACAAAGTGACTCTTATATAGTCTTCACATTTACACTCGTCTGCGCAACCCAAATGTTACAATCCGGTACAGTTTTTGCACGTTTTATACCGGCTGTCCTTGAACAACACCAGCAAACTCCGGCAGGATAATAATCACTTAACTATAAGATGAACATGTATGTACAATTTACCCGTAAAGTGACTTTTACGGGAGCTGTGCGCTGCATAAAATCTTCATTTGATGCTATTCTTGTGTGATGTTTGTTGCATACGTGCCAGCCAACCGACGTCCTGTTTTGAGAGTTACAAATGGATTTCTAGAAAACTGTTTACCAGAGTGTTCGGAGTAGAAGATCACCTTTTGTGTTTCTTTACACGTGCTGATACACACCACGTCTTAAAAAATTAGCTACGCCTTGGGGTTGCAACGTTTCATCCAGAAATAAGATGGCAATCCCCATTTTCACCATCAAGAGGGATAATATTGCTATAAACTGTTTACGGAAGAATGGGCATTTTTGAAAGCCCTGCTTAAGATCTACTTGTAAATACGCCGTGTACTCCTCCTCCTTATGTAGAATTGGAATTTCCACGAGCCTCATCACTATATTCATCCGTCGGCCAAATGAAACTGTGAAATTATTAAGAAGGTAAATTCTTTACTAATCTGCTTATTTTTACATTTCGATGCATTAAAAAAAAAAAACAGAAAGCGAAAGAAATAATTTCAAGTTATCACAAAAGGTTACCTAACACTTTTTATTCGACGTTAAGATATGGAACTACTTTCTATCTATCGTTACTAACTTTACTGCGCAAATGTCACTCAATGGGCCCATTTAAATGTATGCATGCAGAGGCAGTGACTTTTTTCTAAGGTTCTTTTCTAAAGTGCTCACTTTATCGTGGAAAACCTTTAACCGCATTTTCAGAAGTGTAAAATTCCGTTCTACAAAACAACATTTACCGATATGTTGATTAATTGCAAGTTGTTTCTGATGAATTTTAAGAAAGGAATTTACAATTCAATTTTTTGGGAGTGAATAACACAGTTAGTAATCAGTTTAGGGTAAAAGCGAACACAATTGCCGTGTTATATTTCCGGATGTATTAACGTGCCATAGTTAGGCTGTGTTGTTCAGTTAAAACGCGTAGAGTGGACGTAGAGAAGTAAGTGGCGGGCAAGTAGAGTGCTGCAGACGTGAGCTGGGTATACATGGGCACTAGTGTGCGTCATGTTGGGCGACTAGCGAGGAAGCGACGCCCTCCTGACGCAGCAATATGGCGTCCTGACGCAGGACGGGACGTCAGCGAACAGCGTCGCCCTCTGACGTCACTAATCCGTGCGGGCAGGGCGCCTGCTACTGTACTTACTCAAAGCGAAGCCATGTGAGGCAGTATCCGGCTTGTCACTACATTCTTGCTACAGGCTGTTCACGGTACACTCACCACTTTTGAAAGTTCTGCCTCAGATATACATTACTGTCAATTTTGTATTCTTTCATCATAGATAAAATTAATTTTGCTACTCATCCTCCCATGTTATTCACGCACCAATCAAGGGCAGAATAACTACGAAATCTGCGGAATTCACTGAGAATATAAATATTAAAAAAAATATGGGCGGTTATTCCTGTAATGTGCTTAAAATTGACAGAAAATAATTTTAACTCAGTGGCACAAGCCTAGAAGTTACTCTTTGAAAACAGTGTTTAGATATAGTACTACTTTTTGTATTTCTCTGCCGGCAGAAACAAAGCAAGTCACTGTGTCTGTTAAAGCTCGCGTTGTTAGGGGGGAGGGATTGTTTTCGTAGGTTGATTTCAAAAGTGGTCAGACAGCGATGTCATTAGAGACGGAGCAAGTTGATCATAGAAGCAGGAACAAGAAGTGAACTGGCCACGACCTGGAATTATGCCAACATTCGTCTCGAGTGATTTCGGGAAACCACGGAGGACTGAACTCAGGATGTTGGAACGAGGATTCGAACCCAGGTCCTCCAATACACTACTCTGCTTGTTGTTACGGTAGAAGTAAAGCGGCTCTCGATTAAGCGCCGTGCCACGCTGTGTACAGTAGTGTGCGCACACTACCAACATTGTCACGGAAAATACCATTTAAGATGCATATGAAAGAATGATGCACATATTTGGTAACACCATAAAATATTTTTCTAGAATTAATTAAATCAATTATTTTAATAATAAATCAATTAGAATATATTATAATCAACATTTAATCATATTCCAATGATCGATGCTTCAGAAAGCATATACTGTAAACTCCCTCCCCCTCAAAACCATTTCATCAAGTAAGACCATCATTATAATAACTCTGGTCGCACGTAATTAAAATCAGAAAAAAGGTTTCAAAATACTTTTAATAATTTATTTTACGCACATTAATTTCAGCACAGTTTACATTATTCTTATAAAACAATTTTTAGAAATATTTCTTAAAATTAGCTACCATTACTTTGTTAGATACAACCGTAGTAATTATTATGATTGCCATGCTTCACAGAATATTTACTCCAAATTGTGCTTTAAAAGCATACGGTATGAAAACATGTTCAATTTTAATAAAATAAATACTATATTTACTGCTTGTCCTCAAATACATGATAGATGGAATTTACAATTTTATAACGATAACATTAGATATACACTAATGTCAGGTAATCCCCAGATACGGAGTGCACCAAACGAATTGTGTGGTCAAAACTAAGTAGGAAATACTCTTTGGAAAAAATGCATAAGACCCTTCATTTACGAGAAAAACGACATGAAATGTTCAAAGACCATTGTAGAAAACACGTGGTTCCCCAATTATTAGATAAAGGTGAGGCGATGTAACTAATGTGGCGGTTATAAGGTATAAGGCAAAGGAAAGAGGCGAATATTTACTACTTTGTTTTGATCACAGATTCGTGGGGTACAGTACATATCCGCGAATTACCTGACATTCTGTATTGCACATGCGCGTCTTGCATGACAGTGCATTATGTAGTAAAGGCGGTTCTCGATGAAGTGAGCACTTTAGAAATGAACCTTAGAAAAAAGTCACTGCCCCTGCATGCATATATTTGAGTGGGCGCATTGAGTGACATTCTCCCAGTAAAGTTGGTAACGATGACCGCAAAGTAGTTCCATATTTTAACGTCCAATAAAAAGTGTTAGGTGAGCATTTTTAATAACTTTAAATTATTTATTTCCCATTCTGTTTTTTTTTTTCATCGAAGTGTAAAGATGAACCAATTTGTAAAGTATTTACTTTATTAATAATTTCACAGTTTCATTTGATCGACGCATGAATAAAGTGATTAGGCCCATGGCAATGTTAATTTTACATAAGGCGGAGGAATACACAACGTGTATGGAAGTAGATCTTAAGCAGGGCTTTAAAAATGCTATTTTTACCGTGAACACTCTATAGCAAGCTATACTATAATTAGGTAGTTAGGATATGTGACATTTTTTCCCACAGTTTGTATCATTGTGCTGATATTGCCGTAAAGAAAATGTATATAGGAGCTGGAACACCAGCAGGAACATTACAGTGATGGCGACTGTGGTGCGTACAGGGCAACTGGGCAGTGTGACCATCATGTGGTTTCCTGTTGCCTTACGCAGTATGAGTGTGTTCCTGTCACACTACCGCTAGTTGGTGCCGGTAATGGAAGGCAGCTATACAGGTGAACGTTCTACCCACCTCACTGTCCTGCTGGTCTAACTATCACGCCAATTAACTAAGAGGTGAAGTTAACGATCATTACAGGCGGAGAAGTGTGTGTCTGTGTGTGTGTACCTGTGTGTACGCGTGTGCGTGCATGTGTGTCCACGTGTGCGTCTGTGTGCGCGCGTGTGTAGGTGTGTGTGTGCGCGCGTGTAGCGGCTGTATGTGTGCCTCTGTGTGCGCGTGTGCGTGCATGTGTGTACGCGCGTGTGTGTAGGTGTGTGTGTCCCTCTGTGCGCGCGTGTTGTTTTTGTGCCCTTATTAGTTTCCTTTACTCTTCTGTTTTCGTCAGTACTTCTTCATTTCTTAATCTGTCAATTCTCTCGCCTTAATGATTCTTCTGCACGACCAAATTTCCAGACTACCAAATATATATTCTCTTTCTCTTAGAATTGTAATATTTCAAATGAGATAACATATTATTACTAGCAGTGTTTGATAATGAAATTAAAAAAAAAAATATGTTTGAGACGACAATTAACATGATCGACTGTTGTGAGAGTAACGAAATTACAGACCTTTGAAGGTCCTGAATATTGCTGTAGACCTGATAACGCATGTCCACGCATGAATTATATACCCCCATGGAATTGATAGGAATATATCGAGGTTACTGGAACTACTTCAATTCATACGCCGCCGCTTGTACGGTAAATACAAAACACAAACCAATTAAATTTGCCACTGGTTCACAAACTACTTAAGGACAGAACACTTTTGGAAAGTTGATTTATAGTAATACAAAAAATAAACCGGTTATAAGAGCTGGAAATTTTGGGAAAAACGGTGAAGCTCTATAACTGCAAATAAGCATAGACTGTTCACGGTCAACTGAGTACTTTTGAAAGCCCTGCTTGAGATCTACTTGTACGCACATTTTGTATTCTTCCACCATATGTAAAATTAACATTGTCATGAGCCTGATCACTTTATTCATACGTTGGTCAAATGCAACTGTCGAATTATTATAAAAATAAATATTTTTCAGATTGATTTATTTATTCTTACACTTAATATTAGTTTTTAAAAAAACCAGCAATGAAATGAAATAATTTCAGTATTCACAAATGTTAGACAAACACTTTTAATTCGAGGTTAATCTATGGAACTACTTTCCCTTCATTGTTACCAACTTTACAGTGCGGACGCCAGTCAACGTGGCCATTAAAATATGTGCAGTTAGGGACAGTGAATTTTTCAAAAGTTGATTTTGAAAGTGAAGGTGCTCATTTAAACGTGAACAGCCTATAATCATATATTTTATCTACCTTTAGAGCTGTCGAAGAGGCGCATATATTAGTCTGAAGAAAACTGAAGGCAATGATGTCATTAGTCATTGCGCTCATCAGCAGGTTTGCTACTGTCCGTATAGCCACTTCAAGAGAGGCCGGAGGCCATTAAGGTTTTACAGGTTAATGCAGATTTGGTGTCTGAATTTCGCCAGCTGTGGTAGGATAGTCCTCAGTCCTGTGTGCCTCCTTAGCCAACAGCAATCGCCGCCTGTCTACTTGCTACGTGTGGTCCAGCACCATACCAGGTGCCTCCTGCAAGTATGGGTACCCTACAATGCATACTTAATGTGCCTCTACAATATTCTGAAGTTTTCTGTATACATACTACCATGTCTTATGCCTGTACCCACTTACGTGCCGCTGCGATGGCACCTTCCGGGTGATCTATATACATTTTTTTTTGCATTTGAGAGTATTAGATCAAGATAACTAATGTGACGATATAAATTGCAATTAATTCATAACCGAAGGCAGATAAGAGGGTGTGGAAGTTGGAGTGTTTAATGGGCGAGGTGGTTGGAAGAGAATTTTCCAAATAATATAATTTGAATATTTTATGCATTTTCACATCTGAATTAAAAGCCTTCCGATATCTTCAACAACCATTAAAATTATACCGAATTTGCAGGATACCTATTAGTAAAGCATAATTTGTTAAGCACGCAGAAAACATTATTAAGATTACTTATACTTATGTTTTCCATATGATATTAGTAAACTTATGTTATTTTTTTTACAAATATTGTTTACTTCTCTGCATTGTTAGTTACATAACAGAATAAAAATATAACCAATAAGAGTCACAAAAATACATCGAAGACAGTTTTTATAGGAAATCTCTTTATATTAATATATGCACGTATTAAAAAAAATCAACAATGAATTAAACGCATGAAAAAAAAAACAAATCTACGCAAGCAATAGAACATCTGCTTCTTCTCGAAGTCAACATATTCGCTGTCCTCATCATCTTCACTGTCAACTTCAATCATTTTTGGCGGTAATTTGTGTACAGATGACATTATCAGGTCTGTTCTTGGAAAAGTCGACAAAAACAAATCGTTGATATTCAATCTTCTATTTTATTTCTTAACAGAAGAACTCGAGGCAATGAATGCCTAACATCTTCGTATCTCGCCTGCTGGGCCTATACAGAAAATTAGCCCATTGGCGACAGAGAATACTTGATAACTGCGCTGAGCTCTAACCCTTTGTGTGCAGTAGGTGTCAATTCATGCCAACTATACAATTTATTATAATGTGATAAAGACCTTCCTCAGTATGATTCAAATGTGTTTTATGGCCACTTGTTAAAAGAAATAATATGGTCGACAACATGTTTGATTAATTACATATTAACTTCTGTTGTTTTGGATGATGCAGGTGGGCGACAACAAAAATTGTTGCAGAAATTTCCTCAGTGGTAGAGCCAAATACTTGCTTTGTACGGTCAGCAATTAACGCTCATTGGATTTTTCACCTGTTGTAAAACAGCTTCTTTTTATTGCTGGACTTGAGATCATTTTTGTTGCTTCGTTCTTTTTTATTTTGGGCCTACAAATACAAAAAAAGAGACAAATCGACATATTGTACTTGTACTCAGTAAAGTCATAATAAACAATACTTTACTGATATAACTAAAGAGCCTACTTTCCTGAACATGGTTGCAAGCAACTTTTAAAAGCTGAGTTGGTAGGCAGGACTTGACTCCTTTTGGAAAACAATGGCATTGGAAATGGAACGAGAAACGTATGCAACAGTAGTGAGGCAATTACAAGTACACACGTGCCTTACCCGGGACTCGAACCCAGAAAACCTCGTACTATAAGCTAGCGTACAATGCACTGCAAAATGGAGGTCAGATTCTGAGCAACAATTTCGCATTTAATAAGTATAATGTTTCCAATTATAGGGATTTGCTAACCTAAAATATTTAGAAGGCCGTTATTCTGAAAATACGTGACTGGGCATTTAAAACATGTAAGTTTACCTGGCATACCCTAGCTCTACTTGTGTGAAGAATTTGGCAGAAATCGGTTGTTTGGTCCCCGAGACATGACATGAAAAACATTATTTTATTATTTGATGCTATCGTATAAAATTTCCAAAAAAAAAAAAAACCTTTATACGATGTTTTTATTGTATAATGTCTACATATAAAATTTGGTTGAATTTAGTTAAATTGTGGCAAAAATTACCCAAATTATTTATTACGCCGCCATGTTGAACACTGTTGTCTGGCCTATTTAAATCATGAAATTTTGCATGGTCTTCTGTAGCATTTATGGTGTGCATAATGTGGTACAAAGCAGTTTAAATGTGCCAGTGTAACGTTTGGTGGGAATCGGTCAATTGGTCCTTGAGATATGGCATAAAACATCCATAATTTGCATACGGCGATCTTCATGAATGGGGACAAAAAATTAATGTAGTGGAATATTCGATGATTGTATACTGCCGATATACAGAAAGTTCAGTTAAAATAGATTACATAACTTCTTAGATATATCATACAAAACAAAAATGATTTTAAACCCACAGTTTTGTAAATAGGTGTGTCATACTTAAAAAATACATATATTAGTATGGCCCACCACAGTAATTATTCGCCAAATTTTGTAAGAATCGGTGGATTGTTTCCCGAGACATGAGATAAAAACTTTATTTTTATTTTGGGGGTTGGGGTGGGGGATATCACACAAAATGGCAGAGAAATGAGGCTCTGCATAGACACATTTGATGGCTATAATAGTCACAGCAAGCATACAAACTTAAGTTGGAATTTGTTTCGCTGATATTTTTTTTACAAATCTTTACAAGTTTTAAAGTAAACGCTACTGCTCTGTCGCCTTTATCTCTTGGGCGAGTACACAGAACTCCTGACTGCTTCAGTGCTCTGTCGCCTTTATCTCTTGGGCGAGTACACAGAACTCCTGACTGCTTCAGTGCTCTGTCGCCTTTATCTCTTGGGCGAGTACACAGAACTCCTGACTGCTTCAGTGCTCTGTCGCCTTTATCTCTTGGGCGAGTACACAGAACTCCTGACTGCTTCAGTGCTCTGTCGCCTTTATCTCTTGGGCGAGTACACAGAACTCCTGACTGCTTCAGTGCTCTGTCGCCTTTATCTCTTGGGCGAGTACACAGAACTCCTGACTGCTTCAGTGCTCTGTCGCCTTTATCTCTTGGGCGAGTACACAGAACTCCTGACTGCTTCAGACAGAAGTAATAATAGTTTTGGATGGACTTTAGTAATTCTGTTTTTTTTTTTCGTCCATTTGTTCGTCTTCCTGTATAAATTTAGGTCGAACACGTTTGTCAGTGTTTCTGTGCCTTACTTGTACGAGGGACTGCAACCGCGAGTTCAAAGAAACCCACATTGATATCAAGTCATTTAGAATTCTACCGTTCCAATCAATTTCAAAGAATCTTCGTGCCCGTGTAAATCACAGTTTCTCAAAGTACGAGCAAAGAAATCGATAGAATCTCTTGAATTAGGTACAGCTTATCCTAACTAATATATGCTTACCATTTTCACATTTGTGAAATGAAAACCGAAAGTTTAATACTCAGTTTAGCAAGCGGAGTATCTTATACCTGTGTCTAAATCTATATCATTACAACTGTTCACTGTAGAACAACATAAAAATATCCATGGTTTTGAAGTTGTCGCATAGTTTTTATTATAATACTATATGTTCATATTTATAAAAATAATACCCAAAGGTACATTGATGTAAGAAATTAAGAAAAGAAACGATTATCGATCATTTCTGTACGCTGCAATTGTTTCATTCCAGGTTTTCATTGGGCTTCTTCAAGGCTGCCGATTTTTTGCCTGAATATCCGGCTTCAATCCCCGGCCGGGTCAGTCACTCCGGATTTTCGCAAGTGGGAATCGTGCCGGACGATGCCGTTGGTCGGCGGGTCTTCTCGGGGATCTCCCGTTTCCCTCGTCCTTTCATTCCGGCGCTGTTCCATACTCACTTCAACCACCCTCATCGGCTCTCAAGACCTCGATGCTAAGAGCAGTCCAAACCTCTTCACTTGTTTGCATGAAGCCTAGTTGGGGGAAAGTTTACGAACTAAACTGACCTTTAACCATCATCTAAAAACTATGCACGAAGCCATTTTTTTTTTTTTAACTCGGTACTCGAACTTGAACGTCATAGTCCCGAATCTTTATAATGACTTCACGCACGGATGTCTGTATCATTTTTAATGTCTTTTTTTTTTTTCGTAATTATTATCGAAAACTAAGATACGTAATGTGTTACATTTACCGCTTGTAGCTATATTTACGAAACGAGCAGAGACGTTTGAACAAAGAAGCAATGAAAAAAAAAACACAAGGATCTCTTTCAGCAGCAGCCTGTAACAGCTGTGATCAAAGCAAACACTGACAACTCCTTCCTGATGCAGAGCGAATTGGTGATGATAGAACATCATTCACAAGAAAATAAAAAACCCCGTAACAAGCAAAGGCGGAGCGAACAGGTTGTATGGAGGCAGCGCACTGAAGGCGTCTCATCGAAGAAGGCTACGCTGTTAAAAATACCCTCATATTACAGCAAATTTCAATGCGGTTTGTATGGCGAAAAAGAGAACTGCTATTTGTACTTCTTAAAAGCAGAACCTGTGTGTATTTCCTGCAGCTTCGAGTGTCGGGGACGAACACAGCCGAGGAAACACGAAGCGTCCTTTACATTGGTGAGTTGGAGAAGAGCCCCCCCCCCCCCCCCTTCGTTTTGCCTAACGGCATTTTGACAAACGTTAGGCAAAACGCCTGGCACTCAGGTAAAGTAGGTCCTAGGGCAGGTAGAATATTCACGCCACTACACCTACAAACTACAAATTCAAATGTGAATTGCTACAACAAACCACCTGTTACAAAAGACTATCCTTCACACATACAATACGGACATTCAAAATAAGAGTACATCATTTACTGTCAACATTACAGTTACAGATAATTTCGTACTTAAATCGTAAGAAAGATGCGTGAATATGATCTTCATCTTGCATAATTTTGGTATGTGTCCAAAGCCTACGCCATTATTAGTTTTAAATCTATTTATACATATGATAACACTAATGTAACTTTTTTTTTGTAATATGGCTTTATGGCACTCAAGTAATTACATATATAGAAAACCCAGTGAGGAATCCGTGCATTCACAAAACATCCTGTAAAATAGTGAGAGAAAAAAAGGGTTAGTAATTTTACTAACATATATCATTTTTCGTCAGCGCATTTCTCTCAATTTTAAGAGTCTACAAATGCACAACGGTATTAAAAGTGATATAGGCTATTCACGGTAAAATGAGCACTTTTGGAAGCCCTGCTTAAGATCTACTTGTATGCACGTTGTGTATTCCTCTGCTTTATGTAAGATTAACATTGACATGGGCCTCATCACTTTAATCATGCGACGGTCAAATGAATCTGCGAAATTATTAAGAAAGTAGATATTTAACAGATCTGCTCATTTTTACACTTGATGCATTAATAAATATCATAAAGCGAAAGATATAATATAAGTAATCATAAATGGTTGCCTACACTTTTCTTACGACGTTAGGATACGGACCTACTTCTCATCCATCGTTATCAACATTACTGGGCGCATGTTACTCAGGGCGCCTGTTAGCAGGTAGAAGCAGTGACTTTTTTCAAAAGTGCTCACTTTGTTGTGAACAGCCTTTACGTAAGTAATGGTGAGAGGACTTCACCCGCCGTGATATGCAATAGTTATTTAAAACGAAATACACTCCAGAAAGTTTCGTGTCGGCAGTGGCGTGTGGTGAACTGTTGCAAGGTAAGTCGTACTTTACTGTGTATTGTACCTAATCGTTTGCTAGTTGACACATGGGCCACGTGTGTAATGTATGCATCGCCGCTCTCTCGTGAGTGGCCGCAGTACATCCAGTTTCTCCCAGCTCCACTCTGCTTACTGGTTCCTGCAGCGTGCGCTGAGTGTGTACAGCACTGAGCAAGCACCAGTTTACCTTGCAACACTTCGCCACACGCCACTACGTGACGCATCCGTTATTGTTTATGTAACGTTGGTTAACAGTTAGCCATGTTTTAATGTGTGCAGCAGCCACAATAACTAGGACCGTAATAACATAGCAGAATATTCTGTAGCTGAATACCCACAAACCCGATTACAGAACTGCGTAGATTTCTAGCAACAGAGCATTATGTTATGTTATTACAGTTATGATTGTTGATAATAATTCGAATATTGTTGAAGTTGTTCTGTTGGAGGTACGCACTATCTGTTTTGTAGTAGGAACGCAGTGTTCTGCTGTAAAGGCTGTGTAAGAACTTTTGAAATCAACCTTAGAAGAAAGTCACTGCCTCTACCTATATATATTCTAACTGGCTCACTGGGTGGCATCCGCCCAGTATTAGTTGGTAACGATGGATGTGACGTAGTTCCATATCTTAACGTCGAATGAAAAATGTCAGGTAACCATTGGTGACAACTTATATTTTTTCTTTCGCTTTAAGTTTTTTTTGATGAATTGAAGAGTAGAATTTAGCAGATTTGTAAACTATTTTCTTTTGTAATAATTTCACGGTTTCAGTTGACCGACGCATGAATAAAGTTAAGAGGCGCATGACAATGTTAATCTTACATAAGGCGGATGATTACACAACATATATGCAAGTAGATCTTAAGCAAGACTTTCAAAAGTGCTCATTTTACCGTGAAAATCGTATAGTAACCATACGTACAGTAGCAAATACAGTCACACAGGAATACACTAAACAGATATGTGTGTTACTACCTATATAGATATGTTGATAGTGTTTAAGTGGTACCTACAACCCATCAGATGCCTTAATGGTCTAGCCTGCTCCTACGATCATATTATTTTCAGAGTGGCGGGGTTTTGCAAGTTACAGTCCTGCCATTACCAGAAACTGTTAACATTGGCACCGCCGTGTATGCGCGCAAGGGACTTATTTTGGCCACATATCCAAGAGTGCCTCGTCCTGGCTGGTGCAGAGGTTCGAATGAAGCTATACGAATAGCCAAGAAGGAATATCAACAATTCGATAGGCTGCACAATTAGTGGCACTGCAGAATCACAGGTGATGGCATCTCACTGTGACATGTGATGCTCCCATGCCATCTTCTTCAATGGCAGACAGTCCCTGCCGTTCAACACATTGTTCCCATGTGGTTTTACCTTCACGTTTCCAGTTCAAAATTACATCTCCGACGGTCGACTTGGACAATTTGTGGAAGGTGGAAATGGCCCTCACCAAATACTTACTAATGTGGCAGCCAAAAATTGCACGTTCGAAGTCCTAGAGGTCCCTTGCTACACCTATTCTGCCGATATCACGTAGCATTAAACAAAACATAGAGCCCTCTATCTTCGTTATAGCGTCGTGGTGAAAGCTAGGCTCGAATTTACGTTTACAGAAGAGTGACCTGATAATTCTGATAAGACAGGCCTAATGTATTCCTACAACCTATGTTTATATGCACATACTGCATATGGACGTATTAATTACCTATCATCACGGGTGCACAATTATTTTGGTAGATAGTGTATCTTCTGAGGAATTGTTGTTTGCGCGAATACATGTATCTCAGTAAAAAAAATGTTCTGGAAATACAACTTTCTAGCAACAAAAAAATGTACAAATGAATGATATAACGCCCTGTTTTACTATTATCATAATAAGCCTAAATTCAAAGAGAAAAAAGTCGTAAACCTTATTTCAAAAAAACCGTATTTTTTAACATAGCCTGCGCAGTTTCTTTAATAAGCATGAGAAAAGTACGAGTATACGTGAGTATTTCAATTTCACGACCTTTCATCACGTGTTATAAAGTCCCACTGTACACATCTAACTTGCTGAATGCAGAGCACCAGACGAAAATAATGCACGTGTATCGCATAGGAGCGATGATGCGCTAGGCGTGCGTGTTATTGTCGCCCGTATCGCTCCCTTGCTTATGAGCTTCAAACGTGCAGGACAGCTCTCGTTACTCTCGCTCGCCTCGAGCTGTCTTCGGCGGCTGAGGCCGAGAAGCGCGGGGGCGATAAGGGCGACACTTCGCGCGTATCAAATGTGACGTGCAGTGTCCTCGCCATACTGCCCGTATCTAGGGTACTTTCTACGGTGACGCTATCATTTTATTGGTTGGAAAGTCTGTAGGAGAGTTCAACGTAGGGCCCTTGGGTAGTTTTGTATCTATCTGACGCGTATATTTTAAGATACAGCGCTTTGAAAAAAGCCATTTTTAGTCATTTTGATGTACTCGAGAACGTTGTTCCTAATGTGAGTGACGTCTTGAAAGCGCTCAGCCGCCCTCGTCTGAAGTATGTGTTTTTCTCGTACGTCAGGACATTAGAGGTATTTCTAATAGTGTCGCAGAGAAACGAGAATTACTAACACTCTGTCCCGCAGTCGAAGTGCAAGTTAGACGGGGTCCTTAACTGTCTTGGGAAAACGCGAAGCGGTGGCAAGCATATGTTCCTTGGCTCGCCACGCGATGCGACATGGCAAATGGAAGTGGTAATAGAACTGTATGTTCACCTGAAGAATGGGGACACATTCCAGGCCCAAAACTTCGCGAAGACTTGTAATTATTTTTGTGTTATTACTTTTTTCGGCATTCTGTGTCCTCTGTGTCAGTTTATCTATTCTTTTCTCTGGTTATTTTTGTGGTTGCTGCGTCGTTCGTAATGTTGAATTATTTGTTTTTAAAATCTGACAAATAATTTGTTTTCCTCACTTGTGTTTCATTATTGTTTTTGTCCTATTTTTGTGTATGTTTTTAGTTTTTACTGTTCAGGTGTGTCCGCTGATATTTTTTTTTTTTATCACTGTTCTGTTCATATGTGTGGTGTTTTAGCTTCCGTCATTGTGACGTCTTTTCTTTTGGTTTTGCTTTTGTTATCTGTCCTGTTTAATAAGTTGTTTATTGCTTATTTATTTGTTGCAATTTCCCACGAACAACCCTGTTCATAAAGGGAACGAACACTTTACGTCACACTCCCTGTAGGGTTCAGACTATACACTAAATATTATGTAAGGCACTTATTCGTCTTCTACGCATGTACCCAACATTGAACTACCCCAAAGGAGCATGACTGTCAAAGTAACATGGTCTACAATGATGACGTATTTGTTTATACATTAATTTTTATATGACTGGTACTTTTATATTAATGAAAAACTTTTACCACTTTGAATTTAATCAAGATGCATTATATATTGGTTAGAGGGTGTATACAAATACCTTGACGCATTTGTTTACAAATCAGTTTTATTTTATTTTATTGTGTACAATTTCACTTGCTATGTTCGTATTGTAATTAATAGCAGCACCAAGTTTTTAATTTTTTTTCAAATTATTTCTCCCCTTTTTACCAAATAATTTCGTGGTATTTGGAATTGTAATCAATCTTTCTCTTTCTACTATGAAAAATGTAACTGTACTGTATTTCTGAAATGCCTATTTTAAGTCCTTCTTTTATCTTCTTTAATACTGCATGTTACTGTGTGTGTATTGTATGTTACTTATGTATGCATCACAAACTACCATAATGTTATTTATGTATCATTTCCCCTTTATGAACAGGTTTGTTCGTGGGAAATTGTAACAAATAAATAAATAAACAAACCTAAAAATCAAAACCACGCCGTTTTCGCTAGACGTGTTGGTAGGTGAGCAGTTCAATGTCGGGACACGGAGATTGGTTGTGTGCAGCCAGCGATATCAGTGTACTTCATCTTTAGTGTACGGTTGAGAGCTCGCGAGTGCAGCTTTAAGCGGAGGCGATGGCGATGGCTGCTAACTCGGTCACCTAGGGGCAGCCGCGATCAGAGGCCCCACGTCGCAGTGGACGCCGAGAGGGCACAGCTCTCCCTCATCGTAATGGTATAACGAGCCGCATCGCAATTCTCGAATTGACACTTGTTAAATATGAACTTGAGCTTAACCAGTGGAAAATCACCTCGCTCGTGATGAGATAACCACAACCATTTTCCACTTGGAGGATGCACGAGCAGCTGTTGTGTTGGGCTGATGGGCGGTGGCCCCACGGTGATGCGGCTCCTCGGGGGGGGGGGGGGGGGAGGGGTCCATGTTCTGGAGACGTCCATGCAACTCCCGACGTAGATGCTTCACACACGAGATGCTTGGTTCACAAGTACGTCAATCACACCGCACCGGACAAAGCGAACACCATATACGGTTGTTTATATGTATAATCCATTCGCGGTTACTTCCAACTTTTCTGAAGTTTCTGCTAAAGATCTACTTCCAGGATATTCCTCCGCCTCACGCCAAAAAAGCTTAACTGAGTCTGGAAAATGACACCAAAGGGACAGTGCACCACATTAGTGCACAATAATTTAAATTATGTTTTGCGTAAGAACTATATTTCACCACAAGAACTATATTTCTCCACAAGAACTATATTTCACCATAAGAACTATATTTCACCATAAGCATTACCAACACATCTCGTTACTTGCTATTTAAATTCATATTAATTTATTATAAATGAAGTATTATAATTTATATAGGCTGTTCACAATAAAATTAAAGCCCTGCTAGAGATTTACTTGTATGCACGTTGTGTATTCTTACGCCTTATGTAAAATTAACACTGTTTTCAACCTGGTCACTTTATTCATCCATCGGTCAAGTGAAACTGAAATTACTGTAAAAGTAAATATCTTACATATCTGCTACTTTTGACACTGAGATGCATAAAATAAACAGGAAGCAAAAGCAATAATTTAAGTTACCACAAACTTTTACCTAACAAATTTTTATTCGACGTTAAGATATGGAACTACTTTCCCTCCATCGTTACCAACTTTACTGGACGCATGTCGCTCAGTGCGCCCGTTAAAATACATATATGCAGGTAGGGGCAGTGACTGTTTTCTAAGGTCGATTTCAAAAGTGCTCACTTAATTGTGAACAGTCTGTAAATAAAATATACGTAAAAGTTCAATTTCATTGAAATAAGGTATTTTTTATGATAACACAAATATAAAATCCCTGGAATATGTGAAATATTTAAGAAACAAAAAAAAAAAAAAAAAAAAACCGACATACACGTGGTGTTTTTTCTAACTTCATATTCAAAAAGTGTGAACAAACCGCGAATAGGCTATAAGCAGACTCTTCTGCGTTCCGATGTGTTCCTTGGTTGCAGGCTCAGGTTACGATTATGTAAGTTCATCAGCTATTTTCTATACCGAGATTCCGAATTAAGTTGTGGGTAACGATCTAGGCGCGCCCATGTTACTAATCTATTTTATTTATTTCATTGTTGTGGGAAGTTTTGCCAAATGATATTAAAGTGTCTCATGTTTATATTTCCAAACATATTTTATAATTTAGTACTACCTAGCGATTTATTTCCTAAGTAGGGCCTACATTTATTTGATATACATTATATGTGTTTGTGTCTGTTGAATAAACTTTAAATTTATAATCACGAATTTTATTTTAAATAGAATACATTTATAGGCTGTTCAAGTAAAGTGAGCATTTTTGAGGCCCTAGTTACTTTTTTCTTTCAGCCATATTTTATCCTTTAACCACCATGTAAAATAAATATTGACATGTAAGTAATAAACAAAGAATGTATATTCGACAAAACTCTGAAGTTAACGTCTACGGCTACAACAAATATATATTTATTGACTATTGTTCCAAATGAGAGGACTTTTAAAAGCGCTCACTTGACCGTCAATATCTTATAACTACTTAAGTACACGTTGATGAATCAAGAAAGTGGCGTGTAGCAGCATATTAAACAGTGTATTCTGGGAAATGAGGATGAAATCCTGCTTTTCCCACGAGCAGAAATCTCGGCTTGAGCTCAGCTTTCCGGCGTGGCTTGTGTGGAGAACAAGGGCGGTTTCTGATTGGCTGGTTCAACTTTCCGCTGTCTGTTCGACGTGACAGACGAACAAGTAAACCAAGCATCATGCAAGCCCTGTGTATCCTTCCGCGATCACACACCAGTAAAACAACAGCTGTGACGCACTGACCAATAATCCACCGTCCACGTGATCACAGTGTTTCGTTCACCGAGTGCCATGTGTGTGCATGTGTCCATTCTCCCTCTAACTATGTAAAACTGTCAACCTAATATCTAGCATGACAAAATAAACAGTGGCGTGAATACGATATTCTCCTGGACGGTCTAACACCTGGGTTTTCTTCCTAATTTGATGAATGGTGTTAACGTAGTTTGAATATCACACGTGGTACGTAAAGTTTTATCGATTTCAAAAGGAAAAAAATAGTTGTATAAGTGTTACACAGATTCCTTAGTTGTATAAGTGTTACACAGATTCCTTAGTGGTATAAGTGTTACACAGATTCCTTAGTTGTATAAGTGATACACAGATTCCTTAGTTGTATAAGTGTTACACAGATTCCTTAGTTGTAAATTTGTGATATTTAATCCTGTATTAATCTATGATAATTTTTTGTTTTGCAAACTGTTTTTTATGTAATGTTAGGAACGTTTTAGGATTGTTCTAAGAAGTATTAGTTTATGGAATTGAAATAAGTAAGAGGTTCCGATTTAATTAGTTTTTACTGAAGTTAATTTAATATTGGTGTTTAATTTCAAGAAGTGTTCTTTTTATGATAAAATGTTGTCAAGTTTAAGAAATAAGAAAGTAACTACATAATATTGAATCGTCAGTAACAGAGATGTCGACGACGAACTTTCAAAGTGATTGAGAACTTCGTCATTTGGTATTCCGAGTAACTTCTGGTCACACATTATGTAGGTACGTCATGAGGAATATCTCCACATTCGGGAACACGGTCACCGCTTCAGTGGTTGAGTCGGGGGTCGACTCCAGGACCGTGAATGAAGGAAGGATGTCGGAGTACCTATGCCGCTATGGAGTCGCAGTCGACAGGGAGTTGCGAGGTACCACATTCGAACCCAGGAGGAGAGCCGCAGATCTAGCTGTGGACTACTTTTTTTTCTCATCAACAGATAAGTCCAGCATACATCATATTATTCATGAACCTTTTACGAAGGCTAATTACTGGTGCGTTTTCGAGGGGTGTTCCTGACAATTAATTGGAGTTCTTTTCTTATCTATGAATGCTTACGTGGTAGAATAATTTTGCTGTATTATTCTTTCATATCTTTGAATAATATGCAGATTTTAATTTTAATTTCATAATTTCATGTAATATTGACTTTTGCACTTGATATGGAAGAGTCTCATAGCCGTGACAAGTAAATTATGAATAGTAATTATTATTATATATATGTATATATACGTACATATAATAATTTATACATTCCGTCATATCATTCTGTTATGATAGAAAGTTTTATGTTATGCACATTTGATTTGTCGAAGATTATGCCATATTCATTGTAACAGTTTAGGGTAGTATCACTGACTGTTACAGAAATTTGCATCCTTACGTGGGGCCTTAATAACAGCCAGACACTCGTGCATGGGCGGGTCAGACGAGCCAGTACAATGGTATCACGAAAAGAGAAAACTCAAGAGGTTGCGTATATGAATGTTTATTTACATACACGCATACACAGGGTATATATATATATATATATATATATATATATATATATATATATATATATATATATATATACCTGTCTGTCGGGTCCGCTAGTATATATATATATATATATATATATATATATATATATATATATATATATATATATATATATATATATATATATATATACTAGCGGACCCGACAGACGTTGTCCTGTACATATGTCTTAAATCTCTCCCCCTCTCTCTCCCCCCTCTCTTTACCGAATTGTGAATCTAAACCATTCTCGAATCCACTTGAACACACACAAAAAATTTCATCAAAATCGGTCCAGCCGTTTAGGAGTTCAGTGACATACACACGCACAGAAGAATTATATATATATATAAAGATATATATATATATAACGTAATGTATTTGAATAACACCGAAAATCTTCTGCAGGCTTTTCCTTAGAAACATCCTAGCTTTTGGCTGCGACTTTGTCCGTGTGGAATTCGTGTTTTGGTTACAATATTATTATTTTTATATTAAGTACGTATTTAAAATAGAATACACGTTTTGAAAAAGAAATTTGAATGAAATGCATGTCCAAAAACAAGAGAATTGTGACTGTTAAGTTTAGAATTGTTATTTGTAATCGGCCATATTAACATATAAGTTAGGATTTCTACAATACTTCTTTGAAAACAATGTGCTTTACCATTGCAGAGGCTGAGGGGTGAGCTTACACGCGAGCACGCCACGTGACCGAGGTTGAGGGGTGAGCTTACACGCGAGCATGCCACGTGACCGAGGCTGAGGGGTGAGCTTACACGCGAGCACGCCACGTGACCGAGGTTGAGGGGTGAGCTTACACGCGAGCATGCCACGTGACCGAGGCTGAGGGGTGAGCTTACACGCGACCACGCCACGTGACCGAGGTTGAGAGGTGAGCTTACACGCGAGCATGCCACGTGACCGAGGCTGAGGGGTGAGCTTACACGCGACCACGCCACGTGACCGAGGTTGAGGGGTGAGCTTACACGCGAGCACGCCACGTGACCGAGGTTGAGGGGTGAGCTTACACGCGAGCACGCCACGTGACCGAGGCTGAGGGGTGAGCTTACACGCGAGCACGCCACGTGACCGAGGTTGAGGGGTGAGCTTACACGCGAGCATGCCACGTGACCGAGGCTGAGGGGTGAGCTTACACGCGAGCATGCCACGTGACCGAGGCTGAGGGGTGAGCTTACACGCGACCACGCCACGTGACCGAGGTTGAGGGGTGAGCTTACACGCGACCACGCCACGTGACCGAGGCTGAGGGGTGAGCTTACACGCGAGCACGCCACGTGACCGAGGTTGAGGGGTGAGCTTACACGCGAGCACGCCACGTGACCGAGGCTGAGGGGTGAGCTTACACGCGAGCACGCCACGTGACCGAGGTTGAGGGGTGAGCTTACACGCGACCACGCCACGTGACCGAGGTTGAGGGGTGAGCTTACACGCGAGCACGCCACGTGACCGAGGCTGAGGGGTGAGCTTACACGCGAGCACGCCACGTGACCGAGGCTGAGGGGTGAGCTTACACGCGAGCATGCCACGTGACCGAGGCTGAGGGGTGAGCTTACACGCGACCACGCCACGTGACCGAGGTTGAGGGGTGAGCTTACACGCGACCACGCCACGTGACCGAGGATGAAACAGTCCTGCCTCAAGTCAACTGCTGCGAATTTGAGAGTTTGCCCCAGTGACTTATTTATCGTCATCGTGACTCTCACTTTGAGGGGAAACTGCAGTCTCTTGAATTCAAATGGGAGGTCACTGGAAACCAATGGAATACATGGCACAAACACAGTTTCTCCCTGAGCCGATCCAGTTAAAATAGTGGCTTCGACTACATTGCGATGTAGAGCTTTGACTTGCAGCCTAGTGCTATTACCGAGTTTCGGTGGCTTCAAATTCCTGAGCACCACATAACAGATGTGCCCATACACAGTACAAGTCTATGGTATGGGAAACCCAGTGGATTAGCGTGTTCATAAATGCCGTTGGGTAATGCACTGTTTCGCCTGTATTTACCACCGTGTTTACTGAATTGTTTACTATTTCTTCCTCTTTGAATGATTTCAGCAACATGTCATTGATGACCGCTCCTTGATCTTTTTTAGGGTTACAATGGCTCTTTCACTCAACCATTTCATAGTCTTGCCCTGTATATAGGCAATGTCTGGATATGTTTTTGCTCTCAGCTCCTGAACTGTAGCCACTATAGTGCACTACTTGTCCAGGATAGGTATCACGCCGTCTGTTTCTGGATAATAGTCGCTTCCTAGTATGAGCCCGAGGTCTGAAAATTGACTAGCAGACACTTCACCTCTCAGATGTACTCTCGTATTTTTGGTAAGGGTGACAAAGAAGAATCTCTTGAGGCGGCACACACTGAGTTCATCACAGCATGCGTTCCCCTGGGTTCCACTGGTAAAGTTTGGCGATAATGTCCTGCAAATAACACTGTAACACCACTCATTAAGTTTTTATTACTCCTTATGTCCTGCAGAGTGCTATTTAGAGCTCCAATACCTCTCTTGTGCGCCATAGTACTTTTATCCCAGACTATAATTCTAGTGTTCTTTAATACAGTGGCACAATTGCTCTGTTTCGAAATGTTGTAAATGGCAGTATCTACATTTGTCAGGTTTGTGGCAACTTTAATGCAATGTGTGTTGTCCGACGCACACCATTCCAGCAGGTAGGTTTTACCAATGCCACCTGGAGCGTCTAAGATGAAAATTCGTTCCTCGTTTGCCTTTATACCTGCAATTATTTGATAGTTAACTGACTTTTGCTCACATGTTAATGAGTCCTCACTGTTACTTACCAACCTCTCTAAAGTTAGTACATCGTAGTTAGTTTCCCTCATCTATTTTCTATTTCATTAAGGTCGCTTCCTCAATTTCCGATAGGCAATTATTTAACACCTCATCTGATAAGTGCTCTACATTGCCTTCTACCTGTCTTTCAACCTGCCGTTTAGTCTTCTGACAGGTATTTTTTTTAAATTTATCTCACAAACTTAACGGATCTGATACTTAACAAAACACCAAAATAATTATGAAACGCTCTCGCAACATAAACGGCGATTGACAAAGTGCGGCATCTTCCAGTGATCAATGCCAGTGTTGATCGTCTTCAAGCAACCTTGAAGTGTTGCAAGCAGATTGACAAAGTGCGGCATCTTCCAGTGATCAATGCCAGTGTTGATCGACTTCAAGCAACCTTGAAGTGTTGCAAGCAGATTGACAAAGTGCGGCATCTTCCAGTGATCAATGGCAGTGTTGATCGACTTCAAGCAACCTTGAAGTGTCAAGCAGATTGGAAGGTACGATGTACCACACCATTCACTGTCCTTGATACGTCAAATGATGTTAGGCCCCGGACTTCAAGGAGAAGCATACGGAGATGGCAGCACTCTGTATTACTTGGATGTACTGTGTATACTCTGCATAACGCTTGTTCTTTCTGAACACCTGGCCATCTATTGACATCCACTCCTTTTAATCCTTTCGAATCTACAATTGTTCCAAAAATAGCATGCCCGTACCTCGAGATGTAGTAGTATTTTTACAAAGTTATCCACTAGAAATAATTCGAAAAAGGGCAGAAGCTTAGTTTTCAGCATACTGATAACGTTATCGGAATCGTTTTGTTGATTAAGATGTACCCTTTGGCCATTTCCTAGGTGAACAACGAGGTGGAACATGGCGAGGGGGGGGGGGGGGGGGGGGGGAGTGCTCATGAATCGGAAACCTGAGAATTCGCCATGCTGTCTCCGAACTACTTATATATTTTCCAATTTCGTACATCCTCACGTCATAAATTTTATTCTAGGTCGTACATGGACACACATTAACCATTTACTTAATGAAGGGAGATAATATTACCGATATTTTTAACTAAAAGCATTTCTGTGAGGCTGAGTTGATTGATTAGTGCACTAACTTCCGTAAATTCGGAAGTTTAAATTATTTCAATACATTCGTATACTACAATATTATCTACCTTGTGTTCATTTTGGAGTCACAGTATTTAGCACTTATTTACTTGTGTGTCCATTTGTTTATGCACAATGCATCAATGTACCATCATAATTTGTTAGTATAACTCACCCGGACTCACACAAAACACGAATTTTCGCACGTTTAAGTACAGTGAGCGCTGTTCGTTTCTCACTCGTATATCGTTCAGTCATACGTCACGTCTGTTGCCTGCCTGTCAGGCCACTCGCCTTCTGTTTGAGTTTCCGCGTGGATTTCTCTTAAACAGCTCACTACAGAGTGTTCCGAGAAGTCGACATTTACGTGCTAATTCATAATTTGCCTTAACAAATTGTTTACAGATATTGTCACAAAGTTACATGTAAACATAATAAATGGCAATTGTGCCGTATTAAAATATGTCACCAATATTTCACTGTTGCATCACTGTTTTTGTAATATTTTAAAAAGAATTTCGAGATATCATTTTCTGTATTTAATTTAGTAAAAACAACTGCGAGTAATATTATTGTTGAATGTTTTATTTAATTAATGCGGTAAAAATTCTTTTATTCTCTGTTTGAGCATCTCCTATTGGCATATATTAATACGGTAACTGCTTAGTATATTCATACTTAACTATGTATCTAAGCGTAGATAGGAACTTATTTACGTATTTCAGTTTATTTAATAATTATTTGTCAATATTTTTACTGTTTACATATATTTCTCGGTTACTTTGGTTTCAGTTCAGTTTTGGTCTGTTACATTTTCAATCCAGTGTAACCTGCAGACCGGATGCTCATTGCTGTGTTGCGAATTCCTTCACACAAGCTTTGCTGCAGTTGCAGTCCCATGTAGTTCTCAGGTAGTCAGCATGTGACTTCATATAGAAAATGGGCTTTTATTCACATGATCGTTTCCCCGACCTGTGTGTATCTGAGTGTATTTCGCATCTTCTGTACAGCCTGCCACATCAATCGGCAACATTCAAACCTTTCCGTTAGTCTTTTGTTTAACACTTCTTCATTCTTCACACAGCATAGTTAACTCACTTCTTTTCATCCAGCTGTCCTGCCAACATGTCTTGTTCGTGTTGTGCTACGGGCATGATGACATTTTGTGCACCTAAAGCCTACTGCACTGACATGACAAAAGTCATGGGATAGCGCTATGTAACTGAAAGACTCGTGGCGCCACCGCTGCAGAACGACGTTGCACGGCCTAAACCAGTCTCAGTTGTGAGCAGGTTGCAGTGTCATTCAGTGACTGTTGTTTACATGCTCATGGCAAGGCGATATGTGTTATCAGAGTTCGAGCGGGGCATGATTGTGGGTGTCAGAAGTTGTGGAGACCTTCAATATTCCTCTATCCACGGTGTCACGTGTGTACAGGAAATATCAAAATGAAGGCATTACGATCCACCGTGGACAACGCAGTGGCCGTCCACAGTTACTTTGATGATCGTGATTGGCGGAGGTTGGGTAGACATGTCCGTACTAACAGAGCAGGAACACTTGCTCGAATCACAGTCACATTCAATGCAGGAGGTGTCAGACATGTATCTAGTATATATGTGCAATGTGCATTAGTTCCATGGGATATGGAAGCAGAAGAGACACCAGAGTGACCCTGTTAACAGTACGACACTGGGCACAACACCTCACTTGGGTTCGGGAGGTTGCTAATTGTTTTGGGCTGATGGCAGGGTTCGGATTTAGTGCAAACCCAATGAGGCCAGGAATCCCAGCTGTCAACAAGACACCATGCAGGTTGGTGGTGGTTTCGTAATGGTGTGGAGTGTGTTCACATGGCATGGGTTGGGTCCACTTGTCCATGCACCCATAAAACTCCATAAAACTCAATGATAACTGCTACAAAACTCCCCATGGTGCCCATTTGCAGCCGTTCGTGGACTTCTGTTTTCCTGACAATTGTGAGATGCTCCAACAGGATAATGCACCGTCTCACCGGACTGCGGATATCCAGAACTGGTTCGAAGAGCATTCTGGAGAGTTTCAGCTAATGGAGTAGCCAGCACGTTCCCCAGACATGAAGACAATCTAGTATTTATTCGACGTGGTAGAGATAGCTATTTTCATCTAAGATATTGCACCTGGAAATACCAGGGAACTTTGGGCAGCTATTCAGATATCATGATTTAATATCTCTCCAGAGGTTTACCATCCACTTGTGGAGTCCATGCCACGTCGAGTTACGGCACTTCTTCGGGCTAGAGAGGGCCCAACACGTTATTAGACGGGTATCCCATGACTTTTGTCATGTCAGTGTACATATCGTAGTATTTTTTTTTTCGTAGCCATCGCGTAGTCTGTTATAGACCTAGTTATTTATATTTGTGAGTTGTTTATTCTTTTTTTATCAATTTGATTCAGTGTTTCAAGGTGTGTTCACCGTTTCTGCTCATTTAGGCCTATGGCCGACCTTGCATGCCCTTATCCTGCTGCTGACACTGCCCATTTTTTTAAATTTCTGTCTGCTATATTTGCCTGTACCTCCAGACAAGACTATTTCTGGCATTCTCTATGTCATGTTTCACTAAGAGGAATATCTGCTTTCCTGGATAAACTTGAATCATGGGCTATCGTGATGGCAGGGCTTATTGGCGGGCCAGTCAACTTCTTTACGGTCAGACCTAGGACCCAGGGCATGAATTTCAATGTGAAGAAATTCTTAAGAATGGTGATGGACTAGAGTGGGTCTGAAGAGATTTTCAGTCCAATCTTGCATAGTTCTACTTTGGTAATTTCTTACTTTTTTTTCCGACAGCTGGGGAACTCATGTAACATTTTAATTCTTTAATGCATGTTTCATTAAACATTTTAAAGGGTTTGTTATATTTGTTGTAGGTGTGCTGTAAGTGCACTAGAATATCCATTTCATACCTACTTCTAGAGAAGAGAGTAGCTGCTGACGAAAATCCTGCACACCAGTTTAGTGTCTTGCAAGTACAGACAATAATGACTTGAGATAAAAAAGAAATGAAAATCTCGACTGTCTTGTTGGCCAAACCTCGAGATACTTAGAATTTTGTGTCCTGTGGTTTTTTTTTTCCGCCCGAAATGGAAAATATAATGTCGAGTATTTATTGTATATTTATTCCATTAGCATTATGTTATTGATACTGACTTTATGTTTCACTAACATAAAATTATTTTTAAATGCCCTCTAAATTTCCACACACAAACGATTATAATAGAGAATTAGAAGATTTTGTATATTCTATAATTGAAATCTATCTGAAGATTTTGTGGGAATATTCAAAGTTAATATTGATTGGGTTGAGATTTCTAAAAGTCAAGACCCACTAGAAGCTTCTATTGAAAAATTATCGGATTACATGAATAGGAAAGAGGTTTACCATTGCATAGAGCTATTAGAAGATTTTAGATGATAATAGAGAGTTTATGAGGACTGGAAAGAAATTTTAGAATATTGAGATATACTTGTAATGAATTAGTTAGAGAATTTTAATGCAATACAGTGATTTTTCGTGTTATTTTTGTGCCTGAATAGCAAATTTGCTCTCACGATTTCAATTTTTTTAAATTCATAACCCAAGTTATTTTTCTATAAATTTGTGGTTTTTTTTTATAACAAGTTAAACTACAAATTTGGTTTTCGAACTCGATATTTAAGTTTGATTTAATAAGTAAAGTTTGCCAGCTGCTCACAGTATTGAAATATTTCATTTATATTACAAACCTTCTTATATAAATGATGCAGTCAAATATAAAATGAAAACTAGAAAACCCAAACCTGTACTGAAAGGAGTAATATTATACATAATATTTTGAAATGAATTTACTTAGAAAATTATTGTATCAGGTTTCAAAGAAACATTCCGTATTTTGAAGTTACGTAATTTTTTTGGTACTGGTACACACAACTGCTTTAGAAATACCTGTTTCCTTCTACCGCAAATAGTTTCCTGATAAATCTGCCATTTAAACGCAAAGAAGTCAAGATAAAAACTAAAACCCCTTGGAAACAAATGTAAATGAATCAAACATAAGTAACCTTAAATAATAGGATTTAAATATTAAATGCTATCAATACAAATTTAGAATTTGTATTTTAAATATTAAAGTAACTCAATGTTTCCACTATACGAATAAAAATAATAAAACACAATTTTCATTGTTCCAAAAACAAACACAATATGTATCGAATTTTGATGCATCATCTAGGTTTACATACGTGTTTGCAAGTTTTTTTTTGAGTGATTCATCAATCATGTAAGCATTCCTAAAATTCATCATGCGTAGAGTTTTACATTATTTTTTAAATCCTTATTTGATGAAATCCACGCATCTTTTCAATTTTTGCTTTACTCGTGTATGTTTGGGTATCAGCCAATGGCTTACAAGACCTGTGCGGTCGACACCTGGCTGATGTGACTGCCACCTATATATAGGTTCCTATGTGTGTCTGTTGTTGTGGTAATCTTATCTCACTGAGGCTATGGGTGCTGCTTTTGACTTATAGCACATCCACCATCAACCCTAAGCTCCCAGCCCACTTTGTTGGGACCCAGCTGGTCACATTCTTCTCCAAGCTTGTTGGTTTAAGCCATGGCCAGCCTCATGTCTCTCGTTTGCACGTGACCTGGCTACTGCTGGGGTTTTCATCCAGCCTCCACCAGGTTGCTCTGGCTTCATTGTACACTACGAGATGGTGAGAGCACGATGGATTGGCAGAGGCCAAGCAATATCTGCTTGATAGACTCATGTTAGTGTCCTTCAGTACTCCTTCTGAGCATTTTGAAGTATAATGAAGTGGAGACTAAGCAATGGGTAATCAAAGCAAAATATGTAGACATGGCAAAAGCTCTATTCCCCCCAAGGATAAAACTGTGATGGATAAATGGGAAAAGTTTAAAGAAAGGGTCTGGTAGGAGCAGCACAGGAATTATGTGAAAAAAATCTAGCAACAAAGAGAGTATAATAAACACCATGGTGGAATGACAGAGCGAGGAAGGCAGTAGAGAGGAAATATAAATATAGTATAAGAAACACCATGGTGGAATGACAGAGCGAGGAAGGCAGTAGAGAGGAAATATAAAGAAAGTATAATAAACACCATGGTGGAATAACAGAGCGAGGAAGGCAGTAGAGAGGAAATATAAAGATAGTATAAGAAACACCATGGTGGAATGACAGAGCGAGGAAGGCAGTAGAGAGGAAATATAAAGATAGTATAAGAAACACCAGTACCACTACGGAATAAAAAGAAAGGGAAGAACAAATTATAGAAGAGGAGAGAAAGTTGTGTATGCTAAAATGGACAGAGATGTTGGAAAATTATGTGGTAGGAAGTAAGAGAATACTGTTCAGCCAAGCAAGAAGAAGGGGAAGGGAGAAAGTGCAGACGATCAGGATGCTGAATGAAGATGGTAGAGTAGTGGAGAGAAAACAGGAGGAAAAGGAATTGTGGGCGAAGTACTTCAAGAAGTTTTTGAGTCCAGATGTTGAAGGACCAGATGAAACACAACTTCAGATGATGAGGGAACTATATGGAAATAGGTAGAGGAAGCATTGAAAATAATGAAAAGGGTACAGCTCCATGAGTAAACGAAATGACAGAAATGGCGACAGTAGCAGGTAAAGTTGGAATACATTGGCTCTTCAGAGTGCTGAGGAGAATATGGAGAAGTAAACACACACTCGAAGACTGGAAGAAAGGTGTGATAGTTTGTTTTTTTAAGAAAGGAGACAATGTGAAAAATATAGAGGTTATGCCAAGTTCTATACGAAAATATGGGGGAAAAAATAGGAAAGGGAAATGTTGAAAAGAATAGCATAGATTCAGAGAAGGATGGTCCATTATAGACCACATTTTTGTAAAATGACAGGTCATGGAAAAAATTTAAGAATCTGGGAGGTATATCACTATGATATTTCTGAATGTGCAAAAAGCATACGGCCGTGTGAACTAGAAAATATATGGCAAGGCATGGCAGAGATTGGAATAAGGGAATAACTAATAAGCAGAAGTAACATTCTATACGGGAAATAGAAGTTGTGTGAGAACTAGAATACGGCTGGCAGAATGGTTTGAACAAACTAATGGAGTGACACAAGGCAGTGCATTATCCCCTTTGCTTTTCACTTCAAATGTTGGAAATTATTATGAAGAAATAGATGATACGGAACTGAAACAGACGGAAACATTCAAATATTTAGGAAGCATGGGGAAGCTGGAAGAAGAAGCACTGAGGAGGGGACACATGTCACATTATGTTCACATTGTAACATATGCTGCGGAAACGTAGACAATGAATACGAGGAATGTAGGAGAAATAAAAGCGATAACCACGAGTTTTATGAGGAACATGCTAACAATAACCAGGCAAGGAAGGATTTCAAATGTAGTTGTACAAACTTGAGAAATAGTACAGAATTTTATTCATATCACTGAAAAGGCTAGGATGAAATTGTATGGAGATAAACAGAGAATGAGAGGAGAGAGCTGCCCAAACACCCTTGGTTTTGCAAGTAGGTCAATACTGACAGTTGGTGAGGCCATTCGACCTAGATGGCTGGCTGGCTGGCCTGGTCGTTGGTATGGTCGTTTGGTATGGTCAGCTAATATGGTCGTCTGTATGGTTGGTCGGTATAGCGAATTTCTTTAGGATTTTTAACAGCTAAATATGAAATATTATTATTCAACAGTTTACAATGATTACTTTGAAATGTGGTAGTTGCTATTTCCCCAAGTTTCTTCACCACATAGAACAGCCAATCTACCTAGCAGTTTTTGTCTTGCTATTTAAAGCACATTACGTTGTTGAGTGTCATGTCGACAAGTAAGTGTCGGTAGGCATAAGGTTAAATACTACATACCACGTCTCGAAGGCCAAAATCTGGAGTTTCAGGCGTCAGAAGGAGAGACAAAGTTGTTGCGTCCCCGTATTGTTAATAGTGCGCTGAGGGAGAAACAGCACAAAAGGAAATCATGCGAATGAGGGAGTGCGACATTTGTCGTAGGCTACATGCTCTGACCGTTATTTGTTCTAAATAGCTCGCCGTAAATGCAGTTTGCCTTAAATGTGTTTGCTAAACAGGTACTTGTAATAAAATTCTTACATAATGGCAATTTTTCTCGAATCCCAACTGCTCTAAACTTTGTCTGTACTAAAGGCAGGCAGGTCGTTGTTTGCGCGTAAATGCGTCTCTCGGTAAATAATTGTCTATGTCGCTATATTTTTACTTTTGTCATGTGAAGTGTATTAATGGAGAAAAAAAATCGATAAAGTGGTCAAATATCGCATTTTTAAAGCTTGCCTATGAAGTTTCTATAAGCGGTAAGAGAAAAGTACGACTATACGCAGGTAGTTTGATCTGTGTTCTTTCATCGCGTGTAATAAAACTCCACAGTTACATATCTAGTTTACACAGTACAGCGTCACGATGGAAACACTGCACGCCTTGCGCGTAGGAGCGATGAGGCGCTAGGCGTGCGTGTTAGTGTCGTCCTTATCGCTCCCTCGCTACTTGACCTTGGACGCGTAGCTACATAGTCCTCTTAACAACGTCTTCCGTAAGCTTTACTTATCTTAATGCCAATGGCGTTAATTTTCTTCTCGTACAGACTTTTGCCTTAAGGTTCCCAAACACTCGCGAGTTTGGCTAGCGGGTCCGGCATGGTGAACTTGCCTCACGAAGCAGAGTTGGATATTTTTGACCAAACACAAGACGAACAGACTTTGAAGTTTGCTCGTACATTTCAGTCTTCTAAAGGAGTTTGTCGAAGCGAGTTGCAACTGCAGTTATCATCCTAGACGAATGTGGCATACTCGAGAAGACAAAAAATAACGAGAGGAAAATGTTAAGATAAGGGCACTGCCTTACAGCTGGCAGCTGCGAAATTTAAATAGGAAACCTCGGGTTAAGGAAAATTTGCCTCAGTGAGATAATTTTAAAGATAAACGTTTTAAACCAAATGTATTCTTCAATTTTTTTTAAGGAGAAGTTCCTTACAGCGAATATGTTTCCAACTTGTATAGCATGTTCGCAAGGTGGGTTTTTTTTTTTTTTTTTTTTTTTAATACAAAAAGCACACACTGCCTATCTATACTGAAAATATACTCCACAGGGAACTTATAAAAAAATTCGTGAACAATACATTTTGTTTTAAACGCCTGTCATTTCCTTAACATGGGATTTATTAAGATGTCGCAGCTGGCAGCCGGTAGGTAGTGTTCGCCGCCTAGTGAGGATGTGTCTGTGTGTGAGAGTGGAAACTGCACAAAGCATTAGGGCGACGTCGGCCGGCGCAAATACAGTTGTGAACCCGCGCGCCATGTTCCCGTCGTACCTCTCGAGCTGGAACTGTGGAACTTCAAGAGACGACGCTATCATTTCACTAGGCGTGCGTGCATGTGGCAGTCGGCGGCGGCCATAGCGCTTCATCAATGTTTGCCTCACTCACACTAACATACCTCTCGCTAGGCGCTCGCCTTATGTATCATCCATTCAATGTTACTTCACACTTTTCTGAAACCCTGCTAAAGTTCTACTTACAGGATATTCCTCCGCCTAGTGCAAACTAAGCTTAACTATTTCTGGAAAATTACACCAAAAGAGCGCGCACTCAGTTGCAATATTATTTTGCGTGAGAACTATTTATTACTATAAGCGTTAGAAACACAGATTTTTTTCTCACTGTTTTTATTCGTGTTTATTATAAAAGGAATATTATAATATATAGATTATAATATAGGTAAAACTTCAATTTAACGAAAAATACGATATGTCGGTTTTTTTTTCGGAGTTATAAAACGCTTGATACATGGCATATTTAAGAAATAACTAAATACGTATTGCATAGGGTTTTTTTTTTCAAAAGTTCGTGTTAAAACGTGCGAAGAAACTGTCTACTCAAGGCAGGAACAAAATGACGTTTATCACGGAAGAGTTTGGCATATGGAAAATTTTTCCCCGCTAGTTTCGCAGCCTACCAAAATATAACTTCAATTAAAATGTTATGCTACAGGAATAATAAAAGAGAATGATTTTACTAAGTTACGAAGATATTTTATAGTTTGTTTATAATTATTACAATCATCCTGTTTTTCAACGTAGAAAATAGAGAACATCTGGTACCTTGCAGACACTAGCGCTTACCTAGTGGCGAAAAATGTTTGATTTGCAAACTTTAAACATCAATCTCCGCGACGTGTAGTAGAAGTGAAGTTACCATGACGGAGGAGGATGTAGCATATATAGTAGGGGAGGAGTAGGGGGGGGGATCCTAACAAGGGCAACAATCTTGTCCCGAGAGGAGAGACATGGGCCTGACCTACTGCTGACACGACAAAGGCGAGGCGCGCTCGCCTACTTCTTCCTTATCGACTCCTAGAAAAAAAAAAGGGGGGGGGGGGGGACATCGGCGACCCTCCAGAGCAGGAGAGATGTGTGTCAGGCTCGCCGCCAGCCACTGTGTACGTCGTCGGCAACCCGGAGACATCTCGGGACATGTGCCAGCCTTGCATCCTCACACACCCTCCACATAGCAGCTTATCGCATTCCCCCCCGCTTCTAGGCCAAGAGGCTATTGCAGGGGGTGGCGTCATAGACTCTAGATGAGCTAGACCGATCTTCGTCTTCTGCTCATGTACCCGACATTAAATTACCCCTCAACAATACAACTGGGGCCGCGGTAGCGCAGCGGCTAGAGCGCTCGCCTCCCACCAAGGCGAGCTGTGTTCCGATTCCCGGCGGGGTCACTCTCGGATTTCCGCATGGGGAATCGTCCTGGACGATTCCACGACTGTAGACATGGCCACAGCTTGTGCCTCCAGCCTCGATATCACGTCACATTGTGAACACAGCTTCAGTGCCAGGGCCACGGCTGTAGACATTGCCACAGCTTGTACCTCCAGCCTCGATATCACGTCACATTGTGAACACAGCTTCAGTGCCAGGGCCACGGCTGTAGACATTGCCACAGCTTGTGCCTCCAGCCTCGATATCACGTCACATTGTGAACACAGCTTCAGTGCCAGGGCCACGGCTGTAGACATTGCCACAGCTTGTACCTCCAGCCTCGATATCACGTCACATTGTGAACACAGCTTCAGTGCCAGGGCCACGGCTGTAGACATTGCCACAGCGTGTACCTCCAGCCTCGATATCACGTCACATTGTGAACACAGCTTCAGTGCCAGGGCCACGGCTGTAGACATTGCCACAGCTTGTGCCTCCAGCCTCGATATCACGTCACATTGTGAACACAGCTTCAGTGCCAGGGCCACGGCTGTAGACATTGCCACAGCTTGTGCCTCCAGCCTCGATATCACGTCACATTGTGAACACAGCTTCAGTGCCAGGGCCACGGCTGTAGACATGGCCACAGCTTGTGCCTCCAGAATCGATATCACGTCACATTGTGAACACAGCTTCAGTGCCAGGGCCACGGCTGTAGACATGGCCACAGCGTGTACCTCCAGCCTCGATATCACGTCACATTGTGAACACAGCTTCAGTGCCAGGGCCACGGCTGTAGACATTGCCACAGCTTGTGCCTCCAGCCTCGATATCAAGTCACATTGTGAACACAGCTTCAGTGCCAGGGCCACGGCTGTAGACATTGCCACAGCTTGTGCCTCCAGCCTCGATATCACGTCACATTGTGAACACAGCTTCAGTGCCAGGGCCACGGCTGTAGACATGGCCACAGCGTGTACCTCCAGCCTCGATATCACGTCACATTGTGAACACAGCTTCAGTGCAAGGGCCACGGCTGTAGACATTGCCACAGCTTGTGCCTCCAGCCTCGATATCACGTCACATTGTGAACACAGCTTCAGTGCCAGGGCCACGGCTGTAGACATTGCCACAGCTTGTGCCTCCAGCCTCGATATCACGTCACATTGTGAACACAGCTTCAGTGCCAGGGCCACGGCTGTAGACATGGCCACAGCTTGTACCTCCAGCCTCGATATCACGTCACATTGTGAACACAGCTTCAGTGCCAGGGCCACGGCTGTAGACATTGCCACAGCTTGTACCTCCAGCCTCGATATCACGTCACATTGTGAACACAGCTTCAGTGCCAGGGCCACGGCTGTAGACATGGCCACAGCTTGTGCCTCCAGCCTCGATATCACGTCTCATTGTGAACACAGCTTCAGTGCCAGGGCCACGGCTGTAGACATGGCCACAGCGTGTACCTCCAGCCTCGATATCACGCCACATTGTGAACACAGCTTCAGTGCCAGGGCCACGGCTGTAGACATTGCCACAGCTTGTACCTCCAGCCTCGATATCACGTCACATTGTGAACACAGCTTCAGTGCCAGGGCCACGGCTGTAGACATTGCCACAGCTTGTGCCTCCAGCCTCGATATCACGTCACATTGTGAACACAGCTTCAGTGCCAGGGCCACGGCTGTAGACATTGCCACAGCTTGTGCCTCCAGCCTCGATATCACGTCACATTGTGAACACAGCTTCAGTGCCAGGGCCACGGCTGTAGACATGGCCACAGCTTGTACCTCCAGCCTCGATATCACGTCACATTGTGAACACAGCTTCAGTGCCAGGGCCACGGCTGTAGACATTGCCACAGCTTGTGCCTCCAGCCTCGATATCACGTCACATTGTGAACACAGCTTCAGTGCCAGGGCCACGGCTGTAGACATGGCCACAGCTTGTACCTCCAGCCTCGATATCACGTCACATTGTGAACACAGCTTCAGTGCCAGGGCCACGGCTGTAGACATTGCCACAGCTTGTGCCTCCAGCCTCGATATCACGTCACATTGTGAACACAGCTTCAGTGCCAGGGCCACGGCTGTAGACATGGCCACAGCTTGTACCTCCAGCCTCGATATCACGTCACATTGTGAACACAGCTTCAGTGCCAGGGCCACGGCTGTAGACATTGCCACAGCTTGTGCCTCCAGCCTCGATATCACGTCACATTGTGAACACAGCTTCAGTGCCAGGGCCACGGCTGTAGACATTGCCACAGCTTGTGCCTCCAGCCTCGATATCACGTCACATTGTGAACACAGCTTCAGTGCCAGGGCCACGGCTGTGGGCTGTACGCGTATACGTCTCTGTTTGCGAGTAATATTGTATTTGCGATGTAGGAATGAAATGAAAGCAACGAGGTGGATATTTGACTTTCGCGGCTTAAAGCGACAGACTTATGCGAGATATGCTTTGTTTGGCGCCGAAAACAGCGCGCTAACTCACCAGAGTCGCGTTATACAGGGTGTTTCAGTCAAATCGATCAAAATGAAACTGGGAATAGGGACCGCATCACGAGAAGTTTTGAGATTAGGAACGCGTGGTCGAGGAGGCCAGCTGAAGGAGATATGAGTGGTTGACCCGTGACCCGACAAATGGCTCTGTCGTCCGTACTTCAACACAGCACTCGCGTGCATCGCCAACCGACGCAAAGCTCGCGGGATACATGAACGGATGGTAGAGAATCTCGTACGCCGTAATACTTGGGCTGAGCTCGGTGGCCGCCACTGAGCGACTCGCGTGAGCCACTAACTGATGCGTTAACGAGGGTCCGCCATTTGAATGGCCCTGTCCTATCAACAGTGGACACACGCCATGTCAATACTTGACCTGACCAATACGGACACATGTATTCGTGTCAGACAATTCCGATACTTCCTTAAGATTGGGCTGGACCCCTGTGGGAACCTCGCGGTCAAGGTCAAGAAGCAAGGCAGCTATAAGGGCGACACTAACACGCACGCCTAAGGCATCATCGCTCCTACACGCAAGGCGTGCAGTGTTTCCGTTCTAACACTCTACTGTGCTAACTACATCTGAACAGTGGGGTTTGTTACACGCAATGAAAGACCACATATTACACTGCACCCGTGTTTTTGTACTTTTGTCTTGCCGCTTAAGGAAACTGCATAGGCAAGCTTTAGAAATGCTATATTTGACCATTCTCACGATTTTTTTCTGCAAGAATACACTTCGTATGATAAAAGTAAAATAAATTGCAGCATAGATAATGGTTTTTTATATTTTCTGAGGAAAAGTCGTATTTGCAGAACATTTATTTACCGAGATACGCGTATTCGCGCAAACAAGTATTATACAAAAAATGCGGGGGTCCATCCCACTCTTGAATGTGGGAATACAACGTTGGGTGTGGGAATACAATGTTGGGTGTGGAAAGGTGACCGTGCCGTGAGGAGAAGGCAGGCGTTGCCTAGCAACGTTGTAGGTCCTTGTGTCGCAGGATGCTAGGAGCACGCATGAGCATAGCCGCGGCTGATTGTGCATTCCAGCGCCAACTTCCTGTCTCTTCCAGACAATACCGGCCGTGACCTTGACAACCAGCCCTCCAAGCCTCACGACCCACATCCCCTCTCTGTCTCCCCCCCTCATCAGTCCAGCTACCACTTCACTGCCTACACATTGTCCATGGTAAACTAAGCAGTTTCGATATAAACCTGTGAGAAAATCATTGCTACCAACAACATGTATGTTAACGGCCATACTGACTGTCGTGTTTCCAGTTGAGGGTGTCGAACATAAATAAAATATTTTATATTTGTACCAAACATTGTTCAACTCATACGCGCTGTATGGGAGGACAATTTCCTCGAGTTGAAATATATATATATATATATATATATATATATTAATAATTTGATGTTATATACAAAATTCCTCTGTTTTGCTGCAGCCATAAAAACAAAGAGTATAGGCCGTTCACGGTAAAATGAGCATTTATGAAGGCCCTGCTTAAGGGGAATGGTGCACGAAAATCGTATATGTATATAATTTTTGTCACAACTTGTTTTAAAGTGCTGGAAATTATTATGTACGTCTTGGCGAGCCAAAAATCTCGATAAACCCTTTGGAAAACTACTGATATCGAAAATCGGCCAAATATTCTGCTTTCATGGCCCATTCCCCTTAAGATCTACTTGTATACACGTTGTGTATTCTTCGCCTTACGTAAAATTAACATTGACATGGGTCTTATCACTTCATTCAAGTGTCAATCAAGTAAAACTGGGAAATTATTAGGAAAGTGAATATTATACTTTATACACATCTGCTCATTTTTGCAATTCCATGCAATAAAAAAACCAGAAAGCGAAAGAAATGATTTAAGTTATTACAAATGGTTATAAACACTTTTTATTCAACGTTAAGACATGGAACTGTTTTCCATCCGTAGTTACCAACATTACTGGGCAAATGTCACTTAGTGCGCCCGTTAAAATATATGCGTTCAGAGGTAGTGACTTTTTCCTAAGGTTCATTTCAAAGAAGTTCACTTTATCGTGAACAGCCTTTACTAAGATGAACAGGTAAAAAAATTACATAGGAAACTAATTAAATGGGCTACCGCCATATATATGAAAAAAAAATTTTTAATATACAAATTTTGCATATTTTAAACATTTTTTTAATGTATGATCTGATATTTGGTGATGACATTATGTGAAGAAGTAGCCCATGACATCAGTTTATGATGTAAATTTTTTTATCTTTACAATTTCGTTGACTCTTTTTATTACAGCTGCTACAAAACAGGAGACTCTTGTATTTGACATCAGATTATTCGAACAATATAAAATCTATTTTTTAGTGAAAGGAAAATGTCATCACATACAGTGCGCGCGAGTTGAACAATGTTTGGTAAAACTATAAAATAATTAACTTTTTTGGGGGTCCGACACCCTTAGATTGGCTATGTAATAGGAACAAGTTGTCTCATACATTAAAGTCGTATTCTGAGCGCAACTTTTATATTTGTTGCCATCGAAATTATGTAAAATATTTTCTGCCTGTTTTACGAATGTTAAAGTGAAAATTGGCATATTTTTACTATTTACATGCTTAATAATTTCACGTAGTTTAACTATATTTGCGTATGAATAAATGAGAGGATGAATGTAATGCAAATGTTGTATACGGCGGAAAGATGCAAAGAGGGCCGAGAAGTAGATATTAAGCAGGGCTTCCAAAACGGCTAAGTTTACCGTAAACAGCCTATAGCTACGTGTATATGTATATATATCCACGGCCCCGCTACTGCACGTGTTTGTAACATTAGGGTTTCATTACTTCTAACTGATGCATGATTATCGATGACGATGAGTTCAGTATCTACCTTCAGTAACGCATGTGGAGTGAGTTGAGAGAGTTGAGTTGTTATTAACAACGAGGTCTTGTGAGCCGGTGACAGTGAAGCAAGGTGAGTATGGACCACCGCTGGAATGCAGGGGCGGGGGAAACGGGAGACCCCAGAGAAAACCCACCAACCTTAGGCAACGAAAAACAATATTCCCGCATGCGAAAATCCAAGAGCAACTACGCCGGGGATCGAAATCTGTTCGCCTAGATGGGAGGCGAGTAGTCTGACCACTAAACCACCGCGGCCACTTTATATTAACGAAATTAACAAAGTCTATATCGGTGATAATCATAATAGCAGCACTGGTGAAGTCGATATTGGTAATACCAAAACGAGTATTTTTGAACAACACCGACAAACTTGGGGGCCATAGTGGCCGAGTGGTTACAGTGCTCGCCTCCCCCACAAAGGCGAACCGGATTCAATCCCCGGGGGGGGGGGGGGGGTCACTCCGCTATTCACGGTACAGTACACACTTTTTAGGGCATTCTGAACCGTGGACTATATATGAGGTAGACTAACCTCGCTGGCTGCACAGAACCAACCTTCTCGTCCCGACAATGAACTGCTTCTCTGCCAACACGACTAGCAATAATGGCGTGGATTGGTTGTTCGGGTAGAAAACTGATTTTTAAACAAATTTTTTGAGATACTTTTATACTTCATCTAACCAATTTGAAAGTCAGTTTGATTAAGTTCGAATAAATAAAAGTATTTATTCATACACAAGTGCTTGTCATTAAAAAATTAAGATATAACAAACACGTTCCTCACTGTTGACCATATGTCTTTGACAGTCGTGTTCTTTTGGGGTAGGTCAGTGTTGGGTACATGCGCAGAAAACGAATGCGTGGTCTGCCTCATATTTTTCTATGCTCTGAACAGGTCTTACCAAATATGAAATATATTTGATTGCAGTCTCAGACGTCAACTTTCAAGAGAGGTAAAAGGTATACGGTGGCTACAACGCTGCTCGCCTCCCACATAGAAGCCGCGGTAGCGCAGTGGCTACAACGCTGCTCGCCTCCCACATAGAAGCCGCGGTAGCGCAGTGGCTACAACGCTGCTCGCCTCCCACATAGAAGCCGCGGTAGCGCAGTGGCTACAACGCTGCTCGCCTCCCACATAGAAGCCGCGGTAGCGCAGTGGCTACAACGCTGCTCGCCTCCCACATAGAAGCCGCGGTAGCACAGTGGCTACAACGCTGCTCGCCTCCCACATAGAAGCCGCGGTAGCACAGTGGCTATAACGCTCGCCTCCCACATAGCAGCCGCGGTAGCGCAGTGACTAGAACGCTGCTCGCCTCCCACATAGAAGCCGCGGTAGCGCAGTGGCTAGAACACTCGTCTCCCACATAGAAGCCGCGGTAGCGCAGTGACTAGAACGCTCGTCTCCACATAGAAGCTGCGGTAGCGCAGTGGCTAGAATGCTCGTCTCCCACATAGAAGCCGCCGTAGCGCAGTGACTAGAACGCTCGTCTCCCACATAGAAGCCGCGGTAGCGCAGTGACTAGAACGCACGTCTCCCACATAGAAGCCGCGGTAGCGCAGTGACTAGAACGCTCGTCTCCCACATAGAAGCTGCGGTAGCGCAGTGACTAGAACGCTCATCTCCCACATAGAAGCCGCGGTAGCGCAGTGGCTATAACGCTGCTCGCCTCCCACATAGCAGCCGCGGTAGCGCAGTGACTAGAACGCTGCTCGCCTCCCACATAGAAGCCGCGGTAGCACAGTGGCTACAACGCTGCTCGCCTCCCACATAGAAGCCGCGGTAGCACAGTGGCTATAACGCTCGCCTCCCACATAGCAGCCGCGGTAGCGCAGTGACTAGAACGCTGCTCGCCTCCCACATAGAAGCCGCGGTAGCGCAGTGGCTAGAACACTCGTCTCCCACATAGAAGCCGCGGTAGCGCAGTGGCTAGAACGCTCGTCTCCCACATAGAAGCTGCGATAGCGCAGTGACTAGAACGCTCGTCTCCCACATAGAAGCCGCGGTAGCGCAGTGACTAGAACGCTCGTCTCCCACATAGAAGCTGCGGTAGCGCAGTGGCTAGAATGCTCGTCTCCCACATAGAAGCCGCGGTAGCGCAGTGACTAGAACGCTCGTCTCCCACATAGAAGCCGCGGTAGCGCAGTGACTAGAACGCACGTCTCCCACATAGAAGCCGCGGTAGCGCAGTGACTAGAACGCTCGTCTCCCACATAGAAGCTGCGGTAGCGCAGTGGCTAGAATGCTCGTCTCCCACATAGAAGCCGCCGTAGCGCAATGACTAGAACGCTCCTCTCCCACATAGAAGCCGCGGTAGCGCAGTGGCTAGAACGCTCGTCTCCCACATAGAAGCCGCGGTAGCGCAGTGGCTAGAACGCTCGTCTCCCACATAGAAGCCGCGGTAGCGTAATGTCTAGAAAGCTCGTCTCCCACATAGAAGCCACGGTAGCGCAGTTGCTAGAACGCTGCTCGCCTCCCACATAGAAGCCGCGGAAGCGCAGTGACTAGAACGCTCGTCTCCCACATAGAAGCCGCGGTAGCGCAGTGGCTAGAATGCTCGTCTCCAACATAGAAGCCGCCGTAGCGCAGAGGCTAGAACGCTGCTCACCTCCCTCATAGAAGCCGCGGTAGCGCAGTGACTAGAACGCTCGTCTCCCACATAGAAGCCGCCGTAGCGCAGTGACTAGAACGCTCGTCTCCCACATAGAAGCCACGGTAGCGCAGTTGCTAGAACGCTGCTAGCCTCCCCCAAAGAAGCCGCGGAAGCGCAGTGACTAGAACGCTCGTCTCCCACATAGAAGACGCGGTAGCGCAGTTGCTAGAACGCTGCTCGCCTCCCACATAAAATCCGCGGTAGCGCAGTGGTTAGAACGCTCGTCTCCCACATAGAAGCCGCGGTAGCGCAGTGACTAGAACGCTCGCCTCCCACAAAGAAGCCGCGGTAGCGCAGTGACAAGAACGCTCGTCTCCCACATAGATGCTGCGGTAGCGCAGTTACTAGAACGCTCGTCTCCAACATAGAAGCCGCGGTAGCGCAGTGTCTAGAACGCTCGTTTCCCACATAGAAGAAACGGTAGCGCAGTTGCTAGAACGCTGCTCGCCTCCCACAAAGTAGCCGCGGAAGCGCAGTGACTAGAACGCTCGCCTCCCACATAGATGCCGCGGTTAGCGCAGCTGCTAGAACGCTGTTCGCCTCCCACATAAAATCCGCGGTAGCGCAGTGGCTAGAACGCTCGTCTCCCACATAGAAGCCGCGGTAGCGCAGTTGCTAGAACGCTGCTCACCTCCCTCATAGAAGCTGCGGTAGCGCAGTGGCTATAACGCTGCTCGCCTCCCACATAGGAGCCGCGGTAGCGCAGTTGCTAGAACGCTGCTCGCCTCCCACATAGAAGCCGCGGAAGCGCAGTGACTAGAATGCTCGTCTCCCACATAGAAGACGTGGTAGCGCAGTGACTAGAACGGTCGTCTCTCACATAGAAGGCGCGGTTAGCGCAGTGGTTCGAACGCTCGCCTCCCACATAGAAGACGCGGTAGCGCAGTGGCTAGAACGCTCGTCTCCCACATAGAAGCCGCGGAAGCTCAGTGACTAGAATGCTCGTCTCCCACATAGAAGACGCGGTAGCGCAGTGACTAGAACGGTCGTCTCTCACATAGAAGGCGCGGTAGCGCAGTTGCTAGAACGCTTCTCACCTCCCTCATAGGAGCTGCGGTAAACGCAGTGGCTATAACGCTCATCTCCCACATAGAAGCTGCGGTAGCGCAGTGACTAGAACGCTCGTCTCCCACATAGAAGCCGCGTTAGCGCAGTGACTAGAACGCTGCTCGCATCCCACATAAAATCCGCGGTAGCGCAGTGGCTAGAACGCTCGTCTCCCACATAGAAGCCGCGTTAGCGCAGTGGCTAGAACACTCGTCTCCCACATAGAAGCCAAGGTAGCGCAGTGGTTCGAACGCTCGCCTCCCACAAAGGTCAACTGGGTTCGATTCCCGATGGAGTCGGTCTTCCTATGTGAAAATCGTGCCGGACGGTGCCGCTGGCCGGCATGTTTTCTCGGGGGTTTCCCACTTCCCTCGTCCTTGCGATCTGGCGCTGCTCCGAACCTAGCTTCACCCTCATCAGCTCTCAAGACCCCGTTGTTATAGGCGATCAATCGCCGCCATATTGGATGTTCCCTAGTTTGGACATAATATACTCTCCAGGAAAATGGTGCACGAAAACCGTATATTTACATTGTTTTCGCCCCGACTTGTTTCACAAAGGATTTTTCGAAATCGTTGGCTCGACAAGACGTGAATAACAGTTCTGAACACGTTCTTACATTGTTACGAATTCACTGAGTTCGTTATTATCGGAGCACTGATTGAAGACAGTGCTCCGAGAATAAAGAAAGCAGTGAATATATAACAACGTAAAAAGGCGTTGAAAATTATTATTTTCGTCTTGTACAGCCAAAAATGTCGATAAAACCCTTTGGAAAACGACTTATAACGAAAATCGGGTAAATATACTGCTTTCATGCACAATTCCCTTTAAGAACGTTTAACGAAATTTTTCGCACGACACGCCATTAATAATAGTTTCTAAAGCTTTATAAATCTATTACAACTCTACCACGTTTATAAATTTTAGACTAGTGACTGCCGGAAAGAAATAGGAATTTTTTTCTTGCAGCAGTTACAGAAATGATCGTGGCTACAATAGTCTACTAATACATGTTTTATAACTTTTGCAAATAAACTCCCTATGACATGTCTATTTACAAAATAAAATATAAAATCTGTAATGCAAGTTTCTGTGAAAATTTCGTTAAGTCCAAGAGGGCGGGTCCTCGCCCCCCTTAAGAACTACCCAAATATCTACATTCTGCTCCAATCATTCCACGTAATATCATTCACAGGCTGACCCGAATGCTTCGTACGCTGACCGCGAGCCCGGCAAAATGACACAATAGCATTTTCTTTCACCGAAGACCCAAACATTGGAAGCAGAGCTGTATGATGTTGCTAAGTGTTGAAGCACGTGATGTCTCGACAGGAACGTGAGCCCGATAAAAAAAAAAAAAAACCACGTTGCTTCCTTTTATTTTTCCATCAACATATGTCTCGCCCGTAGAACGGAAATTACCTAACTCAATTACAATAGTAGTTAATTATACAGGGCGGTTCTTTAATAAAAACGCTGTATATCTATACTTATTTGACGGATCATTTGAAGTCTAATTTCCGGTAGGCGTGTAAACATTTACTTCAGGGAGTTAACATAATGAGTATTTCTGTGAGTTTCCTGTTCTTCGTTCTTCTCTTCAAACTGAATTACACGACTTCAAAGAAGTAGAAAATTACCAAATAACAAAGTAAAGTTATTTTTAAAATACAGCCGTTAGAATAAAGAGGCCCTGTTCTGCCAATACACGTCGTTAGAACTGCAAAGCATGTAAAATGTTGACAATTTTTTTTAAAGGCCAAGAGGGAAAAAGTCCACTGGGTCATAAACGGGTGCGAAATCAAGACTTATTAGAAAAAAAATACATATACAGTATTAAGAGTGCTATATATTGATAGAAAAAATATCGTGACTGGATTTATTAGAGGCCGTATCATGTTTTTTAGAAGAAAAATACGCTTATTGAATGTAGGCGATACTAACAAAAAAAATTAAAATTTATGCGGTTTTTTTTTTTTCGTTACGTATGGTAGAAAATATGAACAAGAAGTTATCACTATAGCTAATGAGCCTATTTTCCTTTTCATGGATGCTAACAATTTCGATGAAATTATTAAAATGTTAGATGGTAGGTGGGTGTTGAGATATCTTTGATAGCGATATCATAAGAGATGTAACCAGGATTCAATGCAACACTAGTGATACAGTTACGAGTGCACACGTGGTGCCTTACGTGGAACTAACGTATGGCACTCACACCATCCGCTGGTGTGCAATCAAGTACGTCACAAGAGTCCGGAACAGCAACTTGGAGTGTAAGCGGTTTGAAGATTTAGGATTACCAACTTCAAATATTTACATCCCAAAACACGCTCTGTATATGCATATCTAATATATACTAAAATATATCATATAATTTAGTATATATGATAAACTTATCTAAATAATTTGTATGCCTCATTTTAAATATAGTCTGGCCACCTGGTTTTCTGTAAGTGTACATCGTGCTACTTGCGAGACAAATTTGGTGGGAATTAGATTCATGGTTCCCGGGAAATGGCATAAATAATGCATTTTATTTTATCACCTGGCTTTTTCTTATAGAAAGGCGGCAAAAGATGATTACTAAAAGCACATACTTGATGCATCTAATGGATACTCTCAGTATACAACGTTCAAGTGAAATTGATGAAGTTGTGCAATAGAAATCGTAAATTATTTATATTGCAGCCATAGTGTAAAGAAAGCCAGATACATTTTAACATAGCCTAGTGTATCCCTACTAGAGAGGAAAGTTCGGTGGGAATGGGATGATTGGTCCTTGACTTCCGACAAAAAAAAATTCATTTCCTCATTTGGTGGTATATTCATTACCGGAGAACAAAACTGAGATGTATTGGCAGGCACGTTCTGTGTTTGTCGTAGATACTGTTTCACTTTAAATTGGTTGAATTATTTTGGGACATGTGGCATACTGACATAAAAACTTAGATTGCCGTGATTTTGGAATTACGTGACCACATACTTAAGTCATATAACTTGTCGCCCGGATTTAATGGGTATCATAAACAGGACACGAGAACTTATTTTTTTTTCGTGTGGTGCTATCTTCCAAAAAGGTGGATAAATGAGTTTATGTGTTTGCTCATTTGATACTTGCACAGATACTGTCGGCAAACAAAGATTGGTTGAAATTGATTGCAATGTTTCGTAAATATAGCATGCTATGCTAAAATGTTTGTTTATAAGGGTGCTATTTTTGTAAATATGCACCCGACCCTCTTAAAACCTAGTCTACCAATTTACATGGCCTACCGCAGTATCGCTTGTTTGCCAAATTCGGAAGGAACTGGTTGATTGTTTCCCGAGCTATGACAAAAATTTACCTATTCGTGTGGAACTATCTTACAAAATGGGACGGGGGGCGGGGGCGGAAGTGTCTCTGGATGGATACATTTGATTATTCTAATGGATACAGCCGACACATAGAAAGTTAAGTTAAAATTTGTTGCATTGAAATCGTAGATAAAGCATAGTATTCTAAATTGTTAATATGTTCGCCATTTTGAAAATAATAATCTTACCCAATAAAACATGCCAGTTTACACGACATACCTTAGTATTCTTCAGAGCCATATTTGGTAGGATTCGGTTTCCTGTTTCCGGAGATATAACATTAAAACTATATTTTCAGGTGGTGCTATCTTTCAAAATGGCGTACAATAGAGACTATGTATTGACACATTCGATATTTGTAAAACATAATTTCAGCGTAGCAAGTTTGGTTGAAATTAGACTAAGAGTATGGTAGATATTACAAATAAACCTAAAATATTTGCATAGTAAATTGTATATATGAACCTGATATTCAACAGTATTACTTGAAAGCCAAATTTAGCAGAAATCGGTTGGGTAGTTACCATGATATAACATGAAAGCTTTATTTTTCATGTTGTATAAGGAAGGAATGTTTATTCCTTTAGATTTTCTTAAAAATGACGTCTTTGGTTATGGGGTAGCGATGGTTCTTCATATGTTCTTCCATGTAACAATGGCTATGTATTCTGTGACCTCGGGAGGCCTTGAAGCAGGGGGGCATGTCTAGCGGGCCTTGTAGTCGGCGATTGGCTCGTGTTTATGGAACGACCTGCGCGCGGGACATGGAGAAACACTGTTGGAGCTCAGTTGTATACGGAATAGAGGGAAACCTTATCGCGGTCATGAATATACCGAAGGAAGTTGGACGATACGGCCAAACTTAGAACACACATTGCGCTACGAATTTCACTATTTCATGTTGTTAGTTTGTTCCATGGTGCGTCCCTGAACGCTTGTCTTTAGATAGTTTTTTTTTCTTCTTTTTTTTCGAAGTCTTAACGCAGGTACATAAATTCTAATTTATACGCCTGTTTAAAAGTCATGTGATGTCAGGAATATATCTGCCAAAACACCAAACTTAATTATACATGGCGATAAAACTACCCATATATTGGTGTATTCAATACACGTCCCCAAAAAGAAATCAATAGCCTGACATTACTGGATTAATTCCTTCAGAATACAATTGCATAAAGGAAATACTTAAGGCCTACATGTGGAATAAATCACATTGTCTGCTACGACAACACACGAAGAGGATAACCAAACAAAACACAATCAGCAGAGGTGAAAATATCCTAAAAATAATCACCGTTCGTTGTTCATTTTCCCATGTATAATAATGCAGAGTAGCCCGCCCAGGCAAAAATTATTCCTGTAAGGTTGTTAATGTGAATAATTCCATCACAACCAAACTACAAAATGAACAAATGAGACATGTGTGTCCAAGATATTTAAAGAACGAGAAACGAGATAAGGCACTGAATTGATAAGTTATATATATATATATATATATATATATATATATATATATATATATATATTCCCAGGACATTCAAGTGTTAAGATGTTTATTCGAGAACACAAGGAAATCCAGAATTTCGCCAATCCATTTGGCAGCAGTTTGCTCTGTGTTATAGAACCACAGTTAACCCTTTGTTGTTTACTCGCTGGGTGACGACTTTTGTTTCTTTTAAGCAACAGGTAGCTCGTAATTCTGTGTAAAGTTCGCCGTATGCTTTTCAGCTTCTCAAAGATTAAAAATTGTTAAACAGTACTAAAAATAGCACAGCAGTATGTGTGCACCAAGTTACGAAGTCGCCAAATAAAAAAAGTGCGTAATTTTCAGGTACGCAAGTAGGCATTTTTTAAAACCATATCATTACTGTAGGACAGTAAACAAACACGTATTTATTGCAAAGTCAGAACTCATACTATGCCTGCTGCATTCGGTGAGAACAGAACAGCCATATACTTATCTCTTCTCTTGGCCTATTGTGTGTATAGTGCCATTTGGTATAACAACCAAATCTAGTCTTTGTTAACTAACAATAATGCCACGTAGCACCACGAGAGATTTTAATTTGTTCTGAGGGCGATAGCAGAGAATTACAATTACACATTCAACATATCTGATTGATTCGCAATATGTTCCACAGTTTAGACGATAAAATACATAGATAACTACAAATATTATACAAATGGCGAATGTAAATTTCGTTTATTTTTTCGGCGTTGCTTCCCTGCGGTGACAAAGACAGGCGGAATTTGCCGGAGTATTAACGAGCTCACTGAGGTGGCCAATAATAAAAGCAGCAAAGGTAAACATACTTGGCGAGTAATTCGATCAGCAAGTAAACATACTTGGAGAGTACTTCGATCAGCAAGTAAACATACTTGGCGAGTACTTCGATCAGCAAGTAAACATACTTGGCGAGTACTTCGATCATCAAGTAAACATACTTGGCGAGTACTTCGATCAGCAAGTAAACACACTTGGCGAGCACTTCGATCAGCAAGTAAACATACTTGGCGAGTACTTCGATCAGCAAGAAAACATACGTGGCGAGTACTTCGAACAGCAAGTAAACATACTTGGCGAGTACTTCGATCAGCAAGTAAACATACGTGGCGAGTACTTCGATCAGCAAGTAAACATACGTGGCGAGTACTTAGAACAGCAAATAAACATACTTGGCGAGTACTTCTATCAGCAAGTAAACATACGTGGCGAGTACTTCGATCAGCAAGTGAACATACTTGGCGAGTACTTCGATTAGCAACTAAACATACTTGGCGAGTACTTCGAACAGCAAGTAAACATACTTGGCGAGTACTTCGATCAGCAAGTAAACATACTTGGCGAGTACTTAGAACAGCAAATAAACATACTTGGCGAGTACTTCTATCAGCAAGTAAACATACGTGGCGAGTACTTCGATCAGCAAGTGAACATACTTGGCGAGTACTTCGATTAGCAACTAAACATACTTGGCGAGTACTTCGAACAGCAAGTAAACATACTTGGCGAGTACTTCGATCAGCAAGTAAACATACTTGGCGAGTACTTCGATCAGCAAGTGAACATACTTGGCGAGTACTTCGATCAACAAGTAAACATACTTGGCGAGTACTTCGATCAGCAAGTGAACATACTTGGCGAGTACTTCGATCAGCAAGTAAACATACTTGGCGAGTACTTCGATCAGCAAGTAAACATACTTGGCGAGTACTTCGAACAGCAAGTAAACATACTTGGCGAGTACTTCGAACAGCAAGTAAACATACTTGGCGAGTACTTCGATCAGCAAGTAAACATACTTGGCGAGTACTTCGAACAGCAAGTAAACATACTTGGCGAGTACTTCGATCAGCAAGTAAACATACTTGGCGAGTACTTCGATCAGCAAGTGAACATACTTGGCGAGTACTTCGATCAACAAGTAAACATACTTGGCGAGTACTTCGATCAGCAAGTGAACATACTTGGCGAGTACTTCGATCAGCAAGTAAACATACTTGGCGAGTACTTCGATCAGCAAGTAAACATACTTGGCGAGTACTTCGAACAGCAAGTAAACATACTTGGCGAGTACTTCGAACAGCAAGTAAACATACTTGGCGAGTACTTCGATCAGCAAGTGTTGATGAGATGCCAATCAACATCGGGCTGTAAGCGACGTGGCGTCTTTTTAACGTAGTTCTTTTTGTACTACACTTAGCGTAAGTACCTTCAAATAAAAATACGTGTACTGGATAGTACCCAATAGGTGTACTGGATGGTACCCAATACGAAGATCGGCCCTATAAATATCAACAAAACAACTCGCAAACATAAATGAGATCATATAACGCAGAGACTACTAAGCCAGTGGTCCCTAACAGGCGCTTTGATAGGGGTGTAGGGAGGGGGGATGGTTCATAAGACAAGCTGTGTCACAGATATTTCTGCACCGGGGAGGGGGGGGTGCGAGTTATGTAAGATTGGTTTTAAAATCACGTGTTTAGAGGGATCCTTCTGTGTCGGGAAGTAGTGACGAATGATTTGCTTGGAAGTACTCGGCTGCGTGAATGACTATGTAACTTTCCTCAGTTGTTGCTGAGGGGCCGCGGTAGTTTAGCTGCTAGAGCGAAGGCAATCCGGGTTCGATCCCCGGCGGGTCACTCCGGATTTGGTCGGAAGTACTCGGCTGCGTGAATGACTATGTAACTTTCCTCAGTTATTGCTGAGGAGCCGCAGTAGTGTAGCGGCTAGAGCGAAGGGAATCCGGGTTCGATCCCCGGCGGGGTCACTCAGGAGTTTCACATGTGGGAATCGTGCTGGGAGAAGCCACTGGTTGTATATGGTTGAGGTTATCTTGGTTCTTCTTCAACACCATATCAAGGCCGGAATGTCTGTCACTTCTCGTCCCCCCTCCCTCTTTTTTTCAAAACCCTGATTGACGTAGACCTACCTCGTCCTTTTTCGTCCTTCTCGCCCCCCCCTCCCTCTTAAAATATTACGAACTTGTAAGTAAATTGTTTGAGAATGAATGCGAGATGTTAAGACAATTTATTTTATCTGCAATGTATGTAAGTTCTATGTTGTGTGGACATTTTTTGGCTCGTAATTATAATGTAATTTCACATTTCTCAATAAATGCACCACTGAACTTCGTTGTGCCTAGTCCTTTAAGGTGGGGTTAGAATTACTGGTTTTTGAATATTTTGGTTGTTTAGGAATGCCTATTTTAAACATTCAAATACAGCTTTCTGGCAACGGTGCACTCATCAATTCATAACATCTGGCAGGTAATTATGATGTAATTAGTGCAGTGTTATTTCGAAATCATAAACAGATGGTCGCCGTTTCAGAGTCACCAGGTAATGCATATATAAAAATTGCCTGTAAGAAGGTGACTTTTGTCACGGATATAGAGACACTACATATGAGTTACTTATACTGTGTAGTTTATTTAAAACTTGATATATTTGTCTGTATACTCTATGGGGTTTTTGCAAATTTTGGTTGTGTGCTTTTAATGGATGCTGAATTTGTTTTATAAAGGGGTATTGATAAACTTACTAATAGTTAATGCATGTAAATGTTTAACATAAAAATGTGATTTTTAAATGCTGATTGTTTTATACGTATTTATTTTAATTACAAGATTCAATCAAGGTATTTGCATCTTATGCAAAAAGTGATACGTTTTTGCTTGTTGTAGCCGATACATCATTTGAGTGCAGATATTCTGTTGATTTTCTCTATTTGGCTTAGGAATGACCTTACACTTATTTTCTTTGATGTCACAATTTGGGTTCAAATAGTTAGCACCACTAAAGCCATAAAAGTTGAATAGGGAATTTTTAAATGCAAATTATTGTATATGTTTTGATTTTGAAAACTTCATTGACACTATATGCTATATATAGTTCACGTATAATTTAATTTCACATTTGGAACTTTATTTTAAAATTTAATTTTAATTTTGCTTAGGGTTAAAGTTTAATTTCTATGTTTTTTGTGTTTTAATTTCATAATATGTATGGCAGTCAAGCATGGTTTACTGGGTACCGTTGTCATGGATGTATTTAAACAGACATATCTAAGAAATTAAACAGTAACGCTTTGTACTCGCTCCATTACAAGCATTGCCGAATCAAGTGCACTCAGCCGATCATAAAACTAAATATATTTTACTGTCTAGGGAAATTTTGGGCACTCTATGATATAAAAATATAGTCGTGAATAAACATTATCGTACACTATTTAACAAGCAAATCAATTTAAAGTGAAATGTGCCTCTAGTCTGTGCTGTGTGCAGGCACATGAGACAGTACCAACAACCAACCACAGAGATCGTGGGTAGTGGGGGGGGGGAAGGGGGGGGGGAGGTTCCCTTGCGTTATACTGTCAAGAGGAGTTGGCACCTCTGGCTCAGCGTCTCAACACGCAAACAGTATTACCGTTACTCGTAACAAATAATGTAGTCCATGGATATACATTTTACAAAGTGCCAGGGACGTATAGATATAAGTTAGGGGTTTAACGGAGTTAGAGCCCTCCCGTACGGACTTGAAAGCGTATTCCATTTTATCGGTGTTGTCGTGAATATGCAATAGTGCCGGGAGACGAATGTAGAAAGTTATTTTCAATCATAACAATATTAAACTTTGGTAGGACAAAATATCTTTATACTACTTTACAGCCACAATAATTACACAGGTGATTCCGAAGTTGAATTTAGTTTTCAGTTGTTAACCGATTTTCCATCTCAAATTTGTCCAACAATGGAGGTTGAATTACGGACCTGTGATATGTAGATTATTTATATACGGACAACGATCAGTATAAATAAGCGCCTTCAAATTTCTGGGGGGAAAAAAAAACCTAAGGTATTTATTAATAAACTTTCGCGAGATCAAACGCTCTCCTTTACGAAGTTTTATTATCTCCAGGCTTGCGAAATTGAGCACAGTAAATGGGTAATTTACGGCGGACTTCATCTGCAGCAAATTAAGCATCTTGTTGCGGCCTTTATGGTTGAAACGTAAATGTACGATTGTTCAGCATATTTCGATTATACTATATTCGCGGTTTATTTGTACTATTTGAATCAAACGTTCGAAAACCACCCCATGTATGACGTGTTAGGTTGTTTCCTGAATATAACGTGTATTATAAACGTTTATTATTCGCGGATGCCATAAAAGTGTCTTCTTTTTAGTCAAATTGGACTTTTCCTTAAATGTTATATATAAATTATAAAATTTCCTTTATAAATAACTTGAATAAAATCAGGGAGAAAATACGTAAGTTGGTAATCTAGTAAGAAATAGTTCTAATGCAAAATATTATTACCGTGAGTGCGCGCGAATGCGGTGTGTTGGTGTAAATTTCTAGACTCGGTTAAGCTTTGTTTGGATGAGGCGGAGGAATATCCTGGAAGTAGAATTTCAGCAAAGCTCCAGAGAAGTTAGAAGTTACCGTGGATGGACTACAACGTTGATCTTCTTTCACTTACCGGAAGACTTTATAATTAGCAATGCGTACACACACGTTGCGAATACCAGGAACTTAAGTAACTTGTACAACATGTTTCCAAAACATGGAGCCATCCAAGCTGGGCGGAATTACTCTCCTCATGTTGGACTGGTCGCCTGGGGAGGCCGCCCCAGCGGGAAATGTTTCATTAAAAAACCGTCTACCGCATCTGAATGAGGTCTGCTTACGAATAGCATTTAAGAAACGTTACGCATGTGTATACGTTATCAGTTCCTCCATTTCTCTCTAAAGCATGTTTTTTTGATAGGGAAAATGGCTCAAATGGGTGTTTTCGCGGTCATTTTTAGGTATGAACATTCCGGTACAAAACATTAGAAAAGGAATAGGGACGTGCATCAAACCTTTATTTTTATTATTACTTCATGAAATGGTAGGGTCTCCGCTGAAAGTCTCATAGAGGCAAGTAATCGACAGCAAAACTGCGCGTAGAGGCGAAGAGAGAGTTGATGCGCATGGCTTGGTCGTCCCTAGCGCTCCCACGCTTTTAGGCCTCAGGCGTGTAAAATTCCTTCAACAAGGCGGCCACCTGAAATACTTCCCTGGTTTGAAACAGCACTACTGCGGCTCGGAAGCCTGGAGAGGGACGCTGGAGCTGGACTCCAGGTCGCGTGTGACTGCGGCTGACTACTTCCAGCTGGAATTCCAGCGGACAAACCGGTCGCCCCGGTAGCGGAATGCTTCCGCTCCAGCTCCAGCCACGGCTCCAGCACTCGCCGGCATGGCTTGCATCAGTGTTGCCATACCTACGACTATTCTCATGTGCTATAGTCCATTCACGGTTACTTATAACTTCTCGAAGATCTGCTTAAGTTCTACTTCCAAGATATTCCTTCGCCTCACACAAACATCGCTTTACTAAGTCTGGAAAATTACACCAAAGGGACAAAGCACCGCTTTCGTGCGCACTCAGTTACATAACATTTTGCATAAGAACTATTTCTTACTAGGCATACCAACATACATGTTTTCTCCCTGTTTTTATTTACATTAACTACAAAAGGAATATTATAATTTATAGATAAAATGTCAATAACAGTTAAATTTAACCAAAATTAGGCACTTCTATTATGACAGAAGAATAAAATGCTTGAGATACGTGACATAATTAGTAAACAGCCAAAGAAAGTTATACATTGGGTGATTTTTCAAATGTTTGTTTCAAAAAAGTGCGGGGAAACAGCGAATGGACAATATACGACGTGCGTCTGGACACAGGGTGGCACACCTGTTTGTACCAATATTTCACTGTTGGTTAGTAACTTAACGAAAGTAACAAGTTACTTTAGAGTGACTATGTGGGCTAATACGTTACATTTGTTCAAGGTAACGTGTAATTTAATTAAGGTAATTATTAATTGTAACGGACATAAAAATAAAGGTTACTTTACGTTATTTTCTTCGCAATAGTGTAGTTTCATCTCTTGAAGCGAGAATAGCTGAAAATTCCCACAATGTGCGCGGGTATGTTGGTATTATATGCATGTAATTAGGCGTTGTTAGAATTGGCAGATTTAGCCAAATAAATGGTTATGTACTTTTAATATCAATTTTCTTGCAAAATAACAGCGCTATGCCTAAGTTTAAAGAAAAGGAAGGAATGGTGCAAATTAGATCCAATGGCGTTTATGAATGTACGCTTTCATATTAAAAACTGGAGTGTGTACGAGTTTTACTTTAGTGTACGAGTATACGTCAGAGACTGGTACGACTTCTCGAGTTTTTGTAATCTAGAAAGCCTTTGTTTTTATTGCAACTCACTATCGCCGTCGTCTTATCAACACGTATGGAAACCTAACTCCAACTTTGGTTCACTACGCTGTGCATATCCACCCGCGGCGTTGTAGGTTGGCGTGCCACCGGTCTGCGGAGCGGGAGGGTCTGGGTTCGAATCCCGGGTAAGACATGGGTGTTAGTTTAAGTTAGGTCATACGTTAGTTTGTAAGCCGTCCCCTGATAAACGTTTAGGCATAACACCAGGGGACGTTAATAAGCCCTTTCCAAATCCATAACTCCACCCTTAACCCTTTCAGACCAATTTTAATTTACTGGTTCAGGTGTTTCACACAGAAATATTTATGATGCGTAATGTACTTAAGTCGACGCTCGTTTTGATGCCACAATGAACTGTATGCTGTGTGTTAAAATACAGTAATATGAACCTATTATATACTGGACCAGTAAGACGGTTTGCGAATCATTTACCCAAAGGTAACATCATTGGTTATTGAGTCTCGCAGCGTACCGTAGACCAAAAATTACCTACACGTGCGTGATGTACACAATTGTGTACACTGGGTCTGAATGGGTTAAAATTCTGCTTCGTTACCGACGAAATATTACATCACTTCAATTCAACACATAGGCATGAAATTTTCTGTATCTAATTCTGCGTTGTCTCCTCTAAGTGAAGATACTGGCTGTGTACAGCTAACTGGTCTTACCCAGCTTGTACCCTATACAAGTGCTTCAAGTTCATGTCGCATTTTGCCACTGCGCAAACTCACAGCGAGGACACTAATGCGCCCTACACTGCCCACTGAAACAAAGGGAACAAGAACCCTCTGTTGGTTTTCGATGCTCTACTGTTTTTAGTATTTCATTCGTCGGCGTGTTCTGTTTTGCGCGGCTGCGGAAAACACTTATTGCTGTCTCAAAAACAAATTAAAATCGTATAGAGTAAAAGTCCACAGAACATAGTTCGAGGTGGAACCGAACAGGGGCGTCCGCATTCACAAACGAACACTTTGTCAGGAAGTTAACGCTGCACACGAAGAAACGTGTACAAGGGCCCGTGGTATTGAATTCCAAAACACGGCTATTACCTATTTAATGCAAGTGGTGCAAATTTTGACAGTTCTAGAAAAGTAGCACGACCAGAATATATCCTTCCGCCGCAGCTGTTATGTCAGCGAAGAAAACTACGTTTGTAAACAAATGTTGTGAGTCCAGTAGGCAGTTGCATTTTCCTCGTGTTTTCTGCAGTGACATGCACTGAAATACTGACGTTCGCCAACTTCCGTCCAGTAATCAATGTAGGATATCATAGTTATGTTAACATTCCAACCTGTTTAATTTTTGTAATTGCCAAGTTTGTTAGGGCTCTGTTTATTTTATTTTGAGGGTAAAAAGGAAACGGGGCAAGGGAGTTGGAGGCTTTAGTTTAACGTCTTTCTTGAGACGGCATTGTTTTGAGGTTCTTCTTACGAGTGTGTTCATTTTCAGTTGCATAGTGTTTTGATGGAGCAGTAACAAATTTTGCTTGTACGAAAACATAACAATTATTGTAACTTCGAAAGTTTTAACTTAAATGAAAAAACAAAACGTGATACGTACGTTACTGTTAGTGCAGATGCAGCAATAAATACTCACTTCGACCAAAGTTAACCTGCGACTCTTGGATTTACTATATAGGCCAAATAAACAAATATTATTTACACACTACAAGAAAGTTGAAAGTGCGGCTTTTTTTTTTAGGCCATGTGCATTTCAAACATTATAAATATGCTATTTACAAAACACATCAACTTACTATTTGCAATTCGCAATCTGTTGAACACGTGTTATGTTCTAAGGTAATCCTTGCACGATTACTTCACTGAACTCACGTTTGTTCGTCACTGACATTAAATAATTCATTTGCAGCATCACTCAGTAAAATCAACACTTCCAGACGTTTCCTGAAACCAAAAAACTTAAACTTAGAAACGTACATTAAATATGCGTCGCTTCATCGCTGACGACTGGGTAAGGAAAATAGCAAAACGAGCGGTTTTATGAAGCGGTAAACACCTGCCGATAATATTACAGTTGACTCAAGAAAACCTACTAAAACGGTACCTACAACCAACTATGCTTAAATAACGCCTTAAAAAATAATTGACTGCCGATAAAATATTCCGGCAACAGTGTACACACACGTGCTCGTGTAAACACGATGAAGGAAAAGCACATGTACAAAGGGGAACATCAGGCTGGATACGTTTCACTATTCATAAGTGTCAACACGCTACGTCATAATTGCTAAACATGTTTTAAAAGTAAGTTCACTAAAAGTCACAACAATTTAACATTGGATTAAAATAATAATTTAAACCAATAATGTTGTAAGTACATTTAAAGTCTTAAATTACAACTTATAGTTATGAATACTATTTTCTTCCAAAGCCAGCATCAAAAGTGCCAACTTACCAACATACTCCTGCAGCAATTCATCAGCTGATACAATACGTAGACGATAAAATTTACTGTTTACATAAGGTGTAGGTTGGTCACACTGTCTGTCAGTTTTTATCCTACTTATATGAAATGGACAATAATGTTCACGTAAATTATTAAGGCTGCTGGGTACGACGGAGCGAACTGCCAAACTAACTTTACATTAGTGTATTTCCTTGCATGGTTGTTAGGCCCATCTTCCACTATGAGTCCAAGGGCGGGCTGTGTGGCACACAATATGCGCGCCGCGTGAGATAATGGTGCAAGGAGCGAGAAAAAATGGTCCTGTCGATAATGGACTCTTTCCTTACACTCCAATTCAGTTGCAGTGGAGACTGCATACCCTGCAAACGTAGAATTCCAAGATGTTTCAGTGACGAACTTAACATTTAGTTTTTATGTACAACGTCGCAGAAAAAAAGTTGGCGATTTTCGAAAGGAAATACAAGTCTACGTTAAAAACCTTCTGCTAGAAGAGCGTCAAAAAAGAAAATTGCACGTGCTTTGTGGAGAAATAGAAGACAAAAGCGAATTCAGAAAGTACACTGTTAAGATATTTGTGTTCTATAACACGTAGCCTGGTTTGTATCATTAATTGCTGGCAATGTAAGCAAGGTAAATAAAAGATTGTATGAGCGGGTGAATGAATTATTTAGTGAACTAGAGCTGATGGTCTATGCGAGTGTAGCGCGCATAGCGAGACAGCTCGTACAGGTCGAGTCATATGGAAGATGGCTGTCATTATCTCTAACCACCCACAAGTTGCTGATATGCTTACATCATCTTCACAAAAGGAAAGTGGCAAGCGGGTATAATAGAGTTTTATTTTATCATATTGTCATGCATAAGATAAACATTCTTGAATCTTGAGCACTACAGTGAATTACAGGCCGCACTCACAGCAGCCTGCTGCTATTTTTTTATTCATGTTCGTACTTAAATTTTTATTAAGTCATAGAAATGATAAAACCAACCCAGGGTGCAATAAAAGACGAACCGTGTAAAAAGTGTTTAATTTTCAACATCCTTCAACACAGTCACGTTGAAAAACGTAGAACTGACAAATGATAACTTGCGAGTGAAAGCACTTAGTCATATTATGTGTGCCTAGTTCTTTCCCTGTGTTAGAACCCTACCTACTCGTTTACCCTGGAAACTTTACTGTTTAACAGACAACATTTTTCTGCTACATCACACATAATGTATAATTACTTTCTGTATGGATGGCGATTAAATGTTTTCATAATGAAATTATCGCTATGTTTACTCTTAAATATAATCAGCGGAATTTAAACTGATTAAATAACTTTGTTGCCTAATCTCTTGTTTTGTCGATTCTGACTGATGAAAAAGTGACAAAACAACAGATTCGGCATCAGACAACATTAGTTCGTATATTACATTAATAAGTACAATTTCGATTAATGAATCCATCATATGAAAACTACAGTTTTATTCTGTAATAATTTTTTTTTTTACACATCAATAAACATTTCATATTAGCTTAGCCTACATTGTAATAGTTTGCCGCCATTTCCGAAGTAAGCTTTCTACTAATTGTTGTTTGATAATGTATTTTATGAGTTATGTACTTTGGCAACTTGTATTTTCATGTAGACTAATGTACGTTTGTGTATGTATTCATTCCTATTCTTCAGTTGTGCGATATTTGGTTTATAGTAATTTTCATTTTCACCCTGTTCCTCTCTATTAAGTTACTGTGAATTTAAAAAGTCTCACTTAATTATAAACACTTATTTCTGAAAGCGATGGACAAAATTGATCTAAAATGCAAGTTAACAATAACAATTACATTAAAATCAATTCTGGATTTCGTTTACCGTGGTCCAGTGGTTAGGATGTTAGTGTAACGTTTACCGTGGTCTAGTGGTTAGGATGTTAGTGTAACGTTTACCGTGGTCTAGTAGTTAGGATGTTAGTGTAACTTTACCGTGGTCCAGTGGTTAGGATGTTAGTGTAACGTTTACCGTGGTCTAGTGGTTAGGATGTTAGTGTAACGTTTAAAGTGTGGTCGGCTCGAGTCTCACTTTAGTATTCGCTTATTCAATTTTCGTAAAAAAATTTCTTGAGTTTCGGACATGATATAAAAGCAGAATTACGTTATGTGCAAAATTACACAATACTTTGTACATATGGGTACACATTTATTCTTTACTTTTTTCAATTTGGGAATTTCATTGCTTCAACTAGTGAATTTAGTACACTGATACGATCTGCAGTTATCTACAGATTCTTGTTGGATAAGTTTCAATAAATTTAATCTGTGAAATCTAACTTTCAGTCTGTGAATAGCCATTGATTCAATTTTAGAGTCAACGTTATTAAAAGCTTTCTATAGAGACCAGAAAGTTTCTAGAAATAATTTCCAGCGGTGGATATTATTTGATATGCCCAGTAATAATATGTTTTCCTTGCATAAGTAAATAATAAAAACAAACGGAAAGTTATTTTCGCCAAGCTTGTTACGGGTATTATAATACGCGTGCAGAAAATTGCATTAATTAAGTTAGTTTATTAAGTTAAAACACGTATATAACTCTTGCTTAAGTTTATCATAACTAAACAACTCAGTAAGATAGTTCCTTTTTTTTTTTTTGGAAACAAAAATGTACAAGTTGATTCGTTAACAAAATTATAAATGACAGACAGCTAAACAAAATTACAACATATTTAATTACCCATGCTCCACCAAAGTGAGTTGAGTTGCTCATAAATCAACTCTACATTTTATTTTGCTGAAATCGTTGTATGACAGTCTCAGGAGCGTAAGAAAAGCACTATTTTTGGTGCAATGAATTAACTAAAATGTGGTTAATATTTTGCATTAAATATAAAATAAAACTAATATATTACTTTCAGAAATTAATGAAAAAATTACCAATTACAGTCTCGCACTTACTAGACCTAAATAATACAGTGCCGTGTTGTGTTGAGAGCTGTCGTAAAGATGACGTGTTAAGAAATATATCTGTCAGGTAACCGCATTTTTCAAACAAAGCTCATACCAGAAAACATAAAATATGAATCTTAAAAGAATAATGAGTGTTTCTTTTCTTAATTTTTGTACAGCACTGTTAAAGCTGCTTTCAATGCTCTGCGAGCGTATATGAAATGCCACAGGAATCAACGAGGATCAACACAATATTAATTTTTGTGCTCTGTAAGTATTTACAAGGAAATATTTTGTAATAACGAACTATGCATACATATGATCTGTGTTATGGTAATACAGTCAACACTGAAGGTTAAATATTCTAAAATAGTTAAAAATAAATAACTTACTAATAAATGAAATAATTAAGTTATACTTCTTAAAATGCGTGTATTCGCAAAGTTGTAATTTTAATAAAAATGCTACGTAAATATTCCTAATGCTCGTATTATTACGTACAGTACATGAGATACTGTATTTTAATTTCCAGTGATAATGATCCAGACACTAACTCAAATAGTCCATTGATACCACTTTCAGACATTTGGGAGGAGTGTGCCTTTCAAGAAGCCGGTAGCAGTGAGCAACCACATTCACTGTAAGTATTTTATCAACATTCCTAATATACGTATTATTACGTACAGTACATGAGATACTGTATTTTAATTTCCAGTGGTAATGATCCAGACACTAACTCAAATAGTCCATTGATACCACTTTCAGACATTTGGGAGGAGTGTGCTTTTCAAGAAGCCGGTAGCAGTGAGCAACCACATTCACTCTAAGTATTTTATCAACATTCCTAATACACGTATTATTACGTACAGTACATGAGATACTGTATTTTAATTTCCAGTGGTAATGATCCAGACACTAACTCAAATAGTCCATTGATACCACTTTCAGACATTTGGGAGGAGTGTGCTTTTCAAGAAGCCGGTAGCAGTGAGCAACCACATTCACTCTAAGTATTTTATCAACATTCCTAATACACGTATTATTACGTACAGTACATGAGATACTGTATTTTAATTTCCAGTGGTAATGATCCAGACACTAACTCAAATAGTCCATTGATACCACTCTCAGACATTTGGGAGGAGTGTGCCTTTCAAGAAGCCGGTAGCAGTGAGCAACCACATTCACTCTAAGTATTTTATCAACATTCCTAATACACGTATTATTACGTACAGTACATGAGATACTGTATTTTAATTTCCAGTGGTAATGATCCAGACACTAACTCAAATAGTCCATTGATACCACTCTCAGACATTTGGGAGGAGTGTGCCTTTCAAGAAGCCGGTAGCAGTGAGCAACCACATTCACTCTAAGTATTTTATCAACATTCCTAATACACGTATTATTACGTACAGTACATGAGATACTGTATTTTAATTTCCAGTGATAATGATCCAGACACTAACTCAAATAGTCAATTGATACCACTTTCAGACATTTGGGAGGAGTGTGCCTTTCAAGAAGCCGGTAGCAGTGAGCAACCACATTCACTCTAAGTATTTTATCAACATTCTTATACACCGGTGTTATTCCTTTACGTTCATGACAGACTCATAAATAACGTAGGCTTATAATACTTTTAAAGACATGTATTTTCCCCATTGCGGCAGAAGTAAGGTATATTGGAACATTGTGCCACCGACGCGATGCGACGTAGCTGAAACAACTGAAGGTTCACGTACGCATTCTTTTATGAGTTGAAATACATAATAACTTCATCGGTATATTTAATATTTTACGCTAACCCTAACCATATGTTTCACATATACAGCCTATGCATGTTAAACAGAATGTAATGCGCATTATTCATTGTTATACTATGATTTAATATTAATTTTCAGGTAAGGAGATACCATTTACATCGACAGTCATCTAGATATGTTTTCGAACAGTCGATTGCGACATATTTCAAGCCTTTCGCCAGAGTGTAATTCTGAAGACACAGGCTGTAGCACAGTAATTACCACATACACAGTATGCTACTTCAAAATGACATTTTTTTTGCAGCAATATAATTTCTTAAATTATAATTCTAAAATATTTTTCGCAGTAAAGTAGCAATAGTTCTGTAATGCTTCTGAAGACATGCGCAAAAGTGAGAGGTAACAGTACTATTTTATGATAAATCGCCATTCTGCTTTTCGACCTTGAACGTAGAGGTACAATATTATATGAGGGGCTACCAGAATGACGCAACAATCGTATTCATTAGTACTACAAATGAATGTCTTGAACTTCTGTTACAGCATCTATGTATTTTTGTCTTAGTACAGTTGAAATGCTTTTTGCTACCGAGTTATGAGTACATTATAAAAACTCCTCACAGCTTTGCTGAAACTAGTTCTACCTGTTAATATACTGGTACAAAATACATTTGCTATCTTCTCCCACAGGATTACTGGCGACATATCAAAGGAATAGAACTCCGAGTGTGTTCGTACGCCAGCAGTGGCTAATGTCTTATCTGGGCGAAGAAATGTTGATATAGTAACATATATCTGTTCACGCAAATTGAGAATGAGAAACATCATGGAGGCACGGATTGTTCATTTATGGATATGGATTTTGTGAAAGAGAAAGTGGATGGATTTTACTGTACATGGATTTTTTAATGCAGAGTGTGTAATGTTGTTTCTAAAATAACGTCCGAAAATCGAGAAAATAAAGACACATACATGCCAATAAACGAAACTGCTGTGCACAGTATACTAGCGACAGGAGGAGGATATTCTCCACTGAGAGAATTTTCTGCTGCGGTTGATATGCACTGCATGAGTAACAAAACTGTCTTGAAGCACGCGAAGAAGGTTCGGAAGCTATTGACGATGCAGCATTACAATCTATGCTAGATACTGTTGAGGAAGAAAAAGCCATTGCCATTCGGGATGGAAACGTAGATAGTGATGGAGTTCCAATGTGTACAATGGTGGCCGATGGAGCGTGGTGTAAGCGCAGCTACATATGAACGTACTATTGTTTTCCTACAGTATCTTCCACAGAATTTATTGTATTTTTGTATGTGTCATTTTTGCTTCCAGGCATCCATTGTTGGTTTTAAGACAGGGAAGGTGTTATATATAGATGTTAGAAATCGGTACTGTTTTATCTGTGCGTCATGTCAAAATGCAAAGCAAACACCATCAGCCACACGTGTTTCCTTGACTGGAAAAAAAGTGCGACTAGCATGGAAGCAGATATTATAGCGAATGGTTTCCTTCAAAGCGAAAAATTACTTGGCCTTAAATTCAACAAACTTATCGGTGAGATACTTACTGTTTGTAAAATGGTTGACTACGTTAATACAATTGTGTATTAGCTGGATTATATTTGTAAACATTATATTTATCATGCTTTTCTGTAGACTAATTTTGTATTAATGTTAACAGGCGATGGAGATAGCTCTGTGCGTATGAAACTGCTTGAGACGATGCCCCTATGCTCCTAATCTGATGGTGAAGAAGGTGGAATGCAATAACTACTGCCATCAGCTAATTGATCTTACCAAAAACACAAAGTTGTCGGTGACCTCCAGAAATCTTTTGAAGCAGCAAATACCGAAATTCCGAACTGCTGTAGATAAGGCAATAAAATACAGAGCTGTGGGAAATGAACCACTGAACACACGGATATGTATGCTGAAAGCAGATATAGAAAACTCAACTGTACACATATTCGGTGACCATGAGAACTGCGATGTATATTTCTGCAATGTTAAAAAAGAGGGATAAATAAACCACGTTCCTGAACTCAAATCATGTGGTTTACTGCAAGCAATAGTGGTGATTATTTGTGGAAGTGTTTCTAGGCATATTTCAAGTCTCATAGCAGACCAGAACAACAATTTGTCGGAATTATTCAATAGTATCGTAAACAAACATGTTGCAGGAAAGCGCATAAATTATGCTCTTAGAGGACAGTACAAAACGCGTTGTTCTGCTGCCGTATCATTCAACAATGTGGGTGAATATATTAGAGTAATCCAAAAAACAATGACGGGTGGAAACAGTCCAGGTGAGAGCACTGTAAGAAAGATGTTATGGCAGCCATGAAGTGTTTTGTGGCAAATGTTTTATGTGGTGTATTCAAAATAATGGACATGTTCATACAAAACATTTGTGGTTAATATCTAATTATTTTGCGTACACCACAAAAAAATTTGGGGCGGTGACCTACATATAAAATATTTGCCATTGTACAGTACTAAATTTAAAGGAGGCAAATTAAAAAAAAAAACTAACACATATATGATTTTTTCTTATTTATGTTCTAGAAATGTACACAAAAAAATTCGTCGACCAGCAGAAACGAGCAAGGGAAAACAGGAAACGTCAAAGGTTGCACAAAACCAAGAAACAAGTGAAAGCGAGAAAAAAAAACTCTACGCTGCAGATGAACACTATGGTTTGGTACAGACAGAGCAAGATGAACAATAGAGTGCAATAACAGCATCAGAGCTGAACGAAAAAAAAAATTCTCGCTGGCCTCGTGCGGACTAAAGAAGAGCGAGATCAGCTACAGATAATGAGTTTGTTGCAATCAAGCTGTCACCTTTGGAATACAGAGAGGAGGAATTTAGTAACTGTTTCAAATTTTGGCAACGACATCTTGCAAAAAATTGGTTCACTCCATATTGTATGGTAACTTCAGTACAAAAGGCACATAGTACGACATTGCTAACGAACCTGCAGCAAAACTCAACGTGGCTGAGGAACTTGGAATAGTGGCAATAGAATGCAGCTTATTCATACGTAGATTCTGAGTATCTTTTTCTCGGCGCAACTCCAGGTAGCTACATTTTTTTAAGAACTGCTTTTCATAACGTTAATAGTATTATTTATGTAGTCCGATTAATTTGTATACAGAAACGTAAAATTCTGTCATTATAGATGGTTTGGTGGGTGAAGATACCATCATGGAAGTGAAGTGCCCTCTTTCTGCAGATAAGTACGGAAGTCCGAAAGAAGCTGTCGATAATGGCCAGGAAAATATGTTCAGCCATATCTATGTTATGTATAGCACTTTTGTATTGCCAAATAAAATTATCACTTAGGCAAACAAGAATTTAAGTAATATTTTGTATAATATTTGTGCTATATTTTTATTATAATTATTTTTTATTTACTGATTTCAGATAAGTTACTGCGCAACTGTGAACGGGCAATCACCACTAAGGCGTGATTCTAATTATTATTATCAAGTGCAAGGGCGGTTGCACATAACTGGCAGAAAGTATTGTTACTTTGTGGTCTATACTTCCCGCTGGATGACGTATGAAGTCATCGAAAAGGATGACGAATTCTGGAGTGACAGAATGGCACAAACTTTGTGCAGGTAGATTTCTAATAATTGCACACACAAAGTAACATTTGTAGTTCATACTATGGCGTTGCCTAGATACAGCTCACATACTATGGTGTTGCCTAGATACAGCTCACATACTATGGTGTTACCTAGATACAGCTCACATACTATGGTGTTACCTAGACAAAGCTCACATGTACAAGCCTCAGCAGTCTTAATTTTCCTAATTCATCTTTTACAGCAATTGGGATTTTTGTACCATAAATAACACAGATTTACAACTGATTTCAGCCCTCAAAAAATAATAATCTGAGGAATTGCGTGATAAATTTAATGAAATAATAATCTGAGGAATTGCGTGATAAATTTAATGAAATAATACTCTGAGGAATTGCGTGATAAATTTAATGAAATAATAATCTGAGGAATTGCGTGATAAATTTAATGAAATAATAATCTGAGGAATTGCGTGATAAATTTAATTAAATAATAATCTGAGGAATTGCGTGATAAATTTAATTAAATAATACTCTGAGGAATTGCGTGATAAATTTAATGAAATAATAATCTGAGGAATTGCGTGATAAATTTAATTAAATAATAATCTGAGGAATTGCGTGATAAATTTAATGAAATAATAATCTGAGGAATTACGTGATAAATTTAATGAAATTTATATAGAGTAAAGCAACGTCACATGAAAAAAGTTTAGAAATAAATTTACAAAAATGTGTAGTATATATAGTTCTTGCATCTAGCGACAAAGTATGTAGCTTGTCTAGCCGAGCTGAATACGCTCTTAGTTTACAGAAACCCAACAGAAATGCAGTCGAGCCTGATATACTTTACTTATTATACTTCAATGGATTTCTTTAAGTAGCATGGAACCAAATAATACACAATGGTGTCGTCCATCTATACGACATCCAGTACAGTTATTACAAATGTTTTAAAATACTCGCTGATAGCTTCAAGTAAAATATTGAAATTAACACGAATACTGTACGGCCTAGGTATACATTGTGTGTCGTATGTTTGAGTATAGCTATGTTACGTGGGAAAATTGAAATTACCCAGTTACCAGGAAAAAACCAATCAGAACATGTCCTGAAAGTTACAAAAATTTCAAGAAGTGAAATTTGTAACGTGGCTATTCTACAAATGCCCACACCTCCTATTGACGTGTAGGAAAATGTCAGACAGAACACGAGTTGGACTACTTAATAGGCATACTTGTACCAGTTTGACCTGAGCGGGTGTAAAATAACCGAACATGCCTTTATTACAACCAATTTAAAAATGTGTATAATTCAAAAAGAGATAAAATACAAATAAATATAAATGCCGTTTTAAGTTTCGACATCACTAGACGTAACAAGTGTAGGTAAATGTTCCAAGGATGATACGGAAGTTGCGATATCGCAGAAACCTTATTGGGCTCCAACCGTATTTACTTGACTGTAGGCTGTAGTTGACAGTCGCTAAGGCAAAGCTGCTATGCGTTTTACCAATTACTGACGAGTCACAGCATGATTTAACATTTTTTATCACGTCTCGGAAAATGTTCACCTTCTAAATTGCATTTTGGGTGGGTTATATAACGAGTTATTTCGATAAACACACGCACACGTAATGACGTATACATGTGTTCTTATCGCTAGCTTCGTTCGACTAGTGTCTGACGGTTATTAACATGTAGCATAAAAAACACACGTACACGGATAATTATTTACAATTACTTGATACATAATTACAATATATTTACAGTTAATGTTTACACATGTACAATACACATAACAGAATATTTGATGTTTTTTTGTTACCCACATATTCTACAAGGAATGTCTGCTTGAGGATGTAGTAAACCCCAGTTTTCGACGAGGTCCGTCAAGGCGGATATGAAGGACCCCATCTACATAACATTACCACAACAAAAAGCCAAACCAGCGACAAGAAAGAGGCCTGATATATGAAAAACGTTTGAAAAGAAAACATTTAGCTGAAACAATTAATTGAAAGACTGTTCCATAATACTGTTAACCACAGTCATAAATATCCTTTTGCATAGGCTAACTTTTATTTACTCAAAGACAACTATGAAATACCACATATAAATTAATATTATATTAAGCGTAATTTTTTATGTAGGGTTGTATATACAGAATAACTCGAAATTCATATTGAAACGCACTTTGACTTGTAGTAAATGGCCATTGGAACAACACAGCTAACAACATAGTGTCGGAAACGTGTTGTTAAGTTGCTACCATGCAGGGCGAGAAAGTAAGTTTATAGACTATTCACGGTAAAATTAGCACTTTAACCCCCCCCCCCCCAACAGGCTTTAACTACTAATAAATACATCTTATTGTAGTACCAGGCACAAAATTTTGAGGGTGGTGAAATGTATACACTGTGTTTATTCGTCACATTGCATGTTTATATTAAAAAGCAGCAGGAATATGGAAATAGGATGAAAGAAATAATTAAGAAGAGCCTTAAAAATGCACATTTTACCGTGAACAGCCTATACCTTCGCTTCCTCCGCAAAGACTGCTTGAACACATGGAAGAGGTACTTGTGGGTATCCGCCACCACATGTGGTTCTAACATTATGGTGCACCAGCCCATTTCACACTCGCGCGGCGGTGCGCGAGTTTCTCAGTCACACATTTGGACATCTTTGGATTGGACCACGTTCCACTGATCTCAATAATATGGACTTTTATCTCTGGGGCTATATGAAGTGGCGAGTGTACGAGACTCCCGTGGATTCCTTTATGAGCCTCATCTCCCGAGCATCCATGTCGCTGCTGCTTACATTCAGGATCCTCAATACGTCATACCGGCGACTGAAGACAGCATGCTCAGTCGTAGTCCATTGTGCATCCGTGAAGGTGGCCACCATTTGTAACAGTTTCTTGAACTTTGTGACCAACTGCTATACGGCATTAATTGCAAGGTCAGCGCTTATAACGTTTATTGCGCTAGCCTACCAACATACTTTGACGCCCTGTAGCAATGTAAGGACTTGTTTCTGACCCCATGTTTACTGGCAAATTGTTGTTCCACTGGCCATGTACTACCAACCCTAGAGCGTTGTAATGCGAATTCTGATTCATTCTGTATAACATAGTAGAAGTTGAACATTTGAAAAATAAAACTAAACTAAAAAAAATTACACAGTGTAATTTATTATCTCCTGCACATATACAGTCACATACATGTCTGCTAATATCCAGACATAACAAATTATATATATATATATATGTCTAGACGTGAAAAACTGAGTTTTAGCTCTGTAACATTGGGGTTGTATTCCAAACAACCACTTTTCTTACCAAAATGGACTCACGTCTGTTACGTAAACAATAATAATGGTAATCGCTAAAACAATTAGTGATAAGGTAGTCTCCAAACCTCTGCGGTTTCGATGCAGATGTTATTGGCTCATGGCTGGCATATTCGCGGCTGTTCACAGTTCGCCTAGTACCAATGTAATCCGGGTTCGATTCCCGGAGAGGTCGTTCTGGATTTTCTCGTGTGGAAAACTTGGCAGTCGTTTCCGCTGGCCGGGGGATTTCTAGAAGTACTTTTTTTTCTAACCATTATATTCCGTCTCTCGCTCTCCAGGCTGTAGTGTCAGGGTAGATCAGTCCATCTGCTACAACCAGCTCCGGTTAGGGCCAGTCTTTCCTCATCGTAACCGCGGAACTTGTGCGTCTTCTATCGGACATATCTAAAGTGAGAACAATAACTGGGTGTTACTCTTTTTTAATCAACTTTGCTTGAACAGTCTGGTTCCGTTGCAGGTGTAAGAATCCCTAAGAATCGGCTAAACATTAGATTATAAATTAAATATATTCTTAAAAAACGCATTATCTGCGTAGTCAGTGTAGCGGTAACAATACTGGCCAAGTTATATAACTTCTTAATACATGAAGTAGACACTTAAATACATTTGAAACCTGGATTAGCACAAACAGCATAAACACTAGTAATGGTAAAGAGAGCACTTTGTTTCAACTTCTCAAAAGGAAGATTTATTATAAATACTATATTTTATGGTAACCATAAGGCTTAATTTTTAATTACGGTGAAATATACTACATGCATTGCGTCTATTCAGATGAAAATATTTGTGTAAAAAATTTCCTCTGCACTTTCCGCGAATAGCCTAAACGTTAATAAACATAATACAAGTTCTTGGAAACTGCCACTTGTTAATCACTCTCCTGACTGCTCGCGCACACACTCAAGATACTGGGGGTAGAAACGACACATCTCCACAAATAGATGTCCAGTTGTAGAGGCAAATATATGAATTATTGTGTTTTTAAAAGTGTTTTACAGAATAATTATTACTCCAGCAATGTTCAGGCTGCAACATACTATAGATCATGGTAAGATACAAGTCTACTGTACGTTCTATTTATGATAGATTACTGTGCTAAACTGTACAAAAATATTTTTAAAAATTCTTCATTTCCAGAATTTTTTCTTGCAGAAATAAAAGTATTTTTATACATATAATATACAACAGACAAAAAAGAACACACTTCGACTATGGGTGTTGAGTGCTTTCAAAACGTCACGCACATTAGAGTCCCATTTCAGAATACTTCAAAATAGCTATAAAAAAACGGCATTTTCAAAGTGCTGTTCCTCACAATACACGCTTCAGATACATACAAAACTACTCAAGGGCGCTGCGTTGACTTCATGCAGACTTTCCGCCAATAAAATAATAGGATGACCGCTGAGAGTCCCGTATATGTACACGCTGTGCGACGAGAACACTGCACGCCGGTAGAGAGACTTGCGCTTAGCGGCGATGGGACACTTGGTGCGCATGACAGTGTCGCCCTTATCGCTTCAGCGCTCGCCTTAAGTTTATCTTTTATGTCTGTAAATTTCTACCGATCTACCTTACGTACCAACAATTTAGATCTTAAATCACAATACAAACAGACCTGAGACAAACACGTCTCGACAGATGAAATATATTTTTAATTGCCATTGGTAAGTCCACACAATACGAACAAGCTCTCATAATTATAATTTGCACTAACACCATCACATATAAGATACTCACTTTGCTGGTAGGAGAGAAATACTTGTAAAAACCAACAACAAGTTAGACTGTCAGGCCGGAAGCGGTCACACTTGAATGGAAAACTTGCATGTCGTTCGTTTTGGAATGTATTGTTTGTGGTGAGGTGCTTAACACTCCCGACTTTAAATAAGCGGTAAGTAACATCAATAATGATACCAATATTCTAAATATAAACCGTGAATCAAAGGACGCAGGGGAATCATGACGTCCAGCGAAATACAGTGGAGACAACTGACGCCTACAACAGAGTTCAGTAGGCGTGCGTACAAATACGCCAACTGTCGAATACAACTGAGTAGAACACAAATGAGTTCAAGTGAGTACGACAGATACAACCTCAAGTGAGCTTTCTTGGGGCGAAGTATTCAGATGCAAGGACATTATGAAGCTTGGAAAGTTATTCTTTAGTCTACAGGATCAATCCTAAGGCAGGTCAAACAAGAGGGAATGTTGTTCTGTGCATTGTGAGTACAACCCCGATGTATCCGCGAGTGGATTTACTAGCAGAACATACTTCACAGCCTTCTTTATTGCAGCGTTTCCTAACTTTTCCCATAGTGACACATTACCAAGCTACAACACTTACTGCGGCGCCACATTCCACAAACAAAAATACTCCGCACGTTTAATACAAGGGGCAAACACAAACACATAACAACGTTACAGTGTCGCCTATATTCCACATAACATAACAGAAAAATATATTCATTTATTTCCGAATGGAAGATAAGTAGACAAACACATTTCCCACCTTTAGTGTCAGTAATACTCAGCGGCTCAAATGTACTTGGCGAGTCTGAAAATTTTTCTTGAAGTTCTTCATTATACACTTTCAAACTGTTCCCCAGTTGTGTTCACAGAAAAATTAATGCTGCTTTATGAATGAAAATACGTGGTCAAATGATTCAACAATACCACAAAAACTCGTATACTAGTTGAAGGACGTCTTCTTGAATAGGACGGTTAATAATTTTAGCTGTACAAAATATATATTTTATTTAGTATATAACATAAAGTTCAATGAAAAGTTCAGTTTCCATATGGCATTGTTAACTTAAGTTAAATGCTATGTTACATATGTTATTTAACTTGTGCATTAACAACGTCACTTAAGGGCGGGAGAAGATATACTTAGTGGCCACTATCTGGAGAGTAGAAATCAATGGAGCAGCACTATTTTTGAATTTCAACAAGAAAAAGGGAATTCATGATCCACTACAGGCTAGTTATTAACAATACATCAATCAAACAGACAAACCAATTCAAATTCTACGATTGTATACTGTTCCCATACGAGGAAGTAGATATAAAACAGAAAATCTAAAAATAGAACAGAATGTACGGTACAATATGCAGAACTTAAAAAAAAAAAAATCTGGAATCCTGCAGGACGTTGAAGTGCCGACAGACATTATATGGAGCTGAATAATATATTCTCTGTGTTGAGGGAAGCATAAACCAAGTCCCGGAAATCCGGTTTCGTTGAAATCTCACGGGGATATGGAACAAAGTGCAATAGAATAGGAAACGAAGATCAAATACAATCTCCCAACATGCACAATCTGAATTACAGAATTTAGGAATACCGCAAAAATTGGAGATGCCATGTATTGAGACGGTTACACCGTCTCGTTTAAATGTTGGCAGCACTTGTATTATTGGCAGCGCTGTTCGTATAGGTATTTATAGGCTGGCCAGCCATATTAAATATTCTCTTATGTATTCCAGCTATAGTAATTATTTTATATTTATTCTTGGCGAGTATTTATATTATATAATTTTATTAGTATGTGTTTTCATATTACGCCTTGAGTAGTTTTAACCTTGTAAAAAGCTAGCTGAGCGTGCGCGATGCCAGCGCTGGCCACCTGGCGTGGTGGCAACGCGAGGCAGGTAGGGGAGTTGTCCAGCTGTCTTCGGTCGAGAAACATGTGTGTGGCGGAAGCCGAGCGATTGGCTTAGCAGAATGGGCCACAGTTTAAGCTCGAGTTGTGATGAGCTCGATGTATGCAAAATAAGTTGGTTGCTAAAAATGTCGCCGCCGGATAAACATTTTTTGACACCTCAAAATATACTCGTCAGATACATACAAAACTACTCAGGGGCCCTGCATTGCACCTTCCTAAAGGCTGTTCACGATAAAGTGAGCACTTTTGAAGTCAACCTTAGAAAAAATTCACTGCTCCTGCCTGAATATATTTTAACGGGCGCACTAACTGACATACACCTACTCAAGTTGGTAATGATGGATAGAAAGTAGTCCCATATCTTAACGTCAAATAAAAAGTATTAGGTAACCATCTCTGGTAACTTAAATTATTTCTTTCACTTTCTGTTTATTTTTTGATGAATCGAAGTGTAAACATTACAAGATTTGTAACATATTTCCTTTTCTAATAATTCCGCAGTTTCGCCTGAACTACGCACAAATAAAGTAATGCGGTCCATGACAATGTTAATTTTACATAAGGCGGAGGAATACACAACGTGCATACAAGAAGATATCAAGCAGAGCTTTCAAAAGTGCTCATTTTACCATAGATAGTCTATATCTAGACTTTCCACCAACAAAATAATACAGTTACCGCTGAAAGTCCCATAGGTGCATGCAGTGAGACGAGAACACTGCACGTGAGTTCAGATTCTTGCGCTTAGTGGCGATGGTGCACCTGATGCACGAGGCAGTGTCGCCCTTATACCTCCCACGCCTCTCGGTATTTCTGCTTAAACTATAAATAACAATATTCAGAAATCCTGTATTCTCTACTTGAAATTTCACTTTCGTGCTAGGCACGGACCCTCTTATTGGTTTGACAGGCGTGTCTACAATGAGCAACTCCGGTAGGAAGAAACTTGTGATTGACAGAAGGAGAGGCTTGTACACATAACAGTTGCCTTAGCAAAGTACACAGGCGCTCTTGGAGCTGCTTGGCCTCCATCCTCCAATAACACGTTGTTCTCTGTACGCTAGCGCGTACCTCTGTTGCCGATAGCTGCTTCATCCAACGAAGCTGTCTTCGAACTAAAAGCAAAAAAATGCGCATTTAGCAGTACCCAATATACTGTAGCTTCTACAGGATGTTCTCAGTTGTGGCCTACTCAAGACGGTGTTTTATACTCATTTTGGCTTCTTCCATCATACGTAAAATGTACATCGCCAAGTGCCTTGTTTTGCATATACAACACAATACAACGTCCGGTCCTGATTTATAATTATTTTGCTTAATTAGTTGCCAACCTAACTAGGAACTTGCATGCCACTGTGTGCAGTAACACATATGCACTAAACGTACAGGGATATTTTTCAAAGGTTGATTTTAATTAAATCTGCTTACTCTACAACTGTGGAGTGAAGATGTTTGGGCGGTTCTTAACATCGAGGTACTGAGAGGCGATGAGGGTGAATAGAGGTGAGTATGGAGCAGCGTCGGAATGCTACGACATAGAAAGCAGGAGAGCCCCGAGAAAACCTGCAGACCAGCGACCGAGAGCTACACCGCCGGGAATCGAAGCCGGTTCACCTAAGTAGAACTCCAAGTTTCAAAGTGTCCTTAGATTTTTCTTTTTTGCTGTAACGCTTAGAGAAACCATTAGAACATTCTTCAGGTAAACTCGGAAACTTAATACAACCAAGGTCAGCAGCGCGCACCGCAAAAAGGATTATCGTGTCGGCTCGCTTTTGTAACAGATACGCAGTTCCTGGTTTATTGGTCGCTAGTCATTCAAAACATTCCTTTGACTTACCGCTGCCGCTATCATATAACTGTCCTGTCCACTCGCTCGCGTGGGATAAAGCAGCGAGTGCGTGCGCGTAACAATATCAACAGCCTAACCTCGTATAACACAAGCAGATCGTTCTGCATAGCAAGTATATTCTAGTATAAGAGTTTATCATTGAGAACTTATTTCAGAAATATAGTCATAAAAATGTGCATACACATGCATTTTTAATGTCGTTGCTTACATTACTTTAGATAGCAGTTTCCACGCCAACAACAGAGGGTGCTCTTTTCTAATTGGTCACTGCCGCAAAAATTTCACGTAATACATAAAATATAACTATTTGTTTTAAAGCTGAAGGAAATCCCAACACCGCATACGACCTGCTAAGTTCAACTGGAAGCCAACACATAGCATAACACTTTCTCAGTTCTTCTATGCAAGCCAAAACACATAAGTTAACGCTTAATTTTTCTATTGTAAACCCAGATTTATGACTGCGCTGTCGACGAAATGTAAGGGTGTTGGTACCAAAATCGCATTATTTTATTTTTTGTACAAAATACTTTTCAACTTTAAACATTATACTTGTAAGTACTTGTCCCTCGCGTAAAAAAAAATTAGATCGCATTGGATTTACATTATATAATTTGTTTTGCATTGTGATAACATTGGTTTTGCATTATGATAATACTCATATCACTATTTTAGTGTTTTTAGGACGTACAAATAAAATAAACGAAATAATTTTCTGGAAATTTAACCAGGGCAATTGAAAGGCCACGCTCTCATTCATTATGTGGTATGGTAACAAAAAAAAAAAAAAAAATTCATAGACTGCTACAAATAAAAAAAATATGTAAAACATTTCCGTATTTTAAACAATTTTCAAAATTCGCGAAAAAAAATTCATAGCGTGATTTTGAAGATTCCTTAAAGTAACTTATTGTATATTCTTTCAACGTGAATCATCTCGTTTCGGTTAGTTCCTTGCATGTCCAAAAAACACTAAAATTGCATTTTGACACGCTTTTGTATGACAAAATATATGCCATCTAACATTTTTAATACGATGAAATAGTAGGTGCTTATAAGTAATATTTACAACTTGTACATAATTTCGTACAAATATAAAATAATACATTCGTTACTGACGAACATAATTTTGTTTTGCAACATACTCGTACTGTTATAAAAAAGTTAAGCGCAACTTAAATATATCCTAGTTGCATTATAACCTTGTCAGGAGAAATATATTACCGATCCAAGTTTATAAACATGAATTTTTGCCAAGTATATATAAATGGCCTTGATATTTATAGGCTAATCATCCAATTGTCCATTAATATTTGCATTGGCAGTAAAATTACGCCATTGAACATAGGAAAGGTCAAAACTACAAGTTCAACTGACGCAGGCCGATTAGCAAGACAATTAGAGGTTCCAAGAATTAATTACAAGGCTACTAATTTCAAGCGCTTCGTTCCTAAGAAATCGGCCTTCAGGGAGTTCAAAGCACACCGCCGAACTTGTTAAGAAGTTTACGACTCACGTCGCTAAAATACGTAGTTAATTACATGAAAAAGAGGTTCGTTCTTTGGCCAGCGATTTGGACACGTCATTCGACACGAGAAGCTCTGACATCATGATACTACAATACGCATAATAATATTTACGTACATCCTTAAATCTTACTTCTGCGAGTCGCTTGCTGATACTGTCGTAAGAAAGACGTGACGATTTTGGCAACGAGTCATCTATCACACGCCACAAGTATGACAGAGACGTCTTCATTTATGAAGCACGGACGTGGCCGCCTTCAGAATGTCTAGGCACTGCGGCTAGGTCGCTCGCCTCCCAACAAGGTGAACCGGGTTCGATTCCCGGCGGGGTCACTACCGGACGATGCCGCTGGTCGGCGGGGTTTCTCGGCCATCCCATGTCACCTCATGCTCCTATCTCTTAACGAACTTCGTGTCGCCTCATTATGTAGGCTGGCCAGGAATGACAGGTTTCTGCCGCAGCTGACGAGATCCCTGCAGCCGCAAGATTCGAGGTTATAACCCGGGGTAATTCATCGAAGTGCGATAGTTTGGTCTAGTTTGTACGCTGTCCCTGATCAGCCTTCCAGCTTTACAATATGGCTGTCGATATGTCAAATAAAAGAAAACGCTATGGAAGGACAAGCGTGTCCTTGAGTAAGGCTTCCATGCTTCTTCTCCGTGCTGACTTGATTACACAAGAACAATATAGCAAGTTTTTTTATGATTTATTACTTGAAGAGGTATTAGAACATAGTTAACTTAAAATTAAAATTATATGTTCATCCAAAACGTGCGTTATAATGAAAAAGTTCTCATAGACATAAATTAATTAGCACACTTTAGTAAACGAACCAACTTATAAATACTACCACTAGAATTCTGTAGTGCTAACATCAATTTCAATGTTCACTTCCTAGTAAAACTTTTCAAGAATACTGTGTTCTAGTAAGAAAATTTTGTTTATTATAATGATTTGTCTCTGAATATGACGTAAAGTATTTTACGGACTGACTTCGGTCGTATCTTTAATCATCATGTAGCCTACTGGTGACCACGAATATATGTTTCCTTGTAAAATTTCTTTCATAAAGTACAGTTTTCGCTGCAATGTAACCAGTAACGATAATTTACAAAGTTTCCCGGGGATTCACTGAAACAGGGTTTGTCAAAAACTCTCGATGCAATGGATGTTACTGTAATACGGGTACAAACGATGCAAGATGATCCATTTTAGAAAATAGATAGAAAACACCCATGGCTCGAAATAACGTGATTATTAGGTGAAAAACACGCCCTTGAAAAGTGAGAACTAATATTTGGTAAATTTCGATCACACACGTCAATTGATGTGTGCCGGTGAACAAAGTCAGTGCAGGCGAGACAAATACGTTATAGTAACACGGCGATAACAACACGAACAAACCACACCGAATCAAGACACTCGCGTAAACACAGCAAAAGACGACGGAAATGACGTGGATCTTAATCCGATCCCGGAGGACCAAATGTTTCGACTTGAAACTTACACATTTAAGGTTTGTTGAACTGTACGAACGCCACGCATCCGGTCAAGTCAGCCGCCATCTTGTACTGATGCCTCGCCGCTCCTAGCGGCCGCCAGGAGAACTGAAGTCGTGGCCCTCTGAAGTGGCGCCAAGTTCAAACACAACACCTATTGAATGTCTCATATAAACACTATACTCCTCGTCACTATTTGGACTCAAGCTCACGACACTTTAAACAGGCTAGTTACAATTATTTACAGTCTCAACAGTTTGTATGGGGAAAAAAGATTAGATGATCCTATTAAGTCTAAAATTCATGAAAGTATTGTATAAAATAAATAAATAACCACACGTTTAACGATTTCTCAGAAATAGATCCATTGTAAAACTGATTCATTAACTATAAACTGCATAAAATTATCTAAGTAATAAATAATTAATTTTATAAAGATACAACCTATATCATAAAAACCTACTGTCATGTAACACAAAATTACTATACTAATATTGTAATCGATCAATGGTGTTGCTAGCTGCCGCTATGTACATTTTAAATAGCGATATTGTTTAATTGAAGTTTACTTCACCGTTATCTAACTAGAAGTTCAGCTATACACCATCGACTTAACTTTTTTTTTTTTCTTCCCGAAATTGTACTGTCGTTTGTATTAATTTTACTGTTTATTGATCCGGTTGGTTTTTGTTCGTGCTTACATTTTCTTATTTTTAAAAATTCAGATCTGTTATGTGTTGCTCAGGAACTTGAACCCACCGAAACTCGGTAATGGCACTAGGCTGCAAGTCAAAGCTCTACATCGCAATGTAGTCGAGGCCACTATTTTAACTGGATCGGTTCAGGGAGAAACCGTGTTTGTGCCATGTATTCCATTGGTTTCCAGTGACCTCCCATTTGAATTCAAGAGACTGCAGTTTCCCCTCAAAGTGAGAGTCACGATGACGATAAATAAGTCGCTGGGGCAAACTCTCAAATTCGCAACAGTTGACTTGAGGCAGGACTGTTCCTCCCATGGTAAAATTACGTGGCATCCTCGCAGATAATTATTTATACATAAATATATAAATGTAAATTTATTTTAAATTTATATTATATACAAATAAAGAAATTTAAAAGAATTTTTAATTTATTTTATTCACATTTAGGTATAGTATATAAAATGTAAATTAAAATTATTTTTAATTTATTATATACATTATTATGTATATATATTTATAGAAAAATAAAAGTATTTCAAATTTCTATATTTATATGTACTCATGCCTGCAAGCATAGAACATATTGTAATGTTAGTATATGTATGTGTTCTTCTGGGGCGAACAAGTACGTGGGTTTTCACAGTGTTCCCACATATTTTACATAGGCCTATAAATGTAATGGTGGAAGGCCTTTTGTGGACAAAAGCTACTCTACGTACTGTATAAAGAACCTCATATATATATATATATATATATATAAACAGCTGACGTAATGACACCACGAGATGAACATCGATTTGGAAGCACTCTCTCGCTGTACCACGAAGATGAATTGTGAATTCGAAGGCTGATGTTGATCTCATCAATCATGGAGCCGCGACCTGCATCATCACCCCACCACATGATTGTCGTCAGTGCCAATTCTGCGATGCATTTTTCATCTCCGACTCGAAAAACTCAGACACATGAGGGGACGGTCTGTATAGACTGTTCGCGGTAAAGAGATCACTTTTCAGTCCCTAGTTACTTTTTCCTATCAGCCTTTTCTATCATTCCACCACATTTTAAAATACATATATCCATGTAAGCAATAAACACTGTGAATATATTTCACTACACTCGAGAGTTAACGTCTAAGGCTACAGTAAAATATATTTATTGACTATTATTTGAAATGAGAAGGCTTCAAAAAATGTTCACTTTACTGTAAATAGCCTATACGATGAGTCCTTTTCGCGCGAAGAAGCATTACGACATTGGTCCCATGCAGTTTGTGCAAGGCGATACATTGAAAGGACATACCGAGATCTGCAAGGATTCGTCTACCGAGAGTCAGCAAGTGTTGCTGCATCGATGGGTACCGATTCGACAGGCGATTATGATGAGACAGTTAACGCTAAAGACGGAATGATAGCAGTAGAGGCAGTTTGTGTGTAATGTACACTTGCCAGACTTTGGCATGAAGTCGACGAACTACAAAGTAAACTGTCGTCGGCTCTACATTCTGATGAGCATACAAGTCCTACTACAAAGAAAAAGGTAAACATGATATTGAGGATGAAACAGGAGATGAAGATGGGATGCACTGACACACTCACTCACCTCCAACAAATGCACTGCGACAAGCGACATGAAGAAGGCAGAAGACGCAGAGAATACTGGCTACCTGTTTCCCGAACACCACAATGAACATGTTGATAGACTCAATATTTGATAGGCCTTCAAAACTGTAGGGATCTTACGCACATTAACGAAATATTTTCAATCATTAGGAAACTGAAGAACCGGGGATATTGCGCATGATGTGATAAACTGTTTTCTTAATCAGAAAATAATAATTGGTTTTATTTATTTTAGTGTATCGCGTCCTTTTTTCCCTCACGACTTTGAAATGGTGTTAGAAGTAATAGACTATTAAGAGAAAGACCTGCATATAGAAAGATAATAAAGACTTTAGTATAAAAAAGCATGGATAGTTGACTGCATACAAAACATTAATTCTGTCGAAACGTACAAATTTGGAGATAGTTGGCGAAAGAATTATATATATATATATATATATATATATATATATATATATATATATATGTGTGTGTGTGTGTGTGTGTGTGTGTGTGTGTGTGTGTGTGTGTGCACGTGTGTGGCGGACAAACCGAAGGATTGATCGATGGATCGATCGAAGGCTTAACATAGATTGCTGTGGATTGCGGAAGAAGATTACTAAGGATTGGGATTAATAGAAGGATTGGAATTGATCGAAGGATTGGCATGGGTTGCTGTGGATTGTGGAGGAGGATACCGAAGGACTGTAGTGGATTGCTGTGGATTGCCGAGGATTACGAAGGATTGGTGTGGAATGATATGGATTGGTATATGGATTGATGCAGATTGGTACGTGGATTGGTGTGTAGATTTGTGTGGACTGGTGTGTGGATTGGTGTGGATTGTAGGGATTGCTGATTGTGGTGCTGATTGATGGAAAGATTGCGAGATTGATCGAAAGATTGATTAAAAAATTCTTTAATTAATTTTTTATTATTTTTTAATATATTTTTGGAAATTTTGTGAATTTATAAAAATGTTTGCAGTTTTTTTGGATTAAAATTTACCCAAGGTCATGGCACGGGCTCTAGGTCACATATGTGAGGTCAAAGAGAAGGTCACCCAGATCTAACATTTTGTCGGAGTCATCAGTACCATCTAGGTGTTTAAATGATAAACAAATGACAAACGAAAACACCAATATGGCGGGTGGAGTGCATTCGACAGAATTACCAAATATGAGGTGATAGGGCTGGGGAATATTAATACAGTGTGATTGATTGTAGGAGAGTCAGTCGTCTTCTGGACGTAGTGCTGTGGAGTCCATCTTGTAATGTAAGTTTAAAAAAATGTAAACAATAATTTTTTAAGAACTTCAGATTAATTTTTAAAACAATTTTTACTTAATTTTTTGGAAGTTATTTTTTATTTTTGGGAGAATTTTGTGATTTTTTGGGGTTCAGGGTTATACGAGGTCACGGGGTCAATGTCAAAGATAAAGTTCAAGGTCACTTGGATTCAGTGTAGTGGTTAGTTGATGTCATAACATGGCAGCCGAACGACCGGAATGACAGAGTATGATACGGGCTTCGGCTGCTGGCCCCAATATATCCCAAAATTAGAAATTTTAGTTTTATTTAATGTTCTTATTTTTGATTGTTGGTCTTGGGTCCAGGGTCTTGACACTTCAGTCTTGGGTCATGAGTCTTGAGTTTTGAGTCTTAGGTCAAGGGTTCATGAGTCTTGGGTCAATGGTCTTGAGTCTTCGGTAAAGGGCCTTGAGTCTTTAGTCAAGGGTCTTGAGTCTTGAGTCTAGGGTATTGAGTCTTGAATCTTGAGTCAAGGTTCTTGAGTCTTGAATCAAGGGTCTTCACACTTGAGTTATGGGTCAAGGATCTTGAATCTTGCATCTTGGGTCAAGGGTCTTTAGTTTTAGGTAAAGGGTATTGAGTCTTGATTTAAGGGTCTTGAGACTTGAGTCTTGAGTCAAGGGTTTTGTGTCTTGATTCTTCGGTCTTGAGTTAAGTGTCAGGGTTTTTTTTTTGGGAATTTGTTGGAAATTTTTTGTGATACTTATATAGTTTTTAATAATTTTTAAAAAATTTTTTATAAATTTTTTGGGATTTTTTTTTGGAAATTTGTGGGATTTTTTATATTTTTAAATAAATTTATAAATATTTTTAAAATAAATCTTTTGGGTGTTTTAGAATTTTTTTGGGTTAGAGGTCAAAGGTCACTAGGTTAAGATAAAATATCAAATTCAAGGTCACTGACATCCAACATGGCCGCCGGGGAACCGGAATGACAGTATGAACAGCTTCGACGCTCCAGTCCCCTCGTCCATAACGTATCTTTTTCTATTGTTAAATATAATGTATTTGGCGAAATACCTTTCCTATTGTTTTGAAATTATCAGCAAATAAGCATTACACATAACCACTTCGTGATGGTTCTCGTACGTTTCATATTATCGTGGTAATGAATTCAAACACTAGCTTGTTTCATATTATCGTGGTAATGAATTCGAACACTAGCTTGTTTCATATTATCGTGGTAATGAATTCAAATCACTAGCTTGTTTCATATTATCGTGGTAATGAATTCAAATCACTAGCTTGTTTCATATTATCGTGGTAATGAATTCAAATCACTAGCTTGTTTCATATTATCGTGGCAATGAATTCAAATCACTAGCTTGTTTCATATTATCGTGGTAATGAATTCAAATCACTAGCTTGTTTCATATTATCGTGGTAATGAATTCAAATCACTAGCTTGTTTCATATTATCGTGGTAATGAATTCAAACACTAGCTTGTTTCGAATTGAGCTAATATTTCGTTGCCTTCCTTGATTTGTTGGTGTTGCATTAGAAAAATGTGTTAATTCGTAATAATTATTTTTGGAATTAAAATTCTGTGGCAGCTAAATAAAAAGTTGAAGTTTGCCGAATGCATTTATAGATCAGCTTACAAATCTAGAGTAAAAAAAAAAAGTAAGTCAGGTGAAGAGAGATAATCTTGTAATGAAATATGCTTAATTACTACTAAATTTTAACCTTGAAAGTGAAAAAAATTTCTCCGCGCGGAGAAATCCACGAACCAGATGGGCATTGGTGAAGTTCTAATTTTGTTTTGATACAAATTCCCTCCCCCTCACCCCAAAAAACGCATCGGCACTTTAAATCGCCTCAGACTGCGTACGTCACTGAACTGTAAAGTCTATACAATGCAGAGGTCTCACGTGACAATGTCGTATATCCAATATTCTTGACGCGTGTGAGGACAAAAAGAGATCACGACCATGACGACTCTCCAGACCATTTATTTATTTTGATTTAGACAGATTTGATCGATATATAGGAAGTCTCAATAAGCACATGTTTCTTCAAATAGCAGATTCTTTTCCTTAGGACTAGTCCCAATTATCTTAAGATGTTTACACCTGTTTGAAATTCATTTTCAATATTCCATTCTCAAGTTTAACGCTTGTTACAACATACAGCACAACTGAAGAGAAGTTGGCGCGAATTGGGTTATATCAGTATTTGCTTAAGTGAAGTAAAAAAAAAATTAACAATACAAGGCTATTCACGGTAAAATGAGCACTTTTGAAAGCCCTGCATACGATCTACTTGTATGCACTTGTGTATTCTTTCGCCTTTTAAAAATTAACATTGCCATGGACCTAGTCACTTTATTCATACGTAAAGTGTAAGGTAATTAAAAAAGAAAATATTTTACAAATGTGGTTATTTTTACACTTCTATGCATTAAAAAACAGAAAGCTAAAGAAATAATTTAAGTTATCACTAATGGTTACCTAACACTTTTTATTCGAACTAATTTCCCTCTATCGTTACCAACTTTGCAGGGTGCATGTCACTTAGTGCGTCCGTTAAAATATAATATGCATGTAAGAGAAGTGATTTTTTTCTAATGTTGATTTGAAAAGTGATCACTTTATCGAGAACAACCTTTAAAAGTGTTAGTGCGGAGCCGACGTCGACATAAACAAGTAATATCTAACTAATTGGCATGTCGTGGAAGAAGTCGGACAATTTTCCCGGTATTCGCATCGAAAGAGTTCAGAAAAGCATGGGAAACTAACACGTGGGTGGCCGAACCAGGATTCGAACACGGGGACCGTCGGATGCGAGTTCCGTGTGTGTTCACTGCGGTATCTCACTGTTCTGTTGACCTCATCCACGCCAGACAAACTAGCGAAGTGCAGTAGGCTGTAAACAACCTGAGTATTATGTCATTTATTGAAGTTTCCCAGTACAGTAATTTGTTTGGTGCTTGATAAGTTGGCAGCAAGCTAGACTGGGCAGCCGTCTATACACTCGATACATTATCGTTATGCTGATTGGTACCTGCTAAACTCTCAACCACACTACTGCTTACTGCTTATTACTGGCTCACAGATAAACGGGGTTGTCTAAACAACTGTCGTCCAATCACAACAGTAAGAGAAAAGAACAAGTGTCTACCTCGCCTCCGAATGAATTCGCGAAATACTTGTGGTTCTATTGATAGGTCGTTAGGGTTCGCAAATATTCAGCACATACTTTGGTGCGCAGGGGGCCGCGGTGGCTCAGTGGCTAGAACGCTCGCCTCCCAACAAGGCAAACCGGGTTCGATTCCCTGCGGGAACACTGCCAGATCTTCGCGTGTCGGAATCGTGCCGGACGACGCTGCTGGTCGGCGGGTTTTCTCAGGGATGTTCCGTTTCCCACGTCCTTGCATTCCGGCGCTGCTCCATACTCACATAGCCTCACATTGATCCTCTCAAGACTTCGGCGCCAAGGGCAGCCTCTGAGCCTCTCTACATCTTGGTGTACACCTAAGCTACGTGGGAAACTTATGACGTCACTATAGTCGCTTCACGACTGGAACAGACTTTTGAACAACACCTTAGTCAGCTGCATGCATCGTTACTACAAACAGAGACTGGCGCGGGTACAGTTAGGTTGGCAACACGGAGAGAGAATATAGTTTGAATGTTTTAATGTATCTTTTTAATCTATTGCTTAAAAAATGGGAGTAGGAAACATTGCGAGAAAGTCTGTTCCGGTCGTGAACGGACTATAGTCTTGTATTTCTGAGGTCCGCGACTCGATTCCGGGCTACGGCAGTGAGCGAAATTATAGTATATTTGCGGTTTCTTCGCAGTTTTAAAATTAATCAAACCATTAAAAAACAATCAAATATGAAGTGCATGGTTGTTTGCCTAACGTGCCATGTATCAAAAGTGTCTTAAAATAGTTTTAACTTAAAAGTGCCTTTTTTTTTGTTAAAAGAAACTTTTACATATTATTTATCTAATAATTACAGTATAACATTTATAATCAATATGAATAAAAAGAGAGAAAAAATTTGGGTTTGGCTGTGTTGGGGACACGGCCGTTTGTTTTGCGTGAATACGTCTACGTTTTCGCGCTCGGACAACTTGATGTTTATTTTACGTTCCCGACACCGCTTCACTCGAGCATATGGGGTTTTATGGGTAACACTGGATTACTTTTGAGATGCTCTTACCTACCGTATACAATTTCTTTATTTCGACTAGGCTTTTTGACGAGTATAGGTCGACATTGTGTTAAGTTTGCTTAATTTTTTACATTAAACTTACACAATTTCAGCATAACCACGCCACACAAATGTTTTTATACACTCAATCGATTTATCTTGACGAGAGCTGTCAATTGAAACTCAAACGAGCGTCATAGCTTCTCCTAGTCAAAAGTTATACTACGCGGAAGTTATGAAACGCGGCGAAACTAATTCTAAATTGTGCCCCCCCCCCCCCTCTTCCAAGACGATGCTACGCAGTCCTAACTCGATGTAACATATTCTTTGATCCTTTGGCAATCGAGTGGTGTAATTGAATTTTGAATGTATACGATATATTCGGAGCTGCAATGCCAAACTGTATCCCCCGATTTTGTTATCATCGGATTTTATGGATTGCCTCCCACTATGGTTGCAGATTTAAAGACGTGTTCACATCAACATAGGCTTATTGGTAATGCGTACTAACAGATATTTCTGGAGACGTTATTATTAGAGTGACTGCGCACGAATGCGATGTGTTGTCCTACTGGGGTAATTTACTACACTTGGTTAAGATGTGTTCGCCTGAGGCGGAGGATTATCCAGGAGTTAGAACTTAACCAGGGTTACAGAAAAACTGAAAGTAACAGTTAACGAACTATATTACACGCACCGAGAGAATGACGTGGCGCGACAGCGGTGAGTGGGTTTCTTCTGGGTGCTTCCTCGTCCTGTTATAAATCGTATCCGTCTTCCCCGATGTTATCTGCATACGACAGCAATGATATTGGTTTAGTAGTCTTAATAATTACTGCTTTTACCGAGCGAGATATCTCAGTGATAACACACACTAAAATCGCATTTGACGGTCTCCATGCTCGATTCCCGGGGCGGCCATCCTAATGTTAGTTCCCCGTGGTTTTCTGATACTTCCGAACACGAATAACGTGATAGTTGTAGGACATTCCCACAGCATGAGGGCGCGTTTACACGGCGATAGTAAATAACGTGATAGTTGTAGGACTTTCCCACAGCATGAGGGCGCGTTTACACGGCGATAGTAAATAACGTGATAGTTGTAGGACTCTCCCACAGCATGAGGGCGCGTTTACACGGCGATAGTAAATAACGTGATAGTTGTAGGACTCTCCCACAGCATGAGGGCGCGTTTACACGGCGATAGTAAATAACGTGATAGTTGTAGGACTCTCCCACAGCATGAGGGCGCGTTTACACGGCGATAGTAAAGAACGTGATAGTTGTAGGACATTCCCACAGCATGAGGGCGCGTTTACACGGCGATAGTAAATAACGTGATAGTTGTAGGACTTTCCCACAGCATGAGAGCGCGTTTACACGGCGATAGTAAATAACGTGATAGTTGTAGGACTTTCCCACAGCATGAGGGCGCGTTTACACGGCGATAGTAAATAACGTGATAGTTGTAGGACATTCCCACAGCATGAGGGCGCGTTTACACGGCGATAGTAAATAACGTGATAGTTGTAGGACTTTCCCACAGCATGAGGGCGCGTTTACACGGCGATAGTAAATAACGTGATAGTTGTAGGACTCTCCCACAGCATGAGGGCGCGTTTACACGGCGATAGTAAATAACGTGATAGTTGTAGGACTTTCCCACAGCATGAGGGCGCGTTTACACGGCGATAGTTACTATCGTGAGAGCTACTCCCGCATTACTATCGCCACGTAAACTGCACGATAGTTACAGTCGCACCGTCGCGATAGCATTATCGCGATATCAGCTGTACCTAGGGAGTTGATAGTAACTGTCGTGAAAGAACACGCAACTATCGTAGTGTAAACCGTGTAGAATCACTATCGTGATAGTGCGGGGCACACATTTGTATAAGGTGTTCACTTTGACAGTAACATTAAAGACTTAATTTGATTCTATTAATATCTGTCGCGGTTCTTACACTATGAGGCGGTATGACAGACCGTATATTATCATTAAGGATGACACGACAGTGTTGAAAGCATATTTACTTTCATATAATTCACCACTGGAACAATATATGTTTACATGTCATTGATATCTTGTCACGACATTTAACTACCCCAACAAATATCACCCTCTTGACAAAAGGATATAAATGTAGGGTCTATCCACGTATTTACACAAATGTTGTTAGACATGTTGCTTTGAAGTTAACTATCACAGCATGTCTCGATCCGGGTGTATAAACAGGATCTATCACGACAGATACTTTCACACACTTTCGGGATAGCTACTGTCGTGGTAGCTGCTATCATAGTGTAAACGCACCCTGACAGTTGGTTAGACGTCACTTGTTCATTTCGACGCTGGTTTTGCACTAACACCGTTATATCTGTGACCAAAATGGTAAGTTCCTGTTAACTGTTTACCTCGCGTAAGAAAATACTGTTACAAACCAATTCATGCCCACTCCAGGAATTCTTTTTACTGATGCTGTATGCCGTAACAAGCGTTACATTTGAGAATCGAATCTTGAAATTAGTCACGAAGAGATGTTACATACTCAATGTACAGAAACTGACCTAAGGAGAGGAAGTTACGATTTTAACAAACGCGCGAGTGTAATTAATTCTTACATAGCGATAAAATCTGTAGAAATAAGAAATAAATGGTCTGGAAAAACGTGACGTAAAACTTACCGTTTTGTGTCGTTATCTCATTCGTTTTCATTTGAGTGACATTACTTACAATTTTTTTCAAGCCCTGCTAAAGTTCTACTTCCTGGATATTCCTCCGCCTAGTGCAAACAAAAATTAACCAAGACTAGAAACAATACACCAGAGGGACAACGCGCCATATTCGTGAGGACTTGTCCACTAATATATTGCGTACGTAAGACATATTTCTTACTAGGCATTACCTAAATACCTCATTTCTCTCTGTTTTTATTCACATTAATTATAAATAAAATGTTATGATTTTTTAATTAAATATGATTAAAATTTATTTTAAGAGACAGAAAAAAACCTTTATATTAATGAGTATAAAATGCTCGTGATACATAGTATATTTAGTAAAGAGCGAAACACATCATACAAGAGGTGATAGTTTAGTTGACAAAGTGCGAAGGAACCGCGAATGACTATACGTGACAGCTTCGGTGTGTTGTACGACGGAACTCACGTGGGCTTGCTACATGTTTGTCGTCCTGCGTGGTCATCAGGGGGGAGGTGGGATGGGGTGGGGTGGGTGGAGGTGTTCATGATGTTATCAATCAATGTTCTATTGAAAGGTATCCTAGAAGAACCAAGTTCCTCACTTCTCGATCCCTCGATAGTTTTGGTATCTGAGCATTATAAAAAATAGTTAAAGGAATAGAAAAAAAAAAGGGGGGGGGGGGTTCAAAAACATGAAAACTTGGAAAGCAATCAAGGAAACAATGGTCTAACGGGCATTTCTCCTAAGGTATTTTTAGAGGCCGACATGTCCGCGAGCTCTGAAAACTCCTGGACGCGGAGGATTTTTTGTGGTGGCTGGCAGGTGCGAGTTACCATGGTGTGGTGCGGGGGGAGGGGAAGCCGGCCCCTCCATGCTCTCTAGTTCTCCCGGGGCCAGGAGATGGCTCCAACGCCCCTCCCCCCGCCCCCCGGGGTACCACCTCCCGCCCGCCAAAGCTTTATAAAAGCTAGGGCGTAGCCTTTTGACGAGTCACAACGTCTTAGCCCAGGCGCACAGATCTGTACGTGTGGACCGCGTGAGAGGAACTGAGTGACGCCCACCTCTACAAGAGATTCTGCAGTCAATCGTCCGCCGCCAAGACTACTGCATTTCTCCTCACACTGACAGGTAAACAACACGCCAGCTGGACTCTCCTCACCAAGTGTCCTGTCACAGCACCTGGCTCCCGGAGTCCTTGTCCTTACTAGCTCGCCCAGCCAGTAGCTACTTGTTTCACTGTCCGACTCTCTGTAGCACCACACTATCGCCACACTTACGCTAAATAACGTGTTACTCAAACACAGCGCTCTTACAAATTGCTCGCAAATTTACAACACAGAATACGTGTAGTGAAGACACAGGAATGGTACAGCAATTTTTTACCTTACGTTCCTCGGGAACGAATAAGATGCAATGAGAAGTTCCCAACTTTTGTATAGGCCTAGTACTGACGCTCAACATTCCTATGAATCTGCAGCCTAATACGATATATTATTTCCATACTATGCATATGTTAAAAACTTCCGTTACAGTTTAGAAATATTGCTATAGTAATGTTTCCCGTGTGCTTAACATGTTTCAGCGTTATCAGACTACGCACAGCATTTCAGAAAAAATATCATGTCGGAGTACTTGTTTTTGTTTTCCTGATTTGTTTTCTATTGTGTAATATCTTTTGGAAGTGAATTTGGCTTTAGCAAGCTTTTTCTGTGTCGTTTTAGTCATGAGAACTCCGTACTAGCGTAGTCAAGTCGCAAAATACGTCCTGGTAGACCACATATCTGTCTCTTCTCCGCAGAACCAACACTCTACTTATAACGAGATAAAGTTTCAAACTTGATTACGTGTCTGGATTCGAATCTGTAATTAAAACTGCTGAAGCGATGTTTCGTGCGCACTAAACAAAACGCGAACTTTATTCGTACCTAAATATTGACGTAGAAACAGCATTTGCGACAGGCATGTGCAAAATTACATAGCACCCCTTGAGAATAAGTCACCAACGAACATTTTTAACACCGGATGTTTCATGCGCAAAAAAAAAAAATCAGTTTTACGTTGCCAAGAATTTCGCATTTTAGTTTCATTGATAAAATTATTTGTACAAAATAGGAAGTTGGTAGCGTGACTGCCCATTGAAATGATTTCAATGTAACGAATTAAGATGACATCAGTTATTGGTTGCTCTCACGCGTGCGAGAAACAGGAACTCCAACGCCCGCGTAAGCGAGGGACCTCATCGATTCGCACTCACTCTCAATCCGAATACGAAAAGAGAATGTAAAAATAACCCGATATGAACGCAATCCAGTGCTTACTGTTTCTGCATACAGTTGTCAATTTTACCAATATTTCATTCGCTGCTCTAAATGAGATACCTACAAGAAAAATGTTGATGTCAAAGTTGGAACATGATGTCCGTAATATCAAAACGCTGATGATTCCTAGATCACGTAATGAATGTTTACTCTTATAACTTTAGCACATATACATTTTATTCTGTCCTTTACAAATATTGAATAGGTCTGTAACACCTACGAAAGTATTGAACCACTGAAGCAAAAAAGGGCCATTTAAAAGTATCCGTGAAGAGAAGGAGACAATTTTCCGAATTAATTCATATTAAGTAAAGTTTCGGATCCTTCGATATTCAAAAGTGCGACTAACCGGTTATTAAAAAATGCCACGCAAGTTTCAGGCAAAATCTATTAAATTTTATTTGTAAAACTTTATGTCGCCATCAGCGACTCCACACCACTGAGAGCAATAGCGATATGTTCAACCGCCATTACATATCTGGAGGGCTTTGATTCCTGAGTTCACTGTAACCACGATATCAAGGGTCCATGGAAGTATGGATATACTAGTGCGTATGTTGTCTATTGAAAGTGTTCGGCTGTTAAGACACATTTTGACTGTTGTTAACATCATCTGCACTCACATTTTTCAAACCAACATCTCCGCAGAATGCCTTGGCAAATGTCTTCATGCAATATTACTGATACGCAAATTACAATGTGATTAATAATTCACTAACAACCTCATCCTCAGTCACTGGGATAGATAATGTATAGAAGGCAGCTAATGCCCTCCTACGGTAACCTGGATTCAAACCAGTTCAAATTCTGTCTGCGCTAACATATACTCATCCACACGGATTTAAGTAGATCCTCTGTTTATGATACATAATGAATATCATGATGTTCAGAATCGTTAGAAACGTTATCGTTAGCAACTTAAGTACCAGGTGCTTTTTTAGTGAAAAAAAAAAAAAAAACTTGTCGGATTTAGAATAAAAATTGTTTCGATTGTTTATAGACCAAAGCAAACAGTAATTTTTAATTACTTTTCTGGCATTCTACAACTGGCTGATAGAGCAAAATCAATTATGTTGTCACATGAATTCGGACCCCCCCCCCCTCCTACACTTCCATCGCGGACACCAATGTTTGTTTAGCGACTCCTAAACAAAAATTCTGTTAATAAAAAAACTCCTTTGGGTGCATACTGTGAGGATGACGTAATCGATCATGCTAAAGGCTGTTCACGATAAAGTGAGCACTTTTAAAATTAACCTTAGAAAAAGAAGTCATTGCTCCTACCGGCATATATTATAGTGGGCGCATGAGTGACATGCGGCCAGTCAAGTTGGTAACAATGGACGAGAAGTAGTTCCGTATCCTAACGTCGAATAAAAAGTGTTAGGAAACCGTTTTTGATCATTTAAACCAACAGAAAGTTGTTTTTTTTAACGCACAGAAGTGTAAAAATTAGATTAGTAAAAAATAATGTTTCTAATTATTTCACAGTTTCACTCGACCGACGCATGAATAAATTAACAAGGCTCATGACGATGTTAATCTTACATAAGGCTGAAGTATATACAATGAGCATGCAAGTATATCTTAAGCAGGACTTTCAAAAGTGCTTTTTTTACCGTGAATAGTTTATACTTTCAAAAATTACATTTGAAATAGTTACACTTTTTTTCGCTGTAATTATTTAAAGACGTTAAGTATGTTCTCTGGGATAGTAACGAGTGGTCTAGTTGAGGCACAGGACAGCCGGCCGTAGCCAGCTGTGCCAGAGCAGAGGAAACTTGTCCCATCACGCACAACCGCTGCCCTCTGTCATTATGCAGATGAGCTGGGCAGCTGCCATGGCAGCGAATCTCTTATACAATCCGGCGTTACGTCATCACTCTCGACAGGCCTACGCCCTTGCCACTCTGTCACACACACTGGCTCACATCGCAGTCTCGTTCCACAGAGAATACAATACGTGATACACTCTAACAGCAGCAGTCAAGGGTATCACATTTATAAACACTTACATTGGTGCTTAAACAATTATGTTCTACCTTGTTTATTGTTTATGCGCGTCAACTATTTATAGTAGGGATGAACTTGGTCAACTGAATTGTACATTTTCGAAACATTATTTTTTCGTTGTGTTTACTGTATCTTGACATTAAGTGTACCCTGTTAATTATAATTGAAGCACAGGTTTACAAACAAGTATAACTTTCAATACATGTTATGCATTTACTGTAACGCATGTCTGAGCTACGCTATACTCTGTAGATATTGTGAGTTCTGTATTTCTTACAGCGGTCTATGGTGATGAGCGTAGCATGGCCTTCAAATGTACGAACTACTCAGTGAACAATACTTGCAGTGAAACATCTAAACGAATAGTTATAATAAATGTACCACTTGGAAGAGCAGCCTAGTCTCTGTCTCGCTATGAATGGCTTCAGCGAAGAAGTTATCTGTGTAAATATAATAAAATACTGTAATTAATGCGTCATTCTGGCTCCCTACATTAATTTATGAAAATTTAAATGCAACCTACGTGGAAGCAGCATATAAAAGTGTACGATAGTTCACAGATACCATTCATTTCCACAAGACAACAACGAGACACACGATGCTGTGTTTCTTGCACTGCATCTCGTATCATAGTTGCATTCTGTGATTCAGCAGGCCACAGTAGCCGGTTTTTAGTAGCGAATACGTACAAAGATCATAAGTATATGTTAAGTCGCATATTAATTAACTATATCCATGATAGGCTACACTGAACTGCGCACAACAAGGTCGGCAAACAGAAATTTATAATGTGTTAAATGTAACATGGAGTAGCGAAGATTCTAGCATTATTCAAATATTAGACAGATCGGTGCACTTTAAACAAACATCAAAGAATCTTTGTCAAACAAAGTTTTATAGTTAATAATATTACAGTAACGTTATCTCTCTTCAAAATTCTCCAGCTTTGAAGTTCGGTAATTTTTACAACACATCGCAATCAACTATATGATATGCTTTTCGTGAGATGGGTCTATTTTCTTTTCAATCGTTCCGACTGTGGATTATTCTTGTAATACATAATCGGAGGTCTGCTTGGTTTTCTCTGGGGATTTCCTTTGCAGATACTCTGCTTCATACCGAAGTGTTTAGTTTTGTAGGCAGGTAGCTAGATATAAAATAAAATTCTACCTCATGCAAGGGTTATTATAATATAATCATTATAGTCTATTCCCTGTTTCTTCACACTTTTTGATGATAAAACACTTGGTGTACGACGTGTTAAATACCTCACGTATCACAAGCGTCTTGTGCTTGTGTTACCAAACAAATGCCTTATTTATGGTTAAATTGTACTTTTTATTATAGTTTATCTATAATGTTACCTACATCTATAACCTATGTGAATAAAGACAGATAGAAAATAGGTAATTTGGTAAAGTCTACTAATGAATAGTTCTCATGAGAATATTGTCTCACCGAGAGCGAACGAACGCGAAGCGTTGGCCCTCGTTATTTTCTAAGCTTTGCTTGCGTGAGGCAGAGGAATATCCTGAAAGTAGAACTTTAGCAGGGCTTCAGAAAAGTTGGAAGTAACAGTGACTGGAGGGAGTATACTTATCTGAGTAAACTAACGCCTTGCTGTTATTGGCCACAGCTTAGTCACGTCAAACTGATCTCTGCTTGGCAAGTAAGCAAGTCAGACTCGCGCCTTGCAGCTATGTGTCTTGTCATCTCGGCTCACTCTACTGGGGATTCTGTTTATAGAGGAACGGTTTTCCTACCTCAGTCGACATAATGTAGGTACAGCGCCTTGGTATAGGCTGTTCACGGTAAAATGAGCACTTTGAAAGCCCTGCTAAAGATTCACATCAAAAGTATACTCTTAGTGCGTATGAAACAAGAATACGTAGTTTCTAACGATATTTCACTCGCAATGCAAGGCCAGGTGTTTACGAATTGTAATTATTACTTCCCTGCCAACTTAACAAAGATCCTGAATGTCATCGTGTAATGTGATATATGTGGCGTTATAAGTAGTGGTTTGTTTACAAAAGTTTGTTACAAAAGAGCTTATTTTACCTCTACCTTGTTAGCTTTAGTGTTTAAAATGATATTAAACATCGAGAGATTATGCAGAATGTCCAAAAATTCAATCCCTCATTATAAAATTCTATAACACAAAATGTATCAATTGTAGAAGTGCGGAGTTTACAGAAACGTATAGTAGCTCCCCACGAAGTTTTTTTTAGACATACATACTACAAACTTTGAACGTTGGTTGCGATATTAAGTTCCTTGCCGTGTCTTTTGCTTAGCGTTTCATCGGAAATACAAGTAGTCGCGTTTGTAGTTTCATTGTCTTTAACACTTGTGTCTTAACCGTGCGATGTCAAATACAAACGTAGTATTTCCTACGTCCAGGGTCGTTGCTTTCATAAACAGCGCTGTCAGGGCAAACAACGCGATCAATTATTATTATTATTATTAATACTCGCCCTTACACGCCATGTTGAATTACTGACTTCTAGTTGTATCTTGAGTTGTCTAGGGACACATACTTTGAAACTACAACCAGGCCTACACTTATCTCGCAGTGTATATTACGCTGTGGAACAAACATAAACTCTCAACTTTAGTGAAGAAATTTTAACGCAGATGAAATTTCATTTAAAAATAATCAGTAGGTTCGTGTAAATTCAGGATTACCAGATAATGCGTGAATTAAATTTGTCGACTACATTACAAAATATTCGTAATATGTAAACTTGCTATAGTAACGAATATTTAGTTATTATACAGAGTCGTCCCCTTCAAAAGACATGGTTTGCAGGCAGCCTCCTTACTTTCATATTCTGCACTTGATCTGGCATTAATGGCAAATATATTATTTGCATATTGTTCTAATCAAAGGCAAGATATATCTATCATAACTACTAAATGCATTTAATGCTATTTCATGTTTTCGCAATTTCACTTACAATCATGGATGGGGAAATATTGTTAAGAGATGTGAGGTGTGAAACAGTTACTAATTGTTATTATTTTTAATATATGTACCTAAACAGTGCAAATATTTTGTGTATTTACATGAAGGCGGCAGTAAATAAGTTAAAGTCACTTCAAGATCTCGGGAAAACAATTCTGTTTTCCTGAAGTTTTTTTTTTTTTTTTTTGTTTTTTTTGTTTTACAAAGTTGTGTGCGGCTGAAGTGGAATCTGTCTTGTAACTGACGCTGTTCTTCTCGTGAGCTGCGCTCCATCATGCCGTACTTCTCTCGCGTTTTCTTTTCTCGCACTTTTTAAATTTAAACTTTTAAAAATAAAAATCACCGCACGTATGACGTGTTAGGTTGTTTACTAAATATGTCATGAATCACGAGTGTTTTATAATTCTGTTTATGTAAAGTATTTTATTCTTTGTTAGGTTATCTGTAAATTATAACATTCCATACATAACTAACATAAGTAAAACCACAGCTTGTTGGTAACACCGAGCCAGAAAAAGTTCTCATGAGAAATATCATTAAACTAAGTGCGTCCGGACGTGGATACAGGTGCGTGGTTCCTTGGTCATCAATAGACTAGGTTCAGTTATGTTTACACGAGGTGGAGGAATAGTCTGAAAGTAGGACTTCAGTAGGACTTCAGGTAAGTTACAAGTAACTACCTGGAGCTTTCCTCGGCGTGTCAGGTCTAGAGGCACGGGAACGATAAGGATGACATTACCACGCACATCAAGTGCACCATCGCCGCTAAGCTCAAGGCTCTGAAGTGGACTGCAGTGTTCTAGTCGCACAGCGTGTACGCACGGGACTGTCAGGGGTCATCGTGTTGTATTATTGGTGGAAAGCCTGTTTGATAATTATGTCCAGTGCCCTTGAGTACTTTCGTATGTATCCGAAGCGCATTGAAAAAGCCCATTTCAGCCATTTTGGTGTACTCTGAAGTGGTGTTTCCAATGTACGTGATATCTTGAAGATAGCCCTCGTCTGCAGTGTGTGTTGTTTCTGTAGACAAGCACATCATACGCAAGTTTAATTGTTTTGTGTATTTCAAACACACCGCAACGCATTTCGAGCGTTAGGTACAGGCGGAGGCCTGTACTCGACGAGTGAACTTGATTTGTTTGCTGTTTCAAAACACACAGAGTAAATGTTTTACCCGCTCTTGACAGCGTACCAAAACTGCAGAGTAATTATACTGAGCGTCTTGCCAGACTAAAGCTTATACACACATTACTTCGGCGAGTAATGTAAGATAAAGTGGAACATGCCGGGAGATTTAGATGAAATAAGCGAACTTAAAGAAAATGCGCACGTTCTGGTTACAGATACGTCTGGCAAAGAACAAAATACGGCCGATATTATACTTATTTTTGTTTTCAAATGCACTACTGCATTATTAAACACAATTTTTATGTTTAGACTATAGTACGTGCACCTCATTGTATATAGTCCATTCGTGGCTTCTTGCAACTTCCCTGAAGCCCTGCTTAAGTTATACTTTTTGAGTATTCTTCCGCCTCGTTCAAACAAAGGTTAACCGAGTTTAGAAAATTACGCCAAAGAAACGACACACCGCATTCGTGCGCAATCAGTTTAATAATAGTTAGAAAGACAAATATTTCTCACTAGGCATTACAAACAAATTAATTTTCTCTCTGATCTCATTCATGTTAATTACACATGAAATATTACATTTTATACATAAAACGTAAGCAAACTTTACATTTTACCAAATGTTGGATACTTTTATGTTAGCAGAAGAATAAAACGGATTTGATAAACGACACATTTAGTAAACTACCAAACACGTCTTACATGGAAGGATTTTTCGAAGGTTTGATTGAAAAATTGTGCAGATACCACGATTAAACCAAATATAACGTTTTTTTTTACAGCGTAAGATGATGTAGACAGTTCTATATATTCTGTGGAATTTGCATTGATCGCTTGATCAGGGAACACATCATGATATTCACATTGTGGTCGTTCCAAAATCATTTCGACTCCAGCTTCACTCTACTTTGACTCTACTGACGTTACTTCTGCTAGAGGTTGGGGAGATTAATGTTAAAAGTTTGGCAAAGTGAACATTGCCGACACTAGGTAAGCGCTAGTGTCGGCAATGTACCAGAGTTTCTCTGTTCTCTGCGTTGAAAAATAGGATAATAGCAATCATCATAAATCGAATATAGGATAACTTAATTATAGCTTGTTCACGGTAGAATGAGCACTTTTGAAATCCCAGCTTAAAATCTACTTGCATGCTCAATGTTTATTCTTCAACCATATGTAAAATTAACACTGCCCTAATCTCGTCACTTTATTCAAGAGTCAGTAAAATCAAAACACTCAAATTACTTGAAAATTAAGTATTTAACAAATTTTGATCATTTTTACACTTACATGCGTTATAATAAACAGAAAGCGAAATAAATAATTTAAGACATCACAAATGGTTATGTAACAGTTTTTACTTGACTTTAAGAAATGGAACTACTTTCTCTCCATCGTTGCCAACTTTACTGAGCGCATGTCACTCAGTGCGGCTGTTCAAATATATGCAAGTAGGAGCAGTAACTTTTTTTTAAGGTTGATTTCAAAAGTGCTCACTTTATTGTGAACAGCTTTTACTAAGTAAGCAGAACACGAGGTCGCTGTACGATAAAGGCGGAGGGCGGGTCTTCAGGCAAAAACCTCGGCAGGCAGGCGGTGAGGTCAACGACCTCGGCCTGTGGCCAGCTTACTAACTGCGTGCACGTACCTTACCAGACAACCGCCACTTCCGGTCCTCCTCCCCCCCCCCCCCCCCCGTCAACACAGCGTCGTCCTCCCGCAAGACGGACACCTATAGGCTCCAACCACATTTTCAAATAAATATTACCATATAAGTAGAACCACGAGTATTTCGCGAATTCATTCGGAGGCGAGGTAAAGTCCAAGCACTAGTTCTCTTAACTTACTGTTGGGAGCCACGGTGGTTGAGCGGTTAGCATGCTCCCCTCACAAGGCGATCCAGGTTCAATCCCCGGCCGAGTCACTCCGGATTTTCGCATGTGGGAATCGTGTCAGACGATGCCGTTGGTCGCCGGATTTTCTCGGGGATCTCCCGCTTCCCCAGCCATTTCATTCCGGCTCTGCTCCATACTCATCTCAATCACCCTCATCGGCTCTCAAGACCTCGATGTTAAGAGCCATCCAAATCTATTCACTCGCCCATTCTCCATTCTCCTACTGTTGTGATCGGATGGAAGTTCTTTGGACACGCCTTGTTTAACTGTGGGCCAATAATAAGCAGTAGTGTGAGTGAGTGTTTTTTAGTCCTGTACAGATGGATCACAGCAACTAATAAGACGACGGCATTGTCTCGAGTGTATACAGGGCTGTCCAGCCTAGCTTGCTGCTAACTCAATCCGCGAAATACTCGGATATAAGTAATAAACAGTTTGTATACACCACCGCATTCGGTAGTTAACGTCTAACGCCAAAATTATATATATATTCAAAGTGAGAGGGCTTTCAAAAGAGTTCACTTTACCGTGAATAGCCTATACACACATACTCTAAGCCTAGCCTGTAGCTTTACCCCGAAGAACCAACCATACACCAGTATCAGCCTCGAGGTATAGTCTATTCACATTTTCTTCACATTTTTTGAATCAAAACTTCGAAAAAACACCCCAGGAACAAAATCAATTCGTGATTCTGTTTCTGGCAGCCAGTCAATAGGAATGTATGATTGTCAGGTGTAATTTCTAACAATTTGACGATAATTATGAATAGGGAAAACAAGGGAAAAGCTTTGCCATAGTAGTGCCACTTCTTGTTACATAGCCCAAACGACGTAAACAACGAACGCATTTTACTGAACTTATTGTTTATAACACAGACAATTAATTGGGAGTTGTATGTAATATTTCTCTGATTTCCTTACAATATCATGACGTCAGTTACGTTACACTTGAGTTACTTGAGATGTAAACTAAGACACAAATAAATTTCCACTCATTCAAGTAGAGCTGAAACCTAACATATATTCATAGCCGTAAATCGATGAAAATTTTACTTTATAAAATTTATAGACACAGGTACATTTTCTTGTGACAATCACAGTTGAAAAACATTTTTACGACGAATGGCAAGTGATGGATAAGATTTCAGGAAAACTATAAGCTAGTTTCGAAACAAAAAAAACTGACTTTTATTCATCTCTTGACAGTATGGTATAACTGTCTCATGTGCTGTTTTTTCCCCGTAGTTATATAATTATGAAGAAAGAACTCAAACTATGTATTTTAATACATTCGAAAGATCGACATAGCGTGCATTGCTTTACAGTTACTTCAAGGACAACCGCATCTGCATTTTTTCCTAGCGTGTAACTAACGGTAGAGAAAGTGATTGCGAAAGAAAAAAAGCCGTCTTTGCGTGCAATTCGTAATTACCATAGCTGCGAGCATGTCCGTCTTAGAGGCAAGTCCAGGTTCCACTTTCTAGAATGCTAATCAGCCTCACTCACACACGAGTAGCCGAGTGTCAGGCCACATTATCCACACATCAGCTGTTTAACCTGCATTCACCACTTATCAAAGAACTGCCTTCAATTTACTTTTCTCCGCAGCTAAAGGCCGTTCACGATAAAGCGCGCACTTGTGATTTAGTTTTCCTTCTGTTTATTTAAATGAATATAAATGTATAGATTAGAAAATCTGTAAAATATCTACTTTTATAATAATTTAAAGTTTCCCTTTAGGGATGCATGAATAAAGTGATCAGGTCCACGGCAATTTTGATTTTACACATGGCGGAAGGATACAGAATATGCTCAGAAGTAGAGCTTAAGCAGGGCTTTCAAGAATGCTCATTTTACCGTGAACAACCTATATAGTCTAATCGCGGTTCTTCCCCACTTTTTCAACCAAACCTTTGAAAATCACCTAATGTATTATGTGTGTGGTTGTTTCCTAAATACGTCATGTATCGGAAGCTTTTGACACTTGTGTTAACAAAAAAAGTTTGTTATTTTTCATTAAATTGGGCATTTGTTTATATTTTATCTATAAATTAAAAATTTTCTATTATAACTAATATAAATACAAACTGTGATAATATAGGTGTGTTGGTAATGCCTAATAAAAAATAATTCTTGTGACAGTATTATTATAGGCTGTTCACAGTAAAATGAGCATTTGTGAAAGCCCTGCTTAAGAACTATTTGTAAATACGTTGTGTATTCCTCCGCCTTGTGTAAAATTAACATTGCCATTGGCATCATCACTTCATTACGTCGGCCATATGAAACTGTGAAATTATTAATTAAGTAAATTCTGTACGAATCGGTTCATTTTTACACTTCGATGAATTAAAAAAAAAAAAAAAAAAAAAAACCAGAAAGTAAAAGAAATAATTGTAAGCTATCGCAAATCGTTACCTAAAACTATTCATTCGACGTTAAATAGGGAGCTACTTTCCCCTACATCGTTACCAACGTTACTGCGCGAATGCCACTCAGTCTGCCCAATAAAAATATACGCATGCAGAGCCAGTAACATATTTCTAAGGTTGATTTCAAAAGTGCTCACTTTATCATGAACAGTCTTTAAGCTGAGTGCGTACAAATGCGGTGCGTTGACTCTTTGAAGTATTTTTCTAGACTCGGTTAAGCTTTCTTTGCACGAGGCGGAGAAATGCATGTCCCTTCTCCAGCAGAACTATGCAGTAACGCTCGCTAGTAACACAACAAGTAATGCAGTGTTTGTAGTTGGCTGCACGAGTGCAGGTAACGGGATGTCACGTGGCACGCACGTGCACTCTACGTGTGCGGCGTAAGTGGACACGAGGTCAGCGCGGGTCACGTGCGCGGCGGCGGCTTTCTCCTCGGCGCGGGACTCGAACCCGCACGCTCCAGGATAGACTGTGCTCGTCTCTTCCTGCTTCGCTGGCCGCTTCTGCCTGTACAAGTCGCGCGTACGTACCTGCGGTCGTGGGGCCGCAGTGTAGCAGTGGCTAGAGCGCTTGCTCCTCTACAAGACGAACAGGGTTCGACTCCCGGATTTTCGCACGTGGGAATCGTACAGGACGATGCCGCTGGTCGCCGAGTTTTCTCGGGGATCTCCCGTTTCCTCCACCCCTACATCACAGCGTTGCTCTATACTCACCCTCATCGCCTCTCAAGATCCCGCTGTTAAGAACTTTCCAAATATCTCCAGTCAACTCCACTGACGTCGTGTGCGGGGGGGGGGCTTCATTTTCTCGTTCCTCACGCCGGGTCGTTGAACAATAACTTTTACCTTTCAGTTATAGTGCTGAACTTAAATAATGGAAGGGGGGGGGGGGCTCTTCTAGAAAGTCTCAACTTCTTATTAACACATTCAGACCCAGTGTACACAATACTGTACAATTAGCACGTGTTGGTAATTTTTGGTCTGCACCGCACACTGCGAAGATCAATGACCAATGACCTTGCCTGTGTGCAAATGATTCTCAAAACGGTCTTACTGGTCCAGATCGTGATTGGTTCATATACCTCCAGCCGAACATATAGGCTACAGCTCATTGGCTGTGACAACGAAACAAGTGTTGTGTCGACTTAAATACAGCACGCTTCATAAAATTGTTTGTTCGCAGAACCTGAAACCGTAAATTAAAGTGGGCGTGGAAGGACTAAAATGTTATGTTTGAACACGGCAACTGAAATGACATTGGTTTTATTTCGTACATTTCAGTTCATACGTCAGACTGTGTTGCATGTCCTCCAGCTGGTCGTACATTCTCACTGCGTGTGTGCTCTGAAATAGAAACATTCCAAACTGCTCCAAGTGAGCGGATACGACTGCAGATCTTTTGAAACTTCTTCCCGTGAATCAGTGACATTCTAACGGTCAGTTTAGTTGCTGATATCCACTGCTAGAGCAGCGATGTCTACTGACTGCTAGTGAGTTTCTCTGTCCTGGCGGCGTAACATCGGAGTATTCCACTGACTCTCCAGTAGGTAACAGCTCATAAACTGAAGATTCAGTCAAATTATTCTACTGATTGAAATCATTGATTCACACCTAGATGAGTGGTGGAAGTGAACAGCGTGGTAGACAGCGCGACCTTTGTGTAAGCGGTAATTTAGGCTAAAGATGACCTAGACTGATTTTTGTTTTCTGCGCATGTACCTGACACTGACCTACCCCACACCACAATCTGACACCCCCCTCCCTTTCCATTAATTTTTATGTTCTTATGGATAAAACACATTGACGAATTTGACTATATTCAGGTTGCGTTTAAAACAAGGTTACATGAAGTGTGTGACATCTCAAAGCCCTTACTTAAATAAACAGTGTTGTAACCTGAAACCTCACTCATGTATGTTTATGCAGCTACTGGCAGGAGAGCAGTGCAAATGTCGGGACACTGAGAATAGTCAATGTGCAACTGTCATGCTCAATATAATCTATTTTTCCCTACTACATGTAGGTACGTAGTCTATTCGCAGTTTCTTCACACTTTTTTGAACCTTTGAATAATCACATATGTATGGTGTGTTTGGTTGATTACTAAGTATACCTAGTATCACAAGCGTTTTATGTTTACGTTAGCAGAAAAGTATCTCATTTTTTATCAAATTAACTTTATATAAATTAAAATATTTAATTTATAATTAAGACGAATAAAAACCGGGGGGGGGGGGGATAGTTGTGTTGGTAGTGCCTGTTAAGAAACAGTTCTCATGCAAAACTATGATGACACTGGATGTGCAGTGCACGAATGCGGTGCGTCGTCTCTTTGTTGTAATGTTCAAGATTCGGCTAAGCTTTGTTTGCAAGACGCGGAGGCATATCCTGAAGGAAGAACTGAAGTTGGGCTTCAGAAAAGTTGGACGTAACTGTGGTTGTAGTATAGCGAATGTGGGTCTTGAGTCGACGGCGAGCGATAGGCGGAGGTGAAATTGGCCGAAGGGCGAATGTGTTCGGGAGAGAAAGTGATTGATGTGAGGCGTAGGGGGGAAGGGGACACTCCGGGAGCCAGGCTGTCTGGAAAGTGGGCCCAGCTGGAGCGCTGGAAAGTCTGCGATGTGTGTCTGCAGGCTGTGGACCGGCCCATCACGTCTTCGACCTCCAGGGACGGCGTCTACACACGCCTGTCGCCAATTACGAGGTTTCTCCTCGCCCCACGTCACATCCTTCTGTCCGCCGCAGTTACACGTCACTTTCATGTAACGTCGCTGGAGTCGCCTCGCGATCTACATGACCTGAGGTCGCGCGTCTTCCAGTTGCCAAAGTGGCCACGTAACACGTTTTATATACAAAAACCCACGAATAGGGCCACCTGTTTTCGAAATCAGATCCACTTTCGTTATTGGATGATTTTAACCATCACACATTGCAGGTGTCTGGCCGCGAATCACGGACACTCATTGTCGGAGTTACTGTATTTTGATTGGCCCAGTCAGGCAAGAAACTGTGTCCCGACAAAGACACGTGACCAATAACAGAAGGAAAACTGCATGTACGCCATATGAGATTGGAGTCTAGCCTTTGCGTAAATCTTTTCGTGAAAAACAGGTGGCCCTAACCATGAATCATTTTTGTACTTTGGGTTTTGTTTTGTTATCTTCGAAGCTGATCAAGTTACAACATACAAATTACAAAATCGTCACCATATTTTTGCTTATTTTAAAGTTTTAAATACATAGGTAGGGACACTCGAATTTCGCGAAAAGGATTTCCCCAAATGCTAGATTTCAATACCTTACGGAAGTTCTAGCGGTTTTATTCTTTTCCTAATTGGTGGCGTGTCTTAGTGAGAAGACGGTTTCCTACTTGACTGGCCAATTAGGGTTACGCCGGAATAACATAACCCTGACACGCACAGCACGACACAAGAAAAACCGCAACCACGACCATTTTCAATGTAACTGCTCGATTGTACAGCCCGACAGTATACTGACGCAACACAACGAGTAGAATTTTTCGGATCCATTTAGAAGGAGCTGATTAAGGGGAATGGTGCACGCGAACCGCATATTTATACAATTTTTGTCATAACTTGTTTTACAGACGATTTTTCAAAAATGTTGGTTCAACAAGACGTAAATATCAATTCTGAGCACCTTCTTGAAGTGTTACAAATTCAGTGTGTTCGTTATTCTCGGAGCACTGACTGAAGATAAGAAAGCAAAAATTCTTTCTTTTCTTCAATCAGTGCTCCGAAAATAATGACGGCAGAAATATATAACAACGTAAAAAGGCGTTGAAAATTATTATTTGCGTCTTGTCGAGCCAAAAATTTCGACAAACCTTTGCAAAACGACTTATATAAAAAATAGGGTAAATATACTGCTTTCATGCACCATTGACATTAACTACCCTACGTTTCAAAGGCGATGGGCAGATGGGACGTTTTTAATGCATGGTGGAGACAAAGTTTTATAGCTAATGGGTACGAAGTAAAATGGTTATAAGAGTTAAATACAATAATTTTCATAATTTGTTTTCTTTTAAGCTACGTATTTCATATTGTAAGGAAAGCTTATCATAAAATTCAATTTTGCAAGGTTGTACACTCTGTGCGTCATGCCGCACGACACGATGAAGAATAGAAATAATTTCTAATCCAAAAGTCTTGGTCGTACGACAGAATTGTCGAGCTTACGTCAGATCTATCTTGTATTTCATTGGTTGTTTAGTTTTAAGTGTCATGTCATGCTTGCGGTGTCGTGCTGGTCGGGGCTATGTGATTCCGGTATTAGATTACTTCAATACTGTACGTATGTGATTCGCACGCGTCACCTAAGGCGCGTAGCAAGGAAACCACCCAATCATGAAAGTGAATCTGAGCTAAATTGTTGCCAAAGCTGGTCGTGTTGTATGCTTTTCGCGAAAATCGGGTGTCCGTGCATATAGGCGAGGTTAATGCAATACCTAAGCAAATGTTTTGTGAAAAAATTACTGTGGGTATAATACACAAGGTTTCAGATAGGTATTTTCTGAAGACACAATAAGCAACAGTTTCACATCATATATGTTTATTTCGTCAATTTTAAATTCTAACTGCCCTCTCTAATAACTTTCGGAAATAATTAAGTAATTGTATATCTTAATAATTCCTGGACTTATAATAATAGTAGTCTGACATACTAGACAATTGAATGTCGTGATGCTCCAAATAAAACTTACAAAATCCTAGTACAAATGACGAAAAATGAAAGTCGAAACGAATTGGAACTCGGCGTCAGGACTCGCATTCTGGATTTAGGAGATTTCTTGACGAGAAAACCAATGACGCTGACTCGAGTATTATTGACTGACAACGAAGTCAGTCCACCTGTCGCCACATATAGTCCGTTCACGGTACTGCCAACTTTTCTGTAGCCTTACTGAAGTTGATGGGACTCGGAGTATGGTTACAGCGAAGCTGACATGCGAATTCTACCCAACATTCCCTCTGCCGTTTGGGAAATGTTTGATATGTCGTAGAGAAAGTTGCACTTGGCTGAACAGACCAGTGAACGGAGGAGCTTAGGCCACACACAACTCCTCACTCTCGTCCTTGCTAGGACCCATCTGCCGACGTAGCTTTCCCGAGCTGTGTCCTGCGGCAAGGATACGCTTGCTGGTGAGCGGAACTGGCTGACGCAAGATGAGGCAGACAGATATCGCTGACTGCGCACAACCAATCTCCGTGTCCCGTCATTGAACTTCTTTTCTGCCATTGTTTATATTTTAGGTTAGAAAACTTCTTTGTAAACAAAAGCTTCCAGATGCATGCACACTATCTCTAACCAATTTATAATGCTGTTTGATTAAATTTAAAACTGGTAAAGTAATTTTATTCATATAGAAGTTCTGGTCTTTTGAAAATTAAGATATAAACAAACTCGTTGATCACTGTTTACCACGTGACTTTGACAGTTGTGTTCATGTGGGGTAGGTCAGTGTTGGGACAAGCGCAGAAGACGAATAAGCGGTCTACCTCGTCTACAGTCTATGGTATGACGTCATGGAACTGTCCGAATATCCCGTGTCTGCAAACAATCTGTGTACTGCGACAAAAAATTCACTAACTTCGTGGGTACTTTTGTTCCGAACAGCATCCTAAGATGATATTTATGTTTCTTCGTAAGTTTTCGGGCGCAGCCCCCACCCCCCCCCCCCCCTCGGCCCACCAACAACAAAAACAAAATTAACATAAATATATAAAACAAACCAAACAGACGAACAAATTAGTATTCGCGAATATTATATAAATAGATTATCTCCTTAACATTATTTAGTTTATAGTTATTGGTCGCCATTTTAAAAATCAGTCGGGTCGAAAATGACCGTTTTTATGTGCACGACTCTGATAGGCAGAACTCATCAAACATTAAATAATTTTAGAACTGGTCCTATAAACCAGATGTTTGGTGGGATCTGGTACCAACCAACTTTTTCAGGCAAATATAGCGGCATTCATGATGTTCCTGTGACGTCAAAAGATTGCAACTTTCTTTGACCAACTGTTTTCGAAGCAGTTAGATGGACAGATGACAGTGTGACAGGTGCTGGTGAAATCACAGTCATGCAACTTTGACAGACTGCCGTTGAAGCAGGTGGGCGGACAGATGTTTCAATGTGACGTCACATCTCATCTCAGCCATGCGACTGTGTGGCAGTAGTTGGTAGTGTGGCCAGCTGAAGGCGCTCGGCTCGACGCCGCAGGAATGTGGACCACTGCAGGGTGGCAGGACGCTGGTGCGGCGGGAGAGATCCAGCTTCGTCAAGGCCAAGCCCCGGGATCATTGACCTCCTCGCTCTGCTCTCCTGTGGTCCAGCTCCCCGGAGTGACCCCACACCTTCTGTACAGTGGCCACAACGTTCCGCATCCCGTCGTAGTCGACTTGTGTGATACTGCATGACAATCGACCGCATTTCATATACACAGCATGACAACTGCCCTCGGTTACAGGACCACATAAATTAAGAGTTTTTTTCTCGGGGGTTTGATAAAAAAAGTGTGAATATAAAACTCTTTCCATTGCATTACGGGTACAGCAGCACTTGTTTCGAATGCGTTCTTCATAACAAGGCGTAAGGGATGGCTTCATCGCAATCTTCATAAACGCATTCCCATCCCTCAAGTTTGTGATTTAAAGAAACGTTATGCCGGAGAGCCTCCAGCGGTATTACGAACTGCAAGGTAGTTGTGAACTGTGGTCGGCCGATAAGGAAAGAACCAGGCCGGCGGGCGCCAAGCCTACAATCATGTCAACTGTGGTTTACCCAAAATGCCAACTCATTCTTGGGACACGTTAGGTTCGGTTAGCATAGTAACAATACTTTCGCTCTTATAATTGAACATAAATTTTACATAACTTTCTCCGCCCTGGTACCCCATGTGTGTTCACAACTACCTTGCAGTTCGTAATACCGCTGGAGGCTCTCCGGCATAACGTTTCTTTAAATCACAAACTTGAGGGATGCGAAGGCGTTTGTGAAGATTGTGCCCCGACGTAAACACACGACCGATTTTTTTCTTGCGTAGGCCACTTTAGTTGAGTGCTGTGTTGTCACCGGTGGCTTGAGATGAGGGGGGGGGGGGGACGTTGTTAGAGAGTTTGCAGTCAGTGTCGTGGGAGGAGTCCAAGACCGCCGGCCAGTGGTACATACCTTCTGTGGCCCGGTGGTCGTCATCCTCTCTCCCTCTCTCTGACGTGTTTCAACATTGAAACTTCACAAGTTGAAGGAGGACCGACGCCCAATTCTTTGATCGGTCATAATAATACCGCTAGCGGATTGATGCGATATTTCCATCCTGGTAGAGAGACTCGGAATGCCAAATTCCGTATTCTTGAACTAGCCGTGATGACTGTCGGAATGTAAAGTACCGGAATTTCAAGGAATCGATATTTCAACTCGGCGTCGTTGCATTTCGTGATTCGTCATCGACGCTAGACTAATCTTGTTAAATCTGTTGTGTACATGAAAATTCATTTTATAATACAGAAATATGTTTTATTTATAAAACGTTTAGTCCAATTTATATCTTCAACAAATATCAACATATATAATGTAGTGACGAGACTTGTACGTTTATGGCATAAAGCAAGTGGGTTCACAAATACAGTTGCTAGATAGCATTATAAAATATATTTATTATATTAAACATTATATTTTTCGTTTATTTCGTCTGTATTGTAGGTTTTATACTAATTATGTTAATAATTTAATAGACTTATCAGGATATTTTTTAATGTTTAATATTTGTACAATTACTTGTAAAATGATCATAAATTAAATAATAATTTATTAATACATATATATAGCAAATCTTACCAAACCTCTGTTCCGTCAAATATAGATTCGTTTATGCCGTGATATTCATGTGAATATTTTTCTGACCTAAATATAATAAATCCAATAGGTTTTGATTTCCACACGTGTGTATGTGATTTGATACATTTCTTCGAGTATCAGACCATCCAAGTACGTGAAAACATACTCGTATACACAGCTGCCTAAGTTCTGTTATATTTCAGTGCTTCTGAAAATTAGTTTCTACTGCAACTCTAACATTATTCGTTTTATATTTTAACTGTTCAGTATTATGCATTACTTGATTTTCGCAACATTTCAATAAATTTTCATGTGCAACTTAACGCTCCGTTGAAGGCATTTTTCTCAGCTTTTTAAAGCAATTATAATTTGATATGGGGTAATTGTTCTTAGTTTTTACCCTATTTCGTCGATTATACAGTACGTAAAAATTTTTTTGCATTGCCTGTAATTATGTTGCACGTTGTCACAGATTATGTTTTGTTTCTCGTATTCTTTGGTTTGTGTCAAGTCAGACGTCATATTCTACGTAGATAGCGTGTATTTTCATCCCAGTCATCCTGTTTGGCCGTAACCAGCATCGTATTTCACAAATCCCTTTTTTATAAAACTTTTTTCAAGCACTGTATTTATATTTAACCAGGAGGGAGTGTATATTTTGACATTTCCTTCATTGCACGGAGATATTTACATAGACAAACCTCTAGACGAATGGCAGTTCCGGCAGCTGCCTAGCTGTCGGAGTGATTTTGACACTTTACAGCTAGAGTCCGGTATATATTTCCGCTATCAACAGTTCAAAAAATTGTCTTTAAGCATTCCTCTAACGGAATGACGTCATTCCGTTAGAGGAATAATCTCGGCAGTCTGGGGGATAGGGCCCCTGGAGTGTGCTCTACCCTGAGAAGTGTGGACGCAGTGAGCTCCTGCACTATCCTGGAGAGACAATGGAGGGTGGGTAGTGTCTTGCCTGGACCACGGCTCCCACGTGGATGTGCGAAGAGAGCGGACCTAGCATCGCATTATCAGCTCGAAGCTTGCTGGAATGTTAGCTGAATACGCCTTCGCGCTGACTGAGTGTATGCCAATACTTGTCCATAGGGCACTCGTCGGCGTATTGCTGTTATACTGGGTTCACAATGTCACGACGAGGTCTTCCCGAATGTCAAACACGACGGTGCAGCCCGACCATTTCCGCCAGTTCAGTGTTTACAATACCTCGACAGTTTCCTTCCGACAAGTGTTGAGTGGCTTCCGGCAAAATCCTAGAATGGCCAGTAATTTGCTATGGAGTGTGAAGAAATCGCATATCATTGTACACTATTTTACTTCGATAACATTTTAAACGAAGTATTTTCGGATTTTGAAGCAGTTATTTTCCCACGAAGATTTATTTTCGTCAATTCATCAGCTTTCTCTTACAAGAAAACCAGGATGTACACGTAAGAAACACTTATTTAATATGAAATTTACCACAGTAGTGAAATCCGCACGAAATTATGTTTTGTAAGGTTATGTTTTTTTTATAGTGCCAAGCGAGGCCGACTGGTCTGACGCCCGACAAAAGTATAAATAGAATCTACTTTAGTCGGGGCTGCGTTTATAGAGGTGACCTTGATCCTGCTCGGCTGATGAAAAATTGTCGTCTGTGTGGGGGCTGTTGTGTCGGATTATTGTAAATGCAGACCACGGAGGTCAGGAACAGCCTATCGGCGACTTGGGCCGCAGTGTCTGTCTGTGTGGTGTAGTTGTTTGTCGGTCGACAGCCGGGGCTGCGCATGTTCCTCGTCTCTGTTCACGCCATCATGCGCGTGTGATCTCTCCACGCCCACTGACCTCGGCGACAATAACAATGCCCTAACAACAACCTTCTCCCCGCCCCGCCCAGGCCGGCATTATGCACTCCCGAGCTATTATGTCACGTGCACTGTACAAATAAACACACTGTCGGCTTCCGGCACGGCAATGGAAATTTATCAACCTATATGCACTACGTAAAATGTACCGTACACACTATGCAGCTGTTCGCAAATTCACCACGGCATTTTATACAAGTATCCGCGGTCATGGATCCATGGTAGCATTCCTGCATTTGTTCAGGAAAAAAGTTCAACGTGCACTGACGAGATTCTGAACATCCAGATCTTGAGAGCGGATTAATTATATGGAGACAGCTACCTAACTTATGTTACGCTTTTACAGCTAAAGGCTGTTCACGATAAAGTTAGCACTTTAGACAAACTCACTGCCCCTGCATGCAATGCATTTTAATGGGCGCAGTGAGTGATATTCGCCCCGTAAAGTTGGTAACGATGGGTGGAAAGTAGCTCCATATCTTAACGTCGAATAAAATGTTTTAGGTAACCACTTGTGATAACATAAAATCTTTTCTTTCCTTTGGGTTTCTTCAATGCATCGAAGTGTAAAAGTGAGCGGATTTTTTAAAGTATTTATTTACTTTCTTAATAGTTTCAAAGTTTCATTTGACCGACGCATGAATAAACTGATGAGGGCCATGGCAATGTTAAATTTGGTATACGGTTGAAGAATACACAACGCGTACACAAGTAGATCTTAAGAAGGGCTTTCAAAAGTGTTCATTTGACCGTGAACAGCCTTTACACGCAGACATGTTTAGAAAACAACCGAGCACGTAATACGTGGGGTTATTTTCAAAGAAGTGTAAAGAAACCGTAAACAGACTAGGCTATAGTATAAGGACGTGCCTGCGTGCCGGCACACCCTGTATTTCCCGTACCACGTGCTTTTTACCTATGTCAACCCTCGTGATGGCCGTGGTCACGTGAGCTTGAGCTTTCACATTCCGCTCCTGAGTTGCGTAATGAGCGATATCCAACTGCGGCGGCGGAAACGGGAAATCCCCGAGAAAACCCGCCGGTACGATGCCCACGTGCGGAAATGGGGGATTCCCGCCGGGATTAGAGCCCAATTCGCCTAGGTGGGAGGCGATCACTATAGCCACTGCGTCACCGCGGCCCCGCGTGTGCACGGGAAGTGATCTCCGGTAGGCTACAACACGAGGCTGAATTACCGACAGGGAACATGGCATTTTCTGGAGTTTGTATTGTTTCGCTGCAAGGCGAAGAGTAGCCTAGGCAATGAATGTCTAACAGTTTGATGAATTTAGAGATTCTATTATTTATACATGCTTCTTCTAAACTATTATTCGTAGAAACAATCATTGTGTGTTTGTGTAGGGAAGACGGTCGTAGGTTTAAAGTGAATACATATGTGTTAGGGGATAATATTTTCTCTGAGATATGGAAATGCAATGAAAGTATAGGCTATTCGTGATAAAGTGAGCACTATTAGAAGTCCTCTCATTAGGAATAATAGTTAATAAATATATGTTATTTTAACCTTGGGCGTAAAATTCCGAGTGCTGTGGAATATATGCAATATGCTTATTACTAACATGTCAATATTTATTTAAAAAGGATGGTTAAAGGATAGAAAATGGCTGAAAGGAAAAGTAACTAAGGCCTCAAAAGTACTCACTTTACCGTGAACAGCCTATACATACAAGGCTTCTACGGCTTAGATCGACATATCCAGACGAGATCTTTCGTTCGGCGACAAAACCAGCGTAATAGCACATCGTAGGAGCGAGATACACTGTCTGGAAAGTTGCGCTCACGTCCAAAATCATCGTCGATCGCCACAGGCGACCAGTGAGTTTCGAGCGATGTAGAGTAACTGGACGCACTGCAACTCTCGCCGACAAACTCATGACTCACATTTCTGATCTACTATTTTTGACTTGAATACGTTCAACTAATAGTGTTCGGTAAACATTTGTGAATAATTAGTGCATTCACAGAATGCATAATAATTGTCAAATAATTTTACAGTTTCACTTGACCGACGCATGTATAAAGTGATCAGGAGAGTATCACTGCGATGCTAACATTACATTTGAGGGAAAGTGAGCGCTGCAGTCCGCTGTCGAGACAATATTGCCTCCAGCAGAGTCCTAAGTTTAACTAAGTCTGGAAAATTATACCACAGAGGCAACGCACCGAATTCGTGCGCACTCACTCAGCGCAACAGTAAGAACCATTTCTCACTAGGCGGCGCTGTCAACATACCTATTTTCGACCTGTTTTTATTCAAATTATTTATAAATGAAGCATTATAATTTATGGATTAAATATGAATAATATTTCAATTTAAGAGAAAAATGTAACTTCTATGAACGTAAGTATAAAACCCTTGTGATATATGGCATATGTTGGAAATAACTGAACACGTCATACATAGGGAGATTTTTCAAAGGTTTGATTCAAAAAGGATGAAGAAACCTTGAAATGCAAACAGATTTGTAATGGGCTTGATGTATGAGAGCATATACTGATATCAGTAAGCCCACAGTTCCAATCATGAATGTATTTGTTGTAACACCTGAAACGATATATTTATGTGTGACACGAAGGGTTTAAATTTACTTAATGTTCTAGTGGCAAAAGAAAAAAAGCAGTTCAATTTTGGGACACGTGCCCTCTACGGATGACGTAAGCAACCTACGAAATAAAAACCCTCTATGCTCGTAGTTGCAGTCACAAATAAGTATTACGTTTTAGGAGTTGCAACAAACACATTTTTTGTTCGGAACTGTACTGACGTCAGTTTGACTGAGTGCCACGCAGGGTGGCCCTAAACTAAAGGTACAGACGTTGTGAGGTGATTTCCTATGAAAACATTGTACGACCTATGTCCCTACAGTAATTTTTAAGGGAGAAAGGCACCCTTGAAAACCGACATTTAAAATTGATTTAACTAAAAATAATAAAACATACTTGAGACGAAAGAAAAATTCCGTGAATACTATTGACTTGAATCGAAATATGAAATCTGCGAATGGTTGTTGGGTAATATATCCTTATGCATTGGGAAAACAAGGAAACGATGTCCATGTTGTTTTCCAACAAACGTGCATAACCCTTAATTGTTTAACATTTTTAACTACGCAATAATCATGTGTACATTAGAGGACAAATAAAAACTTTGCCTTCGTGTTACTTTCAGGCAAACGGTTGTCGAGGTAACAGACAAAATTTGAAAGGGGGAGTCAACCAACTTCACAATTAATTGACTAACCAATAATTTTAACAATTGAAAACAAATTATCGTATTGTTTTCTATTCAAATTCAGAAGGAAACAACTTTGATGTCCCAATGGCTAAGTGACGAACTAAAATGTAAGTTTATTGTGTGTAAAGCTAAGCGAAAGAGGTGCAATACTGGGGTGGCAAGCATACCACGAAAGTGTTTAAATAAATAATAATAATAATATACTCCAGCTCTTTTTGGTTGTCCTTAATGGGGCATCTGTGTTTTCATATTCGTCCTGATTTGTTATTTTTCTGTACAATAAGTTGACAATATAATTTACACCATAGCCTATATAACACTGCACATACAACTGCCAAGAGAACTCTCCTTTAAATCTTTCTTATTACAGCACGAATACAATATTCGAGAAAAGCGGTAATTGAATTGTCCGCCTGATTACAAACAGGACGGAGAGTTATAAGTTTTTGGCGAAAAGATTTCATGACAAGTTGTGTTACAACACATTTTCGCAGAATCACTTTCATGATTGGATCATTTGAATTGCCACACATCTTATCTGTCTTCCCGCGAATCACGGACTGTCAAAATCGAAGAAACTGAATTCAGATTGGCTCACTCATGTAACAGACTGTCTTGACACAAAGGCAAGCGGCCAATAGTCAAAGGAAGACTGCAAGTGTGTCTAGCATCTGTATGAATCTTTTCGCGAAAAACAGTTGGCCCTAGTTATAAGGCATCAGTATTTTGTTGTCATCGTCACTGATGTTGAGATGCGTGTGTTTCCTCAACAAAGTCGTATAATTGAATCGTTGGTGTGTTGTTGTAGGATGAAGATGCTGCTGCTGTTGTTGTCGCTTGTTGGCTGCGGCCTCGCCATGCCTGTGGGCGTCGACGAGACGGACAACCCACGCCCCGTCGTGCCACTCGTCATCACAGACTACTCCTCCGTCGCCAGCAAGGTTGCTGAGCCCGCCCCCACGCCACAGGCCGCAGAGATGTCCACCGAGCTGCCGCCCTCCACGGAGAACGACGCCCTGCGTAGCGTCGATGTGCCGACGCCGGCCCTCCAAGAGACTGTCAAGATCGCCGAGGATGTGGCACCCAAGGAGGCGGAGACGATCAAGGTCGCCGAAGACAAGTCCCAGGAGGCCGCCAAGGAGACGTTGAAGACGACGGAGCCCCTCGAGGCGGAGACCGCGGTGCCGCAGGAGAACAAGGAGGAGGCCGTCCCTCTGGACTCAGCCCTCGCCAAGCAGGCGTCTGAGAACACCGAGGTGACCAAGGACGCGCCGGCAGAGCTGAGCCAGCCTGCGGAGATGCCCGCCAAGCTCGAGGAGAAGGAACTGAAGAGCGCTGACGAGCCGGCCAAGGAAGCAGCGGAGAAGATGGAGAAGGAGGTGGACGCCGACATGGACAAGATGAAGGAAGGCTCCAGCAGCGAGGAGAGCAAGGAGGCTATCGCGAGCCCTCCGGCGAACGCGGAGCCACAGCCCGAGCAGCCTCAGCAGGAGAAGAAGATCGAGCCGGCCGCAGACGGCAAGGAGCCAGCCACGGAGAAGAAGGTAGAGGAAAAGAAGGAGGAGAAGAAGGAGGAGGAAAGGCCGGCGGCGAGGAGGAGGCGCCACGTGAAGGAGGACAACAAACCGGCAGAGGAGAACAAGAAGCCCACGACGGCGCCCAAGAAGGAGAAGGACGAGAAGAAGGGCAAGTCCGAGGACGAGGCCATCAAAACCGAGGAAGAGGTGACTCCCACCGAGAGCGCAGACACGACGAAAACCGAACACACCGAGAAGGCGATCCCTGAGCCAGCCATCGCGCAGGAGGCTTCAACGAACACCGACCAGAAGGACATCAAGGACAAGCTGAACTCGGAGGAGAAGGACGCTTCGGACGAGGGTAGCAAGCAGGCGATGGAGGCGACAAAGACGGAGAACAAGCGAGAAGCAGTGGCCGCAGAGGAGAAGAATGAGGCGCCCGAGAAGCCCGAAGAGATGAAAGAGGACCAGGAGAGGACTGTGGAGACGGCGAAGGAGGTGCTGAAGGAGGGCGATGCAACGGCGAAGCCGACCCCGCTGAGCGCCGAAGTAGCGGCACAGCCCGAGCTGAAGAAGGTGGTCCCCATGGCTGAGGGCTCTGTCGAGAAGGTGGACAGCCCCATCGCCAGTAACTCGCCCCTCACCGACGATAAGACCGAGTCTAAGGCCGACTCCAAGTCCGAGGAGAGCGCATAATGTCGTCGCTTCATCGGCGTCCCCCCCACAGTGCGCGGTGAAGTCCGCATCACAAGACTGCAGACACACACACACACACACGTCAACACACACAACACACAAACACAAACACCGGGGCGTTCCTCCCGTTAACTTTATTATTATTACTGTAAAACACAGTGGCGTGGTGCATCGTTGCGCCGCAAGTTGAAGCCCTCAGTGAATGGATGGATGTTGGCTGGACAAATCTACGAGCGACTGCGAGACTAGATCTTAGCTTCGGGAGAATGGTAGGGAGAGACATATTGACACGAGTTGCTGTATTTTTATCTTGACATTTCCACATGTTTAGGCGTGAATGTGAGCTTATGTATGTATTTAACTAGGCTTCCAATAAAATAATGGTTTTATACAAAACTACTTCAGGCAGTTGTTTCTTATGTATAAGTTCCCTTTCTAATAGTTGAGGGTAAAATATTCTATACACATACATCTGGGATTGCTCATTTTAAAAACAAATGATTACTGTTGTAAAAATGCATTAAATATCATTGTCAACTTCAGTCCCAAAGTTTATTTCATTCCAGGCAAACACAGAATGCTTTCTGAATTATCTTTTAATTCATATGATGGAGACCCGTATTCCAAATCAATATTTTGAAAACAGTGGTAATGATTCATTTGAATCATATATATATATAAGCAAATATAACTATATATATATATATATATATATATATATATATATATATATATATATATATATATATATATATATATAATTATAACAGCCCAGGTGTTTGAAAAGGTATGGTAGAATAAGCTATCATAAAAGCAAATCATAAAACTAATTCCGATTCTTACAGCGATACAAGAACAATGCCAAACATTAGTTGTTCACAGTGTAAAAAATGCGCAATATTGTCCCAGTGTAAAAACAGAAATGGAAAAATAGTTTCATTTTTTGAAATCGAAAATATGTACTTTTGACTACATTTTATTGCTTTTGGTGTTTAAGGATACATCGTGTTTTCATTTAGATACATTTGAGCATTAGTGGATTTTACATTCTTCATTTTGTTGGGAGGATATGGAAATCACGAACGAGGTAAGCCAGGCTTGTTAACTGCTGCAATGTGAGGCTGACTGGAAGACTGGACGTTCTTGTCATACTATCTGGCTAAAGCCTACCAGGTTATATTATCAGGTACTAGATTTTTATGTATATTTTATTATTTCATATAAAGAGTATAACAAATTTTAACACAAGAACTACCAGCAAGTCTCAGCAAGACAAAACATGTTCCAACTTGTCTGACAGGTTCCTAGAATTTACATTTATCTCAACATTATGTACTAAACTATCGAAAAGAGGCAACAAATAATACACGAACGAAGCATATTTATGCTGTTAGTAGGTTACAGCTGTTTTCACTGTTATTTATAAACTATACAAGGTTTTTTTAATTGATTGTATTTCAATACCTTATCTACAAACCATTCAATTAATATTTTATGAAACCTCTATTTGAATGAAATTATATTTACACTTTAGAGTCAGAAACTCGTTACAATTACGGAGCTCGGCGCGGCCAGGGAATACAAAATTTGAATCGTCATTCTGCACTTTTCAGATACGAACGAAGAAACAACAGGGATCGAGTGCAGACTCCTCCTATGGCTAGATATCTCTGTGAACTCTGGTTCATCACACTTCTCACGTTTAGGAGTTCCACCTTACTGGCTTATGAACTGCATTGCAATGTATTTCAAATTCTGGTTAGTTTATCAACAAACCTATTAAACGTGCACCCAATAAGTTTACCTAAGAAAAGTTATCACACCCCAGATGAGGACGGAATGGTACTTCAAAACGTTGCCACGCATGATGTGAATAGGTATTATTGGGGAGTCCTCCAATATAGATGAAACCAGCTTTTCAGGTTGTCGTATCTTAAAACATACTAGCTGGACAAAAGTCAAATTACGATAGGAGCATGCATTAAACTTTGCAACGGAATTTTTATCAACGAAATTATAAGGTCACCTGTGAAAGTTCCATAGGTAGACGCAACACACGAGAACGCTGCATACCAGTTCAGAGCCATGCGTGTAGGGGCGATGGTGCTCTTGTAGCGCGTGCCAGTGTAACCCTTATAGCTCCCTCACTTCTCAGCCAAAGAAAGGAAAAAAACGCTGCAGGTAGGAGGGCTAGTTAGGAGGAGCAGGGAACGAGACACCGATGTCCGGATAAAGCTGCAAGTAGTTCAGCTATCTGCCGCTAGGTGACTATCGTTGAAGCAGCTATGGCGCCAGTTTGTCTGCAGATGTCTTAGATTTTGATAGATCGAGGAGTAGATGGGGGGGGGGGGGGGACTTCTCTAACTGCTCTCCATAACGCCATCAACCTGAAAGTGGCAATTAGCGAGCGTGGTCAGATGACAGACCAGCACAGCAAGACTCGTAGATATACGGACTCTTATTCAGCATTTGTTGCCAATTCTGAAAGAACAATAAACACTTTTTTTTTCAATATTGCAAATTTATTACAATTTCAAATGAGTTGTGGGGACGGCGATAAGGCATACGGATAAGGTATGTATTCCCAGCACCTATTTAACTCGTATTAAAAAATGTTTAGTTTTAAATAATGAAAAAATAAGCAGTCTAACCTGCTGTGACAAACTGAATATGTCATTAATTTGTTAATAAAGAAACGGGATTAAGGATTACTGCCATATTGGTTTGATTGAACTTTTCAACTACATACTGAAAATTTATTTAGTTATTTAGCATGTAATGACTGACGAATGAGGTAATTCCTGGTATTTTTTCCCGGTTCTAAATCATACAGTTACATTCAGCACTGTGAAATACATTATAATTTGGTGGGCTACGATACACTAACACAACCACTCGATGCTCCAGAATATTCCTTAATCGCGAAGGCAACATATAAGCAAATATTATTTAATATTCAGTTTTATTATTTACCCACACACTATTGTATTCCGAATTAATATTCAAGACAAGATACAGTTCAAAACACTGTAGGATAGCCCCGGATTTTTGATTGGCTGAACCATGTTCTGGTCCGGGTTAACTGTTCGCGCACTAATCACGAAGGTTCAATGTTGCAGTTACAGAATCCTTAGTGGCTTGCTCAAATACGGAAACGACACCAGCAGCCAATGGAAGCAGAGGCACGACAACAGCTGAGATGTATATATGATATTAAAGTAAGCCTAAAATGTGTGCTCCGAGTTTTACGCGAAAAATCACTAGCCCTAAGTATAGGTACACTTGGCCAGATTTGACTTGGTGGCATTTGAACACTACAGTTTGTAATACCTTCTTTGTTTTAATGGCTTTAAAGTAGAGAGTCTAAATTCCCATTAATTATAAACGAATTGTAATTGACTATGATTATTTGGAGAGCTCCGAATCTATATCTACTTGCCCCATGTAAGCCACTATAAAATTTCCTACCATTTCACGCTGTCGATGTTGCAGTAAATTGCTAGCATTTTCTTCACAAACATCTGCGAATCATTGAATTTATTACCATTGAGACTGATTTCTACAATGGTTCTGTCAATAAATGAGAAGTACGAAAATACTGCACTATAAAAATCCATACAATGCTCTGTGTATAGAAAAAAATGTCATTTCTTCTAGGTGTTTGGTTTCCAGTAATACAATATAGGGATAGTTAAAAAAGATTACAGATACATAAAGATTTCCTGTTATTAGAATCTTTCTTTATATGTTTTTGTTAATGGTAATACTACATTATTTATAGCAAATACACATTCTTTGGGAGTGTTAGTGAAGCAGTGATTGGCCCAAATTCACACGCTCTCCTAAAGGGGAATAATCATAAATAATAATTATATATATAAAAATGTATATATATAATGGTTTACATAAATCATTCACAGTTTTTCCTTTGCTTGTACGGTAACCCTACGTCAGGGGTCGGCACTATAGCAGTGCGAGAGGTACTACGTCTATACGCTATTCTACGGGAGACTATGAAAGCTCTCGTAGTTTGATGTAAACTGGGAGCGAGAAAGAGGACTTGTTATAATGACAACTTTACAGAAAGAATTAAAGTTACTCTTAGCATTAAAAAGACTTATTGTAACAGTAAAATAAACTACACACAAGCTAGATAAAAAAAAACACTAAAAAAAATTACAGTAAAATGGACAACCAAAAGAGTGAAATGAAAAAGATGTCTGATGAATAACTTAACTGTAATCGTGAGTGTATGACCCGTTTACACAAATTACTGTTCGGTCCTTTTCTTTCTAGAACTTCTTTCACATAAAGGTTTCCCAGTTTATTGGGCGTGAAAATTTTAAGTGTCTGTCGCTATCAGCCAATTAGTGCTGGCCGCCAAAAGCTCCGACTATGTAAAAAAGCACCACATTACCTTACGTATCAAGCTAGTGGTCGGCTAACGCTCTCTCTACATCCAAATTGCAAGACTACACTGAGGTTCGCAACAAGCGAATACCACTTCCTTCAAACTGTAGACATAATGAAAAAATCTGAAATTTCTATGCCATGAAAAAACCTGTGCAGATGGCACAATATATGCACATGCATGCATATTATATGATCTCCGATCACATACTTTATGTATACACGTTATCAGAATGCGTATATCGCATTTAAGTGTTTAAAAATTTTGCAAAACTTTTCGCACAGTTAGCGATGGTTTACTCAAATTCTCAACTGTTCATTTGCCATTTGCGCAGTATTGAAAGTTAATTACCTAATTTAATTAAGTTGTTTTATTTCATTTAAAATTAACCTCTATTTTTAAGTAATGAAACTCGCTAATGACAGGTAGCTGTAACTATACAAACTACGAGATCTATATTATTTTTGTCATTTTTAAGCTAACACATAAGTTACAAAGAAATGAACACAGAATTATTGTGACTATTCCAACTGTCCGAGTTCCATAATGGATTAGAACACAGAATTATTGTGACTATTCCAACTGTCCGAGTTCCATAATGGATTACAACTAATACTCAACATTGCTTTTACAATGCAAAAATACTATGAAGTCATATATATATATATATATCAAACCCATGCATTCAAAAGTTTACCGATTAATAGTTTACAGCAGACATGCAAGACATGTGCATGTTTTAAATAACAATGTAACAATGAATCATTAAATACTGTATAAATGTAGACCATAATACATCAGTATGCAAGAAAATAACACAACTATCAAGGCCAAGCCATTAAATTGTGCAAAACCTACTTAGATATGTTTGACCAGGGAAGGGGTACAATCAATATACAATACCAATAGGTACATCCACGTATTCGGGGAAGTTTCAGCCAAGGAAACTTAACTACTTTTGAGGCCTTAGTGAAAACTGTCAACTCTCTTTACGTTTCAAGGCTACAAAATGCAAGTCGGAACAGTGGAGGAAAACGCTTTTTTTATTGGCAGTTGTTAACCGCGGATTTGCAAGCTCGGAATTTGAATTAGTGTGGTGCAGAATACAATAAAACTAAGTCTATGTCCACCACTTCGCCCGCATCGAGAATTAATATACCGTTGATATTGGTAGAGGCACTTTATTATTGCAAAAAGAGTATTTAAATACATTTAAGTTCTGAACAACGTTCCTCACTAGATGGTTCTATAGGTTCCATGTCTTGGTGCCTGCCCACAAACCACAGATGTTTAGAAACAGCGTATCCAAATTCAGATTGGATAAATCACATTCCGCAAAATATTATCTCGGAGACACGTAGCCAGTAACCAAAGGAAACTTCAGTGTATACGCAGCTCGTATAAACCATGGCTGCTTGGAACTCTTCGTGAAAATAAGGTATCTGTAGACGATGGCATTCGGAAGATAGAAAATACATTTCTTGCCCACGAGATTGTCCACTCGGAATTTGGATTTGTCGATGAATCAGGTACATTTGAAATTAAACACAGCTTGTACCCAGAACAAAGCCCGGGAAGTATTTGTTTTGTTGTTTATGTCATTACGAAAATAAATAAATAGAATGAAATAAAAAATGAAAAATGTAAATAAATGCATTGAATAAAATTAATTAACTGACATAAATAAATAAATAAATTAATGAAAATAGTTCAAATAAAAATAAGAAAAGAAAGAAAATACCCAGAAACAGGTCTGTTATTAATTATTCAGGCGAAGGACAACTTGTATTCAATACCAACTCAACAAATATAATAGTAACGCAGGGAAACTTGGTGGGAGTTAGTCTTCAACTACCTCATTATGCAGTAAGCCAGTAAGTTGTGACTTACATATATATAGCTCAGAACAGTTTATACCACGAGTGCAAAATAATATGTGACTATGTCGAAGTGAATACCGTACAATGATTTCAGCAATAAAATTGATCGAATGTAACAACACCATACGTACCACAACCATAATATTTTTATTCCATGTATAAATATACGCTAAAATATATGCGTCGCGGGTTGCTGTCGCAAGGAAACTTTGCACTGAAGAGAATTACTGTTTTCAATTTCATTCCTTTAAATTTCCGAATTAACTGCTTTCGAAAGAAGCGAAGTATTTGAATACTTGAACGTTTGTATGAACGCAGCGAGTGTATCTCTTCTAACCACACAAACCTTCCCCCCCCCCCTTTTTTTTCCCTATATTTCTAACAACTATTCCAAATCAATTTGTTATACATTAATGCCATTACTAGGGTGTTGCGCATCCCACTCCATAATTCCGGTATAATTTCTATATTATTTGTTGCAATTTATTTATTGCAAGTTTGTTACAGTATGTAAGTATATAGAGCAATACGTCGTGTTGACAGCAGGGTCGTCAGAAACGGAGCAAGTTGTTTAGAGACGTAGGGACAGGGAACTGTTTATATCTTGAGCGCACAATAGATGCCATATAAACCAGTCCAGCATTCCCTGGGAGTGAAAACGGAAAGCCTCAGGATGGTCGGGCCGGAAATCAAAACAGAGTACTGCTGAAAGTGAGTCTGGTTTCTTCACCACAGCACCTCACTCGCTGCGAGTACGATGCCATGGATGTGTAGAGCACCTACAAAAAATTCCCTATTTCTTAAAACTTCATGTAAATAGGAATACATAAACCATTGGAAGCTCCCGCTTCTTGCATATTCTTACAAAGTATGTGAAAATAAATATTTGACAGCAGGAAGTGCCAGATATTTGACAGCAGGAAGTGCCAGATATTATATACGTTCACTCTGTTGTATGAAACCTATCTATGTAATGAGACCTGATTACTTTAGTTTTTCATGCTTACTTTCAGAGCACAAAGTCACTCCTACTAACGTTTCTAATTGTTTATTGAATACTCTCTATAATTACATATATGTTATATACTCAAGCATATCCATACGTACATGTCCACGAGTACGTCCATATTTCATTCGGCAGTTTGTACAAATTGCATGTCTCTTCCAGTATATCCGTACTGAGCATAGCCGAACCACTGCCATTTTTTTTACTAAATGTGGCAGTGCCTCAGCAGAGAGATGTTCAGCCTTATTGGCACCGAATTATTTTAACTGCAAACGTTAGACCGACTCTGATACGATTGGCATTCAAGCATCATAAATAATATACAAATTAATACACTTGCCACAGTAATTAAAACTAGACATTCATGCTCCAGTTCTACATTTGGAAGAAAAATCCATCACCTATTTTACGAACGTTGAGGTCCTTTTTTCCTGATTTAGATAGTTTGTTTGAGGTCCTTTTTTCCTGTTTAGATAGTTTGTGAAGAATTTGTATTGTAAAGGGCTTTTTAACGTCACCCGATTTTATGCTTGAGGGCTTAGCAGGGGAAGGCTTACAGACTAACTTATAACCTAACTTAAATTAACACCCATGCCTTGCCCGGGACTCGAACCCAGAGCCTCCCGCGCCACACATCAGTGGCGCACCAGCCGACTGCGCCACAGGAGGTCGGCTGCGCGGAAGAAGATATCCTCAATTCACATAAATATGTTGTGTTTATAGCATATCCCAGGATTTATGGCGCATATGTACAAGATAAACTATTAAAATATTAAGGTATCTTTCCATTATGAGGTACAAAGCTTGAAACTATAAAATTTTATCAACAATTTTAATATAAAACACCTTAACAGTTAATACAAAGTGCTAAATATTTAACTGACATTAATCGCCAATGCATGTAGTCAATAATCAAAACCTAAGTTACATTACGATAAAAATACAGGCTGGACAATGACTAGGAACCATAATAAGTCTTGCAATTAAAATAACATTTTTAAAAATATATTGCACATGTAAATAATTGTAAAATAAATATTTTCTGACAATTCGTTTTAACTTTTCTTTTTATTCATTTTTCTGAGTCAGTAATTTTTGTGATACTTCTCATAACCACGCTGGAGAAACCCGAACCAGTTATGGCTGCGAACCTACTCCCAGAGTTACTCACGACTTTATCAAATAACTGGCAATCAAGTGATTCGGTATTTACTAAAACAAGTAAAAGCAAGATTTTCTGCCACTTCTAGCTAACCTTTACATAACCGGTGGATCCGGTGGATGCAAATCTCAATGTTGCGGGAGTCCTTTTACTAAATCTATGCTTCCATAACAGAAAAAAATGCTAATAAGATAGCATGCACGGATTTGTGTTTGTATATTTTGAACAACATATACAAATACCGAAGCTCTTTCAAATGAAATGGGCAATTAAAATTTTCATGAAAAACCTATTGCAGTACTTAATGGTGCTGCAAGCCCATGTCAATGATCGAAGTCCAGCAAAACAGCGCCGAGGCGGGAACTGTAGGCAGAACGCAGTGTATCACTAGCTGGCCCACTGGCCAAGCAGCAGGAACTCAACCTGCGATCAGGAAGGAAAGTATTCGCTTGCACACAGTCATTCGATCGGTACAAGAGATAACGAGCAGCCTGCTAAGTGCTATCATCCCTCCTACCATTGAACTGTACTGGCCGCTCGCCTGGAAGAAGTTCCACTTCTCGCCACTAACAGCACTCGCAGCAGGACGAAACAGAACTGTCTTTACAACCAATTGTATGCTTCTAATGAGTGTTAGTTTGGCATTTTTAGGACACACCACTGATTTGTGGCAGCAATAAAAATGTTCGTCTTTAGCATGCTGTAGTTGTTACCCTGGTACACTGTGTAGGTGAGGAGTGGGGAATTTCCTACGAGCCTGCACTCATCGCCAGTGAAAATTTGACACTATTTTCTGTCATTACTTCCGCTTTTTCGAATGTTGTAAAGATGTTCCCTAGCGATACAATGCTAGCATAATGACTTGAAAGTATCATATCCTATTTTTATCTGTATCCGAGTTTTGCATAATGTGTAATGGATAATTTCTCCGAAGTCTGCACATTGACTGTGTGCAGAGGTGTAAATAAATATTATTTAATAACATAAATATTTTACTTACCTAAACCAAATTTCATCAGAACAAAGCAGAAGGTTGTATGTTCAGATGATCAAAACCTCGTTACATATTTTCAACAGGTCTTGTATTATGCATTAACAAAATCAGGAATACACAATAAAAATAGCTTAGCAAAGTAATGTACGAAATTTCATTGCGATTAGCCAAACTGTAACCAGTGCTCCACCTTAAAGGCAATGTCCGCCGGCTGGCAGCTACGAAATTTAAATACGGAATCCGATGTTAAAGAAATGTCGCCTCAGTGTGGTAATTGAAAAGATAGGTGTTTCAAACAAAATGTGTTCGCCAAGAAATTTTTAGGGGAAGATCCCTACAAGCTCATATCTTCAATATAGAAGGGCTGTATGTACTTTTTTGTAAAACAAAATTTTTATAAATATATTGCAAATAGGCTTTACATGTAACGAAAACATCTCCACTGTAGGGCACTTCTCCGAAAAATTTCGCGAAGGAAACATTTTGTTAGAAATGCCAAACTTTGAAATTAACGAGCTGATGTGAAATTTTTTTAACATAGGATTTCCTATTTAAATATCGCAGCTGCCAGCCGGTAGGCAATGCCCTTAACAGCTGGCATCCTTTCATTTCGCTACGTTCTACGAAGGTTAGCTGCTGCTGTCGCTTCAAACGTCATTATTAACTCCATACGATATCACAAAAAAACTCAAGGTTTTACTCGCACTCTTCTCTCTTTCCACAGTCGCTTTCTATCTAGTGAACATCTCACCTCAGCTGTCTTCCCTGCATTGTATCTAGTGAACATCTCACCCCAGCTGTCTTCCCTGCATTGTATCTAGTGAACATCTCACCTCAGCTGTCTTCCCTGCATTGTATCTAGTGAACATCTCACCTCAGCTGTCTTCCCTGCATTGTATCTAGTGAACATCTCACCTCAGCTGTCTTCCCTGCATTGTATCTAGTGAACATCTCACCCCAGCTGTCTTCCCTGCATTGTATCTAGTGAACATCTCACCTCAGCTGTCTTCCCTGCATTGTATCTAGTGAACATCTCACCTCAGCTGTCTTCCCTGCATTGTATCTAGTGAACATCTCACCTCAGCTGTCTTCCCTGCATTGTATCGATGTTAATTTATTGTCAGTTTCTGAACACATGGGACCTGAGAACAGCTGTGCTCTGCTTCCTGGAGGAGTTCGAAAGCAGCGACACGTGGTCGACGCTGTGAAACAATTTACTTCTGTTTTTATACCAGTTATGTGGGATAGGAAAATTTATAGTAATACGCTATTGACCTGTACTAGACCTACACTGACGCACCAAGATATGTGCTGCAAACTGGATAAAGTTCCCATCACCCTCACACGGTAGACTCAGGCCGTGTCTCAACTTAAAGAATACTCTCTCAAGAGAGTACTCTTTCGCACAAGCTGGCGAGAGCATTGCTTCGCATTCTCTCGTGCTCTTGCTCTCGGAACTGAGACTACCACTCTCTTGTTTCTCTCCGACATCAGACAAACAGCTGATGCCAAAAGGTGGGAAATCATGTTAAGCTAAAATCGCGGTCAAAGCTATTGTAAGTAATTTATGTGTGTTCAATATAATTCACAAATAATTATAGCACTACCAGAATAATCATTAGCACATAAATTACTATTTTTTTTGTTTTATATTTTACCGCCATGTTACTGCAAAGGGACAAAAAAAACGAGACTTAGTCAGAAATACGTATTTATATTTTTATAAATACTAGTTGCGTATGTCATTTAGCTGTTTAAAACAGTTCGAATACAGTTAAAATGCAACGTGGTTTTGGCCCAGACAGCTACTATAACCTTATTCAAACACGTAAATAATGTAAACCAATATGGCGCCTGCGACAGAGCGCCAGAGAGTATACAACTTCGTTCTCTCTCTGTGCTCTCGCTCTTTCGCGCTCTCTCCGGCGAATTGAGACGACCAGAGAGCATTCTCTCTGACGTCATAATGACGTCGTCGCGAGAGCAAGAGCACGAGAGAGTGCTCTCTGGGCCAATTGAGACACGGTCTTCATTCCGAAATACACATTATTCCTAGGCTTATTTTCCTATCAGGCGCTGTAATTGATTCAGACAACTCCTTAATGCATACGTAGGGACTGGGAAATTTCACGAATTAATTTTAGGACAAGCTAGACATCAAACATACACAAATTTGTGTTATGTTTGTAATTGGATGACGGTTTATTAGATACGCCCTGAGCCATCACAGACCTGGAAGGAAACAAGATCCGAATCCCGTGCCACCTGGTCTGGGGTAAACATGGCTAAAGGCTGTTCACGGTAAAATGAGCACTTTTGAAAGCCCTGCTTGACATCTGCTTGTATGTACATTGTGTATTCTTTCGCCTCATGTAAAATTAACATTGCCGTCAGCCTCTTCACTTAATTCATGTGTCGGTGAAGTGAAACTGTGAAGTTATTACAAAAGAAAATGTTTCACAACGCTGATTAATTTTACACCTGCGATACATTAAAAAAAAACGGAAAGCGAAATAAATAATTTTAAGTTAACACAAATTGTCACCTAACACTTTTAAATCGACGTTAAGTTATGGAACTACTTTCCATCCATCGTTACCAACTTTACTGGGCGAATGTCACTCAGCGAGCCCGTTAAAGTATATGCAGTTATGAACAGTGGTTTTTTTCTAAGTTTGATTTCAAAAGTACTCATTTTATCGTGGACAGTCCTTACACACTGGGGCGGTGACGGATGAACAGAAACCTGTGGCTCGAAAGAACACAGGACCGTGCAGTCTAGCAAACAGCTTATTGTAAACTTGAAGAGTTCCTGACCCTGTGTACAAGTAGAGACCATATCACATCGTGTTATAGTAGGACTCTGGGATAGACTCCACTACACTCTCACTTGTCCATTGGCTGCTGTCAAAGTCAGAGCTCACTTTCCTGTTTGGCTCGCCCGTACGGAATTAAGCCACCTGAGTGCTGAGTGTATACAGACATCTCCAGAGTGTGTCAGATGAGCGGAAGTCCAGTGACATATGTGAAACTAACGTATACTTGGGAAACATCTAGCATGCTGCCAAGTTACGACACGAAATGATAGTGTCTCTGTGTACAGGGTTGCATAGTCTAACCGATTGGAGCTCTCCGGTTGTACTAATAAAAATACATCAAGCAGAGCGTAGAACATAACAGTAGAATATTCGTACGACCAAAATATATCAAGCAGAGCGTAGAACATAACAGTAGAATATTCGTACGACCAAAATACATCAAGCAGAGCGTAGAACATAGCAGTAGAATATTCGTACGACCAAAATACATCAAGCAGAGAGTAGAACATAACAGTAGAATATTCGTACGACCAAAATACATCACGCAGAGAGTAGAACATAACAGTAGAATATTCGTACGACCAAAATACATCAAGCAGAGCGTAGAACATAACAGTAGAATATTCGTACGACCAAAATACATCAAGCAGAGCGTAGAACATAACAGTAGAATATTCGTACGACCAAAATACATCAAGCAGAGCGTAGAACATAACAGTAGAATATTCGTACGACCAAAATACATCAAGCAGAGAGTAGAACATAACAGTAGAATATTCGTACGACCAAAATACATCAAGCAGAGAGTAGAACATAACAGTAGAATATTCGTACGTCCAAAATACATCAAGCAGAGAGTAGAACATAACAGTAGAATATTCGTACGACCAAAATACACCAAGCAGAGAGTAGAACATAACAGTAGAATATTCGTACGACCAAAATACATCAAGCAGAGAGTAGAACATAACAGTAGAATATTCGTACGACCAAAATACATCAAGCAGAGAGTAGAACATAACAGTAGAATATTCGTACGACCAAAATACATCACGCAGAGAGTAGAACATAACAGTAGAATATTCGTATGACCAAAATACATCAAGCAGAGAGTAGAAAATAACAGTAGAATATTCGTACGACCAAAATACATCAAGCAGAGAGTAGAACATAACAGTAGAATATTCGTACGACCAAAATTTTTATACGAAATTGATTCTTGCGACATGTCTTCGTTTGTTGCAGCACAGCTGTTCTTCAATTTTAAATAAACAATTTCGTTGACAACTTTAAAATCTGCTCTGATTGGCAGTTTCATATGCGCCTGCACAAGAAATGGAATATAACCATTTCCTATGTGTGCTATGCCAGGAAAGACCTTTTATTAGTAGTTGCGAACCAATAGGCTGGAAGGAAACTATGGCGGCCAATCCTTGTGCACACGGCCCTTGTTACGTGGTTGGCTTTGTGCTTCCAATTGTTGGCGAAGCTGAATGACGAGCGACGCTTGGTTATGTTTCCGTTACCACGAAACTACAAAACGTGCCTCCAATCTACTGATCTACGAAAGAAACACACGCTTCAGACGATGGCTTTGGAGCGCTTTCAAAATGTCACGCACGTTGGAAACACCATTTCATACCACTCCAAAATTACTAAAAACCGGTTTAAAAAAAAAAGCGCCGTATCTCAAAATTTACGCGTCAGATCCATAGAAAACTACTCCATGGCCCTGCATTGAACCACCTTACACAGACTTTCCACCAATAAAATAATGGCGTCACCGCTGAAAGCCCCATAGGTACACGCAGTGCGACGAGAACACTGCACGCCATTTCAGACCCATGTGCTTAGAGGCGATGGCGCACCTGATGCGTGAGGTATTGTCGTCCGTATAGCTCCCGCGCTTCTCGGTCTCGAACGCGGAAAATAGGTGAAACTAGGCGGGGACCTTAATATAGTGACTAAAAGAAGCTATTTGTAGAGACCTGCAAGATTTGCGTTATTATTTGGGGATAGGTGAAACTTAAAATAAATGTGCCTCTGAAACACGTTTATAATTGGAACATTCTTTATATTACACATCCTGTATAACTCTGTGCCAACAAATGAACACTTCACAATTGTATGCTCCAGTCACGTGCAGTCCAGTTAGGAAGGGTGTGCCTTCACATGTATGTAGCAGCCAATGTATAAACGACGCCGGCTTAATTATATACAATACTGTGAAGTTTAACCTGATGCCAAATAATAACGCGAATTATGCAGGTCTCTAGCTATTTGTTGTTGTACAATTCTCCCTGGATACAGCAAAGTCTGTCTTGATAGTGCGTAAGACTCGCTCAACGATAGTCCAGGACATACACGTAAGACTCGCTCAACGATAGTCCAGGACATACACGTAAGACTCGCTCAACGATAGTCCAGGACATACACGTAAGACTCGCTCAACGATAGTCCAGGACATACACGTAAGACTCGCTCAACGATAGTCCAGGACATACACGTAAGACTCGCTCAACGATAGTCCAGGACATACACGTAAGACTCGCTCAACGATAGTCCAGGACATACACGTAAGTCGCACGTGGGAGGTTGTCTTGGAGGACGAGTGTGTGGGTGAAAGAAGGTGGGGGGGCTGAGGTACCGTGGCGTGTGACGTCACAAATATTAAACCGAGATAACCACCCCCCCCCCCCCCTCATTGCCATCGTCACCTGACTCACAGCCGTTCACACACATCAGGCAACTGTCAAGTGGGATTCCAAAGTTAACAATTCTTGAGCGGTACACTCTAAGAAATTATTCGCAAGTTTACCACATCGGTGGATACACATGGTAGGGAACCGTTTACTAAACATCGATGGTAGCGTTCCTACATTTGCTCAGGAAACAGTCAAATGTGTAGGGAAGTTCCTAACATTGTATAGTAGTGACGTTCTATATCTGCAGCTTGATGTGTGGTATTATTACCATACATACAGTGTATAGGTTAAAAACTTCCATTACAGTTTAGGAAGTTTATCAGAATTTTTTTTATAGAGTATGAAATAAATTTAAGCATCGCGAATTACAATCAGCAAGCTTGATATACTACCATCCTTTATTGTTAAGGTCAGTGAATAGGATAACGGTGACAAAACACACACGTTACATAAGCTTACCAGAAATATGCAAAACAATTCGCGTCTTCTACATTTTATTATCATTTGGTGTATTCAAAAACCTCTCAAATGCAATGGATACCGGCATTTCCCGTGCAAACAAACAAAATTGTAAACAACCTTTTTTCCCTAATAGTAGAACCCTGTTTTATCATGCATGGGTAGAACTTAAAATAATAATCCTCCGGGATTCTATTTATAAATGTTTTTCATTCTAAAACTTTATACACACGCAACTACCCGCCCGACAGTTCGCGTCATAAAATCAAATAAGCTTTGGAAGAATTCAAAGAAATTACAGGTTTAAAAGTTAGAACTGCGATTCGCAGAAAATATAATAACTTAGTTTCAGAATTATCAAAGATCTAGTGCGAGCACAGTTAAACTGGAATATTTACCGCGGCCTCCAATGAAATATTTGGCCTAATATAAGTCTATATGTCAACATGTTTGAAAATTTATTAATTATCTTTTGTTTTATACTATTTCACATGACGCTTTTCTCCTTATTAAGCCACAACACATGCCGAAAATACGTTTTATTCTTTTTTTTGCACGACTGTTTGGGGATTGAATGAATTGAAAACTTTATTTCATAATGTTAATTTTTCATATTTTGTCAATATTTTAGTCTTTATTAACGTATTATTGTGTGACAGATTGCGTGTCTTTAACTCATTTAACAACTAATTCGAATACCATAATAAAAGCAAACTGTCATTAAAAAAACAGCTAAATAATAAATCTGCTGGAACAAATGCGCCAACATTAACACGTCTGCTGGTTTCCTTTATAAAAAAATTTTTTAGTTACAGTATTGAGGAACATAACTTTTGCAAGTACTTTTTTGTTGTAGCTTAAATTTAAGATTTAAGAGGTGCAATTAATGCCAGCTCTAAAGGGGTTACTCCGTTACGTTAGGCAACCAGCAGGTACTGCTTTCTAAGCAAGCTGACTATGTGTCTGGAGCTGATGTATCAGCTGAGCAGTTCAATGATATTCCACGCTTGTGAATATCTGTTTCTGTATGCTTTTGAGATACGTCGAACGCTCTTATACTACACTGGATTATGATCACACCTTTTATGCATTCGTTTTCAGAAAACCAAAAATACAATGGCATATCTGTTTAACTTTTCACTACAAGATCTTTCGGAATCGAAATGTTAAAATTAGTAGTCCTTACGAGCTGTTTGAACTAATTGTGCACAATCAAGTTGGTTTATTTTGATTTTGTACATAACAAACTTAAACAATTAGTCAGAGAGTAAGACCTCTATGGTTCTAAGTAGTAGGATTTGGGGAAGTAAGGCATAAGGTCGTGGGATTAGGATTCGGGGGAGCCACCATCTTGTTACGTATCCCGACCGCCATATTGGTTGTCATTGACCTTTAGCTTTGACCTTGACATTGACCCCGATGACCTTTGACCTCAAAAACACTAAAAAACCTTTTCAAAAATCCAAAAATTCTAAAAAAAAATCCCAACAAATTTATTATTAAAAATCATTAAAAATTGTACAAAAAATTATTAAAAGGATCCTTAGAAATGACCCATTTTCCAGAAATGCTGACAAGGATCAGCGGCTCCAGTGACTTGGATCAGTGACACTGAGCCAGGAGACCAGGATCAGGACATTTAACCTTGACCTTTGACCTCGAAAATGTAAAAATAGAAAATAAAAAATTACAAAAAATAAAAAATCTACAAAAAATTTATTAAAAATTCATTATCAAAAATTTAATTTTAAAAAATAGGTTTAACAATTTTTAAAAATCGTTTAAAAATGTGCTTTTATAATTTAAAAAAAAAACATTTTTTATTAAAAAGTTTTTAACCCTGGCGTCCACTTACCCCCTTTTCCCTCGAAATTTCCCCTTTCCCTTAAAAAATTTCGCTTACAAAATTTATAAAAAAATTAATTAAAAAACTTACATTTCCTGAGGTCTCCCCAGTACCACCAATTACTCACCTCTGTTCGAATCCAGCAGACGACTGATTCCCTCGCACCCACTCCCCTTGCCTATACTCTTCCCGCCATCTTGAATTTTTCGTTCGCCATTTGTTTACATGCTACTGGAGGCAGCCATCTTTGTTTATATGTTACTGGAGAGTGCCATTTGTTTTTTCGTTAAGTATCAAAGTATGAAAATGAAAAGATTTTAAAATATGTACTTTTCTAATAATCTCACAGTTTCACTTGACCGACGTACAAATAAAGCGATCAGGCCAATGACAATGTTAAACATACATAAGATGGAAGAATACAAAACGTGCATACAAGTAGATCGTAAGCATGGCCCATTATACCGTGAACAGCCTATAACCTACTGAATGTACAGTTGACGTCCCACACATGAAGCCAGGATAACTACGCTCGCACTAACCTCCCCCACATGACACGCAGTTGTCCTCACACATAGGCCTGCATCAGGGAACTGGGTTGCATTTTATCTATAAGTCATAACATTTCCAGATTAAGAGAAAGTAATGTGTCGGCAATGGCTAGGCCGAAACAGTTCTCAGGCGGAATATTATTAAACTGAGTGCACTAATACTGTGTGTTGAACCTTTAGTGTAATTTTCTAGTGTCTCAAACACTTAACAGGATAACGCCCAACCTCATATAGTCTGTTCGTAGTACTTCCACCTTCGAATAATTGCCTCATGTATGTAGTGTTTGGAGGTTTACTAAATATATCATGTATCTCAAGCGTTTTACACTTGTTAACATACAAGTATGTTAGTTTTGTTGAAATTGAACTTATAATCTACGTTCGAGTCTTGGATGAGGAAGGACTCGATACTGGCAGTGTTTAAATCTCGCTACCATGGTAGCCAGTTAAGTCCTAGACAAGGAGAAAATAACCCTACTGGCTAGCAAAAAAATTAAATTTAAAAAGCTAAATACTAGCATCTAGGCTATTCACGGTAAAGTGAGCACTGAAAGCACTCTAATTTGGAATAATTGTCAATAAATTTAATTTATTTTAGCCTTAGACGTTAACTCCCGAGTGCAGTGGAATCTACACACTGTGTTTATTACCTACACGGAAATATTAATTTAAAAGGATGGTCACAGAATAAAAAAATGGATGAAATAAAAAAGTAAGCAGGGCCTCAAAAGTGATCACTTTACCGTGAACAGCATATAACATCCTGGATGGTCGCAGGATAAGAAGGGTCCGAAATTGTAATGTTTACTTGTTTGTTCCGACAGCAAGGAACTGTAGCACTTCATTCAAATCACGGACTCTAGGTCGCGTCAATCACACAGTGGACTTGTTTACCATGAAACACGGCGAGGGCTATAAAAACGCAAGCAGATGTATGCATTTCAATCTTCAATCAGAAGACACCGGACGATATATTGAAACTAAAGCAAATTCTTTACTGATATATGTTTACAGCTGTATTTATTTATTAGCACACAGTGGCAACAAGCATAGCATTTAAAAACCACGATATTCATTATATTTCATACGTACAAAAAAAGGTGTTAAGTAACCCACATTTAGTCAACTAATTTCTTAATGTAATTAAAAGAAAATTATTTCCCGATTATTATATTTATAGGGAACAGTACATTTAATAGAAAATGCAACAACACACCGCCTTTCGATACTAAATAGCTTATCTTTATATTACAACAATGAGAAAGATAAAAGGCAATACGCAGACTTTCGTATTTCGTGTTTGCATAGCAAGTTAGGCGTGTTCTACACTGTACGGATACGTTCTGCACTGCAAGGATACGTACTACACTGCAAGGATACGTTCTACACTGCACGGATACGTACTAAACTGCACAGATACGTAACTACACTGCGCGGATACGTTCTACACTGTACGGATACGTTCTGCAATGCAAGGATACGTACTACACTGCACGGATACGTACTACACTGCACGGATACGTTCTACACTGCACGGATACGTACTACACTGCACGGATACGTACTACACTGCACGGATACGTTCTACACTGCACGGATACGTACTACACTGCACGGATACGTTCTACACAGTACGGATACGTTCTACACTGTACGGATACGTTCTACACTGCAAGGATACGTTCTACACTGCACGGATACGTTCTACACTGCAAGGATACGTACTACACTGCACGGATACGTACTACAATGCACGGATACGTTCTACACTGCACGGATACGTACTACACTGCACGGATACGTTCTACACTGCACGGATACGTTCTACACTGCACGGATACGTACTACACTGCACGGATACGTACTACACTGCACGGATACGTTCTACACTGCACGGATACGTACTACACTGCACGGATACGTTCTACACTGCACGGATACGTACTACACTGCAAGGATACGTACTACACTGCACGGATACGTACTACACTGCACGGATACGTTCTACACTGCACGGATACGTACTACACTGCGCGGATACGTTCTACACTGTACGGATACGTACTACACTGCGCGGATACGTTCTACACTGTACGGATACGTTCTACACTGTACGGATACGTACTACACTGCACGGATACGTACTAAACTGCACAGATACAAACTACACTGCGCGGATACGTTCTACACTGTACGGATACGTACTACACTGCACGGATACGTACTACACTGCACGGATACGTTCTACACTGCACGGATACGTACTACACTGCACGGATACGTTCTACACTGTACGGATACGTACTACACTGCGCGGATACGTTCTACACTGTACGGATACGTTCTACACTGTACGGATACGTTCTACACTGCAAGGATACGTTCTACACTGCACGGATACGTTCTACACTGCAAGGATACGTACTACACTGCACGGATACGTACTACACTGCATAAATACGTTCTACACTGCACAGATACGTACTACACCGCACGGATACGTACTACACTGCATGGATACGTTCTACACTGCACGGATGCGTTCTACACTGCACGGATACGTACTACACTGCACGGATACGTACTACACTGCATGGATACGTTCTACACTGCACGGATACGTACTACACTGCACAGATACGTTCTACACTGCACTGATACGTTCTACACTGCAAGGATACGTACTACACTGCACGGATACGTACTACACTGCACGGATACGTACTACACTGCACGAATACGTTCTACAATGCACGGATACGTACTACACTGCACGGATACGTACTACACTGCACGGATACGTACGAAAACGGACTCGAAAACGCAAGCGGAACAAGCCAACGACTCGGGATGAATTCCAACCATTCTACAATACGAAGAAACGTATAGGCTTTGCAAATTACGAATTACAAAAATACTCAGATTTTGCAAATTACTGATATAGGTTTCATAATGTAAAGATCTCATTTTGTATATTTTTTACAGTGTTTGAAAATGGGTAAATACTTATTTATTAAAACAGAAATGATAATCGCCACGGCAAATGGAAGCACTTGTTGCCGCGTGTACCGCAATGGCAACGGAAACGAATATCAGCAAACACGATACTCGATTCCTATTGGCTGCACGGATTCGCGGACACGGAAGAGTTGGGAGATGCTCAGCTTACTTACGTGTATCCGTACGTACGTTATCCGCGTGCATGTAATTGTAGATCGAAACGGAGTGTGTTACGTGATCGGCTTCTGTGATCCGTATCCTCTTCCGTGGCATTGTAGAGCGCGTCTATGAAATAATGTATATGTACCATAAACCCTGGTGATGTCGACAAGTAACCAAAATACAGGGAAAATATTACAAGATTTCCAGTTACACCCATTTCGGTTGGAAATATAGTTTTGTATTATTAGTGACATGTTTCTAGAAACACCAAGAGTCAATTTATCACGAAATAACATTACAAGCAATGACATTTAATAGTTTAAAAAGTCACATACAGTTGAGTGCACGACAAAACCCCGGGCGTCAGCCACCATGGCGCCTAAATAACTAATGTCGGCGCCTTGTTTTTCCCCTAAAATCCTGGATATAAGCTGGAGTTACTGTGACAGCTTACATCCGGCTACTGATGGAAACACGTGTAACCAATCCTGGTATTAAGGGGCGCGTCTAGCTGACCTGCCTTCCAGGCCGAGAAACTGGGTAGCATAAGGGCGACATTGCCAGGTGCATCAAGTACGGCGCCGCCACTACGCGCACAGCTCTCAACTAACGTGCTGTGTTCTCGTCCTTCTGCCTTTACATACGTTTAATCGGTGTAGCAAGTTCAGTGCAAACCCCTATATTCGTTTTGCACGCATTCACCTAGCATATTTGCATCTGTAACAGTTATAAAGTGATTTTTACGACCATGTTGAACAGCTTCAAAATAGTTTTCCCAATAAGCGTGATCTGTTGACAGTTGTAGGAAGATAGAGGAGCGCCGTAAGGTCTTGCCAAGCAAACAAAACTATATTCCACGCGACTTACGTAGACAATGTTGCCACATTTAGAAATTAATATAATTCATTCATCACTTTTTTGTAAAATATAAATTTTAATGTTAAATTTTGTAAAAAAAAAAAATATATATTAAATGTAAAACTTGACAAAGAGTTCTTAAGGGAATTCTTTCCCTTAAGAAAAGTCACGTAAAGCAACTTTTTTTTTTTTTGGAAATCAGATATATTTAAAATTGAAACAATGAGAAAGAATCTCTTTAACATTGATTCCCGCATGTAAGCTACGAAACTGTGGGCTCGGTAGGCAGCGCCCTAGATGCACGTCGTCTGAAGGCCAGATGTTTTGTGAACCAAAGCTGGAGTCACAATAATAGCCCAGCGAGCTTGACACGACAGTCCCATACGACGTTAGACCACGACGAGATTTATAATTAAATTTTATTCAGTGATCACAATACCCCGACGATATCTGCTCGATGTGATGCAAGTATTACAATTCGTTTAAGAGTGATGCGAACAGTTCAATTCACCTACACAGGAGTCATGTATCTAAGTGCCCTCTCTGGGATGCAAGTATTACAATTCGCTTAACAGTAAAGGCAATAGATCAAGTCTCCAAGTTAGGAGTCATGTATCTAAGTGCCCTCTCTGGGATGCAAGTATTACAATTCGCTTAACAGTAATGGCAATAGATCAAGTCTCCAAGTTAGGAGTCATGTATCTAAGTGCCCTCTCTGGGATGCAAGTATTACAATTCGCTTAACAGTAAAGGCAATAGATCAAGTCTCCAAGTTAGGAGTCATGTATCTAAGTGCCCTCTCTGGGATGCAAGTATTACAATTCGCTTAACAGTAAAGGCAATAGATCAAGTCTCCAAGTTAGGAGTCATGTATCTAAGTGCCCTCTCTGGGATGCAAGTATTACAATTCGCTTAACAGTAATGGCAATAGATCAAGTCTCCAAGTTAGGAGTCATGTATCTAAGTGCCCTCTCTGGGATGCAATTATTACAATTCGCTTAACAGTAATGGCAATAGATCAAGTCTCCAAGTTAGGAGTCATGTATCTAATTCTCCTTTCTGGGATGTAAGTACTAAGTTCGTCGTGGAATTGAGACTCCATCTTTAGTAGAACGAACTGCAAGTGGGAACATTTTTTAAATTCCAACTTAACGTTATAAGTGCACTTTTGCTGTTGCTATATTTAAAAAAAAGATCATAAAAAGTAAACTAACATTAGGTACATTAAGTGGCACCCATGTTTAAGAGTCCTGTGTACTGAAACATTTTCCGTGAAATCGTTTGCGCGTAAACGCGTGTCTCGGTAAATAAAAGTTCTGGAAATATGATTTTTTGTGAGAAAAGATAAAAAAAAAAAATTATCTATGGCCCTATTTTTTTTCTTTTGTCATGTTAAGTGTACTCTTGGAGAAAAAATTCGTGAAAGAGGTCAAACATCGAATTTTTAAAAATTGCCTATGCAGTTTCCTTACGCGGCAAGAGAAACGTACAAAGATACGGGAATAGTTTAATCTGTGGGCTTTCATGGCGTGCAATAAAACCGCTGTGTTACAGAACTGATTTACACAGCACAACGTCACGACGGAAACACTGCACGCCTTGCGCGTAGGAGCTATGGGGCACTAGGCATGCATGTTAGTGTCGCCCGTATCGCTCCCTCGATTCTTGGCCTTGGATACACTAGAACAGCCTGTAAGGCTGAATTTAGTCGCGTGTCTATCAAAACACATAAATATAAACAAAATAAATGTCGTGTAATGTTGACGACTGGAGAAACCGACAAATGAGTGTGGCGGTTCCAGTCATGATACCGACTCTGGACGTTGGAAAAAAATGTTCATTTGTGTGTACAGAGGAAGAGACTTCGGCGGGAGAAAGTATGCCTAAAAAAAACTCAGCGGCTGAACGCAGAGAAACTAACTGACCAGGGTGGCATCCCGTTAGCTCCGTACAAAGTAATTAGCAGCAGTGGCAGTGCGAGAATGCGATGTGTACATAACTATTGCGGTCGTGAGCTCCGCGGATCACAAGCGGCTCTGTCTTCACTGCTGGGAGTGGAATAGTCACGATGTAGAACACATTACAGTAACAAGTCCTCCGGAAGGATGGAACGTGACACCAACTACATTATAAAGTGGCTTTATTAACTTAGCCAACCCGGTAGCAAGAATAAGGACTCAAGTCACCACCAAGTTAATTATCGTATGTTTGTACGAAATTCAGGTCACCTTGTAGATATTATTTGGAAAGGCTGCTCATGATAAAGTGAGCAATTTTGAAATCAACCTTAGAAAAAAATTCACTGCCCAACCTGCGTCTATTTTAACGGGCGCACTGAGTGACATGCACGCAGTAAAATTGGTAACGATAGTCGGAAAGTAGTTCTATACCGAAACGTCGAATAAAAAGTCTTAGCTAACCATTTGCGAAAAAATAAATTATTCCTTTCGCTTTCTGTTTTTTTTTTTTGCATCGAAGTGTAAAACTGAGCATATTTGTAAAATATTTACTTTTCTAATAATTTCACAGTTTCTCTTGTCCAACACATGAATAAAGTGATGAGGCCCGTGGCGATGTTAATTTTACATAAGGCGGAAGAATACACAATGGGGTATACAAGTAGATATTAGGCAGGGCTTTCAGAAGGGCTCATTTTACCGTGAACAGTGTATAAATACTCTTGTTTCGCGTAACAAACAAACGAACACATTCACAGGAAATTTTACAAGGTTAGATAAAGGACATGACTTCATTAATTTCAAGGTATGCTTAGCAAAATTATTTTACAAACATCATAAGACGCTAAAAATAAAAAATATCTGGTTTTAAAGAATTGTTGAAGTAACACGTAGTACATTATTTAAAAATGAAAAATCTCATTCCAGTAAGTGAGTTGGTTTTTGTTTGTACGTAGATCCCCAGAACTGATTTTTACATGACACTGTGCAAAAACTATGCGATCAAATATAGTTGATGCGAGGAAATACAACTTAAAAATAATGTGTACAAATATAAAATAATACTTTTTTTTTTACCGGCAATATTAAAAATGTCATGACCAGCGGAGGTGGACATGATTATGTATCTGGACCAACAACACACTCCTCCGTCATCGACACACACATGTTCTCACATGGTTATGTATATGGACCAACAACACACTCCTCCGTCATCGACACACACATGTGCTCACATGGTTATGTATATGGACCAACAACACACTCCTCCGTCATCGACACACACATGTGCTCACATGGTTATGTATCTGGACCAACAACACACTCCTCCGTCGCTGACTGTTAACATGTTTGTTCCTAGACTTGTTAGGTCTTAACTCGGCATTCTTGAAGAAAGCCTTGCTCACGTTATAACTTCAGCTTATCATGTTGTCTTACATAGCCACGTGCAGACATCCACACTGTCTTCTACCTAGGAGTGCGTCATCGACACACACATGTGCTCACATGGTTATGTATCTGGACCAACAACACACTCCTCCGTCGCTGACTGTTAACATGTTTGTTCCTAGACTTGTTAGGTCTTAACTCGGCATTCTTGAAGAAAGCCTTGCTCACGTTATAACTTCAGCTTATCATGTTGCCTTACATAGCCACGTGCAGACATCCACACTGTCTTCTACCTAGGAGCGCGTCATCGACACACACATGTGCTCACATTCGCACATTCATACGTCATTGCAGTTGTAGTTGTGTTTTTTACAGCACCGCTCTTAACCGCACGGTACCACCATGGTGTAGTGGTTAGACTACTCGCCTCCCACCTTGGCGAACTGGGTTCAATTCCCGGCGGGGTCGCCCCAGGATTTTCGCAAGTGGGAATCGTGCCGAACGATGCCGTTGGTCGGCGGGTTTTCTCGGGGTTCTCCAGTTTCCCCCGCCCTTGCATTCCGGCGCTGCTCCATACTGACCTTCGCTACAACGATGTTAAAGTAATCTTTTTACACCCGCAAATGTAAAAACTGCCCCTCCCTGCATAAATTTTAACAGGCACACCAACTGCCATGTGCCCAGTAAAGTTGGTAACGATGGGGGAGAGCAGTTCCCTACTTAAATAATGAATCAAAAGTATCAGGTAAACATTTGTGAACACTGAAGTAATTCATTTTTCTGTCTGTTGTTTTAGTGCGTATAATATTAATAATTAGCAAATTCGTTAAGATATTTACTTTTCCAGTAATTCCACTTGACCGACGCGTGAATAAAGACATCAGACTCATAGAAATGTTAATTTTACATATGGTGGAAGATTACAGAAAGTGCTCGGTTTACAGTGAACAGTATTCAATGTGAGCTGAGAGAGCAGGTCGGCCCGCGACTTCATCAAAGAACACAGGGCGCCGGCGCCAATATCTCAACCAATGGAAGGGTCGATCGCTGATGACAGAACAGAGAGAGAGGATCTCCTACGTGTGTACACGTTGCAGACACTGCCCGTGGTTGGTGGGTATTCCCCGGATGTTCCCATGTTATCCAGCCACTGTTCTTCTCAATGTTCCCACGACCTCACTCTGTGCGAAGAGGAGCGTTGTTATTCAGGAAACAAATGCCTGCACCCTCCTAACGCTATATTCTTAGTATAGTCACGCTTTTTGAAACAAACTTTTGAAAAGTCACCCAACGTATGACGTACTGTATTTGGCTGTTTACTAAATATGTCATCATTCGCAACTGATTTATACTTGTATTAACACATGTATGTTGGTAATAAATGTAAGAAATAGTTCATATGATAAGTATTATTAAACTGAATGAGCACTCGTTGTCCTATGGGTATGTTTTTGTAATCTTATTTAAGCTTTATCTGCATTAGGCTGAGTAATGGCCTGAAAGTACAACTTCAGAAAGACTTCAGAAAAGTTGGAAATAAGCATAGATGGAATACATTGTAAGTTATTCATTTAGCGCAAACTTGTGTGTTGTTGCTCCTGTAGTTGGATATTACACAGTATTTAAAGGAACCGTCGTGTGGAGGGACAGCGCCATGCAGTCTTGCTGTGGCAGGGACTGCGGGTATCTGGTAGTGATAACTTAAGAGTTAGCAAGTGTACACGAACCCAGACAGACACATCAGTAATAAAGCCTTGCTGTGGCAGGGACTGCGGGTATCTGGTAGTGATAACTTAAGAGTTAGCAAGTGTATACGAACCCAGACAGACACATCAGTAATACAGACGTGAACAAATCATTATGAATTTCATTTATAGTTCATTCACGGTTTTCCAACTTTTTAGACGCACTGCAAATGTTCTACTGCCAGTATGTTCCTCCGCCTCATTGAAACAAAGATTAAGTAAGTCCAGAAAATTACTCTGCACAGCACTAGTGCGCATTCAGTCTAATAATATTTTACATAAGAACTACTTCTTACCAGGAACTAACACACCTATTTTCTCTCTGTTTTAATCATATTGATTATGTATGAACTATCATAATTTATATATAGAACATAAAGAAAAAGTTCAGTTTAATCAAAAATAACATACTTGTACAAAACGCTTATTACGCATTAAAGAAACAACCGAATACGCCATACAAGGAGATGGGTTTGCATAGGTTTGATTTTAAAAAAGTGTGAAAAAACCGCAAACAGACTAAAGCAGATTTATTGCTCGTAGAACTCAATGTTGTCTGAAGCGAGCTCTGATCAGAGAAGCCTGTCTTCATTGGCAACATGGCAGGACAACCTACAATGCAGCTACGACGTAGAACTCAATGTTGTCTGAAGCGAGCTCTGATCAGAGAAGCCTGTCTTCATTTGCAACATGGCAGGACAACCTACAATGCAGCTACGGCGTAGAACTCAATGCTGTCTGAAGCGATCTCTGATCAGAGAAGCCTGTCTTCATTGACAACATGGCAGGACAACCTACAATGCAGCTACGGCGTAAGAAGTGGTGTGAGCAAGCAGAAGCTCCCAAGGAAAACACGAAGCGAAGTCAGAAGCAACGTCCGCCGTGTTACCCACACACGAGACTGCGGGAGGACGCCACCAGGGATGAAGTGCGGATGTCCGCGATAGACCGGCGAGCTAGCCGCTCGGACACCGCGGCCCCATAGTGGTGAATATCTGACGGGACGTTCAAGTATGTTCCAGAGTCGACAACTATTTATATAACCTCTTCAATGTTACTCAAACTTTCCAGAAGCCCTGCCTAAGTTTTACTTTCAGGATATCCATCCGCCTCATGCAAACAAAGCTTGACAATCTATAACATCACACCAAAGGAGCAACGAACTGCATTCGTGCACACTCACTTTAATAATATTTTGTAACTAGGCATTACCAACCGACCTATTTTTCTCTGTTTTAATACGTATTAATTACAAAAGAAGCATAATTTATAGCTAAAAGTTCACTTTAACAAAAGATAAGGTAGGGTACTTTTATGTAAACAGAAGCATACACGGTTGTTATCCATAACATATGTAGGAAACAACCAAACAGTTCACAAATGGGGACATTTTCCAAAGGTTTGATGTAAAGTTACTGTGAATAACCTTTAACATATAACACTCGTTTTATTGCGATACGTAATTAAAGACTAATAAAACATGACAACGGTTTAAAATTCCTTTTATCAAAAACGAGCCAAAGAAACTAGAAGAATCATTTTTCTCACAAATCGCAAAATTGTACGAAATTAATATCTTAATCTACAGTTTCAAAATAATTGTTAACGTCGTCAGAACATAATAAAAATTTCTTTCCCCCGAAATTTGCTGTTACTACTTACCCTTATTTTATTTTCAACTTCTGAGATAAAATTTCAGGTTAAACTAACATAAACGAAACTTTTCCTGCAGGTGAATCCAATTTCGAATTTCGAAGAAATTGCACTTGGCAGTCGGGGCATAGGGTATATCTTAACAGTTTGTCCATTTTGTTTTTGCTGCACGTGTAACAAAAATAAATATTAACTCGTTATTTATTAATATTTTTAATTTCCACTTGAGAAAACACGAACTGCAATCAGTCCATGCTAGTTTCAGGGATTCCTTATAATATTTATGCACGTAATATTGTTTTTTTTTTTTTGTAGTAAGTTATGAAGGCATACAGACAAACACAAGATGGTAAAGAATACCACCAAATTAAAATAATACTTCAGCTGAAATAAATATGTGTGGTTCAGTAACATTTTCAAGTTTGAGACAATTAATTAATTAAGTGTAATTATTATATTCACACTGGGAAAACAATGACAAACGCTACTTCTCAAATGAAAGCGTTTTATTTTATGGACCTACATTTGTTATCATGTTATAAAATATCAAATTATTAAAAAAATCTACGAATGCTTTTTATTTCTTGGACGGCCTTATTGTGCCGCGTCAACGACCTTGGGGCAGCGGTGGCTGAGCGGTTAGCCTGCTCGCTTCCCCCCAAGGTGAACAGGGTTCAATCCCCGGCCGGGTCACTCCAGAAATTTCGCAAGTGCGAATCGTGCCTGTGACGATGTCGCTGGTCGGCGGGATTTCTCGGGGATCTCCCGTTTGCCCTGCCCTTGCATTCCGGGGCTGCTCTCTACTCAACTCAGCCATGTGAACACGTAGACACGACGCACAGGTAAGTACTAGAGAAGAACGAGCGGCAACAGCTGCAGGGTTATAAAATACTTGCAGTTAATTACGACAGCACTTGCCGAGACGATGACACGACAAAGGAAACCATAAAAGGAATCGTCCACGTGACGTAATGTCTCCATGAACATAGCAAAAAGTAACTCAATTAGCATTAATACCGCACTGTTAGAAAAAATCCCTGTAAAATTGCGGAAAATACCGGTCACAAATTATCCAGACATCTACGTTAAATTATGGTCTCTTCGTTTTTTCATTAACGTTCTCTCCGTAAATTCCACATAAATCTCCGTGAATTCACGGAACGTGTCCACAAAATGGCAAGTTTATTTTTAAATATGCTCTTTATATAAAGGGCAAGAAAGGAACGTTTTTCTTTTATGTGGCTGATTCACTGCTTATAAAATGACTATAAAATAAAAAAAAATATGTCCGGTGGCAGGATTTGAAATCGTAAAAAAAATTTTGTTAATACAACTTATTATCCACTCGCCTATCGCGCTTTACAAGAAGCTAAGTTGTAAACACTGAATTTATATAGATTGATGCATGTACCGTTTAGTTTCTATCCATGGTAGAGTGTGTGCGAGCTTTTTAATTTTAGGTTTACAAACAGATAAGAAAAAAGAGTTTTATTTTCGGAATGTATTTTACTGTGTATAACATAGAAATAAAAAAAAAGTTTCAATAATTAGTGCTGTAATGGGATTTAAACACGAATCGAAAAATTTACATTCAGTAACTCGGAAGACTCACCTACCACACATTTACACGAAGTATTTTGTAAATTTTGTTTTTACATGAAAGTGACACGCGCCTGTCTTATTTTCAAGTCGTGATAGAGCGCTTGCTATATTTGCGGTTTATAAAATGAGGTTACAAAAAAATAATAATTTTATTTTCGTGACGTGCGTCTTTCACTGTGTATACAGAAGGTTGTGTTCTATAACGGAATTTGAACAAGAATCAAATAATTGGCTCTCCGTGAGTGCTTCGCCACTCACCTACTACTGTTTTACACGAAATAGTATTGTGTGGAGATGGCATTTTATACGCTTCAGGTATCATCAGTATTGTTTGTGTCTTAAAACCCACGCTATAAGAATACAAAGAGCTTCTGTATTTTATATTTACGGAGCTCATTTCCGTTATTCCTCATTACGGAGTACCTTCCCGTAAATTAACTCTACATCTTCGTACAAGTTCCCGTAAATCTACAGAAATGTCTTAACAGTGTCTATTCGACGTTTCTTCACAATTTTATGAAATAAACCCTCGAAAAAACAGCCCACGTATGACGTGTTTGGTTGTTTCCCGAACATGCCATGTAGGTATCACAGGCGTTTTATACTTGTGTCGACAAAAAAGTACCTTATTGTTTCTTAAAAATTACTTTCACTTGTGTTTCATTTATAAATTATAATACTTCATTCAAAATTAATACGAATAAAGAGAGAGAGAGGGAGAGAGAGAGAGAGGGAGAGAGAGAGGAAATAATTGTGTTGGTAACGCCTAGTAAGAAATAGTTCTCATGCGAAGTATTATTGCACCGATCGCGCACGAATGTGGCACGTTGGCCCTCTGGTGTCATTTCCCAAGCTTCGCCTGCATGAGGCGGAGGAATATTACATTTCATTATACCAACAAACGAAAGTTATAACTGCTATATAATGATTATATTCTTTTCTATATTCATTATATTTCTCAAATTAATCCAGAAATACTTGCTAAATTGTTTCGTTTTGACAAATGAGTCTAGTAAACTTAATCGTTTCCATACGATATCACTGTACATAAGGAAACCGCATAAATTCATAGATTTATTGTGACGTTATACTTAGGTAATGGGCGCAATTCTTACGGGCAGCATAATATTTTTTGTGTAATTTGCAGTATAGAATAGCACCAAACAAGTGGAGAAAGGTAGATAAAAAATTGTTCCAGTATCTCAGTATAGTTATAAATTTAGGTTTCGAAAGGAGAGGAAAATAACTGCATTGTAATGAATCTACTTAAAACATTGTATAAATAAGTTTCTTTTGGTGGTACAGTGAAATCGTGGAATGGCATAATTATTGGGTTCAGACAGGCCATATTCATAGAAAGAAACAGTTGTATTTGAGGTGAAAGTCCAGTGGATGGAAGAGCTCTTACATATGAGTATTGAGAGGTACAAGAATCTTCTTATCCCGATGTAGGAAAGCTTGATGAGAGAGTCTTTGAAGAGTACATACACGACTTTCATCGCCACAGCTTCACTAAGCGTCGTAGTCATGAGTTGGGCAAAGGTCGACGGTGACAAAAGCAAAGACTAACTTTTCTAATTCATAGCTGCAACTTTACAACAGTAAACTTTCGGCGAGACTTTGTTTTCAAAGTCGCCATAAAGCAAGACTTTGGCACTGACAGTCTACTTTGCTGACTGAAGGTGGGACAACAGCTGCAGGAATGACAGTAACAATTTAATGAATCAGTGGACGAAACTGAAAGTTTTCATAGTTCTTGTTTCTTGTGAGTATTATTAGGAAAGCACATAATCGCATGAATTTTTTTTGTGACAGCCAATTAAAAATACTGTATCGCTATAAAAACTAAAGTTATACAAATACTCATTTGACTTCAGAATGCTTTGCATCGTGAAAATCAGAGAGGCACGCCAATTCCTCCGATTATTCATTTTTGATTACGTTAATTACTCCAGAATTTTTTTAGTTGTGGATAACTCTTAGTATACCGCCTACATTCTCATTGTCATTGAACGATTCATTAATTGCTCTTTCAGACAACATTTTTCTATCGTTCCCACATTGCCTGTTTATTTATTTTCAGTTAATTTTTTGTGCCCCTTTGACTAATCCAAAAAATTACCCCCTTTTCGAAGGCAAACAATGTCCAATTCTGTTTTCTGAAGCGAAACTATCTTTCTTGGTATTGAAAACATACAATTCGTGCAAATAAGAAAAATAACATATTACTGTTACTTGACAATTCGACTGTGAATATAAACAAAAAAATCGACGGCAGCTATTGTTCAAAAATAAATATTTCTTTTGTACGAAGGTATCCGGTTTTAAATTGTGGAACTTTAATTTGAAAGCCAACCTAATACCAATTATCTAAATATCTAGATTTTGCAAATTTTACTTTGGTCGAAGTACGACTTTGATACAGAAGCGACTGTGCAATGTAATTTCTCTAAAATACAAATTTTGTAGAAAAGTTTTACTCTGAAAAGTTGTCGTAAAAGTATAGTTCATGAATATGATCCTAAAAGACTAAGCGAATGTTTGTCAGCGTACCTGTAAAAAAGGGGAACAGGTATATTAATGACATGGCGAAAATGTTTATGGTTTATTTTTAAAGATCCACTATCATACGTGACTAGTTCATGAATCGAGTACACGTGGTAGATGCAGGGGAAATATTTAATGAATTATCGTCAGGGCAGGAACAGGTACGCTTCTACACTCTAAAGAATTATTCAGAAATTTACCATACCAGTGTATAAGCTTAGTGAGAAAGCAGGAATGGTGATGTTTTCCCCCTATACATTCATTGTAGCGATCCTATATTTGCTCAGGAAATAGTTAAAAGCATAGGGAAGTTTCCAACTTTGTATAGAAGCGACGCTAAACATTCCTATATCTGCAGCTTGATGTGTGGTATTATTACCATACAGTGTATAGGTTAAAAATTTCCATTACAATTTAGAAAGTTTAGCAGGAAAATTTTTACAGTGTAGATGCAGTGCATTCTGTAGCGTCTTTACGCCGTAACAACATCCCCAACTACACGCTACTTAGAAGAGAGATTCCTGGCTTCTCAAGCACGGCGTGAAAGCAGTGCTTCCGTGCTTACAATGCGGCAACGATCAATCTGTCATTGTAATAAACATCTCAATAATTAGTGCCAGTCAGAGACATCTGAATAGCTGTGAAACTAATTATTTGCTCCTCCTTAATTGTCAAACACAGAGGTGCACTAAAAACCACTTAACTGTTACAAGAAAACTAGCTGCAAATCTGCATAAATCACTGTTTAAAGTGTAAAATTGTTTCGCTAAAGTAATCCGTACGCTTTCACTCTTTCCAAAGGATCGGTGTTAAATGATCGTGTTAAATGTTCGTCGTTTCCATCAAACACTCGATGATACAAAGTTGGAGAGCTGTCATGAAGTCCTCCTCTCAAGATTTAAAATATTTCATATGCAAAAGGGTTCATGGGCATGGTCTTCTAAATATAGTAGCCCTGTTTTTCTTTTCTTTTTTTAACGTAGGAGGAGAAAGAACCTAAATCCACCAAAATGTGCCTGCACTTCGCGTCACCACAAAAGAAGGCGTACTCTTCAACGAGATTCACAAATTCAAATATTTTTGTACTAAACACATCACTGTATGTGTCAAATAAAATCCCCGTTTACTTTTTTTTAAGCTTAACTCAGTTTATGAGCCCCGAATCGGCTACCTTGTGGTTCGGAGACTGCTATAATGAGGAAGACCCGTCGTTTACTGCCATTCGATGCTTAACCTGTATCGTCAAACCAAAACATGTATATTTGTTCTATAGACTGACCATAATGAAAGTAAGAACAATATAGAAGAAAAAGTTACGAGCCGTTTATGACTGAACTCCATAAGCATACTCTTTGCGGATAATCAATCATTATTGAAAGCCCTGCTGATAATCTGCGTTCCTACCTATTTCGGAACCTCAGGGTAAATTTAAAATTAGCATTGCGTTGGACCCGATAAATGAGTGAGTGAGTGAGTGCTCTTAACATCGAGGACTTAGAGCCGATTATGGTGATGCGAAGTGAGAGTGTGTGGCAGGGGCGGGGGGAAGCGGGATATCCCCGAGAAGGCCCGCCGACCTGCATGCGAGAATCCGGGGGCGGCTGCGTCGGACATCGAGCCCGGTTCGCCTTGGTGGGGAGCGGGTAGTCTAGCCACTGCACCACCGCGGCCCTCCGGTAACTGAGCTTATTCGTGCTTCCTGTATGGTAAACTAAGCAGGTTTGAAAGCTCTGCTTAAGATCTACTTGTACGCTACGCACATTGTATATTATTCCGTCATATCTATACATAGTAAGCAAAGTCGCCCAGCCGCATGTGTTTGTGTATTTGGCTAAGGCTTCTAAACTACTTGATGGATTTTCATGTGGTTTTCACCATCATTCAAAGAAATTATTGAGGATGGTTTAAGTGTATACTACATTAATATTTAAATTATGGATAGTAGAGAAATGTCGACGTTCTCTAATCAAGTCAGAAAAGGCAGCTTTTCGGGCGCTTACGCATGGCTTACGATGACTAAACCATAAAAGATACACCAAATTAATGTACTACAGAATTGTAGATCTCAAAAAGGCCTAACGGAAAGTCCGCGACAGCATATGCTTATCTTTTAAGGATGACCCACAGTAAGCAATTTTGCCGTTTAAAATTTGATTAAAAATAGGGGTTCACTTATGAAGACTTTTTGAACAACACAGAATTAATCCCAAGTTAGTTATACCTTAAGCAATTAGTGTACATACTTGCTGTAAACCTAAACAATGCCATGTTTGTAAATAGCACCCGAGCGAGGCAGAGGCGGGTTGCTAGTGTAAAATAAACACCGCCCGGGGACTGATTACTTTATACACGCTGTGGAATTTTTAGAAAAGAGAATATATTAAAAATTCTCCAAGTCTCACACATATATGCATTAAAAACGCAAGAAGAAATCATTTCGATATTCCCTAATGTTAACCTAACACATTAATTCAACACTACGTAATGGAACTACCGTTCCTTTATCTTGACCAACTTTACAGGCTGTCTGTCACGCTGTGTTCCTATCAAAACTACGTAATGGAACTACCGTTCCTTTATCTTGACCAACTTTACAGGCTGTCTGTCACGCTGTGTTCCTATCAAAACTACGTAATTGAACTACCGTTCCTTTATCTTGACCAACTTTACAGGCTGTCTGTCACGCTGTGTTCCTATCAAAACTACGTAATGGAACTACCGTTCCTTTATCTTGACCAACTTTACAGGCTGTCTGTCACGCTGTGTTCCTATCAAAACTACGTAATGGAACTACCGTTCCTTTATCTTGACCAACTTTACAGGCTGTCTGTCACGCTGTGTTCCTATCAAAACTACGTAATGGAACTACCGTTCCTTTATCTTGACCAACTTTACAGGCTGTCTGTCACGCTGTGTTCCTATCAAAACTACGTAATTGAACTACCGTTCCTTTATCTTGACCAACTTTACAGGCTGTCTGTCACGCTGTGTTCCTATCAAAACTACGTAATTGAACTACCGTTCCTTTATCTTGACCAACTTTACAGGCTGTCTGTCACGCTGTGTTCCTATCAAAACTATATGCAGGCAAGGCCAGTGACATTTCGCAAGGATTCATTTCAAAAGTGAACAGCTTTTAAGACAACGCAATAGTCGGTAACGTAATTATGTTATTAATAAGTTAATTATTATTCGTATGTGAAGAAATAGTATAGTCTAAATGACGTTAGTTAAGACATGGTACAACTTGAACTCTGTCGTTGCCAAGTCAGTGAGTGTCCAGTTAAGAGGAGGATCGACTGAAGCATTTTCTGTGAAGTAATTTTTTGCGCGTATACGCGTATCTCGGTAAATAATTGTTCTGCAAATACGATTATTTTATCAGAAAATATTAAAAAACAATTATCTGTGCCCAATTTTTTTTACTTCTGTAATTTTAAGCGTATTCTCGGAGAAAAAAAAAAATTCGTGAGAATGGTAAAATATTGCATATTTAAAGCTTGCCTAAGCAGTTTCCTTAAGCTGCAAGAGAAAAGCACAAAGATACGGGCGTAGTTTAATCTGTTGTCTACAGTGTCACGGCGGAAACACTGCACGCCTTACGCATAGGAGCGACGAGGCGCTAGAAGTTCGTGTTAGTGTCGCCCATATAGCTCCCTCGCTTCTTGACCTTGGACGCGCAGTTACATAGTCCCCATACGGCTGCAGCCTACCTGACGATTCAACTGCGATGCAGAATGTTTTAAATAAACGTTTTTACACGAAACTATAAACGCGCTTGCTTCAAATGTGCTTATTTACTAAAAGAACACGCACCGCAGACGAGACCTGTCGAGTACTTTCATCACGTCGTCACGCATTAGAAGCACCGCTTCCGAGCTTCTCTCAGAGCGCCGTATCTCAACATGTACGTGTTAGGTACATGCAGAAACACAGAAGGGAACTGCATTGAAAATTGCTGCCTCCATTTCACCAATAAAATTATATAGACTTATAACGACTTCTTTACACTTTTTTGAATCGAACCTTTGAAAAATCACCTTCTGTATGACGTGTTTGGTTGTTTCCTAAATATGCGATGTACCACGTGCGTTTCACACTTATTTGAACGTAAAAAATACCTTATTTTTTATTAAACTGAAGTTTTACTTATAGTGTCTATAAATTATCATATTTCATTTGTAATTAATGTGAATAAAAATAGCGAGATAATAGGTGTACTGGTAAAGCCTAGTAAGAAATAGTTTTCAAGCAAAACACTACTACACTGAGTGCATACGAAGGCGGGCTTTGGTGCCATGTTCTAGACTTGGCTAAGCTTTGTTTGCATGAGGTGGAAGAATATCCTGAAAGTAGAACTTTACCAGATATTCAGAAAAGTTGGAAGTAATTGTGAACAGCCTATAGTGACTAGTACATAGTTGGGGGGACTTGGCCGAAAATACGCGATCTTCTCGCCGGAAGATGTGGGGTAGGTGACTGTTACTGCGCCCATTTTGCACACACACTCCACCGAGGATGACTGTCTGTCAAACCAGCGGGTGGAAGGGTAGCTGCCTTCTTAATCGCTTTAAACATCAACTCGTTTCTCTTGGCCTATACCCCAGCTGTTCTGTTCCCGTGTGCACCTGAGCATGCATGAATAACTTGCCTGGGTCCCTCTTTGAGTGACGTAGTTTTGTTACGCGAATCTCAGTTACAAATTACTTAGCGGGAATAATGTACGTGCGCCAAACTGAGAATTTCCTTATAAATGGTTTTCAAACAGTCAATATTCGTTATGAAAAGTCTTGAAAAGATTATGCAATATACGCCGAAAATAAATTTGTAGTTATTATTTTTTTAATACTTATCGTGTTTCTATTTTTGAGCTGAATTTGTACTTGTATAAATAAAAATAGAAACATTGTAAACATTTTTGATTGCGCGCAATAGTTATACATTTTGATAACGCGCTTGGGAGAGGGATAGAGGAACATTGGGGAAAATCAAATGGCAATAATTTTATTAGTTATGTTTTACTTGGCAAGGAAAAGCTTGAACTTTTTTTTTACGGACCAAAATTTCTAAATCCCAACTTTTGTAAATATTTATAAATATTTTCACATTCTAAAACAACTATACATATAATGAATATAATGAATGAAAAAATTCCATCCTTCTCAACGATTTATTTTTATTTTGTATCAATCACTTTTACACAGACCGTATATTTGGTATCGCCTTACTTTCTTTCTAGTTTATATACACAAGCGAATTGCAACACTCAGTTAATTCCTGAAAGAAAAAGTAGCTATCACATCAGCAATACTGAAACTACAAACGAATTAAGCATAAAATTTGGGACATAAGATCTGATTAATTTTGCAAGGCACGTTCTTCCATTTATGAAGCACAATTTAAATATAAAATGTGGTCATAGCCATTGAACAGACAAATTACAATTTAAAATTGAAATAATATAATGATCGTTAGAAAATGCATTTTCAATATTAATATAATATACATTTTTAAAATAATTAATATATGATATAAATGGTTAATATGCGTAGATCACAATGCGTAATATGAACAATTATCACAGTAGATAACTGTAAAAATATTTTGACATTATTCCAATGCTTGAAGAAAACAAATTGTGACTCCATTTTACACTCTGGAAATAAATTAAATTCTTCCTATGTAGCTTCTTGAAACTTACTGAATTGCGTTTCTCTTTCTCTGAATTTTCAGTAATGTATGCAGGGTTTCTTATATGCATTGACCGTGTGAACCTTGGATTAATTAACTCTGGAAGTAGGCGGTTTTGATAAAAATTCTCCAGTTTTTACATCATTTCTTTGTTCCAGAATTCATCGCTTCTTTCTATTTTTTCAATTCTTATTCCTAGTGGCGTCCAGAGGCCGAACAGACAATATTTCCTGCGAGTAACATGCAATTACCCTTGCACTTGTAGGTGAAAACCGTGATTTTTTTTATGCTTTAGATGATTCCTAACTTGTCAGTATTCCATGCCGTGGCATTCTTTCTATGTATTGCCTCTTTAGTTGTCATATGTGAGACGGACGATGGGCACTCAATTTCTACAATTCCGTCGTCTCTACAAGCCCGTCTGGGGTGGCACCGAAGTAAGGAATCTCCGGATCAATAAAAAGTCCACAGTCTAAAATAGTTAATTTTAGTTCTTGCTCCATCGCTTCCTTTGCGAGTTTTTCGTTATTCCTTCCGTATTCCATTGCTTTGGTATCGATTCTGCTGTATAATATATTCTTTACTGTAGATTCACAACTTGTATATGGCTTCATTTTACATATTAGTACAAAATGTGATGCTGTAAGTATGTTCCGTCTTCTCTCTTTCCGCTCCCCACTTTCTCTTTGCATTACGGTTGCCCTTTCGACTCCCTGTTTCTCACTTTCTGTCATTTGCAAGGAGTCGAGAAATTCCCTGCATTCTCTATTGAAAGTCTCTGGATCCATAACCGGTTTTTCTGCATTGGTGCCATAGAAGTTATCTGAAAGCTTACGATACTTCTTCACTGCTGCCTTTCTTTTGGCCTTACTTGCTACAACTTTAGTTCTGCGTCTGTATTCCATACTTTTACAGAATTTTCCCGGGATTTTTTTGTACATTGTTTTATGTAACGTATACAATGGTATCCCTGTATTGTGTTTTACAACTGCTCCTGCGCATCTGCCAGTGTAAGATAGTGTAGTGGAAGAATTAATTCTCTTTCCACCAACAAATTTAATTACTGCCGAATTGTAGTGTTCTGCAGGGTTGTCGCACACTTTGTGGATTAAACTTCTGCTGTGGTTACTCATCTGTCTTACTACACCAGATATCTTATAATGCAGACCACTTTTAATGAGATCTAGCACATAATTACGATCACTACCATCTGACTTACAAAAATAGCGTCTATCCAAGCAGAGGGAATGAACACCAAATATATGGATTGTACTGTTCAAGATGTCATTCCATAATTCTTCAACTTTATCATGACGTGGCCGTTCTTCTTGCTACCTGTGTTCTACAGCTTTAACAGCAGCTGTTCTGAATCGAAGAATATTGACACCAAGCATCTTTCTCATGACAATGCCATCAATCTGTATATTTATTGTAGTTGCAATGTCCTTAAATTTATTACAGAAATTACGCAGAAGATGATTTATGCACTCAATTTTTCCGACGGTAACATTTTTGTAAGGATGCGCGTCCAAAACTCTTCTGTACACATTACTGTCACCATCAGCAATTACTGCCACCATCAGCAATTAGTTTAGTATAGTTTATACCACACATCTCTTCACTCTGTCGGAAACCTTCAACAATTAGCGCGTCTTCCATACTTGACGAACTTTGGTTTTGCTCCCAGTTCTTGAAGCATGTGTGAGGCTCCGGAGTGTTCCCTGATGCTGCAGTATGGCAACAGGTTGTACAGTACTTGTTTTTTACGCCGAAGACAAGGACTATTTCAGTTCTGAATCCTACCATCGCAGCCTGTACAACCACATGAACAAGTATTATTTGCGAGCGAGAAAGTAATAACATCGATTAGGCAAGCAAAAATGTAATTCATATTTGCATACATTATCTTAAGTTAAGCCAATAAAACCAAGTACATTCATCAGTGAAAACTTTAAGGTTAATATTGTACCCTCATATCGCGTGAAAGTGTCGAAGTAATGAGAGTTTACAACTATTAAGTTCGGTTTGCGTTCCAAACACAAAATATAGTTACTCTTGTTAATGCTTTATAAATTTAGTTAACACTTGCGCTAAGACTAGAGTTCATTGTATCAGTTGTAATTAATAATTACGTGTTCATTAATTATTTTTTGACCGTGTTTACAACAATTATTTTGTAATCTGGTTGGTACGAAAATCCACTTAAAAATCAAATTATTGAATTTCGTTAATACTGGCAGTAATTCTAACACACAAATAGATTTTATAAAAAATTACTTATGCAAGATGTCGCCCAAATGATTGAATCATTAGTACATTTCAACTTTCATTTTGCCGACTCGCCAATGGTAAATCTTTGGGTATAAAACTGTACACCAGAAAGTTACGCGTATTTTTCTTCAGTGTAAATTCTTTTCGACAATGTTGCATGAACTACAGACGGGATATAACTACAGTTACACCATTCTAGAGATGGTAATTTATCGCGAAAATGTCGGACATCATGATATGTCTCACCGTCCTATACGCATACCTGCAACATTTCTTTCCTTACTGGCTACAGTATGTGCGAGAAACAGTTTCCTTTTTTTTTGGGGGGGGGGGGGGTTGCCCAACGAGGCTTTTGCTTTCTGACACTGAACCTACTTGATTCGCCTAAAATGAAAACATATTTCTTGGCGGCCATCTCTACCTGAAAGATTTTCGCGATAAATTACTATCTCTAGTCATACTGAAGAATTGTGTAAAATTGATTTTGCGAATTTTCGCATGCATAGTCAGTATAATTTTCTGTATATATGCGCTATAAAAATATGTATGTTCCAAAACTATCACGTACAGACTGCACAAAAACGATGGCACTTAAAATTAATTTTCAAAACAAATCGCAAAATTGTCTTAAAATAAACATTTTCCGATCCACAGTCGCGTCCGTGATCGTTCACGGATCAAACATTTACATATTCACAAGAAATTATAAATGACTAGAAATTTACTTGGTTTTTGTATTTGAAATTTCAGATAAAAGTGTAAATTTGAACATTCAGCTGCATCAAGCGCAACACGCATTAAAATATTACGTGAAATATTTCCATGGAATGCAAAATGTTGCTAGCAATTATTTTACAAAAATTTTAATTCTAAAAAATTATACTTATTATTTGCGTAGATTAAATTTGGCATTCACTTTGCCATGCTCTTAAAAACACAGAGTCAAGAATAAAGAATTCCAGATAATTAGCGACACTGTAAACGAAACTCTGGACAACAGCATGACGAGGAAGGTTCCTACTTGCTACAGCATCCTCGCGTCTTTCAAAATATACATTTTACTAAATGTTTCGGCGTTCAAGTTAGCTTGTACGTTTCTCAAATCCTGTAGAATTTCTATACTACCATTTTCGTTTTATTTTCCAAATAGCCTGTTTGTGTGAGGATATATAGTGCCTTATCCACCTAGATAAAGTATTACAATAATCTATAGTTTTTCCAGCACTGTGACGCCCAGGAATTCTGATATCACATAATTCCCCAAACAATTCGCAGTTAGCATGGACATCACAGTGCGGCTAAATACGTAATTAACCACACATATATATGTATGCTTCAATATGACACACACGTATTTCAATTTATACTACCATTGTTTTCATGTGTTCGTGCAATGAGCCCCGTTAATTAATCCGCACTGACTGCTTACATCTGTTGCCACACATTACACACTCAGGTAGGTCTGCATAAGCCTACTACAGTAGAACCCTGTTATAACATTACTCAAGGGGATAAAATGTTAAATACAGGAAAACGTTATCAGCATTAATTGGAATAGTATATCTACAGCAGGCACTCAACTAAAAAGTACTTTAATTTAATCCTTTATCGGTACAAATAAGAAGTTATTTGGCTTTTGTAGCTTAAATTCGCCCATAATATTTTCTAAACATAAACTAGAAAAATATGACAAACTACAAGAGTGTTAAATATTAATTAGTTATATGTATACAAGTGTTCCACAAAAATGTGATTGTTATTGACTTTGTCTTGTTTCTTGTTATCACGTGTAAATTGTTACTCATGTGACACAAAATCATTTTTCAAGTGCGCACTTCACATTCAAACGCCACACTTTGATAAACTGTGATGTTATACCTATATGCAGGAAATGAGAATAGTAAAATTTTATATGCAGGAAGAAAACAGCAATCTTTATGGAAAAATTGTGGCACCATGAAATAATAGTGTTATCTTCAGGAATGTTGAAGCAGGGTTTTACTGTATATCTAAAATTTCACATTTACCACACACACAGCATGGTCTCACATATGCAAATGTATATGTGTGTATATGTATATATTATATATATATATATATTACGATGGCGGTAGAAAATAGTTCTGATGTTATTTTGTAATTTTAGTATTGCTTTCTTTAATGCTCTATAATAAAGTAAATCAGTACTATATGAGCATGCAGGTGTAAAATTCTGGTAGTCACATAAAACTTTAATGCATTGTTTCTTTGTCGCGGCTAAAAGGTACCAAGTTATCAGTGTTGAGCAAGATTGCGGACGCAGTGGTGACTGGATACACAAGCAATCCTATCTCCAAAGCGCGCGAAAGGCGGATTAATAACAAGCAGCCACCTTGGAATGGACATATTATCGGCAAGGAGATTCTGCTGTCGTTTGCCAGTGCCTTCTGTGGTATGACGGCAAAAGGAAAATACAAAACCCAGTTATTAACCAGGGAAGGAAATTTTCCAATTACAAAAAAAAAAAAATCCCTGTACGGAATCGAACCCGACACCATTTGCCCCGAGGTGACATATCAAAACAACGGGACAAAGCACCCGCCCAAACACACACAGTCTTCACGCCCACGTAACACCATCAAAATAAACAGGCAGATGAGTTTCCTAACACCCAGCGGCTTTTCTCGACTGCCCTTCATGTACTCTCTCATTGCCAAGCGAACTTCTGTACCGGCATGGCACTGTAGTTGGTCCTGTATGAACGTTTTGATCAACTTGCATCTGCGATGACAGTTATGACTGGTACTCCATCTCTATCAACATCACCAACACCAACAGCCAAACACACTTCTTCTTCTGCGGCAAGCTTAAGTTCATTCAGGGCAGTAGCTTCCCACCCATCACACACATCGTCATGAAATGTCTTGGCTGATATAGTTGGTATGTTTATAGCCGACATCATCCCTTCAAGTTGTGGATGTCTTTCGTCAGTAGCCATTGTCCCGCACACTGCGCCCCTGTTCACATCCATTTCTTCACTGTCTTTTTCGGTAATTTGCAGGGAGTTCTACATTGCACATTTTGCTTTTAAAAATAAAGCAGCTCCTCAGTCCGTATCTCTTCTCACGCACAATGCTCATATCTCGAAAATCACAACCTATTGGTATCGTAACAGATTGTTTCATTTTTAACTTTAATATCGTCATTTAAAATAGCAAGAGGACTTACGTCATTTACTTATATTTTCCCCTTTCAATACTAATAAATGAAAAAATTTAAATAAGTCGCCTCATTTTAATGAAATCTTGTGCGAGGAAACATTCCCCTGGCCACATGAATTTATCTCAGATGTAAGGTACACGATATTTGAAATAGTAAGGCAATGGATTAACTGAACATTTAAACTCGATTTTATAGTTCTTCAGAATAAAGTATTTTATTGCAAATGTTTGGTGGTACTGAACTAAATTATTACACAGAAGTTATTTTTTATACAGAACTATTTATACCTCTACAAATGATTTGTTTATTTCTTAATCGTCGGGAAATTTAAAACCGTATTATTTCGGATTATTTCCACGACACTGAGGACACAGAATATACATTACATCAGATTTTTATTCTGTGCTGAGGAACGTAAACTTGCACACCGTAGAGAATTCCACTTTTACTGAACGCTTACAATCAAAGCAAAACATATCACATGCAGATGTAAACCATTCATTCACTCTACGCTGTAAACTACCAAACAAGTACCTGTGTATGTGGTCATATTATACATAAACACCAGCAACGATTGCCCCTAGCCGTGACGTCACTGACTTGGTAAGAAGAGGTTGTCACGCCTTCTTGTCTCGGTGGTAAGGGTTCAATTCGCAACATTTAATTGATTTAAAATAAAATTGTTTATACAAAAATTAAAAGTATGTAACTGTCGGAATTATTCGTAAATTATTCAAAGTAGCAATGCATATATTTAGATAACAGCAGTAATTAAAAAGGTCATGCCATGCAACTGCAGTGTCATTCTCTCTCTCTATCTCTCTCACTTACAGGCTCCACATTTTGCCAGATCGCTGATGGAATCTCATAAATGTAGAGTACTGTATAACAATTTGCAAATAAACGAAACATTAAATGTGAGGACTATGTGCCTATGCAGGGCAAAAGCAACATTGACTGAGTATCTCAATGTGTTCCAAATAAAGTTATACAGATAATTATTTCATTCAGTGTTTTCTGGTCACGACGTTGTAATAAAAATAGGCACACAATTTAAAATCTTTTCAAATCTGACAGTGAGCTCAAGTACGCGCACGCGAAAAATTATACCTGACACAAGCAATATGGCTGGCTGTTCGTTTTTAATGCACCAACACTAAGATAAACAGTTAAATTATACCTGACACAAGCAATATGGCTGGCTGTTCGTTTTTAATGCACCAACACTAAGATAAACAGTTAAATTATACCTGACACAAGCAATATGGCTGGCTGTTCGTTTTTAATGCACCAACACTAAGATAAACAGTTAGATTATACCTGACACAAGCAATATGGCTGGCTGTTCGTTTTTAATGCACCAACACTGAGATAAACAGTTAAATTATACCTGACACAAGCAATATGGCTGGCTGTTCGTTTTTAATGCACCAACACTGAGATAAACAGTTAAATTATACCTGACACAAGCAATATGGCTGGCTGTTCGTTTTTAATGCACCAACACTAAGATAAACAGTTAAATTATACCTGACACAAGCAATATGGCTGGCTGTTCGTTTTTAATGCACCAACACTAAGATAAACAGTTAAATTTATGGTAAATTCCATATAGAATGGAGTAAATTTGTAACTAACACGATGCCGTGAAAGATTATTTCGAAATACATATTTCATTAAGTTTATTCCAAAATTCTTTCGCAATTTATTAGTTTCACTACGCGGCATTTGTTTTTCGCAGATGAAAGAGTGACGATTTTCTATTCAGGGACACCACAATTACTTCACGTGACAATCAGCCGCCGTTTCCTTATTTCAAGTGCGATGTTATACAGTTGTGATAAAAAAATATTCCGGCAGCAGTAGCTGTCAGAATCTGGGAAAATAACATGAGATGAACTATATTATGTTCAAAATATAAGTAGTTGCCTTTTTTTAGAGCTGTGTTCTTGTAAATGCTTCATCTTCCTTTTTCTTCATCTTGCACTAAGTTGCAAACGTTTTCCATTGCCTTTCGTACTGTACCTGCCCATTTTGGGTAGAATGTTCGGACCGATCCCTTCTTCTATCAGGCAAACTGCGGAGAGTGCAGATGCCCGGAAGAGATAGTGGATAGTCCGAGGAGGTCGTTAACCATCCTTCAATCCTTCTACCTGCCAAATGCCCCAGTGCAAAAGAGGTCTATCTACGAATTCATTTCTTGAATATAATCATCTACAAAAGTTTTTTTCGATTTATTTCAAAAGTAATCATATTATTTATACAGCTGAGGCAGAATTTGATATGTTGTTAATTATCTGAGGAATCATGCAATTGTCTTTTTACTTTTTAGTCAAGCATTCCAGTTAACATAGGATAACCATACGTATGTACGAAATTCGGGTTTGTGAAATATTGCAACAGTACACTGTTGTTTTTCATAAAGAAAATTTTATGCTTTTAAGTAACAGTAACAATGATTTCATCTTTATTCGTTTATGCAGAACAAATGCCACCTCGAAAAAATGTATAATTTTCTTGTAATTTGTGGCGCAAGTTAACAATAGTGACATATAAGGCCAACTAAATCCCTCCGACTCTTTACGCTACCTCGACCTTAAACGCGAATAAAACCTGCAAGTAGGCGGGCCCTTTAACATGTACATATTTTAGGGCAGGAGTATTTTTCTAAAGGTGACTTAGAAAGAGCGCAGATAATCGCTAGGTAGCTATAGTTAGTGTTGAACGATCAAGCATAGGCTATTCACGGTAAAGTGAGAAATTTTTAAAGCCCTCTCATTTGGAATAATAGTAAATATATTTTATTTTAGCCTTAGATGTTAACTTCCGAGTGCGGTGGAATATGTACACTGTGTTTATTTATTACTTACATGGCTATATTTATTTTAAAAAGTGGCTAAAGGATAAGAAAAGGCTGAAAGGAAAAGTAACTAGGGCCTCAATAGTGCTCAATTTACCGTTAAACTGCTTATATAGGCCATTCACGGTAAAACGAGCACTTTTTGAAGCTGTTTCATCAGACATAATAACCAATAACTACATTTCATTGTGGCCTCGGACTTTTGGTTTTGGGTATGGTGAATGTACACACTGTGTTTATTACTCACATGGCAGAGTTTACATTAACAAGTGGTGGAAGGATATAAATTGGTTGAAGGAAAAAAGTAACTAGGGCTTCAAAAGTGCTCACTTTACCGTGAACGGCCTATAGTAATGGTTATTTGAGGGTGGTGTTTCTGCAGTGTCGCTATTATCCGCTGCGGTCTTGATATTCCTCGCCGCAGACGCAGACGCGCCATCATCTCGCCTGTGTACATCAACTTTACAACTAGCCAGGCTAGGAGGACAGCATCGCTGGGTTCACGGACATGTAGTCTGCCTCAGCACATAACGATCTACAACCCCCCACCCTCCCTCCTCCCTTGGCCGAGCGAAGCCAGCACAGGCAGACGTCTTGTTATTACTGAGTTGAAGTTTTTATGGGCCATCCCGCTGTTTTCTCCTCGCAGTCAGCCGAGAGCAATGACTGGACAGATCGCCATCCCTGCGGCAGAGCGAGAAACGACGGCCTTCTTCCAGAGTGGAAAGGTATTGAGCGAGAGAGCGAGCAAGCGGAGAGATTTGGCCGGCTCTTAAGGGAACTATGTACAGAAACGTGTTCTGTTAAATCGTTGTTAGCGCGTGAACGCATATCTCGGTAAATAAAAGTCCTGGAAATACGACATTTTGCCAGAAAATATTTAAAAAAAACTGTTGTTTATGTCCCTATATTTTTACTTTTATCATATTAACTGTTTTAATGGAGAAAAAAATTCGCGAAAGTGAATAAAACCCTACTGTTACAGATCTAACTTGCAAAGTACAGTGTTACAGCGGAAACACGCCTTGCGCGTAGGGGCGATGAGGCACTAGGCGTGCATGTAACTGTCGCCCGTATCGCTCCCTCACTTCTTTATCTTGAGAGCCGACGATGGCGAAGCGAGGTATGGAGCAGCGCCGGAATGCAGTACCGGGGGGAAACGAGAGATCCCTGAGAAAACCCGACGACCAGCAGCATCGTCCGGCACGATTACCACGTGGGAAAATCCAGGGAGCGACACCACTGGGAACCAAACCCGGTCCGCCTTTATGTGAGGCGAGCTCTCTAGCCACTGAGCCACCGCGGCCCCCTTCTTTAACATCTCTGCGCATTGCATACGCATTCCTCAGGCACACCTCGCATACTCTCCAGCTCAGTAGGCTATATACATCTGCCATAGTACCAACATTCATGGTAACTTGAAATATTTTCTGTAGCCTTGCTAAAGTTCTACTGATGGTAAACTGCGTAATATAAATAGTAAACTATCTTACATATGTTTATTTCACGTAATTATTGGGCTACATTCAATAACAACACTATTTAATTTGCCACTGCAGTCGGCCGTCACTTATTAATTCAGTGCAATTGTTTCACGTCACTAATATTCAATTAGTGAAATTTTTTCATAGACGTTTCTAAACACACGTCACACACACACATATATATGTGTGTATATATATATATATATATATATATATATATATATATATATATATATATATATATATATATGAAACAATCACTTCCTCTTCCTAAACTACATATCTGAACTTCACTGTCAACCAAACACATTATATACGGGATGATTCTTCAAAACTTTCGTTTCAAAAGTGTAATGATACTGCGAATAGACTATAAATAGGTGCAGCATATGCAGATGGTTCCATAACATGTGGGAACCACTTCGCCGGTGGACAGGAGCTGTTGATACGATTTAAAAATTCCATATAAACATGTGACTTATTTGTTTGTGATGTGACATGCTTTCGTAATTCCCGCTCGACGTCAGACGTCAGCTGTATTCTTCGGAGCTCTCAGTTCGGTGTACTTGAATTATCCCCGCCACGTTACGTTTCATCTTTACGCTCGGGTAGACGGGCGACCATCTCTTTCTTTATTGTGGCGCGTTGTTATCTCATGAAACGTGTAGATGGTGCTTTTAACTGTTTATTATTGCCGTTATATATTGGAAGTTCTTTCCTCTTCGCAACCTCCTTACTTTAATTTTCCTTTCTTATTCAGTTGTTTCCTTATTTTAAACCGATACTGCGGCAAAATGTTTCTCTGATGAAAACAAGCTGCCTTCTTGCCTCGTGCATCACATGAAAGAACACATCACTTGGGAGCGAGTCATCTCACTTGCCTGGAAGATCACTAGTTAGACGTCAAAGTTTACATGCATTATAAGGTTCGCGTTCTGATTTTAAACAACTAAACAAATTATCATGCATTAATGCTATTTCAGAAGAAGTATTAAAATCCCATATTGGCAGTTATTTATTTGTTTCGAATACAGTATTTGCAATAATCTAATGTGATTACAGCCAGAGGAATATTTTTTGAGCCACTGCATATGTGTATGCGTAATTTAATTTACAATCAAATTAATTAAGTAACGATGTCAAGGGAACAATAAAGAAACGTATTTATTTATCACAATAACACTTTTGCCTACAGTTAAACTAAGCACTCAGTTTCTGTATTCTGCAAGGGATGTGCAGATCCACTACAACAGCGGCTCTACGTGGCGACCAGCAACATCGTTGCACACATTGTACCTACGTATTACGTTCCTGTACACTCGCTCCATCACACATGGTGTACCATCAATATGTTGTACAGCGACCATAACTCGTGCCAGCAGATCTTCCTCTGTCTCCACAGGAGTCTAGTCTCGTACAACAGCGGCTCTACGTGGCGACCAGCAACATCGTTGCACACATTGTACCTACGTATTACGTTCCTGTACACTCGCTCCATCACACATGGTGTACTGTCAATATGTTGTGCAGCGACCATAACTCGTGCCAGCAGATCTTCCTCTGTCTCCACAGGAGTCTAGTCTCGTACAACAGCGGCTCTACGTGGCGACCAGCAACGTCGTTGCACACATTGTACCTACGTATTACGTTCCTGTACACTCGCTCCATCACACATGGTGTACTGTCAATATGTTGTGCAGCGACCATAACTCGTGCCAGCAGATCTTCCTCTGTCTCCACAGGAGTCTAGTCTCGTACAACAGACATACTCCTCATACGACCCCACAACAAATAGTCCGACGGAGTTAGATCCAGCCTTTCACTCAGCGGAGTGGTACACCTGATTTGAAATTACTGTAGCACGGTAGCAGTACGTTTACGGACATGGGTTCCTATTAAAAATAGTTTCTACTCAGTCCCCTCCACAAGTCCCAGAAATTTGTAAGGGGAATTTCCAAGCACCCTGTGTGGGCGGGGTAGTTGTAAGCCGTGGTTTTAGACAGATCTGGAGGCAGTGTTTGGGTAAATGCGCAGAATGAAGTCTACAATGGTGATAGCTGGTGTTAGCGGCGTAGGGTCGGGTCGACCAGCCAGTTATGTAAGAAGAGCAGCCTAGGGCGGCAGGTGTGGGGTCCACCTGGCGGCAGGTGAACGCCCAGCCCAGCCGACCAGATTCCGATGGAAATGGGGAGGCTGTAAGCCCCCTCCCCCCTCCAGCTGGAGGCCATCTCTATATGAGGCCCAGACAATGGCAGCGGCCCGGCTGAGTCCTCGCGCTCCAGGCGGTACTACATACTATGCTCTGTTCAAGTCGTCTGCTACGTGGATTCCTACGCACCGCCATCTTGTAAACTCGTTCCTAAGCAGTTGCTATAGCAGAAGTACAGTGAAATGGCTATTGCTCAAGTTGCGTTGTTTAATTTGTATGTCCAAGTGTGAATCTGTAATTATTTCTGTTTCTTGAATGACATATATTTTAATGATTTCTTGAGGTCCCCCCCCCCCCCCCCCCCCCCCAGCCGGGAAATTGAATTTTAACCACAAGAGTTCGAGCGTCAAATTCGTGTACTTCTGAGGGTTACCGCGCAAAAATTATGTCGTAGAACCACAATAATTATTGCACTTGTTTTATAACAACCAGAGGCTATAAGTACTAAGAGGATAATGGGCTGACACATATTCTGTGAAATAGTTGTTTGCGCGAATACACGTATTTCGGTAAATAAATGTTCTGCAAATACGACTTTTGGTCAGAAAAGATTTTTAAAAATTATTATATATATGCCCCTATTTCTTTATTTTTGTCATATTAAGTGTATTCATGGAGAAAAAAAATTGTGAAAATGGTCAAATATCACATTTTTAAAGCTTGGCTATACAGTTTCCTTAAGCGGCAAGAGAAAAGTACAAACATACGGGCGTAGTTTATTAGTCTGTGGCCTTTCATGGCGTGTATTCAAGTCCCACTGTTACAGATATAATCTGCACAGTACAGCGTCACGACGGAAACACTGCATACCTTGCGCGTAGGAGCGATGAGACACTAGGCGTGCGTGTTAGTGTCGCCCGTATCGCTCCCTCACTTCTTGACCTTGGCCGCTCAGCTACATCCCACTCTTAACAAGTATTTTTCTAGTTTTATATATGTGTTATTCAACTTGTATATAAAATGTTAATTTATTTGCGCCATCGCCACCCAGCTCCTAAGGTTTGTACTATGCCTAATAAAATTACAGTAACTAAGAACTTACCGTATCCTTAGAAATAAACGAATAAAGTAACAAAATTTTTGTTTAATTAAAACTACCCTCATTTCGTTAAATGTGTCGTTCAACCACATTAAATGCACTAAGGCATAACTTTACCTAATATGACAATTAAGCAAAACCAGGTGGGCGTGCCTATTACAGGCTCTATAGATCCGCCTAGATAACATTAGGTTATTTATTTATTATGGCGCCTATAAACTTAATCTCCAAACTACACAACATACATTTGGGCTAGGACTACTAACTTCAAGAAATGTATTACAGAAATTTTAATAACTTAAAATATATTAAAAGTCATAGAAAATCAGCTGCTCCACTTGTCACACATTTCCTCTCGACTAGAATTTTGTAAATTAGTCCTGAGATACTCCACTTTCCTGTAAATTGCCCACTGCGGGCAGGATAAGGCATGTATAACTGCATATTATGTTGTCTTATCTTGCTATGACGTAGGCGTTAAACGTTAGTAACAACAGACTATAACCTGTCACTTGCCTCCGTCTCGAATTCTCTGGGGAAGTAAACATAAACTATTTTGTTCTGTTTCGCTTTCAAGCTTTCTTTATAGTAACAGTTACAAAGCCACAAGACTTCGTTTGGATCCCTAGCTCGTCTACCGCAAAATAAAGTGGTGATCTTAAGTAAAATACAAGTTATTCATACTAACAGTTTAGTTTACTGTCAATAATATACATGGCAGCTTACGTATAATATTAATTACTTGCTATAACCTGCTACATGGAGTTTTTATAGCTCCGCTTTATATAATAGTAAAACTAACATACACCTATTTCAGTTTACCATCTTAAAGGTATTTTTTTAATAATTTTAATTTTTCGGGCGTTTTATAAGGAGTTTTACTACCATATTTCAAATATACAAGTACATATGTAACGGCACATACGAATCCACTCGACAATTTTAACCTTGTCTTTCTGGAAACGAAAGAATTTACACATCACTCCTTCGTGAATACTATTCCGCAGATATTGTGAAAGACAAGAAATCTCATACTATACTGTAGAAAACTAGTGGATCATACTTTTGTTTGCATCCAGTACAGCAGTTGCTAGGCAACAGTACAGGATGTTACATCGACTTCAACAGCGTATCGACTAAAGATGAGGTAGATCGATCTCGCTGGCTGCGCACAACCAGTCTCCGTGCCCAATCACTGAACTGCTTTTCTGCCAACACGTCTAGCAAAAACGACGCGGATTGGATTTGAGGTTAGAAAACTGTTCAGTAAACAAGTGCTTTGAGATTTTTATTTTATACTTCTTCTAACCAATTTGTAATGCAGTTTGATAAAATTCAAATTGGCGAAAGTATTTCTTCAAAATAAAAGAGTTTATTTTTATTTTTTAATTTAGATATAAACAAACACGTTCATCACTGCTGACCATATATTCGCAATTGTTCTTCCAGCTTTTGAATCACACCATCGAAAATTAACACCATATATGGCATGTTTGGTTGTTTCCTAAATACGTCTGCCAGTATCACACGCGTTTTGTGCTTGTGTTAACATAAAAGAATACCTTATTTTTTGGTAAAATTGTGATTTTACTTATATCTTAACTACGAGTTACGATATTTAATTTATAATTAATATGAGTAAAAGAAGGGTAAAATAGGTGTGTTGGTAATGCCTAGTAATAAATAGTTCTAATGTAAAATATCATTAGACTGAGTGCGCACGAATGCGGTGCGTCGTCCTTCTGGTGTTATTTTCTAGACTCGGTATAGCTGTGGTAGCATGAAGCGGAGGAATAGCCTGGAACTAGAACTTTAGCAAAGCGTCAGAAAAGTTAGAATACATCATTCTGCTTGACCGTAGCCTGAGAACAGTGTAGCACAACTCCACTACTATACAACACGCATCTCTCACTACAAACTATTACACTCACCGCCAAACTCATCAGAAAAGTACGGTTTATGTTGCATATGAAAGAAGAATACATATGTTTTGTAAATATGTAAACTATTTTACTTGGATTGAACACCGCCAACCAGTGTCATCGCACGGCAAGATTCCCACATGCGAAAATCCGGGAGACAAACCTCCGTAAATCGAGCTCAGTTTAGATTGGTAATGTAAACACATTGGCTATACGTTAAACGATACGTAGAATGCAACAAACCAATTTTTATGTATAGTGTTTTTTTTTTTTAAGGATACATTGCTCCACAATTTCCTAGCTCCTAAATGCGAACAACGCCACTTCTGAATTTATAACAATCACCTAAGTGATTTCCCTATGGTTACCTCCTTCAGCTATGGGTAACGAGGTTTCTGGTTAGCCGCGCGTGTGTTAGAAGCAGTTAGTCTTTGTTAGCTCGCAAGTCCCTCCTCACAAAAGCTTTTGGACATAACAGTTACATGTTACGGCTTCTGAAAAATAAAAGCATATTTTTTTGTATTACTTCTAATATTACATGTTTAGCGAATTTGCAGGATCCATCACAGAGTAGTAGCCAGTCTTCAGTGAGATATCACAAGAGTAGTAGCCAGTCTTCAGTGAGATATCACAAGAGTAGTAGCCAGTCTTCAGTGAGATATCACAAGAGTAGTAGCCAGTCTTCAGTGAGATATCACAATAGTAGTAGCCAGTCTTCAGTGAGATATTACAAGAGTAGTAGCCAGTCTTCAGTGAGATATTACAAGAGTAGTAGCCAGTCTTCAGTGAGATATTACAAGAGTAGTAGCCAGTCTTCAGTGAGATATTACAAGAGTAGTAGCCAGTCTTCAGTGATATTACAAGAGTAGTAGCCAGTCTTCAGTGAGATATTACTAGAGTAGTAGCCAGTCTTCAGTGAGATATTACAAGAGTTTTTCAGCTAATGAGGGCACTGTGGCTTCGAGAACAACACAACGATTAACTCTATGTGATGTTTTCCAATTCGTCAATTTTTCCACGACTTTGCGTAAATCTTACCACGACTTAGAGTATTACAGAAAAGGCCTTAAACAATGCTTATTGAACACTTTAATATGAACACACTAATCTTAATAGTTTTATACAAATGTCTGCTTCAGCAGTCACTTCCAACTTTGGTGTACTTTTACATCACCATGTAAAGGAATGTATGCTATAACTTATCGTGTATTTTTCTTAACGACGAGAAAATTGAAGTAGACTTGGATACCAAAATTGTAATTTCACTACAAATGTTTGCGCCTTTCAGAAATACAAAGTTAAGTTACGTTGTGTAAGTAAACACCCCCCAATCGTTTGTACTTTTTTCGCTATTACGCCATGTGATTTCACACGTGTACACGTAATTTTATGTACCTACCTGTATTATTTTACAGTTGTGTGATATTAATCCACATACTATGTATGTGTAATTTTACTGAACGTGTTAATGTTTTTATTCGTCTAACGATACACCTATTGTGAGTTTACTTCTACAACTCTATAATGTGTTCAAACATTCACGTGTTATATATATATATATATATATATATATATATATATATATATATACATATATATATATATATAATTTCACACAATATAATACCACTTTCATTTTATTGTATTCTCCAATATTAAAGTTACTGTACCATGAAGGATAACAACCCCTTTTCAAAATATAGCTAGCGACTTCTAAGCTATAAAAATTATTTATATAAAAACAGCAAGCATTTTCCATGAGCAAAAATTTAGTTTCTGTATGAATCAATGAAACTGGAAGCAGTTTTTCTAATTACCGCTAAATGAGATCGTATAAAACTAATTGTATTCAAAAGTAACACACAACAAATAAAATTACCAAAAATGTTTATGAGTAAATGTGTACTCGTAGATTTATTCACATTGTAGTTTTTACTTATAATGATAACACAAGTTAAGAGATGCCTCGTCACTGCTAGATACACTGTGGCATATGTACAACATGATGGCATTAAGAATACACAATTTAAGAGCTATGTACTTGTCATATGTGCAGTTAAACATATAGATTACTGTTTATAAAGAAACGCATAGTGCCGTGAACAAATAATTGTAGTTCTGTTTGAGTTACTAAGAACAGTTGTGTAAACTGCAAATACAGTACCTGCTTTGTAAAATAAAATAATTCAAAATCAACCAAAATTATAGGCCTAAGAGAAAGGCTAGACATTGAGATTTTTCGTCTGGTTATTTTCAACCAACACATGTGATTAGTATTAAACTACGCAATGTAATAACATTACAAAGACTGACATAATATTTCGTGGCGACCGCGAAGGGTTTTGTTGGTGTTCAGAGCCCTGCCAAACTCGTTTGTGTTGAACACAAGCATTTTTGTATAGGCTGTTCATGGTAAACTGAACACTTTTGAAAGCCTTGCTTTAGATATACTTGCGTGTGCATTATGCATTTTCCCGCCATATGTAAAATTAACACTGCCATGAGCCTGGTCACCTTATCCATGCGCCAGTCAAGTGAATCTGTGGTATTATTACAAATGTAAATATTTTACAAATCTGCTAATTTATACTCTTCGGTGTATTAAAAAAAAACATAAAACATAAAGCGAAAGGAATAAATTAAGTTATCATCACAAATCGTTACCGAACACTTTTTTTTTTTTTTACTTTAATATGTTGAACTATTTTATGTCCATAGTGACCAAGTTTACTGGGTGCATGTCACTAGGTGAGCACGTTACAATATATGCTGGCAGAGGCAGTGTCTTTTTTCTAAGGTTGATTTTAAAAATGCTCACTTTATCGTGAACAGCCTTTACCTGCTCGCGTGCAGGCTTGGAAAGCAGGTATCGTAGGGTATCACTTCAAATACTAGATTGCGTTGTCAACCCCCAGAATTATTATACAATGATCCATGAAGTGCTCCACTCAGAAATAATTATTTTAATAATGCTTGAGGTACGTTAAAATAATTTTCGCTGCTGTCAATTTACTGGGAAATGAATGAGATGAATCCTATGCAATTGTTGACGTTTATGGCCGATTCCTTTCCCTCCCTGCATCGCTGAAAAAACTGCTGTGTCTGTAATGGCCTCGCTTGTGCAAAACACTGCATCGTGGCACACGTAATTTATACTGAAAATATTCCCATTTATAAGGCTATTCACTGTGAAATGAGGACTTTTGATAGCCCTGCTTAAGATCTACTTGCGTGTACGTTGTGTAGTCTTCCGCTTTATGTAAGATTAACATTGTCATGGGCTTCGTCACTTTATTCATGCGCCGGTCAAGCAAAACTGTGAAATTATTTAAAAAATTAAATATTTTACAAATGTGCTCATTTCTACACCTCAATGCATTAAAAAGATAGAAAGCGAAATAAATCATTAAAATGATCAGACATGGCTACCTAACACTCTTCAGTCGACGTTGCGATATTGAAATACTTGTCATCCATCGCCACCAACTTGAGTGGACGCATGTCACTCAGTGCGCCCAGTTAAAATATATGCTAGTACGGCCAGTGACTTTTTCTAAGGTTGATTTCAAAAGTGCTCACTTTATCGTGAACAGTCTTTACATTTCCTCCACAGGTTTTACACGAAAAAAAAAAAAAAATGTCTGGCGCGCGAATCTTGCGATATGTAAAACTGGGATCTCAGAAACGAGTTATTTATTTCCATTACGCTAGTCTCGTTTTAACGGTTTTTAATATGTCCAAGTAGTGGTATTAATAACATGAGGTTACAACGGTCTCGCAAGTACACCGCGGAAGGCGAGCTGCCGTCGCTATCCGGGCCACGGAAAAAACTGGCCCGTCGCTTTGTCTGAATTACCAAGCAAGGTGGCCGCCTATTACTATGGGCGCTAGAAATGTGTTGCAGTGTGTTGGGAAATACTTTTTTTTTTTGACGAAACTATTCCACGTGCACCCAATGTGCTAATTTACGAAAAGAAAACAAACTTCAGGCGATGAAGGAATGTCACTTTCATGACACTACGAATATTAGAACCACTATTTCCAAGGCCTCCGACATAACAGCATTTTCAGACTGCAGTATGTCGAAATGTGCTGGCCGGATCTACGTGAAACTCAGATACAATCCTGCGCTGAACTTTGCAATAGACTTCTTATCAGTAAAATAATATGGTCACCGCTTAAAGGCCGATAGAAAAAACCGTTCGACGAAAAGGTTGCGCGCTAGTTTAGTGCTTCGCGCATAGTGGCGATGCGACACTTGATGCGCGTGCCAGTGTCGCCCTTAGCGTTCGCTCGCTCTAATGCCATGTCGCGTCAGGTAGGCGGCCCCCTTAATCTGCCGAGCGGGCGGGCCGATGAACTGCGACCTTGATGAATCGCGACAGTAAACACGAGCGGCAGGGACGCCCCGCCTCATTTGCATCGCAGACTCGCCTCGTTTGCGGTAAACCGGTTACGTATTTTTAAGACGCTGACCCGAAAATAGTTAACGGTCGCTACTGGCTTCGTTCCCGCATTCCTCGCGAGCTGGCCTTGGAATTATGTAGGGAAGATGGTGCGAAGTCGCCCAGTTGTACCGGACAATTGGCGACTATAGCACAGATCTTGGACCGTCAACGGTATCTAGTCTCGTCACATGAAAGTGGCAAGTCTCCCACTGCGTGAACTCCCGAAACATCAAGTTGACAAAATCTTATCCACTTCATATATTGTTATGGGGCTTGATTTATCTGCAATATATTTTAATGATAGCAACTCTCATTGGCAAAAATAACTAAAACATAGTCTGTAAATTTAAATTTAAGAAATTGCCACATTTGGCTGAAAATTAGACATATAAACCCCAATATCAGCAAAAATGCTAAAACAAGTGTCTTAAAATTGACACATACTAATATTAACGAAATATATAAAATATTAAAACGATTCTAAGAAAACACTTTTAATGAAATTTTCTAACAACAGATTTTAAGAAAATAAAAATCTATTAAAGTTAAGAAAGGTTTTTGTAAAATTTGTTATGTAATTTTACACAGTAAAACTGTATAAATTCTAAAATAATTATTTTTGCAATTCTATATGTATTTTTTTAGTTTCTGTACGTTATTACTTGATACAAAGTCAATAATTTTTTATTCGAAAACTATATATTGTATTATAACTGTATGTGATTATTTTGTTAATTAAAAGAACAACCATCTAGAAATGTATTGTAGTTCTAATACTGTTTTCGATTTTCTGTATTGGGAACTGGCACTCTGCTGGACATATCCAGCTCTTAAAATGCACTGAATACACTGACCAGGGTTAGTAAAAAGAATTAACGTAAGAACGGTGGCCCAAACAAAAAACAAGACACAAAAAGACGACAAAGACACGAAATAAAAGACGACAAAGACACGAAATAAGACGACAAAGAACAAAGAAGCCACGGGTAACCTAGAAGCAATCAAAATTTTAACAAAAAATTGAGTGTGGCAATTTAGATCCCCACGTACACTTAAATCCGAACTTGCACTTACATTGACTATATGAGTTCATAAATGATCACTGGACAATTAAATTAATTATAATCATTCTTACAAGTGACTCAACAACCCAATTTCTTTCCAACCGTAAACGATTTCTGAATTTTGAATGGCTTTTTGACGAGTATGGCAGAAACTGTTACGTTTTCTTATTTTCTTTTACATTCAACTCATACAATTTCAC